>CM075202.1:15930000-16660000 GCA_037577475.1 Chaunax sp. Z400 | reverse complement strand
GTGCTCAGATTCAAATGCTTCTCATTTTGATACATAAGTACATTTTGCTGATCATACTTTTGTATATTTACTGAAGCAGTAGTTGAAGAAATATTCAGATTCTTTATGATGTAACAGTAGCCGAGCTGCAGTATAAATATACTCCATTACAAGTAAAAACCCTGCATTCAAAGTTTGTTATCAAGAAAAAGTACTTCAGATATCACAAGGAAAAGTTTAACGCTAAGCTAATACAAACAGCTTAAGGCTGCAGCTGGCCATGGTGGAGGTCAGTGTAACTATTTTATATACTGTTGGGATGTTAATACATATTGTTTATTGTTTATTTAGGATCCCCATTAATTATTACCACGGTAACAACTATTCTTCCTGAAAGAAAAATCCCAATATAACAAAACTACAATATCAAAGATTTAATAAGAAAATAAATAAAATTAGGACAACTACTTATATCACATCTATATGTCACTGAATAATAAATGGCAAAAAATAAAACCGCACAGTTCCACTCATGTACAGTTAAGTATTACCAAATCCACCTTAAACTCAGAATCTCATGTAGAACCTAAACTGAATTCTTTCTGAATGATTGTTAATATTAATTAATTTTTAAATCTGGTCTTACTGGTGATCTGGGGTAAATATAGAGGTACAGTAGGCTGTTTTGGCATCACCCTATAGATGACAGTTTTCTTTAAAGCATTGGTTTTTGCTTATACGGTAATGTAATGTACGGTAGTGTCTGCTGTCACAATGATGTCTGCCATTAGTGAGTGTTAGCTGTCAATATAAACATGCAGGTCTTCCTAAGTGTTTCTTATACACTGGACCAGGCAACATGCCATACCAATACATACTGACGAATCATATGTACATCATCTTATATATACTGATCATACTGTATGTTTAAGACTTTGTTCAAATCTGTACATAAGCTGTAAGTTAAATGTTTTGGAGGAGTTAAAAAGTACAATATTTTCAATCTGAAATGAAGTAGAAGTAGAGAGTAGCATAAGAAGTAAGTACAAGTACCACGTTTCTGCGTTTAAGTACGGTACTTGACTAGAAGTACATCCCATGGCTGTATTTACGATATTGCTACTGCTAAGATATTGCTTGATCATCTGAGTACTTGTACAATACCACTGTATAGTAGGAAGACAAAATAATGGAAACAGAACTGAGCTTCAAGTGTAAAATCGATGGAGTACCTCTTTAAGTTTTTAAAGCAGTATGACACTAAAATATTTACAAGGAGACCAGATCATAGCCGACTAGAAAGCCCCCTGAGAGCCGAACCACGTTGTCATTAAAACTCAAGCAATCAGGAAATGGTTTCCAGACCAAACTGTGACAAAAGTTTAAAGTAAGTGTTCAACAGAGACCTGTCGTCAATGACTTTAAAAGTAACTATTATTCTGTTAAATTCATGGATTATTTTCACAAAATAATACAAGTATACTTGCAGAATGTTGTAGCACAATATGAAAGACATTCTAAACACACACGTGAAAATATTTTGTGATATTTTACTTTAAATAGCAAATAATTTGAATATCTTGGACAAAATCAGTAATAATAAATAATAGTAAATAAAAAAACACATGATCACATGACTTCCACCCAGAGGTAAAGATGAGATTTTTTAGATATATTTTGAGGGGAATGGATGTGAAAATAAGAGAAATTGTGCTTAAATTCAGTCAAACGGCATCAACAGCAAAGAAAATGAGGTAAACTGTGAAGCAGCATGTTTTCTGCTGGTTAACGTTCAAACCTGACGTGACCCAATGTCTGTGTCTGTGCTTAAAAGACTTAAACTCAGTCAGCCAATCGCTGAGATGCTCAGCTGGCGTGTCAGATAGACGAGCCGGTTAGCTCCCCACTTAAACTGCCAGCATTCACCAGCAATCCCAGCCAGTCAGTCAGTCAGACAACATTAGCATGCATCCTGCCTTCAGAGTCAGTTTTACACACAGCAGCCAAGCAGATAGACAGGAGGCAGGGAAGAGGGGGGGGTGGTCTGCTGGGAGTGACCTTTGAACCTTTGGACCGTGTGTGTGTGTGTGTTTGTGTGTGTGTGTGTGACTTTAGTGGGTGTGTTTCGCATGTATTTGGTGCCTGCCTGCTCTGCCCCTGTGCCAACTGTGCAGCGGCTGCAGCCTGCAGGGCCATGTGGAACTCATTTAACAGGAGAGCAGAGGAGGCTGAGTGCGTACACGGCACATGAGAGCGGAGAGGGGAGGGAGGCCGAGGGCGCCGCTTGCCCTGGAAAACAGGCGGCAGGCGAAGACGTAGGAAGCAGACAGAAAGGCAGAGCAGCTGAGCAGACAGAAAGAAGAAAAAAAAGACAGACGAGATGATGTTTTCTCTCCAGGAAAAAGGCAGAGATACAAACAGACACCTCCTCTCTCCTGTATTTACATTCTTCTCTTCAGAGCGTCCTGCTTTCGGCTACCAAGAGTGTTTTTTTCTTCTTCCTCTTCTGCGGCTTTGAGCTTGTAAACTGTGTTGCTCAACCTCAGTGAGTGGGGACAGGCTTTAGGGAGCACCGCCTTGCTCTTTCCCTATACTCAGTTTGTCACCTCGTCTCCTCAGCATATGTCCCAGGCTTTCTCTACCTGAGGAGACGGCGTGCATGCTCAGTCGGAGATATGAGTCACCGCTATACACAGAGTGAAGGCGGGATCGATAGAGAGAGAGAGAGAGAGAGAGAGAGAAGGAAATCAGCGAGAGAGGACAGAATTAGAAACACAAAGAGTGGGGTTTGCAGAGGAATCCAAACAGCAAAGCGAGGAGGTGAAGATAGAGAACACACACATAAGAGGAGAGTTGTCTGAGCTTATATGCTGAGAGGGAGGTGTGTGTGTGTGTGTATCCAGGGTAAACAGTGGCGGTCAGGAGTGTGTCGCCGAGCTATGAGAGGCCATGTCAAACAGAGCTTGGTATTTCCTTTCCCCCCTCTTCTCTCTCTCTCTCTCTCTCTCTCTCTCTCTCTCTGCTTCTCTCTATCACTTTCTCTGCTGATGCATGATCTACCACTCTGTGGCATGTGGAAGGGGAGCCGTTGCCATGGCAACCCAAAGCCTGACTGGAGCGAGGTGGGGAAGGCGGGGTGGGCGCACATCAACCCGGGGAGACCTAATGCACTGCCCCACACACACACACACACACACACACACACACACACACGACCATGCAGCGAGTGATCAAGATTATAGAGGAGAGTCTGTGCAGGGACCTACTTATAAGGTTATGGAGAGCAGAGCTGGAGATATCAGGGGCAGAGCCGCACTAACTGGAGTCAATAAGATTACTGTGGACGCAGCCAGCCGGGGGAACAGCTACAGAAACACACCAACAATGACAAACGACAAACAGATCTATCATAATTCATCTGTGTGTGTCACAACATCAAACAAATATACATACGTCGTGGGAGCGTTTTCTGGGGGGTCTCGCCGCCACGTCTTGTATGTTTTAATGAGCTCGTGGCTCCTCGGGGCGAATCAAATGTTCCGCTCATAACATCAATCATAGATTTAGTGAGGTTTCAAACGGTAATTGAAAAACAAAATCTGAACCCGCGTTATATCGATGCTATGGTTTGTAGGCTCCATACCACAACTAATGCCGCCGTGGCAGAAAAAGCCAAAAACGGCGTCCTCATTTGGGAGCATGCAAACTGGCCTCAGAGGGGAAAATGACAGCTGTTTTAGTGAGACGGCTGGGATGGCTGTGGTGAGCAGTCTGCCCTGAGTAATGAGTGCTTTTGGCTCATGTGTACACATGCACTCTTCCTCTCGTCTCTTCTTCACACAATAAAGATACATATTCAGAGCTGAAAGCGTAGATCCCCGGTGTTTCCAGTTCATTCAGTGGAAATTCTCACATCGTTCCACAAGCAGGAAATCATCGAGACTCTGACCTTGATGGAAAGTCTGACACTGGTGGTGCCTCATGTTTGTGTTATTTGAAAGTGGCTCTTCTAGACAGTGTTCCAGTATCTTCAGATGAATTTTAACCTTTAATGAATTCCCTGCCAAGAGGGGTTCATTCTGCATCTTGAGAGCAGAACATTTTTAATTCTTCAATTCTTCTCTCTGTAGTAGTCTTTCACATAAACCTGATTCATTTTGACAGAGTGAAAAAGACTCTGGGAGGAAATAAGAAATTGTTCATTGTGGGAGATTAAATACTTTTCTTTACTCTCCTGTTGAGCCATGAGATTAGATAAAAGTCGATTCAAAAACACACTAATTTACCTATTCTTCAAAGGTTATGGTTGATCACTGTATCTGTGTGTGTGTGTGTGTGTGTGTGTGTGTGTGTGTGTGTGTGTGTGTGTGTGTGTGTGTGTGTGTGTGTGTGTGTGTGTGTGTGTGTGTGTGTGTGTGTGTGTGTTTTGTTGATGCATCCTCTTTTACTCGTTCACTTATGTCCTTATTTCTATATTTTTCTTTTATTGTTTATGATCTCATTTTTATTCCTATTTTATCATATTTATATCATTCAATGCACAGTTTCCTTGTAATGAAATGGATTATATAAATACATTTTTCACCTTCATGTCATGTCAGTACAGTAAATCTAAAGTTAGAGCTAGCAGCTTGTCAGCTTATCTTAGAGTAAAGATTGGAGAAGCGCTGACCAGGCGATGTGCAACGGTAAACAAATTCTGCATCCCGAACACGTCAATAGCTAAGTCATTTACATATTATATCTCGTAATTGTAATCCATGTAATATATCTTTATTTTAGGCTGATCTAACCACTGTTAGCTGTAGCTGTATTTTGATATTTATGAAAATGTTGACTCTCATCAAACAAGCAAATATTTGTCCGAACCAAAATGTCGATCCGTTCCTTAAATGCGGTGGCTACACCTTTAAGTCTACCAGCTGTCAGATTGGATTAGGAGCGTTGGTAAACCAGGATGTTCAGGTCTCCCCACAGATTTTTCAAATGGCTCCAGGTCCAGGCTTTGGGTGGGCCACTTGAGGACACTCAGGGATTTGTTCCAAAGCCAGTCCATTATCCTGGATGTGTGGATCAGGGTGTAGTGTTATAGTACCATGAATCTTTGCACCATTCAGTGGTGTTCTCTTTTGAGGACCTGTGTGTATTTGGATCTGTTTGTATGATGGCACCAGGTGTTAGCCAGGCAATGAGCAGCACCTGGTTTTTGCCAGTTGGAATGCTTGGCTTTCAGACCACAGGATTACATCATTTTCTCATTAAATTAGAGAAAGCACTGTTTGGTAAACTCCAGCTGGGTTACCATATGAATGTATTCAGCAGAGTTAAATGGCTCTTAGATTGAGTCCTTCCAGTAAGTTCTTTGACAATGGATTAGCATGACCATTAGGCCACTTTCTCCTTGTTGACCCAGGCCCTTTATACCCGGTCACTGACAACTAGATGGACAACCCTTGGAAGAGTCTTAGTACTTCTTGTTCTTCCACTTAATGATGGAACCCTCTGTTCTCCTAGGAACTTTCTTTCCCATTAAGATTGGTCATTTACCTCCAGATCACCTTTAAGTGAAAGTGCCGCTAGATACTGATGTATCTGATAGACTCAAAACAATTCTTACAGGCGGCAACTATTTTGATTATTTCATTGACTGCTTAAGTCAAAAATACTCTAGTTTCTTCAATATGAATATTTGTTGATTTTTTTTTCCGTTTCTATTTGGTTAAACTAAATGTGGGATTTTGGGGTCTTTGAATGTATTTTGAATATAAAAATGGGCTTTCCTTTTCAGTACTCTTTGTGGATTTTTTTGAAAACCACATTAAATAAGTTTTAATAAAGTTTTAACAGGGCAGATATGTCATGAGGTTACTCTCACCTTTTAAAAGTTCCAGCCACCTGCCGTTCAGCCCACAGCATCAGACGGGCTGGATTTAGCTGAGTCCAGCGGTCGTTGGTAATTGAATGATTCTCGGTGGCCTTAACTCATTTATGACGCTTTCCTGCTCAATTTAACCTTGCCTTGCTCATCAATATTGCCCTGTTGGCCTCCTCAGACGGTCAGTGAATTGTCATCGAGCTGCTCCCGAGTCTTATCAAGGTCTGATCGGGTTTTGGAGAAGCTTCCTCTGCGTTTCTTTCCTACGTTGGAACACACGTGACTAATGTGGCATGGGGGTTTTGACAGTTCCTTTTTATTCTCTTTTAGTTCCTCGAGGTGTGATCCAAAATGGCGCCCGTGTCAGGAGCCAGGCACTCTTCCCTGTGATCAGACCCCTGCCTGTAAGCCCTGTGGGGAGCAGAACCTCGGCCATAAGGTGGATAAACTCCTGTTGCCCTCAACCAGAGAATTAACGTCAGTCGGGGCTCTCCCTTTGCAAACACATTGCCTTGCAGACATACACAGACATGCCTACATGCACACACGCAAGTCGCCCTCAAACAAACGTAAAAAGAAAATCTTCCACCCATGGTTTACATAATTACATCTTCATTGTGTACGAAAGACGGGGGCATTCACGTTCTCTTCACTGCTGAGAACATGTTATCCAGGTGTGTTTACATAACGGTCTCTCTCTCACACACACATAAACAGGTTTATTCGAGGGAGAGGCCTCATGATTCAAAGAACATTCAGAGCATGCATGGACATGTACAGTACATTCATCACAGGAGCATAAGAGTATGATGGCCTGTAATGCATAATGAATTAAACATAGCCAAAGTCTCACTAAAGGTATGCAGTGAATATTTGATCACGGCAAGGGGTGCAGGTTTTTCTTATAATATATTAATATGCTACCTCTCATTCTGATGGGGGGGGGAGTGGCCAGGGGACAGGCCCAGCTGCTGAGGCTCCTTCTGATTTACTGGTTGTCAGAATGCACCCCTGTCCTTTATTGTCTGATAGAGAAAAGTGTCTTCTGACTAATAGAGCAAAATATGTTTTGCTGAATAGTGCTAGTTGAAATGCCTTTGCTGTAGACTTCTGTGTCACTCCGACTTTAGAGCTTGCTAATTCAGAGTGCGTAAGAGCTGCTCAAATGCCATTTGAAAAAAAGCAGAGGTGGCTATCTAAAAATGAGTCTACTCGTTCCTAAAAAGAAAGGCTGACTCCTTTTTGAGATATAAGGTTTTAAACTGACCTAAGAAATAGTCACAGTGGGCCCTAGGGGGCTGTTTGAGGGTGATAGATTATCGTTGAACTTTTTTTCGCTTGTCAGCCAAATCCAGAGCAAAGTGGAGCAGCGTCAGTGAAGTGAAGCACATTCAGGTGGGCCACCTGGCTGACAGTGTGACAGCAGAAGTAACAGCATTCTCTCTGTGTCCTTGCACCATGCAGATCATCCCTGGGAGACTATCTGAGCCGAGAACAGGACAGCCCATCCTGCTATTCTCCCCCACCCTGCAGCGAGGACCTCCAGGACGACCACACTTACAGCACCGCCAAATCCCCTAGCAGGCTGTGCTCCTCCCAAGTCGCAACCCCTTCCTCGCCCCTGGACGACGACGACATCATCGCCGTGGAGATCCAGTCAGACGTCAAACCCGAGCCCCGTGAGATCCCGCTGGATTCTCATGTCACCACTGCCGCCGCTACCTACATTTCCCAGCAGCCCCTGCGCGCACAGAGACGTAGTTTGGGGGTTGGAGCAGGGACTTTGGCGGGAAGCAGTTTGCCCTGGACCAAAAACCGAGCGAGGGGAATTAGCGACACGCTGCCGCTGAAGAAGCGGCGTGCGGCGGCTGTGGAAAAGCCGCCGGAGAGCGACGACGAGGAGATGAAGGAGGCGGCGGGGTCGCTGCTCCACCTGGCGGGGGTTAGAGCCTGCCTCAACAACATCACAAACCGCACCGCCAAGGGCCAGAAGGAGCAGAAAGAGGCTCTGAGAAACTAAGACACACACATAGAACAAATACATAGTCACGCAAACACACACGGACGCTACACAGCTCAAAGCACGCACACACACACACACACACACACAAACACACAGACACATGTACACAAATAGGTCAACAGGTAACGTTACAACAGCATTAGTCTCAACGGACACTTCTCATCTCCCTCTATCTTTCTGCAGGGCATTAGGTGAATCCTACTTATTTGTGGCAATATCAAAAATCTATGTTTTCCTACATGTTCAGCAACACTAACATCAAATGGGTATTTCTCATGTGTCTTTGTTGTTTTTGTTACTTTAAAGGGGATGAAAGCCATAAGAAAAAAAAAAGAAAAGAAAAAAAAAGCATGTTTTGTCACTAATTTGGACAAGTTGAACACAACAAAAGCGTATCACACCGACGAACGCACAGTCCATGAATGCAGAAGATGGCTGTTTGTCTTACCTGTTTGTTTCTATGTGAATCTGTAGCAATCTCGCAGCGGTGCCAGCAGAGGCGGCGGCGGCGGCAGCGGCGAGACGGGATGCTCAGCCGCTTACTGGCATCACTCGCCTACATCCATGAGCACAAATGTGAGACTGTGCCAAAGATAAGCGACCAGGTTGCTTCATGTAGCCGATACGACAGCTGACAAAAAAAAAAAGAAAAAAAAGAAGGCATGGTAGTAAAGGAGAGCTCGAGAGAATTACCTTTAAGTGTCAGAATAATTGTAAAACCCAATGTGATATATATCCATGCACTTAAGATTATTTAACGCCACTTATAATAGATCATCATGGGTAATGACATGGTTTATTTCAAGAGCACTCATAGTATTTAAGAATAGATATTTTAAAATTAAAAAACAATGGTCATGTTTATCACCATAGAGATGGATAGTGTGCCGGGTCTGAGGCAATATCTCCTTCATTTTGTTGTTGTTGTTGCATAATGTAAACGTCCCTAAGACTTCCCCAGTACTTCTGTCCATAGACGTAGACGCCTGGTATAGATATCGTAGCTGCCAGTAGCTACAACACCTTCCTATTCATTTGAAAATGTCAAAGAATTATAAACATAAACTGTGGGTTTAGATTTCTGTTTGTGTCTGTTTACCCTCACTCTACCCTCATAAAGATATAAGCAATTTGTCCCGCGTGGACAACTCTGTAAAAAGGTTAGAAAATATTTTATTTTTTTCCTTTCTTAATTGAAGCAATTTGACCTGCAGGACTTTCTCAGTTATATTGCATGGGTGCTTGTAAATAAGATAAAAAGCAAATCTTTTTTATTCAAAGATCATGTAAGATAAACAATGTATTTAGCATGAAGCATGACTTATTTTCATATAAACCTTGATCCTAGAGGAAAGAAAAAAAGTTTTGCCGCCAATTCTTATACCCGTGATTATATTGGATTTTTTGTTTGTTTCTTTGGATCCTTTGAGTTCTTTTTTTTTTTCTGAGTGGGCTTTCAAAGACACGTCTTCAGGGAGGAACGTGGGAGATGACTCTGCAATTAGCGGCCCTAGGGTGCCACCACTGGGCTTCGGGTTCAGGCTTTGTAGGCCAGCTGAATCACCTCTTAGGGGTGGGCTTCCGTCTTCTTCTGCCTGTACAGTGATTTTTAGGTGTTCAGTGTTAACCCCAGTGTTATTTCAGAACACATCTGTAGAGTGTGTGAGTTTGTGTGCCCGGGAACACACACCCTTTAACATTGTGCCTGCCTGCCTGCCTGCCCTGAGTACCTCTGTTGTCATGTCTCTGACATGTTTTGACGGAACTTACCTCTCTTTATTTATAACAGTATTGTTTTTTCTCTCCTTTGTGTAAATGTACATGTGTCCTTATTTCCCATCAGCATCGTTCAGTGTAAATGTATGGATGAGACGGACATGGGAAACTTTTGTAGGTGTCCTGAAAGAACCTCATATCTCCAAAAAGGCTACGTGGGAGTGGAAATGAAAAGAAAGAGGAATGTAGCTGCATACAGGTTGTTTTACGTACAGTATTGTTAGCCCTTTGTTTAAAGTAATTAACTGCTGTTGTGGAAGTCATGCTTTCACTCAGTCTATCACATATTTATCTCAAGAGCCAGACAAGAGGTTGTTTTTGTCTATGTTTGTCGTTCTACAAAGTGTATTTGTGCAGCGATTAGGCTCATGAAAACACTGACTTGATTGAAATTCACACTAATGAGCTTTCACCTTTTTTGCATCAGAAGTGATATAGACACTGCCCTGCCATTATCTGGCATGCTTTTGCTGAAAGTGGAATACATTAATGTATTATTCTTCCCCCACTTGCAGAGATGCATTTAAAAAAGCAGCCTTGTGGGGAAAAAGCACAGGCTGGTTTAGGCTTTAGCAGCAGAGTCACGCAAGGTTTTGTTAGAGCTGTTGAGTGATTGTCAGCTAGCCGAGCAGGCAAACAAATGCATGTCCCATCCACCGGTACAGTCTTCTGCCACCTGTAGCATGCATCACTGCCTTTGCATTTTGTATGGTATCCATGCCGACATATAAGAAAGGCTAAAAGGAGACGCTGTCAGTGTTGTTGTGTGCCATCTGTCTCCTGTCTCATATCTGTTTGAGTGCTCCCGCAGCCCGGGTTAAGCACTCTATATTTGCAGTAACAATCCACTGTTGTAGTGACTAATAACGTGTTCAGCCGACAGGAGGCATGTCGAGGGGAGAATGTGTTGCTTTAGCAACCACCTTTTTTTTTTTTTTTTTTCCTCTGACTCACTCGGTGACATGCAGGGAAGATGAACTCCTGACCTACGAGTCCTGGAAAAACAGCGCAACGCATCAAATACATGTGGGATGTTTTAAAGCAAACGAAATTTACATCACTGCCTGAAAATCCCCTTAAAACAGGTGTTTCTGTCAAACCTGCCAAAACATGTAATGAAACCCTCAAAAAAAAAAAGTTGCCATTTTTATTTGTTGGTGTTTTTATGCACATTTTCATTTCCTGTTTTGTTTTCTCTCTGACAAAATTATCTACAATACTGCCATTATTTTTTTTGGTGACTGTCTGAGCTGAATATTGGAAAGCCATAGGTTAGAGATGTCAAAATGCAAAAATGTTATTGATCTGTGAGATGTGATGCAGAGTACACACCCAGGTGTTTTTTTTTTTCAGTAAATGTTCAATTCTCTCCTTATTGTGCAATCATATTGCCAAAGAATGATTTCAAGACCTATTTCATCACTACATGTAAATATCAACGTTGTCCAATACCGTGGCAAAAAATATATAAATGTTGTTTTATTTTGTTTTCCATTTTCTGAAAACCTGCAATGATGTTTATGTGATGTATTGTCTTCCAGTTGGTTGCAATAATAAAAAATACAAGTTGCAGAAGATTAGTTTGGATGTTCCTTTTGACGGACTTGGATCAAACATGACAACCATAATCAAAGGGAATAATACCCACGTCAGCCACTATGACACATTTAATAACAGCATCACTGGTAGGCAGTTCATGTGGGCTAGTAAAAGCAGCAATCAATTTTCTCTCTCCAAATTCAGAGTTAAATATAGTCGAGGCTTACAAGGAAGCATATCACCCTCCTCCTGTCCTCCACTTCATGCAACCCCCATTTGCTGGTAAAGTGCTAGCTTTGTGAGACTGGAGACTCTTTAATTTGCTCTCAAGACTGACCCCAATCATTAACCTCACATATTCCCATCAACAAGGGTCTTATCGTAACCATGCCTCTTCCGCCAGTTAATTATTCATTTACTTATTCCAATCATTTAAGTTCAATACTTGTGATTAAAGTCGGACTCAGCTCCTCCTTAGGGAAGGACGTAAAAGAGTTAAGTGTACCAAAGAGTTCCTCAATGCCTTATCAATCCGAGTGGTGCCATTTTGAAGCCGTGTGGCAGTGGAAGCCCATTCATAATTGAAGCTGAGACAGGCTTAATCTTGAGCCAGTGCCTCCCTGTGCAGCACGCTCCCACCACCATCACAACTGGAGCTAGCAGCTCCTCTGTTGCTATGCAACTAAAGCAAAGAAAGAAGGGGGAGAAAAGTGTGCGTTCTCCACATCTTTAGAGGGCATCATACTATTCACTTACCAACAGTCTGACTCAAAGGTATGGATGACATACCTTTGATCACATCTCACAGTCTCCGAGACGCCTACAAAGAGACAAGTCTCCACTCGTACATTCAACACTTGTCTTATATTCCAAAGAAAACGTTGCATAAAATCATCTTCTCATCAGTATCAGACGGGCCTTTAATCCCCCTGTCACCCCCCCCCCCCGAGATAAATGAACTGTAATCAGTTGTTGTCTGAGTGGAGGTGAAGTATTGAGTGGATTGATGCACATAGAGCTGTGCATTGCCCGCTCTTTACCATCCATATCCACACAATGACCAGTGAGGCAAGTTTCCATGGAGACACAAGTGGAGGTAACATTTTCTCTTGTCAGCTCTCATTTTCTGCACAGCCTTATTGTTTTTTTGGAAATGTTCCCTTGTTGATCAGGACAGGTGCATTTTGGATTAAACAGACAGAGACTGTAGCTGTGGCTCATCCAGATATTCATTTGCATCCCACTTTTATTAAATTATATGTAAAATAGTTACCTGCTATGACTAATGAATGCAGTGTGTGTGTTTGTGTGTGATGGAATTGGAAAATGATAGCTTGTCCTCTGGAGTTCTGCTGTGTAGTGTGATCACACCCTTGTGGCATTAAGATGTTACTACATGAAAAATGCTCTTAATAACCACAGAACATAAATAACCACACTTTCATAAGTCAGAATGTTGATGTTTTTTTATATAGGTTTTATTATCGTTTGCATTTATTGATTTATTCATTAAGTCATGTATTAATTCATTTATTTGTTTATTCAGTAGTAGTCGTGGTGATGTGCCACATGTGCCGTTGAGTCTTCTTGGATTTTACTTAGCATTATGATCTTTTAGGAAATTGGAAATACAAACAGAAAATTAATCCAAAACAATAAAAATAACTGAATGGCACTCAGTAGAGGGCGAACCTCCACCAAGGCCCAACAGTTCCCTTTAATTTAATCACGACTTATCAAAACTCACACTCATAGCCCTGCATTTAAGGTTACCGGATTTGTAAGAGCCAACCTTTTAAATCTGGTGGATCCTCCCACCAAGTTTCATGGATATACATTCGGAAAACTTGCAAAGTTTTCATGCAAAGCAAAAGATTTAATGTCCAGTTTACATACAACAGCATTCTAATCAGGATCATTTATTTTAAAAAATATATTCCCTTAATAACCCTGACTCTGGGTCAGACCCATTAATCCAGTGTGTGTGATTAAGTGGCATCCAGAAGTTAGATTGACGATTGCAACCAACTGAGCACCCCTCGCCTCACTCTCCCCTTTCCTAACATTTAAGGATTGTTTAGCATTGTTTGGATTTTAACAATTATGATTGTGATTCCGATTCCGATTCCGCTTTTTGGTTCCGGTTCCTGTTGGTTCTCGATTCCGCTTCTTTGAGGGGCAAGGTCAAAACTGGCTGCATGCTTAGTTCACAGAAGAATCTTTATACAAGCCACTCTGAATAAAGAATGCATCATTCGTTATGAATGACCCATTCATAAATTCACAACAGCTGACTAGAATGGATCATATCCCTGCAAACACAAAAACAAACATAATCCCTCCCAGCGTCTACAATACGGACTCTCGTCTCCGCTGCAGTTTGTCATGTCTTCTCGTCTCAACTGTCTGACTTCATGTATCGTAACGTTACTGTATGTCAGGGTGGTGAGTCGTCAGCAGCACGCTGGCAAGCTTAGATGTATTCTTATGCTTGCTTACCCAAATGTTTGTGCTTCATCATCTGAGAAGGGATGCAGCCTTTTCACCACATATGCCGTCCCTTCTCTGTGGCACTCCTCAACTCGCTCCGCTGACATTCTTCCCTTTGCTGCTGAGGTGAATGGAGCGTCACCTCGTGGGACCAGTGCCACTGACTTTGTGGCAGTAAACTGGCTACTAGCAAACTGTGGACCTTCAAACACAAAACACTTGCTGATTTGTACACTATGTAGGCGAAGGTGTTAAGTTGTGCATCCTCCCTTGCATGAAATAAGTTTGGCACAGGTATTGCACTTTGCCGACCCGGCATTTTTCAGGGCAAAATAAAGCCCCACTTTTGAGCACCTTGCTGTGGTCCAAATTGGAATCGGTTAGCAGACTCCCTGGAACAGGACCTACTACTACAAGGCTCATTGTAAATAATTCAAACACCACAATTTTTTAGTTTACAGTGACTGTACACTAATGAAACCATAATTATTATATATATTATATTTGATTTCTGATGATATTGTATTCAGGTTTGGGAGTTTAAAAAGGCATAATAAAAAAAAACTTAATTATTAAAAATGTAGTCAGTACCCAATCCAAGTATCACAATATTAAAGTTATGTAACTTCATTACTTTGATTAATTCAATACAAAACATGCATAGTTAAGTTAAGTTAATTAAGATTTCTGCTTTACAGACAAAATAAAAGCACAATTTCCACCTAGTGAAAGTATTTTTTCACTAGAGCCGTTATAATGACTTGGCAACTATAAGATTTCTATGGATAAACTTGTGGAATCTTTTAATCTGGATGGTAGTAGGTGGTCTTGTTCTTTATTTTAAAATGTGTTTTAAAATCAGGGCTTCCAACTTTTAAATTTAGTTTGGAATGAGATTCAGCCTTGGTGAAGTTCTTGTATTCTACATTATGTGACATTACCAACCACAGGGGTGGTGGTCTTAATAATCAGCAATCATGGTCAATGATGAATTCATTTTGTTGAATAGCATACTTGCTAATCTCTAGAGATCATAGACAAAATCTATAGGCCAAACCAAAGCAGGGTATCTGAGGATGCTTTTATATCAGTATAGAGAGAAAGTTCAGAAGGCTCTTGTCCATCTATGTGCTGTCAGTGTCCTGTTTCAGTGCCATTATAAGAAATGTGCTTTTTGTCTTGAGAATAAAAACAGAGTGAGTGTCTAAAAAGTCTACTTTTATAAAAAAAAATGTATTGGTAATATAATTTGGTCTATATTTCTACAACTTTAACAGAATACAATTACCTTCATGCTGTATCCTAATTACATAACCCCCTTCCTTGTATTCCATTCCTGCCCAAGCCTGATTATATTCCATTTCTGCCCCTAAATCCCCCTAAATCCTCAACACTAGACCTTTAATGTGCCTGATTCTGGGTCAGACTTATTAAAGGCCCAGAGTGTAGGATTTAGTGGTATCTACCAGTGAGGTTACAGATTGCATCCAAATGAACACACAAGAGACCTACAACGGCCGTTAGAAACAGAAGAACATACAGCGGACGTTAAAAAGGCAAAAATATTAAAGAACTTGTCTAGAGCCAGCGGCCCCTTTTACACAGACAGCTTAAAAGGTACGAAGATGGGATGAGGTGTTATCAGCCCTTTTTACACATCGAACAACAGTGACCCTTCTCTGAGCCTTTAGTCATTTAGACTGAATAAATGCAACGCCTCTAGAATGTGATTTTAAATAGCATGCTGGTAATACACAAGCAAAAGAGATGTGAAGAATAACAGTGCAGCGTCTAGTGTGACGTGTCCATCAGTGCTTTTTAAACTAAATAATTAATCCCCAATTTAAAGACATTTTGATTGATGTTCTTCTTCTTTGAGTTAGCCGCTAACTACAACTAGCTGCTTTTGATATCCACTGGTTGTGGATTGCACACATAATACATCGTCAAAACACCACACCCTCATCCTCTCCTCCCACCTCGCTTTTACACAGCCTGTTCAAGGCGGGACGGTTGTGCCTTAATTGCACCCTATGAATTCTGCAAAATCATGACGGAGGGCTATTGTTGTTCCCCCTCTGAGCTGGCAGTATAGAACCACATCCACATCTGTATATACAACCTCTTTTGCCAGCAATCTATAATCACGTGCATTATGCTTCTGATGTTTGGAAAGAATAAAAAAAGAGTCTTTGTTGTTGCAGTATTACTGTTTCTTTGTAAAAAAGGGTTACTGTTTGGTTTGTGCATTTTATTTTTAGATACTGTATTCATCCCACAGGGGGAAATTCTTTCTCTGCATTTGATCCATCCCTGAGGAGCAATGGGCTGTCATTACGGCGCCTGCAGGGAGCAAAGTGGGGGTTCAGTATCTTGCTCAAGGATGCTTCGACTTGTAGACTTGTGGGGGCTGGGGATCGAACCACCGACCTTTCGTTACGTGATATAGATATTCCACTAGTACAGAGATAGTCCACTCTCAGAACTTCTGGGTTGTGTGGAGGGCACTCACGTTGTCCAAAATGGATGGGGGCCGATTGAGCAGAAGCCCCAAAATGTAACGTTTATGGGGAAAAAATGGTTTCTCACGATTTTCATTATGTTCTCGATATAATGGGTAGAGATTATAAGTACATTAGATCATTTTTTTGCAGCTTCAAGTGTTGTGCAATACCTTTCTGTAAATAGTTGTGACGTCACACACGCCACTTTACAGCATTAGCAGTATAATATCTCTGCTCGGTTATTACATTAACCAGATGTACATTTGGCTGTAAAAAACAAAAGTCCTCCTGTAGATATTCATTCGATTTCATTGCAAAAATGTCTGTAGACTCTGTAGTGGCTTCTAGAAAGGGTGTCCTGTTGTAATCGTAAATGCTCAACAGACCAATCAGCATATATTATCAGAATTTTACCATTTTGTTTGCAAAATGACCTTTCCTTTAAGAAAAACGAAAGGACATTAATATTTCTTCATTTCATTTTTGGTATATAAGCGATACTATATTTGCGAAAAACTAAAATATGTCTTTTTTTTGTTTAGAATTAGGTGAAATTATTTTTAGCCATTTAACTCCATTCACTCCTATTCATTGAGGAATGCCTCGCAAGCGCCCTCTAGGTCAATTTCGGTACAATGGACTTAATAGAGAATTAATAGGTTGTCAGTAGTAGTCCGATGAAGTCTGTAGAAGGGCTGTGGAACTGCTCTCCCTGTAGAAATATAAGGCTCATTCTATGTTAACAAAAACACAACAACTTAGTTCCAGGTGATTATACCATAATGGTAGCATAAATATTAATATTTTATTCAATCTCTGCAAACAGATCACCATAAATCCTACCCATTGGGTAATGGAGACCTATTACAAAGGCCTGGGGCATCTGAATGGTAATGACAGTGCCCCCCTAATGCGTTCAGTCATCAGATTTTACACCAATGTGCACTCTATCTATGATTCAATAAATAAGCACTTGGTAGAGTACTCCAGTTGAAATCAAGGTATTCTTTTAGATTAAATGAATTAAACTCCTATACAAATTCATTTTCTACTGGTAGATATCAATATTATCAAGAATTGTCTAACAAAATAGTTGGTAGTAATACGGCTGCTGTAACGTCGTGGTTAATTCCGTATATGGGTCGTCATATTTACAGTTGGCCTAAATCAGCTAACAAGATCACTGAGCATTATGAAGCTGGGGTGATCAGCGCATGTTAATGCTCCACTTTACGCGTTTATACTACATTTCCCAGCAGCGGGTTTAATGATTAGTCATCGTTCTCCGCACGAACTCTCGCGTTATGAGCGGCTTGACCATGCCCTATGTCTCGCGCACTCGCAGCTCCATCGCTCAGTATATAAAGCAGGACAACGACGGACGGAGGACGGCTGGGAAGTCGCAGCCCGGGATTGTAAATAAGACCGTAGAAACTGTGTTTTATTTACAAAAGTGATGCCGGCTGTTTGAAAATATCGTTCCCAGTTGTTTCAAGTCGTTTTTCGTAATTTTTGGCTCTGTTTCTCGCCTATTTCCGTGTGGTTTTTACACTACGCGTATAATGGCGAGCTCGGCTAACTCGAACCCAGTGGTAAGGATCAATCTCTAAGGATTGTCGGCGGGGGAAAATGTGGGTAA
This sequence comes from Chaunax sp. Z400, assembly GCA_037577475.1. Classification (NCBI taxonomy): domain Eukaryota; kingdom Metazoa; phylum Chordata; class Actinopteri; order Lophiiformes; family Chaunacidae; genus Chaunax; species Chaunax sp. Z400. The sequence continues at coordinate 16,642,175 of CM075202.1, read as the reverse complement.
AGATAATGGAAAGCTGTCGACGAGCTGCTCTTTATTTATTTCAGAGAAATGAATCTGCTTTAACAAAGACTTCACTATTACACCTAATAAAATCTAAGTTCAGCCAATCGGCCATTTTAATCAGTTTTCGAAATTAAGCTAGATTGTACTATCAGATAAAACCAGCTTGGAGGAACGATGGCTAACATTAGAGGACCTTATTTTTTTTTTTATAAAATAACAACAAAATAAGGGAAGTTAAGGCTTAGTTATGTACATAAATGGACTTCTAAGTGGTAAGTTAAAGCCTGTTTATCAGGTTGAAGCTTTCATCAGTTGTTTAAGTTGGGTCATGGTGGTGTCATGTTTTTGCTGTGACTTAAGTTGACGGTCAAAGCATTGCTATTGTTGATCAGTCGCTTATTACAGTACATATATTAAATATAAGCTAAATCTATTATTTTACACCAATTATAACATACAGATGTACGCAAAGCACCTTGCCACTATTCACTGCGAATTTTTATTTTTACTTCTCCAGTCGAAAGTAGTCAACGCTCAGTTAATGCCTTATCAATGTCCACCATTCCGGGACCAGAAGGCAGGATAGGCGTCCCAAACCACCTCTTTTACCCATATCACAATTATTTTGTTCCGCTCCCCACCGAAAGTGCCACATTTCTTCGTCAAAGCTGAGCACTGATAAGATGTTTGAACTAAAACATCCTCCACATTCCCGTATAAAGTGCAATGTAAGGGGCTTGTCGCGCGCAGGCTGCTGCTCCGTAAAATGGCTTCCACGTCTCTCCTCGCTCCGGTTCTGGCCCTCCTCCTTTATGCTGCCTGGTTTTATACCGCCATATTGGCTCTCTAATATAGACTGCCGGGGATGGGAAGGTGCTACTCGTCGCTACGTCACCGGCTCTACATATAAACACCAGACTGTGCTTTAAATAGAGGAGCAGACAGGCCGAGGGGAGGAAAGGAGACACCGAGGTCCGTGCTGCGGACCGCGTTGACAACACAGTGCCGCGAGCGCGGTACGGTGGCCTGTGTCTGTCGCTTTTAATGACAGGTTTATTATGTCTTTTAATGTTGACATTATATTGTTGCCTTTAAGCGATATGTAATTGTTGTTGGTGTGCGCCATGTATGCTACGGTGTCCCACAGGACACACGTCATACCTCATTGGTCGTGACAGACAGACCTATATAGAGCAGGTTCATATGGATTAAAACAAGCCTCATAGTGTCGCGCATACGTTGTAGCTAAATTACAGGGTTAATTTAAAATTGACTTGTTTTAGAGTTTCACACTTAATATTACCATATTGTACTTATTATCTGACAAGTTAGAATGTAGAACTGTTGTAACAGCAGATGTCTGCCTCACTCCTTTATTTATATGTAAAAGAAAGGAAAAACATACCAAAAGTATGTTTATTATTATTATTAGTATTATTATTTATAAAATATAATGGTCTTTTTTTTTTTTGCAAACACAGTACTGGAAATGAGCTTCCTTTCCCTTTTTTGCCTCCTCATAGCCTAAACTCTATAAGTCTGTGATTGAGGATGTCATCAACGAGGTGCGAGAGCTGTTCCTGGATGAGGGGGTTGATGAGCAAGTGCTCCTGGAGCTGAAAACGGTAACCATGCTCACCATTGTTGATACCGTGTACAACCACTAAATGAGGACATATCACCTCAACAGAAGTTTGGAGTCGTGTGCTTCTTCCTGTAGTTCATTAAAATGTAGAAACTAGCTGGTTTCAACTACTCATTTTAGATTCCTCCTGTATCTTCATAAAGTATAGAGTATGCCTTGGGTGGTTTGGAACAATTTCAAACCAATGCTAAAATATATAAAATAACTACTGCTTACCCATTCCTTCACATTTGATAAATAGTGCCTGTTGTTCTCTCTTTCTTCTCCCTGATGCTCCAGCTATGGGAAAACAAATTGTTGCAGTCTAAGGCAGTGGAGGGCTTCCATACTGAGGAGCAGGCAGCCTTGCAGGCCGCTCAGCTGCAGCAACAGCAGCAGGTTCAGCAGGTCCAACAAGTCCAGCAGATCACCCAGTCAGCGCAGACCCAGCAAGTCATCCTGCCCCCCCAGCAGCAGCAAGGTTGGTTAGCCCTGGCACAACTGCACTGTGGTTCTAAATTTTATCTCTGCACACCACTAAAATGTCCATTTCGAAAGGCCATGCAGCCTTGAATTCTTCTCCTACTGAAATTTAAGTTTTTGATTTTTTTTAAAAACCTACTAAAGGGATTGTTTTATAGAATCTGATGTTCAAGGATTAAAGTGTTTGCATCTACCTGATTAGATTTTAATAGAAGTAGATTAAATAACTTGACTAAATCAGTGTTCCTTTATTCCCCTCAAATATTTATCATTTCTAAGCTTTTTTCAGTAGTTCTTGGTGGGTTTGGATTAGCGTGAATTTTTTAAAACCAAATTGATATTAAGTGAAACACTCAGTCAGTATGCTGAGTTTTACATCAGATATTCTCCTTGAGCACATAAATGGGAGTGCGACGGCTTCACACTCTTATTAGGACAATGTGACACATCAGGATTTTATTTCTCGCCACCATTCAACTTTACTGTTTCTTCTAAAGATCAACGTCAAAATAATAAATGAAGACTTCAACCTAGTGCGCCTTACAAAAGATAGCAGTAGTTACATTTCATGTGCTCGTGGAACTTTGCAGATCAATGAGTTTTCCACGAGACGTTCCTGCAACTGTTTGACAATGACAGCCTTGTTGAGAAATAAAGGTGTTTCAGGAGACGACCTTTAATTGGAAACAGATCTAGGAAGTGATTAGATTGTATTAACTGTGTAACAAACACAAGTATTTGTACGAAGATGTGAAGAAGATTGTAGCATGTAACTTAAAGTAAAGATGGCATAACCGGCACCAACTCATTTCTGATAAGAGGTCTCTCTTATGAAATGAAACCAGTTTAAACTCACACTAGGGTCACCAGCAAAACCAGAAACCTACCCATCCCTAGTTCTGGGGTATATTAACATTTAGACATGTTTCTTTCTTTCCACAGCTCCCCAGCAGCAAGTCATTGTTCAGGATTCCAAGATTCTACAGCACATGAGTGCGACGGGGATGGTAAGTAGATGATCTACAGTCACAATCAACATCAACGTGTAGTATATAGTTGTGGTTTTGTCCTTATTAAATATAATCTAAAGAGTGTAAACAAGACTGCAGAGATTTCAACATGTTCATCTGATCTGTCTGTACAAACTGCACTGATCAAAGCTAACAGCAGCACTCCTCTTTGGTGGCAAACTTTTCATTTTGCCTGTGAGATAATGCTAATTTCCACGTCTTATTTGGTTGCTGTGTGACGTCAACCTTAAAGATACAATATGTAGTATTTGTCTAAAAATGACACAACCTTTGCTTTGTATTTTTTTGAATCGTGTACTTACATAATCTTAAATGTTTCCAACAATGATCAGACCCAGATAAGTCTGTAATTTTAATGTAACAGTGTTTTATTTAGTTACATGTCTGTAATTTCCAGTAGAGAGTTAGAGAGTGCGAAAGGAAGACGGCGAATGCGAATACTTTATGCAAATGACTTCATTTAAGAACTTTTCTGACTGCCTCACATCAGATAGGTTTTTATCTGCGATGTTGGTTATTTGACAGAGAGTACAGCAATTCCCATGAACCCACGATGCTTCATGTCTTTAGTTTTGTTCTTATTGAGCGGCAGAAACTTCACACTGGGGGTTTAAAAACAACCATTTGGTCGATTCAGTTGAATTACTTTTTTTTTTTTCCAGGCACATATTTAGAAGCGAGCCAAAAGATAAAGACGATGTGTTTCTGCAGGCGTTATCCTCAGAGCAGAACAACTGCTCTGGTAACAGACAGATGGAGGGTCAGAGGGACATGGAGAGCAAGACTAGCAGAGAGGAAGGACCTTCAGAGAGATGAAAATTATACATCCTCTTACATGCTCCCTCTGTGTCTCTCTCACTCGAACAAAGGCACCTTTTCCTTCATCAGGTTTAATTTTCCACTTTGAAGCTTCAAATCTTCTTTCCATCTGTACATCCCGCTCTCAAGAACACTTGTGTTCATTCAGCCATCTGTTAATGTCAAGACTCACATCTGTGCTATTGTAGAAAACCTTGTATTTTGTCTAATTCTCAGACACAGTTTAAAAGTTTCATATGCAAATTCCTAACTTCTCACCATCAAACCAGACAGATAAAATAAACGAATGCAAATGGGTCGAGGCTGCTTTTATCACGACAGCCGAGGGAATATGAATGTTACACTTAAACTGTGGAGATGTGCTGGATTTCATTAATATTTTAAAATCCCTCCCAAGAAATGCACTTAAAGTAAATGTGTATTTTTCATACCCTTATAGGGCATTTACACTTTGCGCTCATGTTTTCCCTCATACTCAAACCCTAAAACCCCACTTGGATCATTTTTGCCTGTCATCTTACTGTTTGTGTGCAAGTGAACGTGAACCTCGCTGCCTTGAGTCAGTCCCTCCTAAATGTGTCTTCTTCTTTTGTCCTCTAGAGTGCAGCAGCTACCGCAGCAACCCTTGCTTTGCCCACAGGGGTCACCCCATACCAACAGCTCATCACCAGCCAAGGTAAAACACTCATTTAAGTTTATCATTGCATTGGATTGCCAAGAAATTCTTCTATATTTTAATTGCCAAATTAAGCACTCACAGCTCTAAAATTTTGTGATCTCTCAGGTCAGATCCTGCAGGTGGTGCGTGCTCCCAATGGGGCTCAGTACATAATCCAGCAGCCCCAGCAGCAGATCCTCCTGCAGCAGCAAATGCAGCCCGGTGGTGTGCAGGCACCGGTCATTCAGCAGGTATGCCCATCATACAGCTAGCTCTGGCAAAGGGAGGTGAGGCCTAAGAAAAGTGCAAAAAGTCCAACATGGAGTTGATCTAAATCTGGGATTTTTAGACAGTCAACATCTCATACAATCATTTATATCCTGTGTCTTTAAAAAATTAAATAATGTTGTTTGGCTTTATGTCCTCGGGTGTTAAAGCAGTGAAAGAACAACCTTATAAAATATCTGAATTATACCATGACGACTCACATGACTTCTCAAGGCCTCAACCTTTTACCCAAAGAAATATTATCTTTATTGTGACGTCTCGGATTGAAAGGCATTAGTAAAATGCAGATAAACTTTATCACTACACGATGAGTCAGCATTTCTCTAGAAAGGCATTAGTAAAATGCAGATAAACTTTATCACTACACGATGAGTCAGCATTTCTCTAGAAAGGCATTAGTAAAATGCAGATAAACTTTATCACTACACGATGAGTCAGCATTTCCCTGTTTATGAACAAAACAGAACTGCTTGAAAATTGCAATAGGACAATACTATTATTTATCTTGGAACTTTAAAAAAACAAACATGATTTCTTGTTTGTCGTCTGCAGGTTCTGGCTCCTCTGCAGGGAGGCCTGTCCCAGCAAACAGGAGTCATCATCCAGCCGCAGCAGATTGTTTTAGCTTCAGGAAACAAAGTCCAAGGCAATACACAGGTCAGCACTTCTTCACTGCCTCCATTACTGATTTCATTCATCTTTTCTGGATGTATACTCTTCATTTAAATGAATTCATATTCATAAACAATTCATCATATTGTTTTCTAACCATATTCCCTACTTTTAAGGTTTTGTTATTTTATTAACGTCTTGATTATGTTAATATTATCCTTAATCTGCACAAAGTTAAGCAGGTTGCTTGATTTAGAATAGGGGTTTTCTAATTAGCTGGTGGCCTGACAATCACTCTTCTCTCCTCTGGGGCCTTCTTCCTGTTAGATGATGCAGGCTATGGCACAGCAGCCTGGACAGGCAGCTACAGCTCAGGTCCAGCAGGTTCAACAGGTCCAGGGTGCAGCTGCACCACAGGCCCAACCTCAGCAGCAACCTCAGCCTCAACCCCAGCCTCAGGCCCAGCAGCCTCCCATGATGCTGCAGGTGGACGGCACCGGCGACACCTCGTCAGAGGAGGACGAGGATGAGGAGGAGGAGTATGACGAAGATGACGAGGAGGAGAAGGACAAGGATGGGGGAGAGGACGGGCAGGTGGAAGAGGTGGGTACCAGAGGAAACCACACTGTCAGTTTTGAAGTCAGACAGACACCAAGCACATGCTGGAGGTTGTCAGGGGCAGCAGAAAGAATTCCTATAGGAGCGATTTTTCAAAACACGAGTTCAGCTGCCCACAAAGCAATAATCTAAGATGTTTCCTCTTGATAAGCAAAAAAAAGGTGTTATACTTCATAACAAGATTATCTCCTCCCCAGATAATATGGATCAATTTCTAGTGCAACAATATCACTGATTTAGTTCACTTTAATCTGTCAGTCTGTGTTTTAATGCTTGTAAACCAGGAATTCTGTTTCAAAGGTTATTGCACCACATCCAGAACCCTTAATATTGTTGAACTTGTCTGTGTGTGGTTTCCTTGTCAGGAGCCACTGAACAGTGGAGATGATGTCAGTGACGAGGAGGACCAGGAGCTGTTTGATACAGAGAATGTAGTGGTGTGCCAGTATGACAAGGTAAGAAATGATCTATTCAGACAGCGTTTTAATTCTGGGCCTGTTGTGCCTTTATTCCGCTCCGACGTCCGTCTGAATGCAATGAAGGCGTAACGGGGTGTCAGTTTGTTCCACCTCTGTGGCGCCTGCAGAGGTAGTAACAGCGCAGAAACAGGCGTCAATATGAATGAAATGCCTCAGCGTTGTGGAACGGGTGTGACGTTGTAGTGATACGTTCAGGTGTGCGACCTACCCCGGGAGATTTAATGAAGCAGTGGCAACAGGAAGTCCGTTATTTGAAGAACAAGCACAGAAGATGACCGCTAAACTGGAGAGACAGTGAAATATATCAGCTTTTATGCTCGCTGTTTCGTCGTACGTCACACCTCTTAACACTGCAGACCGCCGGCGTACACTGTGAACGCAAACACCAAGGTGGCGTTGTGACGCCTTAGGCTGGTCCAGTTTGAACGCCATATGCTTTATATTCTCATCAAATGTAGGTAGCATTGGAGTAAATAACGAGCACGGAATGGAGTGAGTTATCACCAAAACAAACAGCCAATTTCTTTGATCTGAGTATACATGTAGCAGAACACAACATAAATAATTACTGTACAGAAACATTAGCAACAGGGATGCTAGCAGGCCTAAACTTGTACAGAAAGCTAGCTCTGTGGTTGGTGCTGATCTGGATAATCTGGAGGTGGTTGCTGAGAAGAGGATGTGGAGAAAGCTGAACCCCTCCCATCCTCTCCACGCTGAGCTGGTGAGGACGAGGAGTACATTTAGCCACAGACTCACCCCTCCTTGGCACACCACTAACCACGCTGGCCAGTAGCGCTCAGACTACACAACAGACACTTGACCACCGACCTGTGAGCCTTAATACAGCTGGATGTAGGAATGGGTTCTGTCCCGTCTGTCTGTGCATCAGGTTTAGTTTCCGGAACATAACTCAAAAACTGTTCCACGTACTGGAGAGGTGACTTCTGATATTTTGCCATGCTAAGCTTTTTATTTGTTATTTTTTTAATTTAGAAAATGGAACCTTTTCTCAGATGTGCAATTAACGGGGACAATTTAAAATAACGTCTGTCTTTCAGTGAAACCGACCTGTGCTGCCGGATTCTGAGCATTTCATTCTGGTTATTTATCTCATGTTTCTGTGAAACCATTCAGTGGCACCTGATCAAAATGATTGTAAGATTCAGACATTAATGTAGCACTTTTCAGAGTCACATTAATAGCTGCATTTTAACGGACGTATCGGCAGATTATGTCATGAATTAAATTCTATAAAAAAAAGTAAAAGTAACATAATCCATGCCACTTGTTTTTCGATGTTTGTTTGCACCTCTGCTGACTAAATCCATGCAGACTGAGGATTTATGCTCTCTGCAGTTTTGATTAGGGACCAATGTCTGTGTTGAAAGGTGGAGAAAAGCACCGTAGACAAATCTGTTCACTGTAAAATAACTTAACTGATCTTATAATAGCTGTATACATGGATCCATGGCCTGTCCTACATTTAATTTTCACTCCGTTACCCATTTGAGGGACAGGAAATACGCAGGGCTCAGCTCAGAACATTAGTTTTACTTCCATGAAGTAAAATATTAGACACTTTACAATCCATTAGAGTGTGGCAGCCTTTACTACGGCTTATTAGTGCAGTGCCATACAGTCCCTAGTGTATTACGACACTATAAAGGGCTATTGGTGAATGGTGGTAAATTTCCCAGTGTCGCATGGGTTGCAGACATTTGAGACTGTGTCCACGGTATCCATTTTTCCTCGACACCCACAACATTCATTTCCTTCTCTTCCCTCTCCAGATTCACAGAAGTAAGAACAAATGGAAATTCCACCTGAAGGACGGGATCATGAATCTGAACGGGAGAGACTATGTCTTCTCCAAAGCCATTGGGGACGCCGAATGGTGAAGTAGAACAAAAACAGACAAAGCGACAGGAGCGGGAACTCTAACTCCTTCTATCCAGTTAACAGACACTTCAATATCCCTCCATATCCTGTGACTGGATTAATTTCAGGAAACTTCTCCTGAGTCTTTGAGAACTCTGAGAAACCCAAAGGACTGTGAGGTACCGTAAAAACCTGGGCGCAGTCAAAAAACACTCGACTAGCCTTGCTGGATGAGAGACCTACAGGGAAGGGAACGCCTGTAAGCGGAGCGTTCTTCTTTTTTTTTTTCCAGGCTTCTCTTCCTTCTTTCCTGAGAGAATTCACACACATTGGAAAGTAAGCATTTAATGTCGTACAGGTGTAGTGGACCAGGGTGACCTGACCTGCCCTGCCACAAGAGGTCAGAGGTCATTCATTCTAGCCCGTAGATGAGAAACACCTTTATGATGCACTGTTGTAGGTTGACTGGATTGACTTGTGTCTACATTTAAGTCCAAACTTAGTGCCACTAGTCAAGATCGCTGCCTTTAGAAGGACCAGAATAACCTTTTGGTTCCTCGTTTTTGTCCTTGGATCGTAATTCTGTCTCAGATGTTCATGAAAATGGTGCTCCAGAGTGTTTTATGTAGTTACCAACCTGTCATTGTTTTAAACATTCTTTTAGATGAATTTAATGAAGGATTACGACAAAGAAGATCAAATTACAGGAAATCACAAAATAGCTGATAGTTCTCGATTAAAGGCATTTTCTTTTAAATCTTCTACGCAGCGCTCAATCCAAAAAAAAAAATGCTCTTTTCCCTCTCTGTCCTCTCTGGAGCTTCATTCCATCTTTATCCCAAAATGTAAAAAAAAAAAAAAGGAAGAGCAGATCCAACATTGAATTAATTTAAGAATTGTAATGTCTGTAAAATGTCTGTACGTTTTTTCCTGTTGGTGTATCCTCTTTGCTCTTCCTTTAGTTCTCTGCAGCCGTCTGAAAATTTGCACTGTCAGTTTATTGATATGTCGTGAAGTCAGTCAAGTCAATCAATAGCCACCGCGTTGTCTCTTCTGTCTGTGTATGAGTGTGTGAGAGACAGTGACTGACTGCACAGGCATGTGCTGAGTGGTCACGTGTGTATGTTGACTGGTGCGTGTATTGTCCCGGTTTTCTCTGGCATTGTATGGTTTATGTTTCCTGCACACCTCATATTCTCAAGCTGTCACAGTTGAACGAGTAAAATAGACGATTCGATCGTTTGTGGGGGTAGGATGGTTGTTTTATTCACCCTGAAAGTTTGGGAAATGTTCCATATTTTGAAAGGTTGGAAAGCCACGCCAAACTGTGCTCTTATTATCTAAGAAGTGTTCCTTTTTTTTGTAGGCTGGACAAAGCTACATAGTATTGTGTTCCAAACCATTACGTCCACCATATGTTCTCCCGTGATTCATTTTAGCCATGACTTTTAAATGACAACATTTTCTATTGAAGTGAGTTAAACTCTGGGGGGCGGGGGGTGTTTCGCTGCAGCTTGTTTTTAGTGCCCCTGTTGCAGCAAATTTGAAATAAAGTATGTGTTTTTTGGCTGTTGTTGTTGGTTTCTGAAACCCCATTAACACCCAAAGGAGCACCAATAAGGTAACTGGTTGAACCAACAATGACTTGAGATTGTTGTCGCACATTTTGACAAACATCTAATTGGGGGAAAAAATATTTTTATTGTCAGATTTCAGTTTCCTGAGACAAAAATGTATTTCCTTTTTTACATTTTTTTTTTTTTACATTGTTCACTGAGAACCACATGGCCATAAAAAGGCTTGCATTTAAATAGACGTCGGCCCATCACCATCAACTCAGAGTAGCTGTCCATGGTCGTTGGTAACTAAAGTCAAACCCATTCATACATACTAGCTTAATTATGTTATGTTACTCTTATTGATGAATGTTGAGTGTGCCTTTTGCATTTTATTTCAGCTTTCCATTATTTACAAAAGATCGATGAGCTTTTAAAAAGGTTGTCTGTTTTCCGTGTATTCACTGCTTTCTAACTGTTTTGTCGTGTTCTAGCTGCTGTTCAGATGATTAAGGAACTGTATTGTTTTTATTTTATTTTTTAATTAAATCAAGTTTGGAACAAAACTCAAAAGGTTTCGCTTTGAATGCATTAAGCCGCCTTTTGGCAAAGAAAGAACATGTAACATTCGCAGTATTGTTTTCAGCCCAAATTTAATCAGTTGAATAAATGGGTCACACTTAATAACTCATTTATTCAGGTCACACAGTCTTGAAGCATGTGCTGTATTACTGCATTGTTGTTGTTTTTTTTGCTAAACTGCAAAATCCGGTACTCCTTCCTCTGCAACACCTGCCAAGTTCTGAATGTGTTGATTATTTGAATCTATTTTAAAGTAGATGTCGTGATTACAATTTCTTTCCACACTGAACTACCAGTGTTAAAACTGGATCGAGTTTACGTTTATATGACATCTTGGAAAGACAGAAGATGGACAGTTCAACCATTTATCCATTAGCTATCTATAATTAATCATTTTATCAATTTTAACTATTCTTCCTTTACTTTTAGTGAAAGTTAGTCAGAATTTATGCATTAGTTTTATTTCAGCCATTCATCCTGTTATCATTAAGTCACACTACCCATTACTTTTAGTAATGTTCATTATCATTATTCAACATTTATCTGTTTTTTTTACAGCTGTTTCAGAATTTATCCTCACTTTTACTACTTTTAGTAATTTCAACCATCATTTACAATTGAAGGCAAAATTATTCAGCCCACATTAGGTTTAATGGCAAAATATACTATTTATCAGCTGTTTACAAAAACCAAATCAGACAGTTTAAATAGCTCAGAATAGATTTACTTCAGTCTCAAAATGACTCAACCCCCTGAATATCATCCCTCATAAGAGACACATTTGCAAATCAGATATTGTTGAAACACTGAGCCAACCTTCAGTGACTTACTTTAGCAGTAGTGTCAAAAAGCATCCCCATCCCCATGTCTGAACTCCAAGACGTTCACCACTGCTGACCCAAAAACACAAAACGATGGCTCCAGTAGCTCAAACCATCTAGATAAGACAGAAGTTTTAGGATGCAGTTCTTTGGAGCGATTGAACAAAACTGTAACAATTGAGGGGCCCCATGGATCAGCAGCATGTCTGGAGGAGGAAGAATGATGCATATGCATATGCAGTGAAGCATGGCGGCGGCTCGGTGATTCTCTGGGGCTGCTTTGTTTCCTCAGCTACTGGAAACCTGCAGCTTGTTGAGGGTAAGATGGATCCATCAAGTATCAGGAAATCCTAGAAGAAAACATCTCATTATCTGTGAGGAAGATGAAGCTTGGACATCACTGGACGTTCCAAAAGGACAATGGTTCCAAACAGACCTCAAAGCTGACCGAGGCTTGGTTTCAGAAGAAGTCCTGGATGATTCTAGAGTGGCCGTCACAGTCGCCTGACTAGAACCCCATAGAAAATCTCTGGTGGGATAAGAAGAAGGAGGTTGCAGCAGGTAAAGAATGGAATCTTCATTTCTGTCTTTCCAAATCAATTGAGTCTCCTTGCTAACTATTTAACCAGAAGTACCCCGTGGGTGAAGCCCTGGTTGGGAATCACTTCCTTACTACATCTGATGCAAAGTGAGACCCAGAATCTGCCCCTGTCTTCAATTACAATTTTCTGGCTGTGTAATCCAGTCTGGATGTCTGTCAGGGTAAGCACAGCATGGGCATTCTCCCTGCCTTTCCTGTAAGTCCTAACCTAAACTGATACAATCCCTGTGTATTTCCTTGTGGGTAATTATGAGATAAAGGTGTGGTGCTGTCTGGGATTAAAGCTGAATCAGAAATTACATGGAGATTTTTGCCCTTGATTGTAAACGGATTGGAGGCAGGCTGTCACTTCTACAATAAATCACGCGTCACAAAGACTTATTCAGCCCTGAACAGATGTAGAGGAAGAGGAATGTATCCCGGGCTGCCTCTGATGAAGTGGGCCCTGTTGCTACTCCTGGGCACTCAGACATAAGAGTCTGAGCTGCTGGCGAATGAGGCTTATAATGAGGCCCTGGAGATGTCTAGTTTAGACTCGATAGCTTTCTCTGCTTCCCAGCTAACTGACGGTGACTGCCAATCAGCTGCATGGTAAAATAGAGTTTTTAGGTTTCAGTGGAATGTAGTGACCTGGCCTGTTCTCTGTGGTGTGTCCAGTTTACTGAAAATATTTCTAGTGGAAACTTCCATTGTCTCAAGCCTTTCACGGTGTCCCATCATGAATGTGGTGTGCCCGATTGTCAGAGAAAGTTGTTTTACAAGTCACAAGTCAATTTCAAATGAAACGGTTGAGCCTGAATTATAAACGATAGTATAAATACGTGACTAAACTTCCAACTGAGGCTCGGGATCGGTATGTGGTGTAGCTTTGATACAAAGACGGGACTTGAACCTTACCAGACCCGTATTATCTGCAAAATCGATGGCTTGAAGATCCAACCATGTGGCCTGAAGTAACTTTAACAATATTCATTTCTGTTTGATTGACACCCTGGGACAGTTTACCCATGACTCTATGTGAGCATTTAAGTCTTTAAAGATCTATGAATATGACAAAAGTTGTCACAACCACAAGATCGATGAAGAATCGCCATTTTGTTTGTTGAGAATGGTTTATTATATAAAATCATTGCAAAAAATCTAAAAGCATATAGAGGAGATCTCACCCAATCCGGGAGTGGGATCTACTCGAGGTTTCTGCCTGTTGAAAGGCAGTTTTTCCTCGCCACTGTCGCCAAGTGCTTGCTCATAGGGGATTGTTGGGTCTCTCTTGAATAAAGACTACGGTCTAGACCCGGAAAGTGCTGTGATGTAACTTTTGTTGTGATTTTGTGCTATATAAATAAAATTGACTTGACTACATTGGATTGAATTTATTCTACATATGTTTCTGAAATCTTTCAGAAAAATATGAGTCATCGACAAGCTTTGATGAGATAATGTGTGATGCATTTCAAACCCGATGGAAAATGAACTCCACCGACACGATCTCCAATTTATTCCGGAATCCGACCGTTGCTGTTGATGGCTTGAATCCACCTCTGTCACCTTTCATGGTTTAACAGTATCTGATGGAATTTAAGCCCAGGTCAACAACCCAAACATTAACACAGAATAGTACCTTATTATGTGAGTTTCTCTCATTAATTCTAATTTTAACATTGGTTTCTCCCTGTTGAAGACCTCGACAGCATCACGTAACAAAACAACGATGTCACTGTGCCAATTCCTATAAGGAGAGCTGATGTTAAATGTCATTGGTAACAGCTGTGCTTTTCCTCCTATTAACATGTATGCACACTTATTGCACCTCAATTGCTTCAGACCCCAGCATCTCTTGGTAACTAGAGTTCTTGAAAAAAAAAAAGCTGTAGCAAGAACAGTCCTATGCGAGAATTAGGACACAAGTAATTACCTCCATTTGCCATTACCTCCAACTGCAACCACCAAAGTTTGCTCACTTTGGTAATTTCAATTCTTTACTTGTTGGCAGAGGCCTTTATCTAGGTTTTGTGTAGGTTTGCCATTCTAATTTTTGGTACCATTCCTGGGCAACACCGATCAGCTTTTAATGCCCCAGACATCCACACAAAGAGATAAAGCACAGAGTGGGATTATTATTGTCCTGCGTGGAGGCAGCTTGTTCATGGATCAACTCTTATGTCATGGTGAAATGTTTGGTGATAGTAGGAAATGTAAAACTTGTGTTCAGAACAACACAGAAACAAATGTTTTCACCGATTTCTACTTTGTGCTTTGCTCTAGTACTCTTGAATGACTCAAGAGTTTTCTTCAAGAGAGAGGAACTTGATTCTTCAAGAGGACGTCCATGCCTACCGACCCATGAAATAGCGTCAGGTATGACATCATAAACGCAGGGATTTTATGTTCTCAATAACAAGGGCTGGATGGATACTTGAAGGCATTGACCTCATCTGAGCACTCAGGCTATTCTACATTTCCTGACAGAAACTTCATTTTCTCTGTTCACTCCTGCTCATAGATCCTTTCATTTGAGTTCAGCAACCTAATCTGGTGTTAGGGAGGTGCATCGTCAGGCCATGCCCTGCTTATTTGAGGAACAGCTCGGAGTTTATTTGAAATACCAGGAGAGGAATGATCAGAAAGGCCTGAGAATCAGCTTCATGAAGAATTTCAAAATAATTCCAAGTCTCGATCAGTTTGTTCGACCCTTTCCCTGTTAGTTTGTGAACCTGAACACAACCAGCAATTCTCTGATATTAATGAAAATCCTGATGTCTTTGAGAAAACAAACCCATCATTATTTCTGTGTCACTTAACCCAATGTGCAGTGATGTCGATTTTTATCAACCTTGCCATGCACACACTTGTGAAACAACTATGAACTGTGAGTTAACATCAACTGGCAGTGGTGGGGAGGAGGCCCTCACTAATGCAGCCAGGCACATCATGCTCCAGCTCTGTGTGCTTAGCGTTTGAAGGGTCCACACTGGGCTGTTGTCAGCGCGTGATTGGAAGAGATGGAAATGAAGCTGTGGAAAATATTCAGCTGAAAATGATGTCCCGTTAGTCTGTAAGGAATTTATAGTGTGAGTCAAGACTGGAACACAGCGAGCAGATGCCACTCTTAATTTTTTCATCTTTAAAACTAAAAATCCTTCCAATTTTGAGGTTTGAACCATTTCAAACTCACTGATGCTTTGAGGGGGCATTAGTGTGATACAGAGTTGGGAATGCTATATTTTTCAAACTGAAAAAAATTGTCGGCAGTCTGGTCAAATACCTTCACGGCTGCTTTGCAAGAAAAATCAAAAAAGGCCTGTAATGATCCCTTTTTCCTGGAAAGCCCCCCCCCCCCTGTTCATCTATATAGTTCCTTGAAAAAATGTCACCCACCAGATAAAATGCTAACCAGATGTTAAGCTGCTATTGGCAGACGGTGTCCTTTAACTCATAATGGCTCAATATCGCACCAGTTTCAGTGGTGCAGCTCACACGTGTGTCAGCTGTATTTGCTTTAAGCTCTCCCTGCAAAGGAAAAGCTATCTCTGCTGATTGCATAAGTCACTTGTTTCCATTGGAGGATGGAAAAATATCACGATCATGCTAGAAAAACAACCATGACATTCCAAAGGAGAGACAAGGCTTTAACAGTATATATTTGTGGTTATCATACCTGTCTGTAATTTGTAGAAAATTGCTAATACTCAAAATATGTCTCGTGTTTACTTTTGTAATTGGATCACACGCTCTTAGGAGATGAGGACTGCCCTCTGAAAGCTGTTTTGTTGGATCAAGTAACAATACTTTGTTACTTTAAAAAAACAACTCACAATAACCTAAAGCACAAAAGTACACAAATATTTTATGAATCTAAGAAAATGGTACATCAATTAGGAGCAGGTATATGCCAAATAAAAGTACAATTTCAGATTTCACTTTCACTAAAAACACTATCCAGCATCAAGTACTATACTATACATGTCCACATTTACTTTTCACTTTCAGACAAACAGACAAAAGAAATGCAAAAAGAAAATCACAAATTATGCATCCTTCCTTAATCCATAAATCATCAAAAACTATAATGTACTTTCATGGAGAGGTATTGAAAATATATATAGGACGATATAAAATGCAGTGTTTTTATAATTTCATTACTGGATTAAGTTTCCATTGTGAACGGCACTGAGCCAGCAGGCTGTCCTTTGACACAATAACCAAGTATAAATAGGGTTCCTATTAGAAAAGGTCACATCACAGAAAAATCACAGAAAAATTAAGGTATTTTAAAAATCTGCTCTATTTCCTGGATGTTAATGCCAGACTGTGTGGAGATCATTTGAAATTAAACTCAAAGTAGAGTTAGAGATACTGAAAAAATAGATTTTAACCGTTAAGTTTGCATGTTTGAGTTTTTTATCTTTGCTATTTTTTCTTTATTAACCTCTGCCCTATTCTAGCCAGTTCATCAAAACACAAGTGAGATTAAGTGTGGCTCATATTTCATTGACATGTGATACTCTCCAACGACTGGAACCAAAAAAATCATCACAGCTGAAATTGTGAAAACAGCTGAACTTGCCCTGGAAGCTGAAGCAGAATACTGGCGCTTTCTGTTATATTTCCAAACAGATCTGTCCACATACACTTCAAGGCCTCTCCTCTCCCACCTGAACCTGTCTTGCTTCATGACCTCAAGCTGGTGTTTGGCTCACGTGTTGAGGCTCTGGCTCTCTTCAGGGCTTGTCTGCTGGCAGACTGCTTGGTTGTAGGTATGTCCAGAACATTTCTTCAGGTGTATGGGGACCTCTTTTTGGCCTCCGCTTCCACCTTTCCTAACCTTGTCCTTGTCTCTACGAACCTGAAATGTCCCACTGCTGCCCTTTGATGAGACGGCCTGGCCTCTGAATAGTTGAGCTCGCTTCTGACAAAGGCCCACCTTACTGAGGAGGATGAATATGTCCCCCCTGAAGGCTTTAGTGAAGATGGCGTACAGGAATGGGTTGGCACAGGAATTGAGCGGGTAGAAAAGCACCAATAAAATTTTGGAGTTGGAGACTGTGATGAGTGGCCGGTTCAGCACAGCTGACATGGCGTAGAAGGAGATGGGCGCCATACACAAGAAGTCAGTAAAGATGAGGACAGCCATGCGCTTGGCAATGTTGGTATCCTTGGATCCAGAATGGTAGTGAGGGTTGTGCACTGCGCAGTAGATCTTGATGTAGCAAGCACAGATAACAAGGAAGGCCAGGATGTTGAGGACCAGAACTGACAATATGAAGACCTGAGCCACTGTGGACTGGGTGTCCATTGGGAGGCAGATGCTCACCTTCTGGTAGCTGCTTACCCCAACCAGTGGAAGCAGAGCCAGGAGGAGGCAGAAGATCCAACCGCCTAGCATCACAGCTGCCGCGTGGTGCAGATGCAGCTTTCGATCCAGCCGCATAGCAAAGGTGATAGCGTACCACCTTTCCAGAGTGATTACCGTCAACGTGTACACGGAGAGCTCACTTGCGAAGACCGTGAAAAACCCTGCAAGTCCACAGCCAGGGCCCGTCTGCCAGTCTATGGCGTGGTTGAAGTACTCGGCTCGTGTGTGGAGGTCTACAGAGGCGATAAGCAGTAGATAAATCCCCATGCACAGATCTGCAAAGGCCAGATGACACATGAGGAAGCGGGACACCGAGAGCTTGTAGTGGCTGGTGAGCAGCACCAGGAGCACCACCACATTTCCCAGAACAGCCATCAGACTTACAAACCACACAGACACACGCAGGAAGCCAAAACCCATTATGTCCTCACAAGGATTGAACTCATCGGGCACTGGTGCACACGCCACCTCCTCTCCTTCCTCACACACCACATAATCGTAACGGCTGTCGAAGTCTTGGCTGGTGTCCTCCTGGGGGTTCTTGAGGGTCTCTCCGAAACCCACATCTTCATCTGGCTGGCCACCAAAGTAGGCGTGGTAGTGGAGGCTGCCATGGAAGTCACCTCTCCTCCAGTCTTGCTGGGACTCTCTGTGGCCTCCGTCGTTTGGTTCCAGGTCTGGGAGTGTTTCCACCACATTGTCACCTTGGAGGGAAGGCATGCGTAGAGGCCCCACAGAGCGTTTGTGATGCTGGTCATAGAAAGCAGTGAGGTTACAGATGATGTACTCCAAAAAGCTGAAAAAAGACATACACCAAACACACATAAGATTGAGTCCATTAAATAATGCTGTAGTCCTACTAAAACACACCTGGCTTTAAATCCACCAAGTGTCAAATCAAATCAAATAATTCATACATCCAGTTGAGGAAAAGTGATTCCTGTTTTGAGAGTGATTATTGACTCTGGGTCAACCTTCTTCTTATAATAACAGCAATGACTGACACTAATTATGGAAGTACTGTAAGAAGTAATAAGTAAACACACCAGGGAGTTGATTCAATCCCTGCCAAAATCAACATAAGTGCAGCTGCATCACTCCCCCTGGTAGATCACCCAAATAAAGGAGAAACAAGACTACAAGAGTATTCCGTTTATTGACTATTCTGACTTTCATTGAGTGCTTTTGACAAAAATTTAAATGAAGAATTGACAGAAGCTCACCCTCGTTTCTTTTTGAGGTTCTTGAAGCCGCAGCAGTGGCTGGGGTAGGTGAGGTTGGCAATGGTGAGGTGCTTGAAGGTTTTGATGGGTGGCAGTTTCTTCAGGGCCCAGGCATTGCGCGCCTTCAGCTCCCGGAGAGAATCCATACCTGCGGTCGGGAGGGACGTGATCCCCGTCATGGACACATCTCTTGATGACAGAAAGGGAATTAAAGAATTTAACAAGATACATACATACAGATTAGTTGACAAATATTTACGTTTTTTGTTGTATTAATGGTGGAGCTGTGATGAAAAGAAAGTGAAGTGGCATTAAGGCGTTAAAGATTGATATTGAGACGGACGGAGCTGTGTTTTCACAGATACATGCTTTCTGCCAGGAATGATAAAAAGTCTGCCTGGGTCAGAACCAACGTTCACATCCAACATTTCCAAAGACTGCTCCTTTCCACTGTATGGGCAGTGGTTGGTTTCTATTCTGGGGAAATATTGGAATTAATATTGGATTCATCTTATCTTTTGAGGAAGACAAACGACATCTATGGGATTATGAGAATACCTTCAATTGATTTAATCTACTGTCATCTAATTACCTGGAAGAATCACCTAGCACCTTTCAACACTGAAATATATGTGCTATCAGCAGATCTATCGAGGAGATAGGCATGATATGACCAGAGAACCCAAAGAGAGATTAAACAAACAACCTCCATCTGTTTTAGAGAGTTAGCTGCTCACATTTTCTTCATCTTTAAACAATTACATGTGGTATTTCTAGAAATGTCATGCCAAAGCCAGCTCAACCTCATTGGGACAAAGACATGCAGGGGATTGACAATCTCACCAACATCCTGTGTGTTCCCATTATCAGGACGTTCCGCTGTTCAACACCAGACACTCCCCCCTTCCAGGGGCCAAGCACAGGCCATGGTCTCTTTTGTCTTCTTTAGTTTCTGGAGTCATTAAACCGCTAACATCCTTGTATTGGTTGGTTTATTTGATTAAATAAAAGAAACATAAGCCAAACAATTTCATATAAGAGCTCAATTGTTATTTTTTTAGTCTCATTTGCTCGCCTTACATTTTCTATCCTCCGCTCTTTTTCCTCTCGTGGGGAACATTGAGTAAGGCTGCGAAAAAGAAGCAGCACAGACCGATTTTGTCATTGCCAGATGTTGAGCCCATGACCTCATGGAGGTGACCTCACTCAGGACATGTTCCTCAGTGGAACAGAGGAAGAAGACCTGCACACGAACCCCATTTACCTAACCAGACACTTAATGGCTAGATAAGAGCCATAGCGGCAACCAGAAAGCTGTGGTAGAGGGTTTTGGAATCGAACGCTCTAAGATGCAGGGACTCAGCTTTAAAAACCTTGAAACTGAAAAGAAAAAGATGGCAGTATCAAAGAAAGGTCAGAGGTTTCTCCCTCACACGCTTGCACACGATGCGTTTCAGATTTCCTGGTCAAAGACACAGCTGTGGAGGAATGGCTTTGACTCGTTGATGGTCTGCTCTCACATTTCACAGACATGTCTCATCTAGTCTGTACTTTATGAATGAGGAAATTGTTGAAATCTAACTTGACATGGTGTGAATAATGAAATTACCAAACTAAGTCTATTGTTTCTCGATATGCTTTAAAATGGTTTGCTATACATACTGTACATTAAGAGTATACCATTGAAAGTGTTATTATAAGTAAATACTTTACTTATTGAGCTTGAGTTAGATGAGAACATCAACACCACACCTCATGTCTGTCTGGTAAATATAAAACTACAGTTTATCTTAACATTAAGACTGGAAACAGGAAGAAACAACTAGTCTGGTTCTTTCCAAAGATCTGCCTACCACCATCTCTAAAGCTCACTAAGTAACAGTTATTGTCTCTTATTTGTCTGATCCATACAAAGATTGGTGTCAATCTTTATTCTAACTCAAGCATATTTCCCAAAATGTCAAACTATTCCTTTAAAGTTAGGCCTTGTAACAGGGGCCACCATAAGCACAAGTGTAATTATGGTATTACAATAAATACTAAAACATTTTCATATTTTGGATCAAACTGTATGAGGTCATCTGTCCTGGGGTTTTGGGCGACAGACTAATGGAGCATCTAGAGGCTGGTTTCCTCTGAATTTTACCTCAGGATTGCTGGCAGTCAGAGTCTCACAGTTATATGTGGTAAAGCTAATGATAAGAGGTCTTCAGGTCGAAACCATCTCAACCTGTTCTAAAATTTAAGATGCCCAGCTTCAAAAGAAATATGCAAATCAGAAAATGTTCCATGTCTGGATGCGTTCCTTAAATTGACATAATCAGACCAGACACTTCCTTTAAAGCTGCATTCTTTATCATTCAACCTGTTTTTCATCAGATAATGAGATAAATTGAATGTGAAAGAAGTGAAATGAGAGTAACATAAATACATATATATGGCTTGGCTCGACTGAAAAATGACTGAAATGTTAATAATAACCTGATGTCTTAAAACTGACTAAATGTCAATACTAGACTGGAATATTTGCATGTTTCTTAACAAAACATGTTTCTGCACTAAAATCACCAGATTTATTGTCAACTAAAACTTAACTAAAGTGAAACAGAATAATGAATAAATATGATCAAAACTAATAAGAAGATTTGTCACAGGACTAAGACTTCATTAAAAAACTTAACACTACAGACAATTTAAGAATACATTAACAGTTGTATTAACATTGAACTAGAGGAAAAAGGAGATGAATTACGACATTGTGATGTCGGTGAACACATGCAGAAATGTAAGCTGTGCAACAATATCTGAGTTACATATGCTAACATTAGCTATCTTTGGCTACTGGTCATACCAGACCATGTAAGGCTAGCAGTAGCTATATATGTATATGTATTGTGCAAGGCTACATTTTATGGCTTATGAATCCAACATTTTATTTGTAAGTGAATTTATGTGCTTTTCCTTCATTCAAAAATAAGCTAGATTGTTTTGATTTAAACTACAAGCTTTTCAATATTTTACTAAGATCCACTTCATCAACAAGAAAAATAAAATCTGCAGAGAACAAAGTTGAAAAATTGCGACTGAGCTGTGGGAGATGATTAAGTTTGAGATTTAAAGGTACTCTTGTGTGTACTGACAAAGTTGATAAGAGTGGCTCAAACTTTCAACCCCTCAGGCACTTACAGGAGCATTGGACCGCTGACGGTGCCCGCAAAAGCCCGATCATCCATCTTGGTGAGGTACTTATTCCTATGAAGATCACTGGAAAGGAAAGCACAAATTTAAGTTTACTAAGAGGAAAGTTCACATTTCAGTCAAACTGACAGACGCAAGAAGGCATGGCATAATATTTTCTCAAGCCTCATCACCGCACATTTCTCCGTTTATTTTCTCTAATTCCAGGGGTGAATTGTGACACAAAGAGGTCTCGCTAATTCAAATTAGACAGTATAACATTTGATGGCGTACTCTTGAAACACCCTCACTGCACATCTCCCTGACTCACTTTAATCTAATAAGGATAACAGACCTGCAGAGATAGTCTTGACCCATGTGTTTGCCTTGGTCAGGCTGTACAGGGATCAGTTCTCCCCTCAGAGGGGATCAGGCGCCAAAACAAATACCCATGTGCAAAGACTCACTAGTCACACCAATGGCTTAATTAGCCTCTTATAAGGACCCGGGACGTGTGCAGGTGTTGTAAAAGAGGAGAGGGCTCTTAAATCAATATCATTAATACCTCATATCCTGAATAAGCTGGATTCTGGACCAGTGGGGGAAAACATGTTGCAACATAAAGGTTAAAAAGAAGCAACGCATACCCCTTCTCTCCTAATGTATCCAACTGATGCTATTGAATGTCCAAGTGTGAAATTGATTTCATCAATACTGACAGAGACCTGGGGTCCAGTGTCGCTGAGTAAGTAGGAGAGGAAAAGTCTTCATACTGATTTCCAGACACCCTCTTTTGGAAACATATTTTCCCATGAGAACTGCAACTTACCGACTCGGCATAGGTCCTTTTTCAGCACACATGAGAAGGCCCGTTCAGACCCAAATGTGATCCCACTGCTTTTTAGTCCAATTTTTGGTAAGAAAATACATATGCCAGATGTCAGAAATGATTTTGTCCAGGCAAAATAGTGAGCAACCTATTTGTTTGAGAAATGTAAGACCTATAAATCAAGTGTCTTTGCTGTACCAGTGAAAGATATTACATAATGTTGTTTTTTTTTTTTAACTCTAATAACCTAATAAACAAGTTTCAATAACACTATGATACTCCTCTGATTATTCAGTGTAAAAACATCTCAGTTAATTGATGTGTATCTGAAGCTGATGAACAAATTCTTATAGGAATAGTTTGACATTTGGAAAAATGCACAATTGTTTTCTTGCCAGGAGTTCAATTAAAAGATTAGATGAAGATCTTCAATAAATATGAAGCTACAGCATGATGAAACAGTCTGGCACATAACCTCCAGTAAAACAACAACTTATTGTTACATTTAGGCTTTTATAAGGATTAAATGTGATATGACATGTTAATAGATGAGCTACAGAGGTGCTGATAGGTGGGCTGGTTATTTTCTGCTGTTTCCAGTCTTTAACCCTGCTGTTGTGTTTGTTTCTTGTTAACTAGTTCTAGTTCCATTCTAGCTGATTATAAATCCATAATAATACATATATATTATCACCTAATGTTGTGTTTCATCTTCTTATCAACTCAAGTTCTTGTGAACATTACAAGTTTTGAGCTTCCATTTGCTATTTATGGCCTATAGGCCTCATTGACCGGAGTTCATATCGCTTGGTCATCTTGCTGCTACAGAATGAACTGAGCAAGGCCTCAAAAAAGCTTATATCAGAAAAAAGTTGTATATATCATTGAAACAATGTTGTGGTTGTTTTTGACAATTTCCAACAGGTGTGTTTCCCATGGGGTAAAAATTCTATTGGGGATAGGTTCTCGTGGGGGTTGCCATGGAAGCCAGAAAGGATGAAACACCCAGAATTTATTAAAAATTCTCAAATGTATTTTGTGTTTTCAGATGCCTTACAAAAACCTAATGACAAACAAATAAAAATAACTACATTTTTTAGAAAGAAAACTTGTAAATCGGTCAGATTAGACTGGAACACAACAGAAGGGTTAAGCTATAGGCTAAACTAAACGACTGCTGGCTTCACCATTCAGACATTAAAGTACTCTCGGTCTTCTCATCTCACACTTGGAAAGAAAGCAAAAGCTCATATTTCACCATAAAGTTAAATATTTCTACATAAGTTGTCAAATGAATTCAGCAAAGCGTTTCAGCACTTCACAAAACATAAAATACGTACACTTGATCTAACTTGGTCCCGTTGAAGGCATGATGTTGGATTTCTCTGAAGCCGTTTCCATACAGCATCCTGGAACAAAAGAATCGTTTCACACAGCAACATAACGACAATAGCACTGATTGGAGTTGATCGCTTTAGGTTTAATAACCAAACTACTGAATGTAAATGTTTTCCATGTGTTGATGCTTCACCGTCTCTGAGCAGCAGTGAAGGAGATAAGTAGCGCAGGCCCACTTATTTCACATTCTCTGGGGAGGGCTGCAATTGTGCAGGTTTTAGGCCAACATTTAGTGAACCATGCTGTTTTGTGGATCAAAATTCCAAACCCACTTCCATTGCTCTGAAATCTAACCGCATACATGTGATTGGTTGTTGTGTGTGAGTTCCTGTGTAGTTGTTTTTGCTATCTTTGTGAGATTCAAGTGAGTTCAGAGAGAGAACGTGTTTTTAAAATGAGGTAATTTTGGCCAATCCCAACTCTGTCTAATGGCTATTTTTGGGTTTGGACTGGATTTAGGGATAAAGGTCAATTCCAGTATTATAGGGCTCATTATGTATTTACTACATTTTCTATGTGGTCACATTTCCCACAAGCATTTGGTATGATACAAATATACATGTCATTTTATTAGTGGTGCGCAGTTTCTTTTTGTTTGTACAGAATACGTGTGCATCAGCATGAGGATGCTCCTGCAGGTATCTCACACTGTCAGCATGTTGCCGGTAATTCCACGGAACGAATTGGCCGGGATCTCAGTGATGTAGGGATGATCAACAATTTCCCTGCAAAGTAAGACACCAGATTGACTGGAAGTGAAGCGGTGTTGTAAATAAATACATTTCATTTGAAAGTGGCACAGGGAGGAATGTAAGTCATGAATGTATTCTCAAGTCAAATGGCTCGGCAGGAAGATTAAATCAGATAGAGATGAGAGGGTGATAACACAGAGATGTGCATGTAAATGCAGCTCATTTCACGCAGAGGGTTTTACATGCTGACATTTGCTTATCGGATAAATAAGACGCAATCACAAGCACACACACAAAGTAAAAACTCTGCTCATACATTTTATAACATTTATGAAGGTCTTGTTAGTAGCATACCAAAAAAGAGAGACCACATTTCCCAAAATTCCTCCAATTTTGTGCCAAATTTTTCTTACATAGGAATACAAAGGAGAGCAAAAATGTAAGAGGTGGAAGAACTCAGCGACAGTGTAAAAACAGTGTAAATTAGAGTTCATAAAAAAGCTGCAGGTGGCTTATCATCATCATTTATGACAGAGTAATGGCTCTGAATTAATGTGGCAATGAAGTGGTGCCATTAAAATGCTACAAGTGGCAGTTTTATCAAGCATAAATATCAAGAAGTGTGCTTAGTGTAGAAGTTGTAAAGATAAAGAAACTTACAGGATGAAGTTCATGTCATTAGAATGGATGTTGCTCAAGTCAGGAAAGACAGTAAGGCCAGTGTTGAAAATTCCCCTGAATAAAAAAAAAATAGTTAAAAGAAAAAAGAAAAAGAATAGAAATAGTCACAACAAAGAGTACATGTGATGTTATGAAAAATTCTTTATGTTTTTCTTATTGTTAATATAGCAGAAAGCAGTGTAATGCTAGCCTATAGTTAGCATTGCTATTACAGTTCTAACCAGCTCAATTACTTTACTGGAATATTTATTTGTGACACAATGTTCTAGTTCAGTTCCAAGCCAACGACTCTTAAAGGACTTCTGAGTAATCACGAGATCAGGCTAAAATACACACTTCTGACCTGCAATGGGGAAACAACATCCTATAATTTTCTAGTCAACAGCCAAGAATTTTTCATTCTCAGGCCAAATACATTGAAAGTCTTTTAAAATGTTCGGCATTAAGTCACTTTCCTGAAGTCGGCCAGTACCACTGCATTAAACTCAAATGATGCATGACTTAGCCTCCCCCCACACTTTTACACACAATGCTAAGAATAGATTGTAATGTCTAAATTATTGCCAGACATAAGCAGTTCAAACATGCACCCCTATGTTTTTTGGATTACCATAATTTTGTGAATATGTGGAATTCTATGACAAAATGATGATGAGTTTTAAAATAAAGAAAACACGGCGAAAAAATACTCACAGGTATTTGAGGCCTGGGAGGTTTTTAAAGGCTTCTGGGTGAACGTAGGTCAGACTTTTTGCATTTCGTATCTCTCTGAAGACACAGACAAAGTTTTAAAAAAATATATAAACATATAAATCAACTGATTCAGAACAGAAGTAGAAGATAGGAGCGTGCGTGGAGACCACTTATTTGGAAACACACTGAGAAACACAAACTGTCTTAAAACTTGCTGACAGAACAAGACAAGGAATGTAGTTGAAGTGTGCAATAGAAGGGAAACTCAGAGCAGACAGCCAGGGCCGGAAGTAGAGTCCAATTAGTGTTTCATTAGTGTGTTTATTCTGGTCCACCCTGTGCTGGACTGAACACCTCTCTCTGCTGTCTGAAGCCATGTGCTGCTCTGGAACATGCTGGTCCTTCTTCACACACCTGGAAAACTTAACCCAGCAGACAGAAGTCGCTGGAGGTGTCTAAGTGGGAGACGTTCGTCTTCCCGGTGATGCAGCAGCAAGACTATAATGTCACAATGAAGGGCGCTTCTGTCAGCTATAATCACCACATAGCCTGTCGAGTACATTTACAAACCTCCTGAGTAACATTACCTGAATCCTCTGAGCCAAAGGGTTGAGGTGAGGAGTTTAAATCTTTGTTACAGCTACGTAAACTCCATAGGGTCAGTCAAATAGGCTGATTTCCTTTCACTTTGATTCTCTAATGATAGAATTTGTGTTTCTGTGTGTGGTCTTTTCCGTCTTCAGCCATGGTGACTTTGGCTGGTCATGAAATGGTCTGCGCTCTTGAATATCCAGCCTTTCTAAAAGGTAGAATCAGGTTCATTCATCCAAGGCAAACAGTATCATCATCACATGAGAAAATGACTTGGTCTGCACAAAAGTGCAGAAAAGGAAGTTCAGGACCATTAAATTGTGCTGATGATGCTCTGTCTATGTCTTTCACATGTTGTCACAATGGGGATACGAATTAAATGTATCCTT
This sequence comes from Chaunax sp. Z400, assembly GCA_037577475.1. Lineage (NCBI taxonomy): Eukaryota > Metazoa > Chordata > Actinopteri > Lophiiformes > Chaunacidae > Chaunax > Chaunax sp. Z400. Next base: position 16,615,090 of record CM075202.1, on the reverse strand, counting down.
CTTGCATATGAAGAACCTTTTCTAGGTTTCTATCAACGTGCAAGCCTTTTTCCTACACCAGGGGTTCCCAAAGTGGGGGTCGTGACCCCCCAGTGGGTCGCAAGACGTCAACGATGGGGTCGGGAGATGATTTGAAGAAATCAAATCAAATTAAAAAATGACTAGAAATTATCTATTTTAGCCGTAATTGTTACAAAAGATAAAGAGTAGTTATATTTAAGTTAAAACCATGCATCTCTTTTACCGTTATTTTGGGGGTTGGGGTGTGAAAAGTTTAGGAACCCCTGTCTTACACCATCATTTCTACATGATATCTACAGTTTGTGGTCATGTTTAAGCAGCATTATTGTTTTTTTTGGCCACTTGGGGCAGTGGAACAAACAGTAAACACAACTTATTGTCACCTTATAAAATTGTCAAGGTGAGCATGTCTGTATACTGTTGCTTATTTAGACATCCAGCAGGCATGGGTCACCAGTCCTTATCTTTCTTTGACTGTTGTTTGTGTTTGAAAGGCATGTACACAGTTTGTTTGCCAGAGCTTTTCTGCTAAAAAAAAAAAAAAAATCTTTTTTTGTGGCTGGTTATAAGGATTATGAAAGACACTACTTAGTCGGTACGACTCCTGTCATATTTATACATGTTAATTTGATCTACAGTAAATATAAAATATTGATTAATGCAGATGTAGTGATAAAATGCACGCTTTCCTTTGTGCCTCATCTTTTTCCCCACAAGTGAGCAAGAATGTAGAAGCTGCTGTTCAGAAAACTAAAAAAAAAACTAAAAATTCTTGCCGGTGAAAACCAAGAATTCCTAAAACCAGTGGTTTATCTTTACGGTGGCCAACTTCGCCCAGCCCCGTTTAATTTCTCAGCTCCGACTGCAGTCCTGGATCCACAGCTGCTGTCGGCCTCAGGCAGCCAACAGGAAGGAGAGCATTAATTTGTGTCTGACCCTGAAGGAAACCTGAGAGAGATGCCATTATCTGATGTATGGTCCTACACCACACCAATCAGTGGCAAATAGGCCCCGGAGATCCAAAATACACCGCCACAGCACAGATACAACCCTCAGCTGGCGGTTTGAATTATCGTTTCAGTCTGTATTTTGATTTCTGGTATTCAGCAGCTAATAAGAAAAGACTAAAAGGAGGGGTGATTAAGACAAAAATGGCAGCCAATTGATATGCACACAGGCATCAAGTCATGTCAAATAAATTTCTATGGCTGTTAGTTATAGTCATTGTCGCAAAATCCTTCACATGCCCACATTTTATATAGTAATGTAAACAAATGACAAATTGCTGTGTTTCAAGAAGCTGAAAATCAGTCACATCTTGCAACAATATATTAAGTACAAGGTAGGATAGGAGGTGTTCTGCTGGAAAGTGTGTGGTCCAACCGGAGACTCAGCCATAAATCTATCCCATAATTGAGAGAAGAGTGCACCTTGCTGGACTTTTTCCCCCTGAGCTGCTTTAGAAGAGCTGGAGCATGAAGAAGACGAGGAGAGAAGCCAAATGCTGACTGTTGTTGTTGCGCTAACATGTTTATTCTGTCTTTTTAGATCAGGTTCAGTAATAATGGTGCAGATAATAAGTAATTTCATTAAATCCAATAGTTTCTCATCTAATTTGCATTTCGTAATCTCACAAAAGGGTATTGTTTTTCATTTTCTTTAATTGCCAGTGAGAAATAACTGACCTGTGCCGCTGCGCTGAGGGGCAATAAGTGGTGTGCAGGAGAGAAATAAGCTTCTGATGTATTTCTTCCATGCATCCAAATGCTTCGGGCTCCAGAGACCAGAGGAACAGCTTAATCAATACAGATCAATGAAGAGCATGGCCTTTTCCTTTAGTTACTCACATGTGGGTGATTTTCCTGAGGCTGTGGAACGAGTGCCTCTCCAGCCTCTGCAGCGTAACATCCACTGATATATATCTAAAAGAAAAACATACAATGCTTACACCAGATCTATTAGAATTATCTTTGCAATATCAAAATAAAGTTGTTTGTTTTCACCATCTGCCTAACTTGTAAGAGTAAAGACACTGTGTCAGCGTGAAAGGGAAATTTAAGACCTGTTTTCTTAAATGAGTTTGAGTGTGTGGCTCTAAAAAATTATCCCAAAGCCTGCAACCCTACCCTGAATTTATCGACCCACCTAATCTAAAGCCTCCAAAGTCACGGGTAATTTTACAGGTATGCACCTCACATATACATTACCCAGTCATCAGTCACTCTGCTCCCATTTGTTATTACTTGGTAAGAAGTATGCGCTTTAAATAAACCATGAACTTAACACATGAGCTTACCTTAAATATGGCTGACTTACAAAAAACAACAACAAAAGAAACAAAACAAAACATGTTACTGTGCAATTAATAAATCACAACACAAACTTAAAAACTGATTATTTGAGATTCTTCCTGCTAATTTGTGGGTTTTCTGTCATTATTTTTTTTTTTTTTATTATTATTATCTCCATAGACAACAAAGAGTCACACTCTTAATACTGGCTGTGTGGACTTATGGCTGCCTCAGACTTACAGAAAACCACCTCCGGCTGCCTTCACGCATGACTTGGACGCAAACGTTGGACTCAGCGACCGGGTATCAAGATTCAAGTGTATATTTTACCTCTCCACAGAGACTTCACCCCTACTGGGACTCTAAGATCACCACACACCCAAAGAGCTGTGCAGAAGTACCAAGACAATGTCCAAGCCCCGCACTGCGGTTGAAGGACCTACATTCCTACTGAAGGAATGCATTAGCACTTCCAGCTGTGATTAGGAGCCAGCCGTGATACTAAACAGACAGCATATCATCTGTTTGGTTGGGAGACAAAAAGGAAAGGGGCAGGTCGTTTGGAACTGGTTCCCATTTGTATCCCCCGGCATATAATGCATGGGATATAGCTATTGCTCTGTCTGTCCATATGTCTGCAAAGAGTAACTCAAAAGCCATTCAGTATTTTTTCGTGACACTTGGCCAACGCATCAACCACATGCAAGAGTGGTGCCTTTTGCTATTTTGGTATTTTAATGTTTTTATTTTTCATACTTTGGGGGGGGGGTATTCAACTCAGGCTATTTAAAGTGCAGATACTATTTCATGTATCTTCAACAAACTGTGCATAAACATCAACCATATGCTGGAAGGGTGGCTTTTGCTGTTTAGAAATTTTTACAATTTTAAATTTTTTGCCTCTCCATGGCAACAACTTGTACCTATTCTTAAGAAAAGAGTGACATCCTTGTTCCAGTTTTCATTATTTTGAGAGATATTTCTATCTGACTGCTAAACTCAAAGAGCTTGTATTCATGGACATACACTGGGGGGAATATGCAATCTCCTGATGGTTCTTGTTTAGCGGAGCTGTGAAAGACAACAGGTGGATGAGAGCAACCGTGAAGGGCTTGTGATTGAAAAGCAGGTAATGAAAAGTGTACGAGCCTGGAATGGAATAACCCCTCTGAATAAGCTGCGACTCACATCCTTGAGATGTTGACCATGCTGGAAAAGGCGTCTGCTTGCACGGATGAGAGACGGGTCTCAAACAGCCATCTGGATGAAAAATAAAAACAGGCATTTCAGTTGTCACTATTTTGCTCTCGGTGTCTTCTTCTATGATTATTAGGACCTTTAATTTTCAAATGAATTGTTGGATATTTCAGGTCATTCTTGTTTGCTTTTTTGCCAAAAGGTAGATAAGAGGACACATATTCCACTCTCATGTGTGTATTGTATATATATGTAAGTGGAGCTAACAGACACTTGGCTTAGCATAAAGAATGGAAACAGCTGGTTTAAAAGTTTTTTTTTTAAAAAGCTAATTGTGATAAGGATGTATTTGTTTACAGAGGACAATGTGCGACTATTACCTGGTCTGAAGTATTTGCATGCATGCTTGCCTGTCAGTCCTTCTTGGCCAAAAAATAGTCTGTCACATGACCCCACGTAAAATGACAAATTGTTGTTTTCACACTTCATGTTTTTGCACAGACAAACAAAGGAGCTATAACATGTTGAATGAGGATTTACAGACTCTGGTAGGTGGATTTTGTAACCTTTGGACAGACCTATAATAAGTCTTTATGCTAAGCTAACTCCTGATGACAAACTGATATTTAAAGCACAGATATAAGAAATAATCTTCTCATCTAACTCTAAACAAGAAAGTGAAAACATTTATTTCCCAAGTGTCAATCAATTATTGAATGGACGAGGCCAACATCTTCATCCTGTAAATTATTATTATTATTATAACAATTATTATTATATCAGCAACATTTAGTTATTAATATATAACAACATTCAATAAAGTTTCTCTTTGCAATGAAGTGACCCTATGTCATACCTAGTCAAGAATTCTCGATAAAGGAGAGGAGACGGTTAACAGGTAAGACAGGAGAAAAAGGGAAAGACAGACAAAGACCCAACGATGATACGTTTTAGAATCAGACGAAATGTTTATTTGAAGCAAATGTTGAAACAGACCCACCATTTCTAGGAACATGGGGGAAAAAACAACGGCTTGGATCTGCCTGAACCTGAGCTGGCGGCCAAATCAAACAATTTCTGGGTCTGTTTAGGACAATGGTTCAGAAAGTAAGACCTAAGTGTGTGATACACAGACTAAAACGAACCTCCACACTGTTTATGAAAAAGAGAATATTTAGAATTTAGAAGTAGAGTCTTTGTGTCTCTTTTTGTTACCTTTGGACTGAGCTGTTTGCCCATATTTCCAATCATTGTGCTTAGGAAGCCAACCAGCTGCTGGCTGTAGATTCATAATTAGAAATGACAGAAAGGAGTGATGCTGATCCTCTCATCTAACTCACATACATCCTAAAATGTAGAGCTTTTTTTTCTTCTAAAGAGTACAATTGTGGACACTTTTATCTTTATTTCGATATACATTATTTCTTTCCTGGGATCAGACTTTGTTGTGGTGGATTTGGGAATGAAAACATAGTAATGGAAGAGATTAAGATGGTAGCCACATGTGTTGATGTCATGTTGTATTCCATGGCCACCCCTGCAGAAGGATGCATAAAGAGTTTGTTCCAATGCATCAACGGCGTGTGTGTGTGTGTGTCCATTTGGAAACAGGTATAATAGTGACTCAACTAGAGCCACCATCTTCAGGCACGTTTGGCTAATTAGGGGAACAATAGACTAATTCAGAGGCTGAGACCTGGCCCGTGAGCCTGGACCACGCTCACATTGGTTTTTTTAGTCACTCAGTCGACACGGGAGCACAGCACCCTGCAACACACGTTTGACAAACTAAAACAAACAGAGGGACACAGAGCAGACTCTGACACCAAACACCATCACAACCGCAGTGTTTCGCCGCTCAGACCCAAATAACCACCGTGAATTTTCCCTCAGGAGAGCGAGGAGAACGCCAATGAGCCCATCTCAGACGCAGACAAGTACTCTCCTAATTTGTCGTTTTGGATGGAAACCCAGGAAAACAAACAGGTTGAAAATTGAGTTTGAAGTAGGCAGAAGCCACATAATTCAGAATCTTGTCAGGATTGGATTGACAACGTAGCTGTGTTTACTATGGCTATGTCACATTTTGAACTGTGGCGGCAGGCAGAGGGTCAGTTTAATGTTCTGCTGCACATTTCAACCTGCTCTCTCTCCAGAGAGATTCAATGTAAACTGCTATCACGGAGAGGTGCTGCCATTATTAAATCCTCCATGTCTTCTCAGTCAGAACGCTTGGATTTTCGCTACAGACTCGCTATTTCACTTCATTTTTCTGTGCTGATCTCATTTTGCAGTGAGTGTGGAAAGAAAAAAAAAGAACTTGGTCAGAACAATTGCTCGTGGGCGCTGATTTATCTGTGAAATGATTTTGATGTTTATAAAATATTACATTTCTAATTGTTTTTTGCATAATTTCATGAGTTCATTATAGTAGAATTTGAAGTTACAGTAACAATTTCCATTACATGATCCATCCGTACAAATGAATAGACTGGAAACAGTCAGTATTTCCAGTAATCTCAGCTACGGGTCAGATGTGCACCATTCTCTTATTTTACAATTAATCCCAGTGCTCATCTGTTACCATTCAGGGAACAGCTTTAAAATGTAACTCATCAGTCAGTTTTATTAAATAAGAGGTCGAGGGACAACGAATATCACGAGTTATCACATGCTTAAACCCCAGTCCAAAAATTCAGAGGTTTTTGAAAGAGTGGAACCGCTGTGTTTTTCCCTCTTTCCCTTGAAGTCTTTTTTCCCTCTTAATTATTCTCAAATGGAACTCTCTGGGTGTTTGAGAAATGTGCTGTAAAACGTAAATATTGTATTTGAATGCATCGTCCAGACGCAGGCGGGAGTCACGCTACGCAGGCTTTTAAGCGTGTCTGTGCTTTTCTTTCTACCTCTCTGACTCCCAGTGACACATGGTGGCAACAAGTTCACACACACACACACTCACAAAGGACTCCAAACAGCAATATCCACAATATGCACACTCAGGCACAAACACGCACAGACGTCTGCTTTGCATTCACATTTTGTTTTGTAGAGAGAACTTTTACGCAAAAGATTCTTTTTTAACCAAACTCTTATGTTAATATAAAAACATCATTGCAGAGAGTTTAGTGCCAAAATGGAGCAAATTCAAAAACACTGTATTAATAAAGAAAGGTTTCAATGCAATTTGAGAGCATAAACCTCCACCTGTTTTGAAGAAAAGCCTCTCTGTCGGAGTTAGAGAAGATTGATATCACTCCTTTTGCATAGAGTCTTACAAATCTTCTCATGTAACTTCCTACCACATAAACTTTTAGTTGAATTTGGACCTTACAAAGGGTCAAATAAGAATCTCAAGCTTAGCTGAAATTCCAAGCCTTAGCCGCCACACAAATCCCATTTATTTTACGTCTAATTTGTATAAAATCTGCAATAAGACTGAACCACACGGGTCTATAGGGCAGCAGGGTCATTCATGCCTCAGTGTATGTATAACAAAAACAAACTTCCTCACACCTCCTCTATTAGGACATCCCCCTCAATACACGTTTAATACGGAGGGAACTTCAGGGCATGTGGACATGTGAATTGGAGCAATAATCAAGAGATAATTTTATGTGATGGGTGCGGTTGGAGGCAATACAAAGTGGTGTTTGGGATGGAGGGATGTTCCAACTGTAAGAAAGGAATGAGGATTAACATGACAGGACCTCCTCCTTAGCCTAAATTGTCACTATTGAGCTCGACATCAGTGCTTTCGAAGAATACAGTATAGAATTATAGACATGATAATTGGGGAAACTCACCTGTATGCTTAAATAAAACACAATTAAAGGTATGCATGCTACAAGTCTATCCGTATGCACGCTAACATCAGCATGCTATACTCACAATGACAATGCAAGCACACACATTTTAAGCAAGTACAATATTTGCTGTGTTCACCATTATAATTTAGTTTATGTGTTAGCATGCCAACCTTTGCAAAGTGCAACAAAACACACGGTGCAGTTGAGGATGATGGGAATAAACAACGTTTTGGACCATGGACTGAATATAAAGATGGATGACATGACAGCTTCCCAAAAATGAAGGCAAAAACATCTCCTGGCAGCTGGCTGCTGCAGTGTAGATCTTAAATCCCCCTGGCAGATGGGACATGGGGTGAGCTGCAATCTCAATTTTTCCCTAAGATGGTTTCTGGCATCTCAGGTGCACTCACTGATGTGTGTTCACGTGTCCATTTTTCTAATACGTTTTGGGTATTGAATTATACGGTCATTATTTTGGACACACTGAACTTTTGAACTGATGATTTCAAGACATTTCACCCAAAATTAAACGTGGTAACGCTGGAGGAAAAGCCAGGGGGAACAGCAAAAATCAGTAGGCTTTATGCTCTGTGGTTATGAAAGTCTGTGCCAAGTTTCACTGCAATCCATCCAATAGCTGTTGAACAATTTCAGTCTGGTAGAGAGTAGTGACTGACCGGCCAACAGACAGACCAACACTGGCATCCCTAGAGAAGTGCTGCAAGCAGAGCTATGAATGTCACCAGTAAAGATTTTTATGGATCAATGTGTGGATGGATCAACAGGTCACTGACCTCCATTCTTTTGGGAGCAGTGTAGCATTGTTTCTTAGTCGATAACATCTGTAGTCACTGGTCTCAGCCATCCCTCAATACTATATGATGTGAACATAAGTACCTCGTCTGAGACAAAACTACAAACGTCAATATTGATTGTAAATACTTTAAATACTGATAAAGGAAAACAGAGTTTATATTTTTAACATCACCAAAAGACTAGTTCATACAATGTAACAGTAGTCTAGTGTCTGATTTATCGTTGAAGAATGCTGATTTAATAGGAAAATACCCTTTCTAACTCTTCCACTTTGTGTTTTCACACATGTCCCTGAGCTCCTCTGAAGGGCACGTGTTTCCATCTCTCAAGGCTATGGCAGTCTGGTCGCTCTCTATTGCATAATTTTCACCCTGTACTTAAGCAATTTAGGAAGTGTGAAAGACATTTCTCAGAGGTGACTAATGTATTACATCATGTTGGCTCCAAGGATTCTTGACAGTTTTGGGCTCTCAGATAACAAGCGGACAGATTGTGCACAGATCAGCTGTTGGCTCAGTTTTGTATACAATTGTGTTGGTTTTATGTCCCACTGCTAAACAAAATTGTGTCTTCTACACTCTAAATATACTGACAAGGATTTTTTTTTTAAACATTCCCATCTGTATTTATAATGCAGTAGTCTTGGACACAACTTTCCTCCCCTTTCACTGCAAATTGTGTATTTTTGTGTGTTTGTCAGACAAAACAAGTCATCTGAAGACGTCACCTTGGCCTCTCAGTGATTGCGATGTGGAATTATCATATTTCTTCTGACATCTTATTGGTTAAGTAATTATTGGAAAAAAAATCAGCGGGAAAACAATAATAAAAATCATCTTTAGCTGCAGCGCTACTTGCCAGTAAAATTATCATAAGCTGCTGTTATATTACTGTTACTCTTGTGTGCACGGCATGTCTGCAGTATGGACACTTGCATGATTAAATATGCCGCAGACTTTTTTTAAAGTCCTATCAGTGTCTCTCCCTGCATCTATTCTCATATCTTAAATACAGTAAATCTACAAATGCAAGACATAGAGGCAAATAATAATGCATTGATTTGATGTAAATTTGTATAGAGAATTAAAACGCTGAATCACAAAATACAAACCACAAGTAAACCAAAAACCAACCACAACACAAAAAAAAGAAACTATAGTTTGGTGAAATTTACATAGTCTTTGTCATCTGCTCAGTTACATGTAAGTGCTTTATTGTATAATGTTGATATAATGGTTGATTAATGGGTTAGGGTTTTAATAAAATATAAATAAGAGAGTAATGAATCCTTGGAGTAATTAAACCACATTTTCCAGTTAGGCCTATTGGTATTCAAAGATTAATTTCACACCAAATCAAGAAAACTGATCCTAGTTTGCTACTAACAGACAAAAATAATAGCCTACCTTAAAATGGAAAAAGTACTTAACATCACAAAGTCTCTGTGGGAGCACTTTGAAGGAAGGTTCATGACATGAGCCAATAATGACTTTTCCTCGAGGTTAAGAGCACTTTACATTTAAAAATGCATAAAGAATTCTACGGAATCACTTTTACAGATGCGCTCTGTACGCCTACTTACAGTGTGTCCGTGCTTGCTGGAAACCTGGGGAGAATATCAATGTCAAAGCAGGAGATTGTGTGAGTCTTCCACTCAGAGCACTCGCAGACAGCGGGGCAGGAGTCAGCCTCCGACACGGCGCTGATAGGGAGGGTGATGAGCGTAAACAGCGCGCATGTTATCACCTGCATACTGGATTGCTGCTCGCTGTCAGTAGCGGTGCAAAAATATCCCCAGACTGATTTCTCCACCTGATAGTCCTCTCGATGTCCACAACAACAAATAGTAATAGCAATTTAACTGAGCCAATTTTGTCTATGATATTCGTTCCCCCCCCCCTGTATAATCTCCAGGTAGAGGCAGTCGGGCTGCACTGGAGTGTTATGTTGTTTTCTCCTCAGGGCCTCAGGAGTTTCTGTGAAGTTGTGAAGGTGGGGATGCTGTAGGGCTCTGTAGTGGGTATGGAGGTGGTCTTCAACTTGAGGGGAGGGTGGACTCTTGTGTTACACTCAAGAATAGTTTCTTTTTTTTTTGCATTTCAGCCGTGCATTTTAGTGTACTCTGTTCTATACAAAAATAGTTTGGGGGTAAACTGAGAGGTAGACTGTCTATTCCAATACCCTAAGTTAATTTTATGCCCTATATACATATATATAAAATTATTTTAGTGAGTAATTAATATTATATAGGTCTATTATAGTCGATTAACATTTACTGCCCATTTCAATTTCTGTTTTTGGGTGGGTGTACTCCATGACTAAAGCTAAGTTTCTTTTCCATTTTTCTTTATTTTTTTAAATAAAGTTTTTCTTTTATTTTGCGAAAAAGTTAACTTTTCTTTTCTTTTTTCATTTCTTACTGAGGAGCGGCAGGACTGGCGCAAACATATACTTCTGGACAATGTAGTTCACAAATACTACGTTCCCACACTGCTCTACCGTGGGGAGCCTACAGTTCCCGTCGTCCTCTGGAGCCACTGTGGTCGGTTGTTTTCCTGTTCAGACGCGGCTAGTTCAAGTTGCCATAGTACGGCAAAACTGAGTGTTATCTGTCAGCTATCACTCGTACAGCCAAAAAAAACTTCTCCTCTGTAACACTTTTACTGAGGTAGCATTTATTTCCTCCCTTTCGCTGGGCATATACAGTGTTTTGTGGTGTTTACGTTTTGGTCACAAAGCTAAAAGAGTTGGCTAACGTTGTGTTAGCTAGCTATCCCAGTAGTTGCCACTTGTTGCTAGCCGGAGGAGCATCATCCACAACAATGTCCAGCACAGAGGTTGTTTGGGAAGAGGACAGCTCTAATGTTTTGCTCTTCAGATAGCTTTCTATCCCTGTAGTTTGCTAAGGTAACGATGACAAAGCTCCCGTTTCTGCTAGCTATGAAAAAAATATCTAGTGTAAAGAAAATTCATAACCAGCCGAGTTTGTGTGTTAATCTGATTAACGTTGCAGTAAACAGCTAGCATTTCCCGCAGACGAAGCTAGTGCTGGTCACTAATCGTCAGATTTGCCTAGTCAGTCTTTGTTGGTCGCCTCCTTCCCTGTCTCAACCCATGGATACATCCAGTGAGTCTGACGCATATGACAGGCGAGTGCAGAGGCCTCGGGGGCGTGAAGCCCACCGTAGACATGGCGGGGATAGAGGCAGAACCACTGGTAATGGAAGTGATGATCGAGCAGCAGACATCTCGGAGAAGATCAGCACACTGGCGAACACTTTGCAGGTACTCTGCTCTGCCTCACGAGACAGAGACGGCTGCTCAAATTTCATCCAGCTGCAAATACTGGACATACATCAGTGTTTTGTAGTCATGCAAAAGCCCTCAGCTTCCTCATAAACTTATAATACAATTTGGGTCTATAATATTCATTTATAGCTTGTATTGATTTCTAAATTTGTATCGGTAATTGCTAACAGAATGTTTTTTTCTTGCAGGACACCAGTAGAAACTTGACTAAAGTAGACCAGATGCTGGGCCAGTACAGGGACCATTCAGATGATCAGGCTGAAGCCATGGCAGTGGTCAGACACTCATTATTGTTATATTAATGCTATCATTATAATATTTGCACACAAAGATGCAGATGATCTGACGTTGGTCTTTTTACTGCACATAAATGACGCCAGATTTCTTTCAAATGATGTTTTTGTAACACCTAAACATTTGAGCAAAATTAAATAAGTTTCAGGAAATATTTGACAAAATTGATTTTTTATTTGCATTAATTGTGGGTATACTGTAGTTGCAACCCTGGGGATTGTAAGACTTTTGTCAGCTGTTTCATAAATCTTCATATTAAGAGCATATCCATTACATGTCAATGGCAATTATATACTAATCTGAGTAACATTATGTCATCTCTTAGGCCATTATCCCATCATTTTCTCTGATTTATTCTAAACTCTCCCTCTCCCCATCTATTTCACCTTCTTTAGATCGTTTTAGGGGATTGATTTGTTTATGCTCTGCTCTTTTTGGCACCAGCTCAGGGAGAACCTGGAGGAGTCGATCACTCAGCTTCAGTCACAAAGGCTGGGCAGATCCAATGGTGCTCGGAGTGGTTCAGCTTCAGCCTCCACTCTGCACTCTAGTGATCTGGAAGCGGGCTCGGCATCAAGTATGGAGAAATAGAAAGGATTTTGCTTCAGCTCTCTTCACTTTGTAGTCTTAGTTGTGGTTAGTTTTCAAAGAGATTAAATGTAAATTCTAATAAGACAGAAGTAAAATACAAAAATGACAACAAACTCACAAAGAGGTCCTTAAAATGTTCTGCACCTCAGTGAGCTTGTGCTGTTGAGTTAATATTTTTAAATATTGAAGTTATGAAGTTACCAGCCTACAGAAGCTCTGATTTCTGCTTAAATACCTTGCAACACATGTAAATCTGCTATTTCAGATGGCCAGCGTTTCTGCCCTACTTCTCCACTGAGGGACTATACAAGTACTCCAAGACGGAGAAGGAGGTCTCAGTCTGCCAGTGTTCATTTCAAGGATACCAGCCTGACAGGAGAGGATGTAAGGAATGGAGACTGACCAACTACCAGTCAGTGTCTCTTGTCACTGTCATGTAGCTTCAGAGAGTTTCCACAAACTGGCACACTGAGTCAGCAACACAGATATGAAAATTGTTACACTAGCTTTGAAGGGGTCTTAACGATTTCATTCAAATTGAATATTGTACATGTTAGTATTTTCCTTTACAGAGGCCTTTAGTGCTTGCAGGAGTCCCTTTTTACTTGTGATCATGCCTTCTACAGTCGCTGCAATAAATGTGCATCTCTGTTAAAGCAACGATAGCCAACTTTGCTTTGCTTCTCTTGTGTATAATGTTATATATTTTACATTTATCTGTCTGTCCCACATAGGTACACTTGGTGCATCAGTCTGTGAGGGATTTGCTTTGTGACCAACAGAGACTGTCCGATGACCTGGATAGAGAAATCCTCAGGAGAAATAGGTACCAGAAGGGAACAGCAACCTTATATTTGTGGTTTTCCGTGTAAGACACTGGCTAGTGTGCAACTGAATTTACCGGTCAGTGTCATTTTTCATGGCACAAGGGGATTTTTAGAGTTGAGCTGGATCTCCGAATGGTGTTGTGTTAAAGGAACAAATGGCATAAACAGAATAATCATATCTTTTTCCCAATTTGTCACTGATTGGTACAGACTGGCCTACTCTGGAAAAATCTCAGAGATCATTTTGCATTTTAACTAGATGAATCAGTGTTAAGGTTTATTAAAATGAAACAATAAATGTCCTTATCTGCATATCATTAAAGTCTTTAGTCTTTAGGATTTTAGTACACAGTGTTGTAGTAATCCACACAAAGTGCAGGGAAGCTCTTGAAGTTTCTTCTTTAGGCCTGCCTTCATTAGTTTCTATGTCCTGCAGCATATAGACCCCCCATAGATCCTAGATAAAACTAACAGAATGGCAGGAATTGTAGAAAAAAATAGAAGTCAAAGAGGTGTGAAACATCATAATGTCATAGTTACGGTGTGATTCAGTGTTATCACTGTCTGCTTTTCTTCGTTTAGAACATGCCATGTGAAATAATTTGTCTCTGACTCAGTTTTTATCTCACTGTTGTCTCTCATCTCTTCCGTTGTGTGTATGTAATTCACTCACTGACTGGAGTCATAATCCTAACAGTATTCACAGATTTGAGCCTCTGAATAGCATCGTTTCAGATGATTTATAACACATGCAATTGGTCTGTGAGTGTCCTTGGCTGCTATTCTGCTGTCATAAATAGAAACGCTCTGTCAAAATACAATAATTCTCAGTAATTTTTTGGTTATAGCTTCCAGTCCAGATAGGAAGTTGTCTGGGTCTGCACTTTCTCCTTGATGAGAAAGTGGCAAGAGTGTCATTGGAAACTTTAGAAGACAGCAATGGAAAGTCAAAAAGGCAGCCAGTCTTTCTCTCACCATGCATAAGAATTTGACATTATTAAAAAAGTCTCTCATCTGTGGTGCTTCTGACTACCAAATTGATCCACCACCATATTTCAACATATGAAGCTGCATGATTATTTTTAATGGCGTCACTTTATGCATTTACAGTTTGATCAATAGTGTCCTAGAATACAATTTTTCGAAATGCCTGAGAACTGTGTCAATATTTTCACTCTGGTACAATTGTCTTTTTTCTACAGGTGTGATATTGACACCAGGCAGGCGATGGAGAGCCTCATAGGCCACATGACAACGTCCCAGAGACAGGCCTCAGTGAGTTGTAACTGTCTATTTCACCACCAATGCTTCAAGTATTATTAATTTGTGATGAATTCATCCTGAGTTTAAGGACATCTCGTCACATCTATTGAGCAACATAGGCTTCTTTAAAAAGAAATAAGCAAATATTTGTTTTCTCTATAAAAAAAGTTTCCTCTTTTTCAAATGTCACTTCAGTGAAGTCAGGCTTAAGCAAATATTTCAGTACAATTACCAGGCCCCTCTCTGTACTGTCACTACTCTCACAAATACACGCCACTTAATAACAGCCGACATGTTTAATATTTTTTTAATCTTGTCATGTCATGGACTTGATCAGATAAAGGTGATGCTTCCTGATTGGGAATTCTTGCATCATGAATTTAATACTTCCAGTCAGCTCTAAAGATATTTTTCTCTCTAACACTTTTAATTTCCTGGTGTCTCATTTATCATATCTTGCTGCCATTCCTGCACCGGTGATGTTGGCGTGACCTAAAACATCTTCCGTCTCACTGTCTGCAGGCGTCGTCTCGTGTGGAGCAGCGTCTGCAAGAGCTGGAGAGAGAGATGCACACTGAGAAAAGTAGCGTGGGGAGTCAGAGAAGGCCTGATCAGCGGGTAGCCATGTCAGAGGAGCTGCAGGAGGTGACACTCCTCCCTATCACACATCTGCTATGTTCACACACCTCCCTGCTGACTCTGTAATGCTCTCTCACATTCAAAGAGAATGCCAAAAGATCTATGGACAACAGACGACACAGGGATATAAATAAATAACAATATTATTATCATCATTATATCATTATGTTTTAATGTTATACTTAACAAACATACACGTCTACAGAAGCAGACAAAACAGCATCAAAGCACATTTGAAGAGGACAGTAAATAAAAGGGAACCTGCTAAAAGACATCACACAACACATATAAGCACACAACTAAACATTCACGTAAAAACTAAGGATGCAGGAAGCATACGCACACATTTCCAGTACTTTAGATGAAGTCTCTCATATCAGGGTGTTCCATCCATACCATGTTTAGAAGGATGGGCTGATCGGTGAAGTGAGCATTTGCTTGCTCATCTCACTTCTATCGATAGCTCTAGTGTACATACGTTTACTGTAGTTGTTCTCACAAATTCACTCTAATAAAAGAAGGAAGCCTTTGATATTATGACATCTTCTTATTTTTAGAATAAATGAGCCTTTTTAAATGTTACAGTGATGGTCTGGATTTTTGTCCAGAACTGTATGAGCTTACTTTTACAATCCCCAAACACTTATGAATGGTTTTATCTGTCTGAGAACATCTATTCTGGCAATAAGCAACATGAGGAAGAAGTATTGCATTCATAACTCATTTTGCTAATAGTAGTTTTTTCATCATGAGTAGAAATTCGGCTGAAAGCAAGTCAGCTGCAATTACTGTGATACAGTTCGTGCAGTTTCTAAACAAGTAATTGCTACTTTTCCGTATTACATGCCAATCATGTTTTTTGTTTGTGCATTTGTCTAAAAGCATTAATAGCTGAGAGAGCTTTGTTATGAGGTGCACTTTAGTGTTCTGTTAAATGCACTCCAGTAGATGCCCACAGTCAAAGTGAGAAACACATTATCTTGCATTATTTCTCTTTTACATTACAGCTTTCCATTAAGCCACACAAATCAGGCAAAATCTATGACATCAGCATAATATTAAATATCTGATCCATTTTTACTTGGCTACCGGTTTGGAGGACAGGGTTTTATTAAGTTAATCAGTGACCTTCTTTTTAAGACTTATTCCTGCTGCAGTTTATTAGCAGACCACAGAGGGGCACTGTGGAGCTGTATCCAGGCTTTGTAAGCCAGTCTTCAACACACTGTAATGATAGTAAGCTACCAATTCATTTACATCCAACTCCTCCATACTGCCCTAATGGGACACTGGCGGGGCCTGGGGCGATGGGAAATAACGCATTGGTCCAAAAATTAAGGGTAAATAAACAAGCATTAGGAAACGAAGAGGAAAACGATCTCTTTTACTACAAAAGAGCAGGAGAGGAGGGAGAGCAGAGAGCACATTTATTCCCCACTGATGGGCCCACTGTGATGTGAATCAAATAGATGATGAGTCACTTGGGTAGATGTTATTGCTAGCAGCCGGTAATTCATCACCACTGCCTGCTCAGAATGAGTGGGATCTAAGCTCTTACACAAATCCACAATGATGCCAGTATCTGGTTCCAGGAGGATGAGATGGGAGATGATGTGTTGCAATAGTACCTCTCATGTTGCATTTTTATGCTATTCTGATATGTGTGCTCTTATAATAATGACATGCTGTGGGCTGTATGTGGTGTCATGTAGACTTCAGGGAGACGCCAGGTTCAAGCCCACGAACGAGAGGAGGCCATGACAGCCAGGCTACTGCAAGCAGAGAGGGAGAAGTCCAAGGTGAATATATGTCAACTTATAGGGATAATATGTAGCATTTCAGCTTTAAAATTATTAAAATTATAATTTGTAGCATTTCAGCTATGAAATGATATATTTTGTAGAGCTGTTTACTCACATTATCCCAAATGGTTCCAATGATCAAAATCTGAAAAATCCAGAATTTTATTCATTATAACGGTGTTTTTCATTTGTTTCGACTTCTGGGAGAGTCAGGTAGTGAGGAAGAAAGTGACAATGAATAAAACAGTTCTGCCTGAGTCACATCAGATAGTTGCATGTTCAATGGTGGCTGTTTAACGAAGAACAACTACAACAACTCTAATGATCCCACACTCCTTCACGAGGTCAACAAATTCTTTCCTCTGTTATCTATCTGTTATCTATTCCAAGGAAGTTATGTTTTCACATGTGTCCATTTTTTGTTGGTTGTTCTGGTGTTATCCGTATTATGTAAAACCGACTGCACGAATTTGGCAATGGCCTGAAAAACCCCACTAAACTTTGGTGTGGATCCAGATATAGAAGCAGGTCCAAAGAAAATTGTTCTACTTTCTTCAACATTGTAAGATCTGGCGTTTTGTTTTACATTTTCCATAATTACTCAAAAACTATTGAACCGAATTACTTAAAACTTTGTGGAGCGATGGGGCATCAGCTAGACAAGCTAAACTGACACATGTAGGTTTGTTTGGACTTGGCAAAGGCATGCATTCTACAGAGTACCATTCTAGTTTTCCTAGTTTTGATTGAGAGAGCCCTAGCAGCAGAAATTACATACTGCATATCTAAATACATTTTTTTAATTCAAATTGTACACATACTAAATCTAGGGATTGTAGATGCAGTGATGTAGTGATATACTGTAGGTAGGGTGCACACCTCCTCATGCTCATGCTCCTGCTACTTCTAAATCCATTTCCTGACCACTTTCTCATTTTCTGTTATGCTGACATTTTTTATTTCTGTGCTGTCTTAGATGAATCAGGAACTGGAGAAAGCTAGACGACTACTTGAACAGTCTGAGGACAGCAGAGAGACCCTTGTTCAACAGGTTTGTTTACATCTGTGTGTATTGTATATGACTGTGTATGCAGAGCTACAGTAAACCTCAGGAGACAAAACAATAAACACTGCAGTGTCTTCTAAGAGAACGACAGTCGAATGTCTTCTTCTGTGTTTGCTTTACATGGCTGACGATCCCCAGGTGGAGGACTTGCAAGGTGAGCTGTTGAAGACGAGGACGGAGAAGACTGAGTTTCAGAGGGCCCGACTGGAGACTTTCCAGTCCATTGCTCAACCACATGGAAGCCAAACTGGCAGGGAGGAGGGAAGAGGTGGACAGGGAAGGCCAGGTATTGAATATAGGTTTGGATAAACATTAGAGAAGGCAGAGGGGATTTAGATGCAGGCTATGGGTGGATGGCTGGGTTAAACGATTGCTACGCCACTTTGTAAACATACAGGTAACTGGCAGTATGTCTTGTTATATTTATGTATCTATATGTCCTTAAACACTCTTCAGGTAGAATGCACATTGGCAGTTTCTGGTTTCAGACATCTTTAAAGGCAGTGGGCAGAGAGAGGCCTGTAAACAGATAACAGGCCAGCAAAAGTAAAGACAGCAAAGACAAGACAAGGACAGAGAATTCATTGGACTGTAGTACAGAAACACATAAATAATGTGAAACATATGATTACAGATTGAGAGAAGGATTTAACATCTTAGTGTCCCACTGTTTTTGTAATGTTAGTGATTGTAGGTCATTAAAATGGCTAAAAAATGGAAAGTTTGACAATGACAGAGTCTTAAAAAAGTGTATTAAGTTCTGTTGTAGTTTAATATGCAGTATGAATTCACAACTGATTTAGATTATTTTTTTAAAAATCTGACCATTGTGAAATACTTAATGATGACATGTTGAACAGTACATAGTGTTGGTACATCAGAATGTCTGTTTATCGAGTCCTGCTTCATTCATACCTCTTTTCACTTGAATTATATTCTGTTCACGTATATCAACTGCTGGTCCGTGCCAAGTGAAGTGATTGGCAGTAAGCTGTTCTTGTGTGCATTTATTCAAACCACCTTGTCTCTGTGTTTTACTTGTCACTACATGTAGAAAACAATTTTGTTTACATGCCTGTGTGTTTGTGTACTTTTACTTGTGTATAGATCGTTTGGACCTGGAGAAAGAAGTTGCAGAGCTGCGAGTCCAGCTGCACACAGCCTCAGTCCTCAATGAAGTTGAAGAATTGAAAAAAGCTCTGGACCGCAAGGAGAAGGAGAGGGTCCAACTCAGCTTACAGGTGGAGGTGTGCATCAGAGTGACTGTGTGACACTGGGTATTTATTCAAACAACCATCACTACAAGTTCAGACAAGGTATTTTTGGCAATGCTATCTGCTATTCATGTCAGGTCTCTCAGCGACTGTGGCCCAGATGATGTTTCCAGAACAACAGTCTTTAATTTTACACACAGAAAAATCACACACAGCTTTTCGTCAGTCCTGAGTTCCAGTTTTCAGCAGCAAACTTCTTTACAGAAATACTGTGCAGCAGCACTGCCTCTGGATATCGCATTGTGTAATCCTCTAGAACTACAGTAACACAAAGCGATATCCC
This sequence comes from Chaunax sp. Z400, assembly GCA_037577475.1. Taxonomy (NCBI): domain Eukaryota; kingdom Metazoa; phylum Chordata; class Actinopteri; order Lophiiformes; family Chaunacidae; genus Chaunax; species Chaunax sp. Z400. Next base: position 16,595,608 of record CM075202.1, on the reverse strand, counting down.
CTAGCCCTCCGATGAAATCGCCCAATGAGGTCCATACCAATGTGCTCGAATGGAACCTACATTAAAGGTAATAGGTGCAAAAGAACTCTTGGAATGGCGGGTTGCTTCACTAGCTGGCATTTTGGGTAAGATGTGCACCAACCCAGCCAGGAGCCTTTCCACAAATTGCTCCAGCACAAACTGCTCTAGCTCTAGAGTCCCCCAGCTGCAGGCTTCTGCCCGCTGCGACTTGTCAGCCCCTGAGCGAAGATGAAGGGACGGTCATTGGGTCCTAATCAGGCACCCCAGAACCTCTGCCAATGATCCTCCTATGAGAGCCCCATACAATCCAGTACAGGAGATGGAGTCTGTGCTGGTCGGGACAGCAAGGATTCCAGCATGCCGGTCTGCTTCTCCACGTGAGCTAGGATAACCACCAGTAACCTGCCGGTTACTCTCTGCTTGATCCCGGTGCATGGCTGCTAGCCCGTTTAGCATCTGGGCTTGTGCCAGCACAGACTGCTTTGACTGTTCCTTATCTTCGTTTCACTGAGCGTTTGATGGGTGCGAGTGTAGTAATGCTCTCTGCTACTCATGTGGGTTCTCTCTGTGACCACGGCCCAGATTAGGTTTCCGGAAAAACAGTCTCTATTTTTAAACACAGAAAAATCACACACACTAATAAAGATTTCGAGCTGTCCTGAGTCCCAGTTATCAGCAGACTCTTTCAGTCTCTGTCTTGAACAGGTAGACTCTAACAGGTACAGCACACTGCTGCAAGATGTGGGAGAGAGAGCAATAACACAAAACACCTGTTACAATTAACTCTCTCTCCCTGGCACCATTCCCAGAACCGTTCCCACCCTCTGTCTCCTGTCACTGAGCCTTAACCAAACCCCACTGCCACAGTATTCTATGTCATTCCTTAGTAATTCAGTTGCCTGTCTTTGCCGTACACTCTAAGAATAAATGGGAAACATTGAGGATTTCTCAGCGAGAGTACAAGCTAACAACACAAGCACACTTTTGACTTCGCTCACGTCACTGCTCCATACGAGGCGGGGTTATTTCTGTTTGTCAGGCGTTTCTCATCCATGGTTGCATCCTCCACCAACTCCATGACACTTGATGCGCTTAAAATCGTCAGATGAAATGACAGTTGGAATAGGAGATCAGGAGTCAACCAGCAGTCATTTATCCCTCTCAAACTGTCCATCACTGTAACAAGACATAAAAAACACATTCCCTTGCTGAGCAGGGGTGTTCAGTCTATGGTGGGCATCAATGAAACGTTAATAGAAATAGCTGCACTTGAGACGTTGGCACATTCCCCCACTGTCTGATGTTTCTTTTATTGAACATGTGTTTAAACTGGCATGCCTCCCTGCAGCCGAGTATGTTTTAAAAGATGACGTGGGTGTTTGCATGTATCACCTGGGGCGGCTCTTACAGTTTTATGTCTAGATCAGAATAGATGTCAGAAATGTTTCATTTTAATGGTAACTTAGCAAAACTGAAGTATAATGAAGAGAATGGGGTGGAAGATTTAATTTCTCAATGACTGAATTTATATACTGTCTTAATAGCTCTATGTCTAATCAGACTATGACTAATTACTCCTAAAAGACAGTCATATTCAGTATAAAGGCCTAAATGACACCAGGCTAACCTTACTTGTCTTTACTTTGGACTTCAATCTAGCTTAAATTTCAGGCTACTTTTCTGAGCAGCCATGCAGATAAACCAGTTATAGGCATTATATAAACAAAGTCTCCACCTTCTTTGACCATTTTGTCTTTGCCTTTAGTCCTCGTCTTTGCACGTCTTTTCTTAATACATCTTGTACCTTTTCTATTTTATTCCTTCCTACATTAAACATCAACATTCTTCTCCCCTTTTCTGGTTTCCTTTGCCAATAATCATTTCCTCTGCATCTCCATTTCTCCCTCTCTCCTATCTTTCTGTATCTTTCCACCCATTAGCAGTAGTCAACACACACGTTTCGTGTTGGACCCCCTCGAAAACGAGATGGTTCATCTCAAGGGGCTAACCATTAATAAACATTAATTATGCCCTTGAACTTTTTATCTATTTTATATACCAGGAATTATCGTCAGACCTGGCACGACGGGAACAACAGCAGCTACGAATGCTGGAGCAGCTGAGGGAGATACAGGTATTTTATCCTGATCATTGTGTTGATGTATAATTCATCAGAGGAGAGGTAATTTAATTCAAGAACTTGAAAAAAGGTTCATGTGGTATTTTGAATTTGAAGTATACTCTGAGTGGTGCCTTAGTCTTGGCTACAAGTTCACAAAGTTGCAATAAAAGGAATTGAAAAAAGTAATGCTTGAAGTTAAGAATTATTGAGACACTTCAGGATCCTGCACATGAATAAAAAACACTGATTCAGAGCATAAAGAATGTATAGTACACTTGTATAAATTCACTCATCCTTTCAGAGTCGGGGGCAGGCAGAGAGCAGGGAAACAGAGGCGTTACTCCAGGAGAGCACGAGGACAAGAGATGAATTGAAGACCAGGGCCCAGGAGGCTGTGCGCCAGTGGAGGGCAAAGTGCAGGAGACTGCAGAAGGAGCTGGAGGAGGCACAGGCCCAGGCTCAACTCTTTACTGACAAGGCCTCGCAGGTTGGTTGAGGCATTCATTACAAGACTTTTGACACCACAGCTTCCAGGCTGTGGCTAAGTAACCACTGATCTTTATAATGCTGGCCTTCTTTCCACATTCAATTCACATTCAATTTATCCTGGCAATTCAGAGTCCAGAGGACTGATGTGCCTTATTTAAAAATAGTGGGAGGAGTTGAATTATGAAACTTCATTTAAAATGAGAAAAATTGTCTCAATCCATTTGCAGTCAGGGGAAAATTACCCAACTTTAACCATTTAAATCAGTTTAACCCTCATGACTACTACTCCAGCTGGAAAAAACAATTGTAATAAGCCTTCTGTGACTTTGCAGGAAAAGCAAAAGAAGTTTGAAGAAATGTTCTTAAGTTGCATTATGGGAAATGTTGGATCAAGGGGTTTTGGGCTTTGAAAGTTCCTAAAAGACAGTATATCTCTGCCTTTGTTTATTTGACTTTAACAGGGTTTCCTTTAAAAGTAATCAATAATATCTGTACAGAAATGCGTACAGATGTAGATTGATTTGTAGTGATGCTCCAGGCAGCGAGATGAAGAACAAAACTCACCTCAGCCAAACTTTCTCTATAGTTCGCCAACCCACAGACATCAGAGGATGGTAGAAGCAAACTAGACTGTGAAAGCTGGCTACTGAGATGCACAGATTCTTGGCAAGAGTCCTGCATATTATGGACACACCTCACCACCAAAATGTCTACTCTGTTGCCCAGGTGTTATATTTCAATTATTTTTAGCAGCTCTGTGATTGTAACCAATCCTACAATATGGAGGACATTCAAGTTCTCAACAATCTAGAGAGAATAAATCGACAACTTCCCATCACAGGGGAAATAAGGATGGTGAAATATGAGTTTTTTCTCCATGTTCTTGCATGGTAGAAACTGACAAGAAAGACAGAACAAGTATAACCTTCTGTAGCTTTTTAATTTTTTTGGTAATAATTGATAAGGGGAGATTTAAAACATATGTATTGTGATGCATATTGCATGTCACATGCAGTACAATTGCAATGAGGAGAAGGAAACTGGTTTGTAGCATGTAATGAGAGATGTTGTGGAGCTTTTTATTGATGCTCCTTTTCAACCCAAACAAAGCAAAATGATTGGATTCTTATGCACCTCTCTGTTCATGTTATTATATACATTGTTTTTTCTATAGAGCAGAGAGGACCTTGTATCAACATCAGATGAAAGATCTTGAATAATGTATATTAAATTAACTTAATCATAATATATTTACATATACAAGGTATGTTATAGCCATTGTGCTTTGCTGAATAATTAACAGCAGACTATTATTATGAGTGTGAAAGTCACCTCCCAGTGATTCCCATTTTATTTGAGCTGAGTGAGTCACCTCCAGTCTGACAGTCAGCAGCCTCACAGACAGACAGACGGACAGACCTGTCATACTCGACGTGATGAGAATTAATTACAAAACTTACTGCCCCTTTAATGAATTTGAGGAGAGAATCAAGTGCTCAATTAAATGATTAGGTTTAGAGCTACATCAAAGTCTTTGCAAATTCCAGTCAAAGCCAGAGTATTAGAACCAATCTGCCTTGAACAGACCTGACCATTGTCCCTTATCGGGGAGCTGAGTGCTACCATTTTCCTATCAGTTCAAGAGCTGGTACTGCATATGTTTCTCTCCCTCTGTCTTTCTGTCAGTCTGTCTCTGGCTCTCATCATTATTGTAAGAACTCCTTTTTGTACACCATCACCCACCTCCTCTTCATTTCTCATTGTTCTCCCCTCCATTTCTTCCCCATACTCTCTCTTTCTCCCTCCAGGCAGCCAGGGAAAAGGAGAGCTCTCTGGCCCAGCTGAAGGCGCTGAGCCAGCAGACTGAGGCAGCCCGCAGGGAGCTCGCTGATATCCTTGGCCGTTTGGCCCGCCGTGAAGAAGAGCTCCACCGCAAGGACGTGGAGCTGTCCGAGACCCGCCAGCGGCAGTTGTCACTGGAGCAGGAAATCCGGGAGGTGTGGGGTTGAACATCCAGGAATAGAAAATATCTCTCAAATCGCTAGGGACACAATTATTTCTTTTTAACTTACTGGTCCATAGACTACGGATCAGAATTTAATTAAACTATTGGCCTCATGCATGAATGTTTTCTAATGTTCCTTTTTGTTCTTGCACGAAGCAATAAGAGGAAACAGTGATTATCCCACATGTGATTCATGAAGCTAAACACAAGTCTTACTTGCACTACCACCACCACTACCTGTGCCATTTTGGTAATCATGGTAATAATGACAGTTTTTTTTAAAATAGGCAGCAATCACTGAAGTTGTTCCGAAGTAGATATAAATCACTTGTCTTTTTAGAAATGTTTACATAGTGGTTAGAAAAACCACTAAGACCAATTGATTTAATTTAGTTTGAAGTGTTATTTAACTAAAAAATCAATGTGCAACAATAGCTGCTGCCAATGAGTTATCAAAAGAGTTTTGACCAAATTCTAACAGTGCTGCTTATTTTAGGTGAGGGAGGCCTCAACAGCCCTAGAGGAGGAGACTCGGCGTCGGGCCGCCATCCAGGCAAGACTGGAGGAAGAGAACCAGAGGCTGGAAGAGAGAGCTGACAACCAGGCCCGTCGTCATCAGAGAGATGAGGACATACAGGCCGAGCTCCAGGCCACCCTAAAGCAAATGACCTCAGCCCATGCCCAAGTAGCCCAGCGGTTGGCTGAGGAGGAGAACTCTAAGAAGGATCTTCAAAAAGGTGCCTTGGAGCTACAGGCCAAGCTGACAGGAGTACAGGAGGAGCGAGCTGCATTAGGCCAACAGCTGCAGCTTGAGAGAGAGGTGCATCAAAAAGAACTGCACAACATGAAGGTTATGATGGAGGACAGCAGAACTAAGAATGATCGTGAAGTGCAGGACATGCTCAAGCTCTGCAGACAGGAGCGGGATGAAATACAGGCACATATGAAGGAGGTTAAGGTAAGACCTTTTATAAATATGTTCCATGTATTTTTTTCCCACAAAGAAAAGTGTACAGACTGACAAAGTGTTTGACCTTTTGGGACACATACTTTTTTTGCAGAGTCATATGATACCACTCTTAAATCTGCACAATAAAATGTAGCCAGAGCCATCAGGTGGTTAGCTTAGCTTAGCAAGAAGACTTGAAAGACCTAAAGTAGCTGTGTAAAGGTAACAAATCAGGAGTCTCCATTGTTGCCTGTTCCCAGCTAGAAAATATTTGGGCACTGTTACGATGTGGCTTTGTCTACAAACTGAACAAAGAAAATACAACTTGTTGAATGATAACCTCTCAAGGTTCTAATAAGCAGATATTACAGAATGACAGTATAGTCATTTAGCTTCCCCACTGAGCATGTCTAATAAATTGCATAATACATAAACTTAAATTAGGATCTAATGTCAAGTCATTAGTACTTTTAAATGCATGTGCAGCTCTTCCCTTCTCAGCGCAGCTGACATAATCTTCTGACATTAATTTGAACATGATAGATCTGGACATGTGCAGGGTGTCGATATGTATCATGGCTCATTGGCTGCTTTCATCCTTTATTGTTTTGTACAACTATGTGTAATTATCCACCATCTATCAGCACTGCCTTTCTGGATCACACCTCTGGTGAAGCTGGTTCCTCCTGTCATAAAATAAGATTTTCTGATGCAGATTATGTAGGAAGAAACCTCCTTTAGTGATTCTTCCACACAATAATAAATAGGTTTCCGTAGAAAAAGGCTTGAAGTCTTTACTAAGTGGTAATTGTTATATTTTATTATATAATTATATTAAATTTATTATATGTAATGTTACTATTTTATTTTTGTGTTTTATTATATTATTATACTTTTGGTGTTGGAGGTAGCGATGGCTTAATGTAACCCTCTAACCCCCTCCTATAGCTGTCTGTGATTCTGACAGGTTTTTTATTACTGAGTTATTGCAAAGCATGTCATGATTATTACATAATCTCCTGATGGCAGCTATTTGAGCTAACTGCAATTTTATTGCATAATCGTTATGATTACTTCTGCTATCTCTTTAATAATAGCTGGATGAAACAAATGTTTCCATCACTATTTCCACGCTGTTTTCCCCGATTTGATGCTTGTCTTGTTATAATGTCATCAGGTGGTGCTAATTCTGCTATGAGTGGAGTATTAAATTAGCCTTTAGCACCACTGACTGTTTATCTCTCAATGTGCTCAACTTTTTGATGAACATCCAGTGTTTCCCCTAGAAATATTTTTAGGCCCGGTGGCAAGAGCTGATAGAGACTATGAGTGTACCAAATGTTTGGTTATTTATTTCCATGTAAAATACTTAAAACAAAGTGATCACAAGGAGAGGATGACTCAATAAACTGCAGTTATTGCACACCACAACACTTCACTGAACAAAATTACAGCAAATAAAAGAATATATTTGGTTAACTTAGTTTACTTGGAAAATAAGTACTTCAAAACTTATTCAAAAAATAAATAAATAAAATAAATGAAAACATCAATTCCACATGTAAAAAGTGTCAAATTATACAAGTATAATACAGTCACATGACTGTTAAAGCTACTCAGTTGAACACATCATGAACAGGACTTGTTGCTGCACTTGATCTTCCTCTGCTTGGAGAAAAGTTTCACCGTGGTATCTTGGTATGGAAATTTTCCCACCAGAGGTCCATTTATTGAGATTTTCATACAGGCTCCCAAGTGCTCTCCTTGTAGCCTGTTCCTGAGGTTTTCACCAAAAGTGAAGATTTGTCTTTGTTTAGTCAATTCTTGAATTTATTTAACCAGCACCACTATGGACGCATTTTGGTTTCATGCCGAATGTAAAAGGAAAGCCCACTAACTTGGAGGAGCTGATTTATCAAATTTGCTGTAAAAAGGTAGTGGTCAAAACTGATGATACCACAATCTTAAAAAGCACCCAATTCACTGAAGATGGACGGACGGTCACAGCCGCAGGTCCATTCAGGCAATCGGCTTTTACTGAAGCCTTCAGATGGTAAATATAAACATAGCAGTGACAATAAATAACTCTTCCTCATAAGGTGTATTTTGTATGCTATGTATTTGTATGCTAAGAGCTAACTTGCTGCTGCTACATATTTATCGTACATATATGAAAAGGTTACGCTTGGTAAGAAATTGAACAAGCATATTTCCAAAAATGTTCAACTTATCCTTTAAAAAGAACATAAAGGCCCCTCTAAACAGCAGTGCTGAGCTCTGGATTATCAGATGTGTCAGTTTATCAAATCTTTGTAAATGTCAAGGTCATAAGACAACTAAAGAGATATTTTTCCTCTTTGCACCAAGGCATGGATCACAGAGTGCCACACACCCTAATTGACATTTAGAGTATCATTGGCACACATTTTAAATTCAGCACAGGGTAACATGCCTCAGTCACTAAACATCTGGCATATTTCCGACTCAGTGAGACACAGGAGAAATTCTCATTTAGAGTAATTTTCTTCATTGGCTGTTTGTCTGTTCTCTGAGTTCGGGTGAATCGAGGATAGCTGAGCTCTTAATGGTGTGTGGTGCCCCGTTGATCCTCATGGCCATTCAACAGCTCCAAGCTTGAATATTTAAAAACTCTCGATAGCAGACCTCAGAAGTCTCATCAAGACCGTGTTGGAGATAGGGGACTCCACTTGAGTTACCCCCCCCAGTATCCCAGATGATGAGCCCTCATGGGTACATTGTTTCTTAAGGGGCATGGTCTTCGCTGATATGGTAGTTTAGCTCATTAGCTGTGCTGAATGGCATTAATATCTGACATAGCTCATTGTAATGGTGTCATTTCAGAACGTGGTAAGGACAAGGGCGTTTGCGAGAATGTTTTTAAGTACTACCCTACGGGTGCTGTCCCTAAGAAGCCCACCCAATATTCATATAACATAGCCAGAAGCCTGCGTTACAATTTTAATGCAGTCGATTGTCAAAAAAAAGCTCAAAATATTGTTATTTTCTTGTCCTTGTCTTCTCAGTCTTGATTTCTCCTCCACTCTATCTCCCCTCTCACTGTCTCTCTCCCTTAATCCCTCTCTTACTGCCTCCCCCCAGTTCTAATTTAGCATTTTCTGTTTTTCTTCTCTTTGCTCTCACAGCAGTTATGTTTTCTCCTTTTTCATTTTGTTTGTGTCCCTCCCAGTCCTCAGTCATTGTTCATTCCACTTTACTGTGTCTTGAGCTGTGTGTGATAATGTGATCAGACACAGATTGAAAGGTAATGTCTGAGGCTATATTTGAGAGGCAAATGAAGGACTTGATTTGATTTCAGATTATTGGCAGAAGCATTTATGCAGTCCCATTACATGATTTTCTCTGTTTACACGGCACAGAATGTCATATTACATTGTGAAATCAGCCTGTACTTGTCAGACGTGACCTAATGTTAATGATATGGCAATTGTGAAATTGTATTTGTGCTACTTTCTCATACTACCAGAATATTTGCTTGGAAATCAGATATACAAACTGCAACCTGCATTAAGTTGATATTTTTGCAGCAGGTAACTGATCAATCCTCATCACATATATTTGCCTGTGTATCATGGCCTGAAAGACATCCATCCTCTTTTAGGCAGATGCAGCATCAGACAAGGGGCTGCGTGGGGTGCTGCAAATGAAGTTAGATAGGATGAAGGATGAGTGTGATAAGCTGGCGGTGCAGCTGAGCACAAAAGACGAGGCACACTCACTTCTCCGCAGAAAATACCAACTACTCAAACAGGAACTGGCTGACCAAGTAAGCCCTGCCTCCTTTGCTGTTTTAAAAACATAGTCACTAATATTGAATGATGACAAACTTCCAATAAATGTGAATATCTGTTGTCATAAATGTAAGTATGTAAAATTTGAAATATATGTGCTTTTTCTAAGTAATTATGACAAACGTAGTCCAAAGAAGGAAATACATCCAAATGGAATACATGAGTTTCATCAGTAGTCGTTTTAATTCCATTTAGAACATAAGCATGCTCTCCATATAATGTGCCTTTTTCACATTGTAACTACAGTCCATGAGGAGAACAACACAAGGCATTTGGGTATGTGACATCAACCAAATAATGCATCTCTGGTCCAGAGGACCGATTATCCGCTCAACAGTCAGAAATGTTTTTTTGCTAAACAATTTAACACCACACCAGAACACTATCTCCTCTGCTGAATCAGATGTGACTGCAACAGGAAGTACCAAACACACACACAAATGTTAACCAACAAGGACATTATTCTCCATCCTTGCAAGACCTAGGATATCTCGTACGTTTGTGCAGTCATGCAAAGCTAATCATTATAAAAGAGCAGTTCAAAAGGATAAGTGATGTCAAATCAGTTTTACTTTCAAAGTGTCCTCATTAATATGCCCTGAAGGGGTTTTACAGCAGCAGATTAAGTATTGAATCCTATTCACCTCTGTGACAGACCTCTTAATAATTTGTATAGGTTTGTTTGTCTGTTTGTATGAGAGGAAACTGAATTCTGTTTAGGGCCAGGGCTATATGTCCTCTCTGTGTTATTAAGTAAACTGTAACAATTACTGGATTGATCTTGCAACAACTAAACCGGATCTCTCTGCTCCCTGCCGAATATACTACAGTCAGTATCCTTATACTGTCTTGTAAAAATTGTAAAATTGTCTTGTAAAATTCAAATGACATAACTTACAAACATCCGACTGCAAGCTTTAATTTGCAGTCACAGTATCCCACTCGGCTCTCGTCCTTCACAGGTCACGTCAAGTGAGCGGAGACTTGCTTCGGAGTCAGAGCTTGTTAAGCTAGAGGAGAAGGTGTTGCGAATGGAGGCAGAGCAAGAGGCAGTCCTAACCTCCATGGGTGAGGAACTAGATGCAGCTTGTCGCTGCCTGGCCAGGAACGGTGAAGACAAACTGCAGGTATTTTATTACATTATATTTAATTCTTTTTTGTTTTGTTTGTCGTCGTACAATTTACCTATGGCTTGTTAATGAATATATAAGTAAATAAAGATTTACAGCCTGTCTTTCTTATGTTAACTTTACAGAAACTGATAAAATTTGTTTCAAAAAGCTCTTTGCTTTGGCTCATGTTCAGTCAAATAATCCATCCCCTGTTTATTGACTTCATGGTTAACTCAACTGCTTTCAAACCCTTAAGCAGTTGAGATCTCAGCGAGATTTGATGATATATTTTTGCCATTTAAAAGTTGCATGAATTTGGATTTGTCTCCACACCAACTGTAGTTGAGTTAATTGACTGAACAACAACAAAGACAGACTGCAGGAATGCAATGGTTTATCCTAATGAGGGGGATGAACAACAGATAACTATCAACTGCATTAAAATGGGAAGCAGTATTTGATAAATTATCTCAGAGATTATTTATTTACATGGACAATAGCTGTTGTCTTAATATGGGACCTTGGGGCACATATTTTGATACAGAAAGGAAGGAAGAGAAGGACTCAGCAAACTGCACATATTGTGTTCTAGCTGTCTGTTGATTTGAAAACAGACTGAAGCATGCACAGATACACCAAAATTACATGGTCAATTGTGTCAAAAACCTTGGACAAATCAATAAGAATTGTTTTGTACTCTAGTGCCTTAATATAATTCAGCACTTTAGTAGCAGCAGGTTTTGTGCTGTGTTACTTTCTAAAGCCTGACTGATGTGACAGAATACCAATTGTTAAATCTCTAAGTTGTTCTGTAACAAACTTTTCAATGACATATACTGCACTGAATGCTGTGATGAAGGCTACACGATTGGAGGCTTGTATGTTTTCATCTGTTCTCATCTAATTGTTTGAAGATGAAAAATGAAAGAATTCAGATAGCTAGTCTTGTAGGAGAGTGAGCTGACAAGTGAGAATCTGTTTTGTATGTAGAATTTGTGTCCTTGTAAATTCCTTCTCCTCCTCCTCGCCCTTGTTCGCCCATCGTCAATTACATCACAACTTTAAGGACCCTATTTAAATTATATTAAGTGCATGGTCTGAAGTGCGTGGCTCAAGTGCATTTAGGCATGTCCAACTCCCTTTTGCGAGTTACACGGCTCACAATCTGGCTGCAAAGTAGGGCACAAGGTGCAGAGGAGTTATATACTGTAGTTATTAAAACATGGTATAATGCAGTATAATTTTCATCCTATTAATGGCAGTCTGCACAATTTTCAATACCTAGAATACTTGTGAATGTACAGAACATACACACTATATAACCAGTCTATTCTGTTCTATTAGGTACATTAAAGCCTATAATGCATAGTGATGTGTCATCAGTACCACTGACAAAATGCTAATGTTTTAGCTAGTTTTCCTCTGCTGCTCCAGACTAATGAGCTCAGCCAGCTCTTATCTGCTCATATGGATTCCCCCAATGTGGTCCAGCAGTGCTACAGCCAGATATGTGAGCAAACGCCTCGCCTCATCTGCAATCTGTCATGTTTAAAAGAGGTCAAACTCATTCATTGATTGGCTTAATGACAGGGAATCATTAATGGTTTAAGGCTGTTTCTCTTGTGTTTGAGAACCTCCATCCTCTCTGCAGAAGCACGACTGTAAGAAGTTGTATGACTGCATTAATCTGCGTTTAAAGTTAAGGAAACCTAAAACTGGTAATACTGTCTTGGTTAATGATAAATGGATGACAGGCTATTATTTGTAACATGTAACCAGTCAGATGGTTGTAGGTGGGATACTGATTGTGAGAGAGGCTGCTGCATCAGAGCCAAAGTTATACGTTTCTATATTAATTAATTTTTATCTGGAATTGGAATGGGAAATTTGTCCTGTATTGTACCCAAGGACACTTTGACATGCAGCCAGAGCTGGGGATTGTTTTATTTGCCTTATCTGCTAAACTTGTGGGATGCCACCTCTTGGATTACTTCCTCTCTGTCTTCTCTCTCTTGTCATCTACTTCCTGTCCGCAACTTCTTTTGGGCTCAGCTGAATGAAATGAGTGCACACTATGTAACTGCACAGTTCTGAGTTTGAATTTGTCATGCTTTATTCTGTCTCCTCAGTCTCTCCGGTCTTCCTTCACTTTGAATAGGTTAATGAAGAGAAATGCCATACTATTAATATCTTTAAAGACATATTGCTGTATCCCTTCCTTGCTTTTATTCTTAAGGTCTCTTTGCTCTCTTTGCTTCTCTTTAAGTTCTGCCATCTTAACTGCTTTGTGAGCAGGAGGTGAAACAAATCAAAGACACAGTCACTGATTTACCTGCATTCTGGCACACTTGTATTCCATGGCGTTGCTGCTAAGAAAATAGTTGCATTTCTTTCCCTTCAAGCCCACAGATAGCACTTTCAACTGCCAGCCTACCTGTTTAGTTTTTCAACAGTATCACCTCCCTTTTGTTTACCACTGCACAGAGCCGCTTTTGATGGTTTGGAAAATATAAAAAGAGCTATGAGAGCATGTTTTTTCACCCCACACAGTGACACGCTGCCATGTGGTTGTACACTCACTGAAACAGGGACTGCTGCACAGCAGCACTCCATTGCTTTGGGAAACTCGTTTTGCTTGGATGTTGTTTTGAGCGACGGCTTGAAAAAAATGGCTTGACACCTGTGCAGTAGCATTGTTGTTTCCCAGGGAAGAAAGAGTCCAAAAATCCTGCTGCTTGCTTTCTATGTCAGTTTATCATGCATAAACACTTCTCCACGTGGGTATAGTTGAAAAATGGTTGTCCTTTTTGTGAATTTGTGTTTGTTGTGTCTTCTGGCTTTTATCTTTTTACCTATGTAACAGTTTTGGTTGTATGTTTTTGCTCTGTGTGTTCGCAATGTGGCAATTTTTATTGTCTGTATTTGATCAGGATCACAAGAGCTGGATGAGAGGTGTGTGTGGCGTTGAAGATGACGTCACGGTAGTTTCGCGCAGCGTCGCTATGATCAACTATACTGAGGCAGTATTACACGGCTTTAGTGTAATGTCTCTAGAACTGTAGAACCTGGATTTGTTTTTCCACCAGGATGAATTGTAACAACTTTGATTATATACTTCACTTCACAACATTTTGTTTTATGAACAAATGCCTGTGAAAATAATGACATTCCATCAGTTTCTAGTCTGACTGACCACTCAGAAACTGTGCTTTACACAAGCCAGTATTTACCCACTTACACACACATTGATGCAGTGGTGGCAGAGGCTTCCATGCAAGGCGCCACCGGCTCATCAATGCCTCACACACCAGTTGAGTTCAGTATCTTGCTCAAGGACACTGCGACATGTAGATTATAGGAGTAGGGGATCGAACCACCAACATTCCGATAAGTGGATGACTGCTGTACCTCCTGAGAGCTGATTAGCAAGTGTGAAAAAAATAGGATTAGCGGCACTCCAAAAATATATTTGCAAGACTCTTTGCTCAGATTCACTTTTTTTAATAGTCTGATCTTTGTTCATATTCACTTTTTTTAAGATTGATCTCAATTGAAAAATGTGAATTTGAGCAAAGAGTAAGTATTGTTCGTAGCTGAGCACTCACAGCCAAGGAGGCTACTCGAGGAGGCGCACCTGCTCTGCATCTCAACTTGCTAATTAGCAAATGTTTGCATGATAATAAGTAGACTAAGTTAAGATGAATTCTGCTAAACATCAGCATTATGTTTGTGAGCATATTAGCATGTTGACGTTAGCATGTAGCTTGAAGCCGTGCTGAAGAACAACCTCACGCTTACTGTCAACCTCAACCTCAACCTCAACTTCAGCTGCTTATATGCATCTCTAATGTTCTATTATAGCTACTGGCATGCACTGCATGTGTACATCTCGTCATGCAAAACAAGACAAGTGTGCTTATTAGAGAATTCCACATCTCAACAATTGCATGTCGCATGTAGTTATGTCTTTATCCGTGAATCTGAGTTGCCATATTGTCTTTAGAGTGTTTCCTCTCTTTATATCTGTGTGTGTGTGTGTGTGTGTGTGTGTGTGTGTGTGTGTGTGTGTGTGTGTGTGTGTGTGTGTGTGTGTGTGTGTGTGTGTGTGTGTGTGTGTGTGTGTGTGTCTGTAGTCAGTCAGTTTGTATTGTTGATGAGCTTCTCTGGGAAACATGGAACTGACTTCCTGTGTTCATTTTCATGACACATACACAACATCTGTGTGCAGGTGTGTGTTTATGCATCAGTATGTTGAGTGTCACAAGGTGTCTAACACTCATGCACGCTAATTAAGTTGGCAGGAGATAAGAGTTTGACAGGATGCTTATGATCTGATTTAAATCCTGATGTTTGTTTATCCACATTTTCTTGGCTACTATTTGTGTTTCTCATAGTTACTGTAACTCCTACGATGCCTCTTATTATATTTTTGTGTCTGTGTTGGCAGCTTACTATGCATCCTTAACTACAGAATGTCTTTACCCTCCTTTCTATTGTAGGCTTCATGAAGAACAGATTTTTTATTACAACAGCTAAGCTCACGCTTGCATTAATCTCCCGTCTTCTTTAACAGGCAATCTCCCAGAAACCTGGATTAGTGAAAGACCCCCGCCGCTGGCTAGCTGAGACAAAGGTATGATTATCACATTCAGTAGTGCTGCTTTCCTTACAAGGGATTTTTCTAAATAATCAATGATATAATTAAGAAAACACAAGATTAAGCATCTGTCACTGTTACCATGAACATCATGCTCATCCCCAGGCCTGCACTATATTTAGAAGACTAATCAAAGACAATAGCATGGAATACATGTAATCAGTGATTTGGTCCTTGCAAACGACCAACCACATATGTTTGTATTTTATTTTGTATTTCTGTATTTTACTTGTTTAAACCAACTCTAACCATAGTATAATTTTACATTAAATATATACAGTATATAAATATAAGAGATAATTTATTGTTGAGGAAACCACTCCTCACAGCTCTGCACTGCTGTGTGGTGAGTCACCAGTGACCACAATGCAACTGTGAAATTCAGGAATTTCTATCCATAATAATCAAATTCACATGGACAACTGTGAAATGCACCACCCTGAGAAGCCACTACCCTAAGAAGTTCAGTCATAGTACATTATAGCACAGTCATTCCTCTGAACCACCAATGTGGAAACATAATTGATGAAATTCTAAGATTATTAGATTGCAAGTTTTTCATTTTCTTCATGTTATTTGCAACAGTAGTTGCCTCCTGGCTTCTCTCCAAGATAAATCAGTCTCTGTTTAGTACTGCAATGATGGACTGTACAAGAGAATATGTATTTATGGCTGTGGTGCTGATGCACGATGTTGTATTAATGACTGTTTGCACAATTCCTATTGTTTATCACCATAATGTAAATCTCCTGTCAGGAAGCTTTCAGTGTTTTGTGTATTTTTACAAGACCAAAACATTTGACAACAAGAAAGATAATTATCTCCATAGTTATCAGTTTTATGTTGGTAAAGTCTAGGTATGATTTTCAGGCTTATAGAGCTCTAGATTTTGGCATATTGTGCAAGGGGTACACTAGCAACCCTTTAAATCAAGATTTGTACATCTATTTACATTACCAGTTGCATTGACAACACATTCCACACTCTGCCAATTTGTGATCGGTGCAGTGTGTGTGTGTGTGTGTGTGTGTGCGTGTGTGTGTGAATGTGTATGTTTGTGTTAAAGCAGAATGACTTAAAAGGTGAGGGGAACAGGTGATTAGATTTTTAGGCATATCCAGCATGGCGGCGCTGCAAATTTTGGTGTTTGGGCTAAAACAGGAAGTTGTTCTAACTCCCCTATCCATAGTCCAATATAGCCCAAACATGTTGGATAAGAGTCTGGCCCTGGAGACATCTACAGTACTTGTTAATATACAGTTATAGCCTTTTGTGACAATCATCAATTGACTTACATGAAATATTCACGGTGTGGTCTTCACATCTTTCACTTGATGTACAATTACTGGATGATCTCTAGCGTCACACACTGGACACATAAAGTGACATTGTAATCCTTTGTGCAGTGTGGGGGTGTGAACGACTCAAAACTTTAATTACCTCTACCAATGAGAGTTGGAGCAGGTTGATACGATTGGTACCATTTGTTTGTGTTTGTAAGGAGGAGAACTCAAAGTGTGTAATGGCTGTGGGCCCTGGGGAAGTGAACAGGTGATTACATTTTGAGACTTATCAGAAAGATTGTATGGATCTAAGAGTTTTTTTTTTTATGAATCCTACTATGATGATGTCATGACCTGTCCTGCTCTGCCTCTGATTGACTTGGTATGACTATTACGTGTCTTTCGTAGTCAAAGTTCTTTCAGTGAGGGCCTACATGAGAAATGTCATCTTCATGCCAATCCAAACGGAGGCACAGTGAGGCCATGACGTCGCCATAGTAGGATCCATAAATTTGCCTAGCGAAGGTGTGCCTTCTCGTTGTGGCTCTGCTCCTTTATGGAATGGTTCTGATAATGAAATGATGAATACATGTTATTTTCAAAGAGCTGTCAAGAAAATTCAAAACTTTCACCTGGGACAGTGCTGGAGCAAAAGCCTTTTAATTAGGAGAGGAGTTAAGATGTAGATGTCTACATCAGAAAACCAGAAGGTGCACAGGGCTCTATGCATCGTTATGTTAGGAAGACCAGTTATAAGAAATGAGTCTGAAATGCAGGGAATCGAGGTACAAGCTAAGGCCTTAGTTTTTGAATCTCTCTCTCCCTAATGCTCTGATCCCCGTAAATTTAAGATAAAATCTTCACTCTAAGAACCCACAGGGCCCACCCTACTTCACTCCCACCTAAAACAATCATGCATTGATTTCATTTAACCAACCAGACCAAGCTCCGCTGGCTGTGTGAGGAGGTGCAGGAGGGCAAGACAAGAGAACAGAGCCTGAGGAAGCAGCATCAACAGACCAGGGATCAGCTGAAGGTGCTCAGACAGAGCCGGGACTCAGAACAGACGGCTCTCCTGCAGCGCCTGGACCAACAGGAAAGGCTGCTGCACTCCGTCAGCACTGAAAAGAGAGGTACACAAATGATGTTAAAGTAGAAAAACACATTGGTTTCACTCACACTTAAGAAGCAAGAGAGAATGCAGTGAATATTTTATGGTTTAGGATGTATGTGTGTTTCTTTTCTCATTTAAACGCTGTACTTGGCATTACTGTTTGGCATCTGCATCAGTTATTGGCTACTAGCTAAGTAATGTACATATAAAGTATACAACATGGGCTGCAAGTGGAGAATAAAGTCTTCATATTCCTTGATTAACTCCAATGCAGATACTTTGATATTGGGTCGGGGTATCTAGTACAACATTATGTCATCAACTGCAATGTTTCTTTCAGAACTGTTGGAGAGGAGTCGAAGGAAGGAGGAAGAAATGAGGAGCCTTCAGGTTAGCGTTATACATATTTATTAATCCATATCTGCTTATCTGTTCATTTGTGTCTGTAAATCTGTAACAGATTGTAGATTTTTAATATCCAGTTTGCCAAATTTCAACTACATTGGTGTGGAAAAAGTATTGGACCCATTCCTGATGTTTTCTATTCTTGGGTGTATCTCATACTAAACCGTCTGATCTTCAAACAAAATTTAATATAAAACAAAGGCAACCTGAGTAAAAATGCAAGATGACACAAAAATGTAATTTTTAAATGATTATTTTATAAGGTAGAAAGGTAATCCGATACCTAAATCACCAGTGTGAAAAAATCCAAATAACATGCATTAATGGCTGGTTGAAGCTGGACTAGACACACCCAGGCCTGATTACTACCAGCCCTTTTCAATCAAATCATCACTTAAATAGACCATTTTTTTCAGAAGCATGAAGTTGGCTTGTAGATCTCACCAGACACTATGCCGAAATCAAAAGAAATTCAGAAGAGACAAGATTTCTAAGGCTCTGGGACTCCACACATCCATAGTGAGAGACATCATCTACAAATAGAGAAGACCTGGAATCATTTTGAACCTTCCCAGAAGGGGCCATCCTTCCAAAATTCCTCCAAGAGCACAACGAAGCCTCATTCAGGAGGTCACCAAAGATTAAAAAAACAAAAAACACATTCAATGAACAGCAGACCTCTCTCACCTCAATAAAGGTCAGTGTTTATGGCTATTCCAAAGGCAATGGGTAAAAAATGTCCATCCATGGGAGAGGTGAACATTAAGGCCTGTCTGAATTTTACCATAACACACCTTGATCACCCTCAGAGCTTGTGGAAGAATATTCTATGGACTGATGATGATGACTGATGATGAAAGACAGGGGTCCCGTTACATCAGGCATAAACCAAACACAGCAGTCCACAAAAAGAGCAACATACCTACCATCAAGCATGGAGGTGGTAGTGTAATGTGGGGATGCTTTGCTGCTTCAGGACCAGGACGACGAGCCATAATTGAGGGAAACATGAATTTCTCTACCAGAAAATTCTGAAGGAGAATGTCAGGTCATTAGTCTGTGAGTTGAAGCTCACTCCTGTGGTTCTGTAAAGAGGTGTGGGCCAAACCTCCACCACAGCAATGTCAGAGACTGATCTCCAGTCATCGGAAGCATTTGTTGCTGCTAAAGGTGGCACAACAAGCTGTGAAGTTCAGGGGACCCAACACCAGTCCACACTGGTGATTTAGGTTTTGGCTAACTTGTTTGCCTTATTAAAAAAAAATTAAAACTTGCATTTTCTTTTTACTCAAGTTGCCATCGTTTTATGTTGAATTTTGTTTCAAGATCCGACATAGTTTAGTATGATATAAACACAAAATTAGACGCAATCAGGTGAGGTTCTAAAGCTTTTTCAGAGTAATGTATATTGCCAAAAAGAGACAGCTGGTGCTCCTTCTATTCATACACCACACTGCCTTCAAATTCTCTTTCTGCTCTGCATATCTGTTGGGTTGTTTCTTGAGTAACTGCTGGCCTTAGTCATCTGAGTTCTGTGATGCAGTGCTACAAATATTAGTACACAGCCGTGGGTCTGACACATCCTTGCAGTCATAGTTGTACAAGTAGCTAATTACTACAGACACAAGGCCTTGGAGTTTATAAGCCACCAGAGACCTTGTCTCAGGCTTTCAATACAGCAGCATGTACGTTTGGCAGGCCACCAACGCACCGAGTCAGGATTGGACTGGCCTTTAACACCCCAGTGGCCCTTTATTCACCGTTAAACACTCAAACACACACACAAAAGTGTCTGTTAAGCATTTGTTCTTTTTGTACCTCTGTGAGTCTGCATGTGTTTGTGTTGGATACCGGGATCCATCTGTGGCTGCATGATGGCACCTGCTAGAGCTTGTGTGCAATTAATCAGCCCTCTCAGACCCAGCAGAGCTTTTAATTATGAAGGATGAGGAGAGAGAGGAAAGATGGATAGAGTGAGTAAGACGTGGCTGGGGGGGGTGGGGGGGGGGGTGGCGAGGAAAAGAAAGTACCCTTGTTACAAACCATCAGCACATTAAAGACGGAGGGGGAGAAGCAGCCGGGTAGGGAGAAGAACATGTGTGTGTTTGAATGGCAGATAAGAGGCATAGCATCACTTATGCATCATTAGAGAGGGAACATCAGTCAGGAGCTGGATGAACCGACGGCGAGAGCAGTTTGTCTTTATGTCGGTGTGTCTGATAAGAAGCCTGTTGTGTGTTACAGACTCTCTCTACCCCCCTGTATTTCCCCCCTTTTTACCTGTTTGTTGGAACACTCCTGTCTGCTTATCTACCTGTTTGAACAGTTAACTAGACTCACAGTAGACACTCATTTTGCTTTAATTTTATATGCATATCAAATATTTCTACTGTGTTTGTATGTTTTTACAGGATCGTGTATTGGATCTGGAGATGGTAAGATTTGATTTCTTTATTCAAAATAATGAATAAGATAAAATAAAGTTGTGTGTGTTGATTTTTTAAAAACTTTTAATTCTTAGGTGTCCTGTAGTGTTTAAATCACAAGTCATGGTGAGTTTTAGCAGCTTAGGCAGGTTCACTGAGGTTACATGTGTTTAACAACCCATAGAGGCTAACAGAGGCTTCGAAATGTTTACTTTAGTCAAGGCTCAGAGATCTGGTGATCATCATAAGTCATGCTGATGAGGTTAAGAACCATGCTGTGCTGACAATAATACAGTATTGACTTCACTGTCCATACTGTTAACGTTCACCATTAGCATCTTAATCACCTATTAGAAGTCAGCACGAAATTACTAAGCACTACTGAAAGGTTATATTGACCCAAAAGCTTTTTACTCTGTTGAAAGAAATTGTTGAAGCTGTCTAATGCAGACTGTCCATCCATCACAATTATGCAGCGCGCCTGCAGACTTCAAACCTTAATCAGCTGCTGTTAGAAAGAAGTAGAAATACCTCAGAGCTCTATCAAGTCAAATCAACTCAGCATCAGGATTTACTGCCTCCTCCACCACTCAGCCTGGGTGTTGGGGATCAGCCAACAGTCTTGCTTGTATTGTGTGTTGTGTTGTGCTGTTCAGCACAGAAAGCAGCGTGACACAGTAACAACCAGCTCTTTTGATGCTTAAATGGTTCGTCTGAAAAGGAATTGGAAGGCTATTGAAACATACAGTGGAGGGATGAATAGAAGGGAGTGTGGTTAGAGTAGTTAACGAATCAGCACTCAATTAGCTCAATTAGCTGTCTTTAATTAGCTTTTGAATTGAGCGGGCATGTCTGTTACCACGTAGGCTTGAGCACTCCATTTTTAATTCCTCATCAGAATGAATGAATGTGAGAGAATCCGTAGGAAATGTTTGGATGGGAATTGGTATAGAGTTCATTCTCAGCAACACCATTTAAGGTAGACCCACCAACCAGGAGCAGAAAACACAAATACTACCTGCAGCTGTTGTTAGAGGAGTTGTACATTATAAGAATCCTGCACTAAAATTCTATCCTTTGCTCCCGGTGGATACGTCATAGAGATGAATACTTTGAATATAACTGCAGCAACGCTGATTGTTCCAGCAGTTTTTTAATCCACCATACCTTTCCTCTCTCTATCAATATTACAGTCTAATATTGCATTCAGCTCTGTCAAGTGGGAGGACATAAAAATTACATACAGTGCTAAGGGACAAGTCAATGTACACAGTCCATACAACAAATCACAATTTGCCTCACAGGATTTTACAATCTATACAGAATACAGCACCCTCTGCCCATAGACCCAAGCATTACTCACCAAAAACACTTATAACGGGGGGAAAAAGAACCCTTAAAAGAGCAACAGAGGAGCGATACCTGTCCCAGGATGGACTGACGTGCACAAGATGTTGTGGATTCAGAATGTATTCAAAAGAATACAGAACTCAAACCTCCGCCAAGGCTCAACAATTAACTGGATCACCTCTAGGATACGCTAGGGTCCATCTTTGGTGATGATTTCATGCAAATCCGTCCATTAGTTTTTGCGTGATCCTGCTAACAAACAGACAAACAAACCGAACCAATCACATAACCTCCTTGGCTGAAGTAAATATCGTATAGACAGTTATGATGACAAAATGTAGATAACAAGACATAATG
Source organism: Chaunax sp. Z400 (assembly GCA_037577475.1). NCBI lineage: Eukaryota > Metazoa > Chordata > Actinopteri > Lophiiformes > Chaunacidae > Chaunax > Chaunax sp. Z400. The sequence continues at coordinate 16,573,488 of CM075202.1, read as the reverse complement.
AAGAGTCTGGATCCATGAGGACAACTGAGCATCTTCAGCTGTCACCAGATATGTCAGACTTGAACCACACAACCCCTCTCAACCATAGAGACCTAGATGGAGGACAGATCGCACAAACACAGAAGAGGCAGCATTCAGACTGAGAGGAGAGACATGATAGCATCTGAACAATGGAGATGGGGAGGGGGGGAGGGAGAGGAGAGGATAGACTGAATATCCTGGGGGACGATGATGCCATTCTTTTTGGGCTACCTTGCTAGCTTTAGCAATATATCCACCTAGCCTTGTCACAGACTGGTCATTCATAATTAGAGAATGGGCAGAGTATGCGGTGGAAGCAGGTACGTAAGTCCACAGGTTGGATGGGCTTATTACAGGCCAGGGACAGCCAGAGACACTGCATGGTTTTTTTGGCAGAACATTTGATTTATTGATTGTTATAATAATGCTAAGATAATTTCAACAAATAGAACAAAATGCTTCAGAAATGCATTACATTATCTTTAATGTGATGATCTAAAGAGATAAACGAAAAAAACATTATCAGCTGTGCGTCTTTTCTATTTGGGCCCTACATCTCATTATCTGGGCAAATACAAGGGCATCAGTAGCCACCACAGAGCCGTTAAGGCCCACAGACAGCTGACCAGTGATCATCTCTTCAGGTGACCTTTGACTGGGAACAACATCTCATTTAATTAAATGTGTTTCACTCATTACTTTGTCCTCATTTCTCTTTCTTTCATCTTTTTCTTCACCTTTGAGAAGTGCTGAGGAAGTGAGAAAAAGACACCAGAGTGGACAGGATGTGATTTAAGGGACTTGGATTGTTGCCCCAATATTTACTAGTGGAATATTCTCCATGTAGTATTTAGTTGTTGTACTGTTGTGTTTTGTGTTCGTCCTTTACATGTTAATTTATGTTGTGTCTTTACTTGATTTCTTTGTTGTTTTTTTAAAATGACAACAGAAGACTTTTCTAATGAAAATCATTACTCTGTAACAGTGTCTGTGGTGTTACTGCTGCGAGCTGCGGTCTCCTAGCCAAAAGTTTTTTTCCCTGCTCTTTATAGATGCATCGCTTTTATTTAGTTCATCTTGTCTGTACTTTCAGTATCTCAGACAAACCAAGAAAATATTGTTGCTATGTAAATGAACCCATTTCTTGTGTGTTGTTTCCAGAACACAAGAGTAGCCCTGGACCACTTGGAGGCAATTCCAGAGAAACACTGTCTGATGGAGAACTTCAAAGATTTGGAGGTGGCTTCACTTAAAGCCTAGATTAGTTTGTGTTGAGATCCAACAGTAGGTGCAGTAATACAGGAAAACAGTAAATCACATCGAATAAACACCATGAAGTAAACCACCAATAAATCACATTTATCTCTTTAGTATATTTAGTCTAATTCTTTCACTATATGTGAGGATTAAGACTGTTTTTCTTTGTGGCCTGGTGAAGGACAGCTATGACTTAGGTGTGGTTTGTTATGATGACACAGGCTCCATTTTTTCCTGCAGGAGTCACAGCGACAGAGGGAGATGGTAGAGCAGCGCTACATCAAATACAAGGAGATCGTCTGGGACCTACAGCACCAGCTGGACGAGTCCAAACGTAGAATCCAGGAGTACAGAGTACGACAAACACACGTGCACATGCAGTTCTGTGCTCTAGACAAATGAGCTTTATAATGCCTTACAACAGCGTGTCCATCCCAACAACAACCCACACCTTTTCTATTTCAGTCACTAATTGCGCTGCTTTGTTCAAACACCAGTGTTTTGGATAAGGCTAACCTGACTGAGGGCCATTTATGATTGCAGCTCGCCCACACTGATGTTAATGTGCACCGCACCTAATTTGCAACTTGGATGAATAAATGAATAATTTCACATGCTGGTAATGCATCATGGATCGAGAGAGTGGGACAAGCTCAAGCAGTGGCACAAATGTACACTCAAACAAAACTTGAATTTCACCAGTCACCGTTAACTGCAGTCATTTTCTATGCTATAAAGTCATCAAGGGAGCCATCAAGACATCATTGTTGACAGCATCAGTAGTTTGTAACCTCCTCTAAACAGCCATACAGTCACTTTATAAAGGATTCTAATCTGCCAGATTACCCTGCTGGTTTGTCAAATGACTCCTGTGTTGAGCGATAAGTGGCGATTGCATTAGTGTAATAGCTGCTGCCCACCCAGGGTTTGTTTAAGGAAAGAGGATGAAGACGTCCATGTTGATCAGTCAGCAATGCCTACAAGAAAGAGCTTCTACACTGAATGTAATAGTGGTTCTGTGCTTAAACCACAAGAGCTTTTAAAGATCTATTCAGATGTGACATCTGTAATGTTGATCTATACACAACGTCTAAGAGAAATATGTGATATGAGCTAAACTTAAAGAGACAGTAGTGACATGGTAGTCCTCAACACGGAAAAACTAAATATCAAGAGATATCTGTTCAGACTGTGACAATATTTACTGCATGTTTACAGGCAAACAGATGTCTGGATAAGCAGCTTTTATCTTAGAGGAACTCCAGTCATTCACTTCCCAAACACAATATTTTATCACTCTGCAGAGAACTTTGGTTGTCCAGACAAGCATTTTGAGGACGGCCAGATCTGCTTTCTTGCCCTTTTTTTTTTTTTTTTTGGTGTCAGTCATTCCTTACAGCCTCATTGTCCTCTTGTCTTCCAGGATGAGAAGCAGGAGGCCACTTCCAGGAGTCTGAGACTGGCTGCTCTTTCTTCCTCCATAAAAGGCCACAGCACAATCCTTAGCAGCTCTCAGAGATCTGACACACTGTGTGAGTATTTATATACTCAAAGTAAGGTGCAAAACCTGTGCTCTGACAGCTTATCTATTGGCTGGTGGGATGGTAGTGATGTGTTTTTTGCATCTGCATTGCTAGATGATTTGAAAATGTTTATCAGTATAGATATTGTTTTATTCGTTCCACAGTACGTTTTAAGATTATGAAGCTAAAGTTTGTTATATATGTAATTATACGTGGTGAACTTCACTGTCGCAGGGTAACTTTTTCATCCAGTCCTTCAGCCTGGTACCCAAACTTTCCATAAATGCTCTGTGGAAGTGTGTCTGTGTCACTGCCAGTGGCTCATAGCCAAAATCACTTGAAACTCTTGCCTAAGCTGCTTACGGTTGTTTGGCACAGTGTGAGAGGAGCGTTCTATCTGTGGCTTTGCGTCTGTTTTACCTCCAACAATTATGGTAGCCAAAATATATCTATGGCTTTTTAATGCTGGTGTTGACAGGCTTTGCAATTATAAGTTGTATCCATGACAGCTTTGGCAGAATTAAATAAAACAGGGAGATTCATAGAAGGGTTGGGTGGGTTTTTGGTTCTGGTTCTCTTTTCTTGAGAAACACCTGAATCGTTTGATTAGCTCAGTTGGCTAGTAGGTCTCACCAGTAGGACACTTTGCCAAAATCAAAAGCTTTCCATTAGGCAAAAAGTACCTGGTACTACTTTTTTTAAGTACCTCTTCCGTTGCAGTTCCAAGCGAGCCGAGCAGGTACTAAAAGGTCATGTGAAACCTTACAGACCATTGACAGGTCAATGCCCGGCACACAGAGTGTCCTGCACAACATAAATCAATGGCCGCCACACTCAAACAGCGAAGCTACTTTAGCGACCGCAACTTTTTTTTAAATTGTAGCTGCTATATTGAGGAAACAGACGTTCCTGTCTTAAACAGGGCCAATACCTTTTCACACTGGTGATTTAAGTCTTGGAGAACCTTTTTTGACTTATTACATAAAACTATCATTTAAAACTTGCATTTTACGTTTACTCAAGTTGCCTTTATTAGATTGTTTTGAAGATCTGACAGTTTAGTGTGAGATACTCACAAAAAATAGAAGAATTCAGGAGCTGGTTCAATACTTTTCACACCTCTGTATAGTAGTGCTCCAACACTTTATAAGCTGTGACAGTGACAGGTAATTAAACTGTTCTCTCACCTCCCTCCCTCTTTCCTTCTGTCCTCCCTCTGCCACAGCTCCTCCAAAACGCCTGACCAGTTCAGACTTGGATGACTCCAAGGTCAACGGAGCCAAACTCCTCCTAGATTAGCTCAACCTCAAGTGACCCTAAAGACGCGGTGCTACAGCTGATTGTACCTGCTGGTGCTCATCCAGAACAAAGAACAACTTGACTTTACCAAGAGGCCTTGCACACAACCTCCTTCTCGACTTCCTCAACCAGACAATCTCTGAAGGTGCTCAAGAGAAGGAGGGTAAGACTGAGAGATTTAAAAAAAAAAATACATTAAAGGAGGTGATTAGTTTGGAGACTGTGAAGGTGGATATACTGTAAAGTGTTTAAATGTTATTTATAGGAAACCTTGAGTTGAAAGTATTTAATGGATTTGAAAAAGCCAAAATAGTTTCACTGTTACATTTTTCTCCATTGCAAAAAAAAAAAAACTGCTCAATGGCTGTTTTAGACATTTACCTTGTGACAAATCTGTACTCTCATTATAATGAATTTTATTATGTATTTGTGCTAAAGCTATGTAGTATAAATCTACTGGTGCCTTCTGAACAATATGCATTTTTGTTTTTTACCGACACATTGTGTTTTTGTCATCATAATAATGTGACAAATGTTTTGTTTTTCCATGTTATAAATACACAGACAGATTCTCTTTCTAACTATACATGTGTTGTTTCATACAGTTCATATTTTTAAAACTAAATAATAAGCACAAATGTCTATTTTTATGAAATATGAAGGAAGTGCGTGAATTATGAATAAATCCTCTTGCATCTAAATATCTGGATGGTAAGCATACTTGATGTCCTCTTCATTTCTGAGTGAAGTGTTTGCTTTGCAGCAGCTGAGAGACTCCAGATACTTACTAAAATCCTTCATCGTAGAGAACAGTCACATGAGAGAAATGTCCTCTTTTAATTTACAGCTCAACTTTAAAGGTGTAAACACAGTTGACCTGCTGTGTCAACAATTTTCAAAGTTGTACATAATCTTGTTTGTATTGCTTGTTTTGAAACTTTGTGTAGTACTTTGGGAAAGTACTGATCAGACAAGTAAAAAATAATGCATCAATACATGAGATTGTCCATTAAATAATTAAAGTGTGTAAAAAATAAAAATAGAAACTGAGAAAAGGGTTTAACTTTTCCATTAAAGCCCTGTCCAGTTGATAATAAATGCTAAAAAAAGTCTCTCTTTACCACTGATGAGCTCAGAAAATCTAGCCAGAACTTGTCCACCATCGGGATGAAAGGTATTCCAAATTATTGTGGAGAAAATTGAAAGGTAACAGGTCTCTTTCGCTGTTAAAGCCTCATGATGTACCATGGAGAGAAAAACATATTTTGGCATGACACCCAGAGGGAGATTCTCCTTGTTATGTATCCTCGAATTCTTCCGGATGGAGTATGTTTACACGTTGACCCGGGACAGGGGGTAGAGCATGTTACTCTTCATTAAGGTCATTGTGTGCCCTAAGGGGATGGCAGGGACAGAGAGAGACCCCAAAAATTCTCAAACGAAAAGTGGAGTTGGGGGTTGCCATGAGGCAAAAAGTGTCGTTTTTGCAGCTTTCACAGTCCAGTCCAGAGTGTGTCTCAGTTCACATATAAATGCACATAAATGACAAAGACCAATTAGTTAACACAAAACACCAGAGATAATTAGACTAATTCTCCCTGCACCACTCCCTGAGTCACTCCCACCATCTCTGTTATCTGGCTTGAGTGGTCAAGGCTGCGTATGAGGAGAAGGAGAGTTCTTTTCATTTGATCAAGCACTCTGAAAACAGATCAGTACAACCAACACCATCACTGGCAGACTGACTGCTTTATAAAGGAGAGTCCGCTCACTGATTGGCTGGCACATACCTTTTACACAGATGAAAGTAAATCTACACAAACAATATTTACAATAAATAGTTACATAAAACCATTAACAAATTATATACAGTATATTTAAATATTTATTCACACACCAAAAAAATACCAAATATATACAGATAACTATTAAATAAATATATACATTTAAACACTACACAGAAACTCCACACTTCCCACTTGATTTAATCCTCCCAGAACTATTAGGTGCGTGCGGGTGCGCGAGCCCCCAGGGAATTCTTTTGCCAGAGAGCCTTGGGGAAGCAAAAAAAAGCGAAGGTAAGTTTGTGAATGACCAAGACAACTTAAACCGAGTTACAATTATCTTAGCAGTCTGAAGTCATCCTCCACAATTATCACATGTAACGCTAATGACGCAATAAGTAATGCATTACCACCGTGTTTACTATTGTAAGCTGCAAATGTATAAACCACAAATAGTGTTAACACGTAGAGTGGAGGTTGCGTAATTCAGATGTGAGATTAATATCGAATTAATTTATTAACGTGTATGACTTTAAACCATGTTTGTCAGTATAGCTTATAGCAAGTCACACATTTACAAAGTTCACAGTATTTTAGTATTGTAGTTTTCTGGGTTTCACTGTTACAGGTTTGAAAGTTTCCAACCCAGTTAAACAAATTGGCCTCTAGATGTCACCAAATTGCGCATCAGGCTACATGATAACTTCCCAGAGGCAGGCCTCAGTGAGTTATATCTGTCTATTCCACCACCAGTACTCCAAGCTTGCTTTCTTAGTCTGTAGACGTCAGAAGAAATGTGAATGCATCCCGAATTCAAGGACATCTCGTCACAGTTATTGAGCAACGGAGGCTTCTGTCAAAAGCAATATGCAAATATTTGTTTTCTACATAAAAATAGTTTCCTCTTTTTCAAATCAGTCACACAAATATTTCATGTCAGTTTCCAGGCCCCTCTCTGTACTGTCACTACTCTGACAAATACATGCCACTTAATAACAGCTGACATGTTTAATATATTTTTTTTTAATCTTTTCATGTCATGGACTTAATCAGATAAAGGTGATGCTTCCTGATTGGGAATTCTTGCATCATGAATTTAATACTTCCAGTCAGCTCTCAAGATATTTTTCTCTCTAACACTTTTAATTTCCTGGTGTCTCATTTATCATATCTTGTTGCCATTCCTGCACCGGTGATGTTGGCGTGACCTAAAACATCTTCCGTCTCACTGTCTGCAGGCGTCGTCTCGTGTGGAGCAGCGTCTGCAAGAGCTGGAGAGAGAGATGCACACTGAGAAAAGTAGCGTGGGGAGTCAGAGAAGGCCCGATCAGCGGGTAGCCATGTCAGAGGAGCTGCAGGAGGTGACACTCCCCCCTATCACACATCTGCTATGTTCACACACCTCCCTGCTGACTCTGTAATGTTCTCTCACATTCAAAGAGAATGCCAAAAGATCTATGGACAACAGACGACACAGGGATATAAATAAATAACAATATTATTATCATCATTATATCATTATGTTTTAATGTTATACTTAACAAACATACACGTCTACAGAAGCAGACAAAACAGCATCAAAGCACATCGAAGAGGACAGTAAATAAAAGGAAACCTGCTAAAAGACATCACACAACACATATAAGCACACAAAATAACAGACACAAGTAAATGTTCAGGTAAAAACTCAGGACGCAGGAAGCTTATGCACACATTTACAGTTGAAAAAACCTCCAGTTCAATCTGACAACTCACGAGTTTGAAGTGTTTATTATCACGACAGCAGAAGATAACAGTAGTTTGGGTTTGGCGTTGAGGCTCCGACCTTAATCACTCCCTTGCAGATATGTTTACATAGAGACATTGGGGAGTGATGAGCAAACTTAATGAACCCCTAACCGGACTCTAACAGGTGGCTGCTGGGGTGGTGGTGGGGCTGAAAGTGCAGGCAGCAATACGCATGCAGGGCAGCAGCAGCATTGAGAAGCAGAGGGAGAGATGGGAAATTGTCACAGCTTAAATAGTCCACCAGTTGGGAGGGCGTGTTTGATGAGGTTTGAGGAGAATGAGGCCTATCATGTGAGTATTGTGTGTGCGCAGTCTGAACTAGCTTTTTTTTTCTTACATCAGGGTGTTCCAGCCATACGGTATTTAGAAGGATGGGCTGAAGGACCTCTATCAATAGCTCCAGTGTACACGCTTTTACTGTAGATGTCCTAAACTGATGATTTTAGAAAAATATTATGCCATCTATATTATTTTGAGAATTTTTAAAAACATTTTTTAAATACCACAGTGATGGTGATGATTATGATTTTTGTCCAAAGAGACCTTTAAGAGCTTATTCTTAAAATAATTTTGAGTGGTTTTACATGTCTGAGAACATCTATTCTCACAACATGTAATATGGAGATGAAGTATTGCATTCATAACTCATTTTACTAATAGTAGGTGGTATTCAGTGATAATTTCTTTCATCATGAGTAGATGTTTGGCTGAAAGCAAGTCAGCAGGACTTTCCACCCACACAGGACCAGCAGCAGCAGTAACAATAAATTCAATGCCTGTTTGTTGAGAATAGAGATCACCCACATTTGAATAATTTAACAAACTTCTATTTGAAGAAAAAAAAAAGACAGGTTTAAATCCAACATCAATCGCATTAGCAAACTAGAAAGCACTCGGAGAGCTCAGACCTCCGCCAAGGCTGCTAAGTTTCCCCATGTTGCCATTTCACTCCAAGGCAAAACTACAGTCATTTTGTTGCAGACAGCCCCATCTTGTGGAGCCTTGTAATCATTACATTACAAAGGTACATGTGGTATAACTAATAAACTATAAAAGATTCCTGGATCCAGACGGTGATCCGGATCACCACCGAAATGGAATCGCTTCTTCCTTGGGCAACTTCCGACATCTCCTGAAAATTTCATCAAAATCCGTCCTGTTTTTATCCTGTTAACAATCCAACAAACAAACCAACAAACCCATGCCAGCAAAAAGATAAACTCCTCCCTTGGCGGAGGTAATAAAGTCTGAGACATTCTCAAGTGATCTCTGATGAGTAATCAATCCTTAAGTCAGAAAAGAAGCATGAAGAAGAAGCAGCTACTGCAATCAGTCATTAACAATTACATTTATTACGGAGATGTCCATCAAACGTGTCTGAATTCAACCACAGGAAAGAAAAATCCTTGTCTCTACAAAGTCATGCGCTCGAGTCCCCCCTTGTGTGCTAAAGCAGTATTCACCTAGCCCTCTTTCTCTAAGACTATAAAGCACACCAAGGCAATTACTGTGATACAGTTCATGTAGTTTCTAAACAAGTAATTGCTACTTTTCCGTATTACATGCCAATCATGTTTTTTGTGTGTGCATTTGTCTAAAAGCATTAATAGCTGAGAGAGCTTTGTTATGAGGTGCACTTTAGTGTTCTGTTAAATGCACTCCAGTAGATGCCCACAGTCACAGTGAGAAACACATTATCTTGCATTATTTCTCTTTTACATTACAGCTTTCCATTAAGCCACACAAATCAGGCAAAATCTATGCCATCAGCATAATATTAAATATCTGATCCATTTTTACTTGGCTACCGGTTTGGAGGACAGGGTCTTATTAAGTTAATCAGTGACCTTTTTAACACTTATTCCTGCTGCAGTTTATTAGCAGACCACAGAGGGGCACTGTGGAGCTGTATCCAGGCTTTGTAAGCCAGTCTTCAACACACTGTAATAGTAAGCTACCAATTCATTTGCATCCACCTCCTCCATACTGCCCTAATGGGACACTGGCGGGGCCTGGGGCGATGGGAAATAACGCATTGGTCCAAAAATTAAGGGTAAATAAACAAGCATTAGGAAACGAAGAGGAAAACGATCTCTTTTACTACAAAAGAGCAGGAGAGGAGGGAGAGCAGAGAGCACATTTATTCCCCACTGATGGGCCCGCTGTGATGTGAATCAAATAGATGATGAGTCACTTGGGTAGATGTTATTGCTAGCAGCCGGTAATTCATCACCACTGCCTGCTCAGAATGAGTGGGATCTAAGCTCTTACACAAATCCACAATGATGCCAGTATCTGGTTCCAGGAGGATGAGATGGGAGATGATGTGTTGCAATAGTACCTCTCATGTTGCATTTTTATGCTATTCTGATATGTGTGCTCTTATAATAATGACATGCTGTGGGCTGTATGTGGTGTCATGTAGACTTCAGGGAGACGCCAGGTTCAAGCCCACGAACGAGAGGAGGCCATGACAGCCAGGCTACTGCAAGCAGAGAGGGAGAAGTCCAAGGTGAATATATGTCAACTTATAGGGATAATATGTAGCATTTCAGCTTTAAAATTATATATTTAGTTGAGCTGGGTGCTCACATTATCCAAACAATGATCAAACTCAAGGAAATCCAAGGTAACAGTGCTTTTCATAGGAGAGTCAGGAAGAGAGGAATAAAGTTTTTAACATGACTAATTGTAACATGAATAAAACTTTAATCCATCACTTTGATCTGAACATTTCTGCATGTCTCACATCAGATAGTTTCATCTGCAATGGTGGTTGTTTAACGAAGAACAACAACAACGACTCCAATGATCCCACGCTGCTTCATTAGGTCATCAAATTCTTTTGTTATCTATACCAAATATCTATATCTATATCTATACCATATCTATATCTCGCTGGTGTGCATTTGTTTGTTGTTTTCAGGGATGACAATTTTTCGCAAATCGGCGGATTTACCCTTTTTTTTGGTCAAACGGGCTTTTCTATGGAATTAGATTTGTGCCAGTAGTATTAAAACTTCTTACATGTAAAACAAAAATTTGAGAGAGAATGAAATTCAATGAATCATAAAAAAAAATCATCTCAAAAGTGAAACTTGGAACTTGCAAAACAAACTATTGGTCTTTCTACTTTGTTGATAAGATGTACTTGTGTTTACCTTGTGCGAGTGTATTTTCTAAATCGATGACTGCCTTTACTGCACTGCATCAGTCTGTTCAAGAATTATTGCCCGATGATGAAAAGCAGAGTGATCATAAATATTGGTATTTGCCAAGACCGTCATCACAATGAATTTAAAAGAAAAGTGGAAAAAAGGATGGAACATGCTCCTCCTTTGGAGCCTCTTGGAATTGAGAGGGAAAATGAAAATGCTTCTGTTACATCTAGGCTAAGGCGCACACTTCCTTATACTCCTGCTACTTCTAAATCCATTTCTTGACCACTTTCTCCTTTTCTGTTATCCTGACATTTTTTTTTATTTCTGTGCTGTCTTAGATGAATCAGGAACTGGAGAAAGCTAGACGACTACTTGAACAGTCTGAGGACAGCAGAGAGACCCTTGTTTAACAGATTTGTTTACATCTCTGTGTATTGTATATGACTGTATATGCAGAGCTACAGTAAACCTCGGGAGACAAAACAATAAACACTGCAGTGTCTTCTAAGAGAACGTCAGTGCCAGACAGTCGAATGTCTTTTTCTGTGTTTGCTTTACATGGCTGACGATCGCCAGGTGGAGGACTTGCAAGGTGAGCTGTTGAAGACGAGGACGGAGAAGACTGAGTTTCAGAGGGCCCGACTGGAGACTTTCCAGTCCATTGCTCAACCACATGGAAGCCAAACTGACAGGGAGGAGGGAAGAGGTGGACAGCGAAGGCCAGGTATTGAATATAGGTTTGGATAAACATTAGAGAAGGCAGAGGGGATTTAGATGCAGGTTATGGGTGGATGGCTGGGTTAAACGATTGCTACGCCACTCTGTAAACATACAGGTAACTGGCAGTATGTCTTGTTATATTTATGTATCTATATGTCCTTAAACACTCTTCAGGTAGAATGCACATTGGCAGTTTCTGGTTTCAGACATCTTTAAAGGCAGTGGGCAGAGAGAGGCCTGTAAACAGATAACAGGCAAAAGTAAAGACAGCAAAATTCAATTAAAAGTCAGAGAATTTACAGAAAGACATAAATAATGTGAAACATATGATTGTAGAATGAGAGAAGGATTTAACATCTTAGTGTCCCACTGTTTTTGTAATGTTAGTGATTGTAGGTCATCAAAATGGCTAAAAAACGGAATGTTTGACAATGACAGAGTCTTATAAAAGTGTATTAAGTTCTGTTGTAGTTTAATATGTAGTATGAATTCACAATTGATTTAGATTTTTTTTTTTATCTGACTTTTAGCAAACCATTGCGAAATACTTCATGATGACATGTTGAACAGTAGGGCTGCAGTAATCGATTCTTTTGGTAATCAAGTATTCTATCGATTATTCTGGCGATTAATCGAGTAATGGAATAAGAAATATTGCGTGCTATGTAATTTTTTTCATTATATCACTTTTGCTTTATTCAAGAGCAATAGTAATATACAAAAGAGAAAATAAGTCTCTTAAATAAACAGCTAATTGTTCCCCCTTTTGGAAAAACATGTTTATTGCTTAAATTGCATTAATATCTGTCTCTGCAGTGAGACTAAAACAGTTCTAACAAATCAAATGATTCACCTGAAGCTGACAAAACATTAACATTAACATTCCACAAGCTTAGCTTTTTCTGACTCAATTGTCATCATTGCACTGGTAACTGGTTCTCTAAAGAGAATATTTTCCAAACAAAAAGCACATCTAAGTCCTACTGGCATATTGCATATATTTTGTGTTTTAAAGAGAAGATATATTCATTGAAGTTCAAAAAGCATAATATTATCTATATAAACAAAAATAAACCCATTTAGTGCATTTAAGTGCTACGTTACACTGTTCTTGGTTTTAAAGAAGGAAACATTTTCTGAAGTGCAAAAACAAACAAACCAAAAAAAGGAATAATTTCAAATGACCTTTTCTAAAAAGGTTTACGTACGACTTAAAAACTTAGTCGTAATAAGTTTTAAGTTGTGCAGCTTAACCTTCATGACGCTCACGCTTTAAGAAATTGCCTGCAGCATTTTATTTTCTGTGGGTTATTATTTGCTTGAACAAAACTAATGTAGGGACACATAATACCTGCCAGGTAGCCCCACACTGATTAATGTTCTTAACCAGCCATTAAATATTACCATAATTAACTCACGGTTTTTTACTAGCCTTAATCTCAACTAGAAAACGCATTCATTTATATTAAATGCTGCTGCTGACGTATCGTTAACGTTACCCTGTTGTATCCGGTCGGCTCTGTGGACTTGATGCATAGACCGGATGTTTTGGTTGAGAAGCTGCAGCTTGACGAAGTGCCTAAAAATAGCATCCGTGCGAAACACAGTGTGCTGTATAACTGTCCAGATTTTAAACAAAGCCTCGAGTTGCCTGTTGCCTGTCTTTGCCGTACACTCTAAAGAATAAATGGGAAACATTGAGGATTTCTCAGCGAGGGTACAAGCTAACACAACACAAGCACACTTTTGACTTCGCTCACGTCACTGCTCCACACGAGGCGGGGTTATTTCTGTTTGTCAGGCGTTTCTCATCCATGGTTGCATCCTCCACCAACTCCATGACACTTGATGCGCTTAAAATCGTCAGATGAAATGACAGTTGGAATAGGAGATCAGGAGTCAACCAGCAGTCATTTATCCCTCTCAAACTGTCCATCACTGTAACAAGACATAAAAAAACACATTCCCTTGCTGAGCAGGGGTGTTCAGTCTATGGTGGGCATCAATGAAACGTTAATAGAAATAGCTGCACTTCAGACGTTGGCACATTCCCCCACTGTCTGATGTTTCTTTTATTGAACATGTGTTTAAACTGGCATGCCTCCCTGCAGCCGAGTATGTTTTAAAAGATGACGTGGGTGTTTGCATGTATCACCTGGGGCGGCTCTTACAGTTTTATGTCTAGATCAGAATAGATGTCAGAAATGTTTCATTTTAATGGTAACTTAGCAAAACTGAAGTATAATGAAGAGAATGGGGTGGAAGATTTAATTTCTCAATGACTGAATTTATATACTGTCTTAATAGCTCTATGTCTAATCAGACTATGACTAATTACTCCTAAAAGACAGTCATATTCAGTATAAAGGCCTAAATGACACCAGGCTAACCTTACTTGTCTTTACTTTGGACTTCAATCTAGCTTAAATTTCAGGCTACTTTTCTGAGCAGCCATGCAGATAAACCAGTTATAGGCATTATATAAACAAAGTCTCCACCTTCTTTGACCGTTTTGTCTTTGCCTTTAGTCCTCGTCTTTGCACGTCTTTTTTTAATACATCTTGTACCTTTTCTACTTTATTCCTTCCTACGTTAAACATCAACATTCTTCTCCCTTTTTCTGGCTTCCTTTGCCGATAATCCTTTCCTCTGCATCTCCATGTCTCCCTCTCTCCTATCTTTCTGTATCTTTCCACCCATTAGCAGTAGTCAACACACACATGCCCTTGACCTTTTAATCTATTTTATATACCAGGAATTATCATCAGCAACAACAGCAGCTACGAATGCTGGAGCAGCTGAGGGAGATACAGGTATTTTATCCTGATCATTGTGTTGATGTATAATTCATCAGAGGAGAGGTAATTTAATTCAAGGACTTGAAAAAAGGTTCATGTGGTATTTTGAATTAGAAGTATACTCTGAGTGGTGCCTTAGTCTTGGCTACAAGTTCACAAAGTTGCAATAAAAGGAATTGAAAAAAGTAATGCTTGAAGTTAAAAATTATTGAGACACTTCAGGATCCTGCACATGAATAAAAAACACTGATTCAGAGCATAAAGAATGTATAGTACACTTGCATAAATTCACTCATCCTTTCAGAGTCGGGGGCAGGCAGAGAGGAGGGAAACAGAGGCGTTACTCCAGGAGAGCACGAGGACAAGAGATGAATTGAAGACCAGGGCCCAGGAGGCTGTGCGCCAGTGGAGGGCAAAGTGCAGGAGACTGCAGAAGGAGCTGGAGGAGGCACAGGCCCAGGCTCAACTCTTTACTGACAAGGCCTCGCAGGTTGGTTGAGGCATTCATTACAAGACTTTTGACACCACAGCTTCCAGGCTGTGGCTAAGTAACCACTGATCTTTATAATGCTGGTCTTCTTTCCACATTCAATTCACATTCAATTTATCCTGGCAATTCAGAGTCCAGAGGACTGATGTGCCTTATTTAAAAATAGTGGGAGGAGTTGAATTATGAAACTTCATTTAAAATGAGAAAAATTATCTTGCCCCATTTCCTTTAAGGGGACTATTACCCGATATAATCCATTCAATTCAATTTAACCCTCATGACTACTACTCAACTTGAAAAAACATGTCGAATAATAGTGGAACAGTGCCGAGCGACTATTGAATAGTACTTTTGCATGTACTTTTCCATCTCTAATTGCATATACAAGACACAAACATTGATAACAGGCAGGCAAAACTATGATTGTTATTGTGCAATAGAGTTATATAGCACTCTGTCTGTGCACTGTAGTCAAGAGATACAAAGTGCAAACTGAACAGTGTTCAGCTGCTGTCTTGTTCCTGTTCACAGTGGTTGTTCTTCCGTCTTGCCTTTGAACAAGCTCTCAGTTGTTACACAGAATCCACCAAAAGTTTACAAGTTAATCACACTGCAACTTATTGAGTAAGTGTCAGTTCACACTGTTGGGCAACTTCAGATCAAATATGAGTCAGTTCTACTCGTCAGCTCCCAAAAGCTCTGCCTCACATGGTCTGGATACTTCTGCTGCTGCTGCTGGCTGTACTAACAGCACTGTCTTTGTTGCATTTTCTTAGCCGCTCTGACTTTAACAGGGTTTCCTATAAAAGTAATCAATAATATCCGTACAGAAGTGCGTACAGATGTAGATTGATTTGTAGTGATGCTCCAGGCAGCGAGATGAAGAACAAAGCTCACCTCAGCCAAACTTTCTCTATAGTTCGCCAACCCACAGACATCAGAGGATGGTAGAAGCAAACTAGACTGTGAAAGCTGGCTACTGAGATGCACAGATTCTTGGCGTGAGTCCTGAGTCCTGCATATTGTGGACACACCTCACCACCAAAATGTCTACTCTGTTGCCCAGGTGTTATATTTCAATTATTTTTAGCAGCTCTGTGATCGTAACCAATCCTACAATATGGAGGAAATTCAAGTTCTCAACAATCTAGAGAGAATAAATCGACAACTTCCCATCACAGGGGAAATAAGGATGGTGAGATATTTATGAGTTTTTCTGTTCCAGTTTCTCCCATGTTCCTGCATGGTAGAAACTGACAAGAAAAACATAACAAGATAACCTACAGCTTTTTAAGTATAATGATTGGAAAGGGGAGGTATAAATATCTGTTGTGATGCATATTGCATGTCACATGCAGTACAATTGCAATGAGGAGAAGGAAACTGGTTTGTAGCATGTAATGAGAGATGTTGTGGAGCTTTTTATTGATGCTCCTTTTCAACCCAAACAAAGCAAAATGATTGGATTCTTATGCACCTCTCTGTTCATGTTATTATATACATTGTTTTATCTATAGAGCAGAGAGGACCTTGTATCAACATCGGATGAAAGATCTTGAATAATGTATATTAAATGAACTTAATCATAATATATTTACATATACAAGGTATTTTATAGCCATTGTGCTTTGCTGAATAATTAACAGCTGACTATTATTATGAGTGTGAAAGTCACCTCCCAGTGATTCCCATTTTATTTGAGCTGAGTGAGTCACCTCCAGTCTGACAGTCAGCAGCCTCACAGACAGACAGACAGACAGACCTGTCATACTCGACGTGATGAGAATTAATTACAAAACTTACTGCCCCTTTAATGGATTTGAGGAGAGAATCAAGTGCTCAATTAAATGATTGGGTTTAGAGCTACATCAAAGTCTTTGCAAATTCCAGTCAAAGCCAGAGTATTAGAACCAATCTGCCTTGAACAGACCTGACCATTGTCCCTTATCGGGGAGCTGAGTGCTACCATTTTCCTATCAGTTCAAGAGCTGGTACTGCATATGTTTCTCTCCCTCTGTCTTTCTGTCAGTCTGTCTCTGGCTCTCATCATTATTGTAAGAACTCCTTTTTGTACACCATCACCCACCTCCTCTTCATTTGTCAGTGTTCTCCCCTCCGTTTCTTCCCCATACTCTCTCTTTCTCCCTTCAGTCAGTCAGCCAGGGAAAAGGAGAGCTCTCTGGCCCAGCTGAAGGCGCTGAGCCAGCACACTGAGGCGGCTTGCTGGGAGCTCGCTGATATCCTTGGCCGTTTGGCCCACCGTGAAGAAGAGCTCCACCGCAAGGACGTGGAGCTGTCCCAGACCCGCCAGCGGCAGTTGTCACTGGAGCAGGAAATCCGGGAGGTGTGGGGTTGAACATCCAGGAATAGAAAATATCTCTCAAATCACCAGAGACATGGACTACGGATCAGAATTTAATTAAACTATTGGCCTCATGCATGAATGTTTTCTAATGTTCCTTTTTGTTTTTGCACGAAGCAATAAGAGGAAACAGTGATTATCCCACATGTGATTCATGAAGCTATACACAAGTCTTATTTGCACTACCACCACCACACGTGCGCTATTTTGGTAACGTTATAACCACATGCCCAAACTCTGACACATCAAGGCATGGACTCCACAAGACCATCCTTTTAAGTCCTTTTAAGGCTCATTTATACTCCATATATGTATGAACATAGATATGTCCATTTCAAACGGTGTGTCCATCAATGCCCACATATTCCCAGTGCGTCTTTTACATTGGCATCAATAAATCCACGAGGGGGCAGTGAAGTGTCGAAAGTAGCATCAAATAGGGCAACATTCGGAGGAGATTGTGATAATGTGATTTGTAAATAGAAAGAGACAAAGGTGGAGGCAACGATGTACTCGGTGGTGGTCTGTGACGTCATTAGGCAGATCGGGACTTCACTTCAAGTTTTTTCACTTTTGACTTCACTTTTTTCTTCTTCGTTGTTTCCGTACACAGTTGTCGTGCCTTGTTTGAATTGCAGCTATACAGCACCCAAAGATTTCCGGTGGAAGTGCTCCATTTCGTCCGTCTCATCTGTATCCGTAAGCTCTCTGAAATGCCCAAATACATACTAAATGAATGCAGAGTACATACGGAAGGCTCGGTTCGTGTCTGTATGCGTCTTTAAGATAGAGCATGAATGGACCTTAAGTTGCAAGGACGGGCTTCCATGGATCGGATTTGTTTGTCCAACACACCCAAAAGGGAAACACCCAACAGGACCTGCAGATTTTTGAGATACCCTGACCCAGTCCCCTAGTGTTTGACCTTTTGGGACGCACACCTTTTTTTTTGCAGAGTCATATGATACAACTCTTACCACTGCTAAATAAAATGTAGCCAGAGCCATCAGGTGGTTAGCTTAGCTTAGCAAGAAGACTGGTTAGACCTAACCTAGCTATGTAAAGGTAACAAATCAGAAGTCTCCATTGTTGCCTGTTCCCAGCTAGAAAATAGTTGGGCACTGTTACGATGTGGCTTTGTCTACAAACTGAACAAAGAAGATACAACTTGTTGAATGATAACCTCTCAAGGTTCTAATAAGCAGATATTACAGAATGACAGTATAGTCATTTAGCTTCCCCACTGAGCATGTCTAATAAATTGCATAATACATAAACTTAAATTAGGATCTAATGTCAAGTCATTAGTACTTTTAAATGCATGTGCAACTCTTCCCTTCTCAGCGCAGCTGACATAATCTTCTGTCATTAATTTAAACATGATAGATCTGGACATGTGCAGGGTGTCGATATGTATCATGGCTCATTGGCTGCTTTCATCCTTTATTATTTTGTACACCTATGTGTAATTATCCACCATCTATCAGCACTGCCTTTCTGGATCACACCTCTGGTGAAGCTGGTTCCTCCTTTTACGTCTGTCACAAAATAAAGTTTTCTAATTTATCAAATTTGCAGGAAAAAGATAGTCGTAAAAACTGCTAATACCACAATCTTAAAAACCATCTTCAGATCCACTACCGGACCCAATTCACCGAAGTTGGACAGACGGTCCATTCAAGCAATTGGCTTATACTGAAGCCTTCAACTGGGAGTCTAAATATAAACATGACGGTTATTAAACTCTTATTACACTATACTATAACGGTGGGATAAAATTAACTGAGGAATAGCAATTATTTGTACGATTAACAATGTATGATTAGCAATTAATGTATGATGACAATTAATCCTCAGCTAAAATGTCATGCAGTAGCTGTTGTCATGAAATAACCACACTTAAATCGAGTTCACTTTAACATGTTGTTGTTTAAAAATATGCTCCACTGCCAGGCCACAAAAAGAGACCCTTTCAGTGCAATTCGAGCTCTGGGATATTGTTGCCTTTGGATTGAGCCAGCTAGATGCTTCCACCTAATTCCAGTCTTCATGCTAAGAGCTAACCTGCTGCTGTAATTTATCGTACATACATGAGAGGGTTATTGATCCTCTCACCTTACGCTTGGTAAGAAATTGAACAAGCATATTTACAAAAGAACATGAAGGCCCCTTTAAACAGCAGTGCTGAGCTCTGGATTATGTATCAGATGTTTATGTTTCAAGTTGGTCAAATCTTTGTAAATGTCAAGGTCATAAGACAACTAAAGAGATATTTTTCCTCTTTGCACCAAGGCATGGATCACAGAGTGCCACACACCCTAATTGACATTTAGAGTATCATTGGCACACATTTTAAATTCAGCACAGGGTAACATGCCTCAGTCACTAAACATCTGGCATATTTCCGACTCAGTGAGACACAGGAGAAATTCTCATTTAGAGTAATTTTCTTCATTGGCTGTTTGTCTGTTCTCTGAGTTCGGGTGAATCGAGGATAGCTGAGCTCTTAATGGTGTGTGGTGCCCCGTTGATCCTCATGGCCATTCAACAGCTCCAAGCTTGAATATTTAAAAACTCTCGATAGCAGACCTCAGAAGTCTCATCAAGACCGTGTTGGAGATAGGGGACTCCACTTGAGTTACCCCCCCCAGTATCCCAGATGATGAGCCCTCATGGGTACATTGTTTCTTAAGGGGCATGGTCTTCGCTGATATGGTAGTTTAGCTCATTAGCTGTGCTGAATGGCATTAATATCTGACATAGCTCATTGTAATGGTGTCATTTCAGAACGTGGTAAGGACAAGGGCGTTTGCGAGAATGTTTTTAAGTACTACCCTACGGGTGCTGTCCCTAAGAAGCCCACCCAATATTCATATAGCATAGCCAGAAGCCTGCGTTACAATTTTAATGCAGTCGATTGTCAAAAAAAAAAGCTCAAAATATTGTTATTTTTTTGTCCTTGTCTTCTCAGTCTTGATTTCTCCTCCACTCTATCTTCCCTCTCACTGTCTCTCTGCCTTAATCCCTCTCTTACTGCCTAACCCCCAATTCTAATTTAGCATTTTCTATCTGTTTTTCCTCTTAGCTGGTCCAGCAGTTCTGTTTTTCCATTTTTTTCTTTTATGCATGTCCCTCCTATTCTTCAGTCAGTCATTGTTCATTCCACTTCACTGTATCTTGAGCTGTGTGTGATGTTGTGAGCACTGCAGATGGAAAGCTAATGTCTGAGGGTGTCTGGATTCGAGAGAGACAAATGAAGGACTTAATTTCAGAGTCTTGGCAGAAGCATTTATGCAGTCGCATTACATGCTTTTCTTTGTTTAAACGGCACAGAATGTCATGTTATAATCTGAACTCAGCCTGAAGCCGTCAGACGTGACTTCATATCTTTAACAAAAGGTGTCTGGCAGATATGGCATGTCAATGAAATTGCAGTTGTGAAATTGTATTTGCGCTACTTTCTCATACTAGCAGATTATTTGCTTGGAAATCACTGATATACAAACTGCAACCTGCATTAAGTTGATATTTTTGCTGCAGATAAGCAATCTGTCCTCATTATCTCAAATCATTGCCTGTGCATCATTACCTTTAACACATCCACTCTTTTAGGTGGATGCAGCGTCAGACAAGGAGCTGTGTTAGGTGTTGCACATCAAATTAGATAGGATGAAGGGTTAGCGTAGGGTTGCAGTGATTGGTTTCACCGTATACCATGGTATAAAATGTGATGATTACCATACCATGAACATTTTCTTATTACCGGTGTTATTAAAACGAAGCGAGAATCTCAGAATGCCCCTCTCCATTAGGTGCAACAGCAGCCACTGACACACACAAGCAACAGAGGAAATTGCAGAGAGAAGTGCAACATATCACTGATCTCCATCTCCACAAAAAAAAACCCCACCAAGGATTTGTCGTAGAGGACGGACACCCAGTTTGTTAAAAATGTGGCCACAAAGTGGCTTCTAAAGGGGGAACGTGTCCAACTTGTCCATCCATCTTCATGAACATCATCCTTCTCTGCAGATTAAAGTATGTGTCCCATTCATGACTTTAATTCCTTACAAAGTAACGTGTAAATGTTCAAAAGCATTCATGCGACTCAAGGTACTAAAAGATTGAAATCTGTCAGTTCATTTTCTACTGAAGCAGAAACTGTCATGTTCAACAGTTTCTTTGCAGACATTGAGGTAAACAGACACAGGTGTGTCTCTGTAGGGATCCTTTCCATGTTGTCAGACACTTAATAACATGAGCTTGTAAGTGGCAAAAACAAGTGCATTCCTTGGCAAATAAGAACCCCTTTAAGATTACATTTATTGTATTGCTATTGCCTGTTTTAATGTTCTAACTATACTGGACTGGTTCTCTTCGTAACATTTTGCACACAAAAAGATGGACATATATGGCTCAGGTATTTAAAAAATCCCAGTTTCCATTCAAATGTCAATCCTGAAATATGCAATAGAAAAAGTTTTCCTTATCCCTCAAGTTAAACTGTGCTTTTACATTTAGGATGTGATACTTCCTCCACCACTGGTGTTATCATGCTTTAGTTATACAACATGTTGTAGCTACATGATGGTTTTATCATGGTTATCATTCTCTTTATAATCATAACATGCATGAAAAGAAGCCAAGAAATACCTGCTGCTATGATAATCTGATCTCAGGAAAATAGTAAAAAAAAACATTTCTCCACTTTTTGTCTCCTATCTATATTTTTCAAAGTGAAGTACAGTTTGATTTATTTATTTCTATCACATTTATGTGAAGGTCATGTTCCAGCAGATGTACAGGAGATACCCACTGCACCAATTGGAATGGGAAATTTGTCCTGTATCGTACCCAAGGACACTTTGACATGCAACCAGAGCTGGGGATTGTTATACTTGCCTTATCGCTATCAAAGGATATAACCATTATGGATGGAATTACCTTGGCCTCTAGCTCCACCGTGAGGAATCTGGAAGTTATGTTTGATCAGGATATGTCCTTTAATTCCCATATAAAACAAATTTCTAGGACTGCGTTCTTCCACTTGCATAATATATCAAAAATCAGGCACATTCTGTCTCAAAAACATGCAGAAAAATTAATCCATACATTTGTTTCTTCCAGGTTGGATTATTGTAATGCCCTATTATCAGGCTGTCCAAATAAGTCTCTAAAGACTCTCCAGCTGAGCCAGAATGCTGCTGCATGTGTTCTGACCAGAACTAGTATCAGAGATCATGTCTCTCCTGTGTTGGCCTCTCTGCATTGGCTCCCTGTAAAATCCAGAAAAGAATTTAAAATTCTTCTCCTCACGTACAAAGCCCTTAATGGTCAGGCACCAACATACCTTCAGGAGATCGTAGTACCCTACTACCCGTCTAGAACATTACGCTCCCTGGATGCAGGGTTACTTGCGATCCTTAGAGTCTCCAAAAGTAGAACGGGAGCCAGAGCCTTCAGCTATCGGGCTCCTCTCCTGTGGAACCATCTTCTAGTCTCGGTTAGGGAGGCAGACACACTCTCTACTTTTAAGAGTAGGCTTAAAACTTTCCTTTTGGGTAAAGCTTATAATTAAGGCTGGCTTAGGCTAGCCTTTAGCTACGCTGCTATAGGCCTAGACTGCTGGGGGACTTCCTGTGGTGCACTGAGCTTCTCTCTCCCCCCCCCCCCTTTGCACACTCATGTCTCATTAATTCATGTTACTAACCTGACTTCTTCTTCGGAGTCTTTGTGCTCCCTCATCCCGCAGGTCACCGTGGACCAATCTACTGGGACCATGGTTGACACTCCCTGACATCATCATCATTATCATGATTATTATTAGTATTATTATTAGTCTTACTATAACTATCAACATCAGTATCAATATTATCATTATTATCAGTGTTGTTATTGTAGTAGTTATTATAAATACTACTATAATTCCTCTATTATTATAGCTGTTATTATTATTGTGGTTGAATATGTCTGTATCCCTGTCCCCAACTCCATCCCTCCCCCTCCCTTTCCCTCTCTCCCTCTCCCAACACCTCTCTCTCTCTCTCTCCCAACCTTTCTCTCTCTATCTCTCTCACCCCAACCGGTCAAGGCAGAGGGACGCCCACCTTGAGTCTCGGATCTGCTCGACATTTCTTCCTTTTTAAAAAAGGCAGTTTTTCGTCGCCACTGTCGCCGAGTGCTTGCTCATGGTGGATTGTTGGGTCTCTTCATAATGAAGAGTCGGTCTAGACCTGCTCTTTTTGTAAAGTGCCTTGATATAACTTTTGTTGTGATTTGGCGCTATATAAATAAATTGAATTGAATTGAATCATCTGCTAAACTTGTGGGATGCCACCTCTTGCGTTACTTCCTGTCTGACTTCTCTCTCTTGTGATCTACTTCCTGTCCGCAACTTCTTTTGGGCTCAGCTGAATCAAATGAGTGCTTCTCTTTAAACTCTGCCATCTGAACTGTTTTTTGAGCAGGAGGTGAAACAAATCAGTCACTGATTTACCTGCATTCTGAAAGATGTATGAACCATGCAGTCACACGTGCAGATTAGCAGCGGCACACTTGTGTTCCACAGCATTGCTGCTAAGAAAATAGTTCCATTTCTTACACTTGTGTTCCACAGCATTGCTGCTAAGAAAATAGTTGCATTTCTTTCCCTTCAAGCCCACAGATAGCACTTTCAACTGCCAGCCTACTTATTTAGTTTTTCAACAGTATCACCTCCCTTTTGTTTACCACTGCACAGAGCTGCTTTTGATGGTTTGGAAAAAATAAAAAGAGCAAGAGGCATGTTTTGTCATCCCACACAGTGACACGCTGCCATGTGGTTGTACACTCCCTGAAACAGGGACCTCTGCACAGCAGCACTCCATTGCAGTACTCTGAGCCTCCGTGGCAACGACTTGGGAAACACGTTTTGCTTGGATGTTGTTTTGAGTGACAGCTTGAAAAAAATGGCTTGACACCTGTGCAGTAGCATTGTTGTTTCCCAGGGAAGAAAGAGTCCAAATATCCTGCTGCTTGCTTTCCATGTCTGTTGATCATACATAAACACTCCTCCACTCGGGTATAGTTGAAAAATGGTTGTCCTTTTTGTCTGAGTTTGCACATGTGAATTTATGTTTATTGTGTCTTTTTTCTTTTTACCTATGTTGCAGGTCGGGAGTTCTGGCTTTGCTCTCTGTGTGTGTGTTAGCAATGTGGCAGGTTGTCCTCTATGAATGGATTTGTACCAAACCCTTTGGAAGGGTTGTTTTTTTGGGGGGGAAGTAGCATTTATTTACTTTTCTTATTCCATACCAGAGTGTGTTTTACCTCTGTTAGGTGTGTAACTTCGATCAGATTCATGTAAGCAATATAGAATTTTTAGCCACGCTACCAACTGATGTTCTTTGCCCTCCTTTCTATTGTAGGCTTCATGAAGAACAGATTTTTTATTACAACAGCTAAGCTCACGCTTGCATTAATCTCCCGTCTTCTTTAACAGGCAATCTCCCAGAAACCTGGATTAGTGAAAGACCCCCGCCGCTGGCTAGCTGAGACAAAGGTATGATTATCACATTCAGTAGTGCTGCTTTCCTTACAAGGGATTTTTCTAAATCAATGGTATAATTAAGAAAACACAAGATTAAGCATCTGTCACTGTTACCATGAACATCATGCTCATCCCCAGGCCTGCACTATATTTAGAAGACTAATCAAAGACAATAGCATGGAATACATGTAATCAGTGATTTGGTCCTTGCAAACGTAAAAGAATTTTACCAACCACATATGTTTTTATTTCTGTATTTACTTGTTTAAACCAACTCTTAACATAGTATAATTTTACATTTAAAAACAAGAAAAGAAAAAACAATATATCTATATATATATATATATATGTACATGATAGCACAGTCATTCCTCTGAACCACCAATGTGGAAACATAATTGATGAAATTCTAAGATATCAAAGTTTTTTTTTGTTTTCTTCCTCTCATTTAGATGGAGATAGATAATTGATCCCAGGGGAAATTTAGGTAGAATATATTAAAATCTATTATGTGTATGGAATATAGAGTATAAGGAAATGAAATACAGATAATCCAACAGAATAAAGAATAAAAAGTGTGTTGTTGTGCATAGGGCTACTGTAGCCTGTAACTATCAGTTCAACAGTGTGAGGTAGGTTTAAAGCAGCAAGGTGAACAGTGCATGAACTGCAATATAATGAATGAAATATAATACAGAGAAGAGTCCAAATGCAGCTCAATGACAGAGTGCAGGTGAGCATTTATTTATCTGTTCCACTCCGCCTCTGCTAGGAGGAATTGAAAAGTCTCATGGCCTTGGGGACCAAGGACTTTTTTTCTCACATGCTCTCGGCCCCTGGTGAATGTGCTGCAGGTGGTGACGGGAATTGTCCTTCTCCCATAACCGACATATGAGAGTCCATTCCTGCTCTGTGCCAACCACAGAGCCAGCTCTCCCCACCAGACGCTGCAGCCACGTAGCGTCCCTCCTCTTAATGCTGCCTCCCCAGCTCACAACAGCATAGAAGAGAACACTGGTGAAGACTGACTGGTAGAACTTCAGCAGCAGTTTCTTACAGATGTTAAAGGACCCCAACGCTCTTTGTTGGGTGCTGGTTCTGCCTTTTTGTGCTACGAGTGTCTACGTTTGCTGAGTTCAATCTATCATTTGCAACAGTAGTTGCCTCCTGGCTTCTCTCCAAGATAAATCAGTCTCTGTTTAGTACTGCAATGATGGACTGTACAAGAGAATATGTATTTATGGCTGTGGTGCTGATGCACGATGTTGTATTAATGACTGTTTGCACAATTCCTATTGTTTATCACCATAATGTAAATCTCCTGTCAGGAAGCTTTCAGTGTTTTGTGTATTTTTACAAGACCAAAACATTTGACAACAAGAAAGATAATTATCTCCATAGTTATCAGTTTTATGTTGGTAAAGTCTAGGTATGATTTTCAGGCTTATAGAGCTCTAGATTTTGGCATATTGTGCAAGGGGTACACTAGCAACCCTTTAAATCAAGATTTGTACGTTTATTTACATTACCAGTTGCATTGACAACACATTCCACACGACTGTGATGAGGCCACTTTGTTTGTTTTAGAGTTCCTGAGTGTCACATTCATTTTGGTTGTGCAGCTTTCTGAAATGCTTCTGATAATGACAAAATAATGATTACATTTCAATTTCAAAGGGATTTTAAGAAAATTCAAAACTTGCACCTGGGACAGTGATGGAGCAAAAGCCTTTTAATTAGGAGAGGAGTTAAGATGTAATTTATTTATGAAATGATTTGGCTTTCAAGGGAAAATAGGATTCTGCTTTGATTTTCTTATATCAGACATTTTGCGACTTAATTAAGTTCCTGTGTGAAGTCCTTTATATTAATTAGTGTGTAGACGTCTACATCAGAAAACCAGAAGGTGCACAGGGCTCTACGCATCGTTATGTTAGGAAGACCAGTTATAAGAAATGAGTCTGAAATGCAGGGAATCGAGGTAGAAGCTAAGGCCTTAGTTTTTGAATCTCTCTCTCCCTAATGCTCTGATCCCCGTAAATTTAAGGTAAAATCTTCACTCTAAGAACCCACAGGGCCCACCCTACTTCACTCCGACCTAAAACAATCATGCATTGATTTCATTTAACCAACCAGACCAAGCTCCGCTGGCTGTGTGAGGAGGTGCAGGAGGGCAAGACAAGAGAACAGAGCCTGAGGAAGCAGCATCAACAGACCAGGGATCAGCTGAAGGTGCTCAGACAGAGCCGGGACTCAGAACAGACGGCTCTCCTGCAGCGCCTGGACCAACAGGAAAGGCTGCTGCACTCCGTCAGCACTGAAAAGAGAGGTACACAAATGATGTTAAAGTAGAAAAACACTTTGGTTTCACTCACACTTAAGAAGCAAGAGAGAATGCAGTGAATATTTTATGGCTTAGGATGTATGTGTGTTTCTTTTCTCATTTAATAATGCTTCTAATGCCATCACAGAATGTGAGTGAGTCATAGACGTACCCAAAATAGAATGTGAAAGCACAGCATCATGTGAGACTAATCAGGCTCTGTGTTGTTTATTAAGCAGCTAATAATACTGACTTTACCACTGTAAAAGAGCATTGATTCTGATCACAACCAGCTCTTTATTGAAAACGTAGTTATTCCTTGACTGTGTTTTCACATATAGTCCTCTTTAAAGAGAATTTAATTCGGTCCTCTAAAGTGGACCAAAAGGTTCACTGTCAGTTCATTTGAAAGTGGACTCAGTTCTCTTTCTGGTCCACTTCAGCTCTGATGGGGCCTCAGTCCTCTTTCTGTTCACACTATCGTCATCATTGCAAACTGCAACAAGGACTGGGAAGCAAACCAAACTCAGACCACCTCCCAAGGTGATCTGAGTTCGCTTTTATTAGTCCCAAGTGTGAAAACACCCCCGCGACTAATAATCATTTGGGTTGACTAGTGAGACACTGACTTCCTAATTTATTCTTCTATCATTTACATTAAATCAAGCCATAAAATGCCTGCATATCACTGAAGCTTTGTAGTCATGTAGTGTTTTTTGTGAGTTACGTTGAAGTGGATGTTAGAAAGTCTGTTTCTGCGTATCTGATGCAGTTTTTTTTTTTAGAAGATGCACACAAGCCTGTTTGTTTATGATTACAAGTGTTTGAGGAAGCAGTGCTTGGCTACAGTGTTAGCACTGCACCTTTCAGATAAGACCAACTGATGATCCAGCCTCATCTCCAGACCCCCTTTGAGAGCAGCGTTCAGTCTGTCTCTGGACCCAATCAACCATTTGAAAGAAGGCTTTTCTGTCCTCGCTGCAGGCAGAAGCAGTGATACGGTCTGTTTCATAATCAGACCTAAGAGTAATCCGTGTGCCGCAACATCTACAGGATGTGATTATTGGAACTGAAGGCGTGCAAATTGAGATTTTATCAACTGTGCTTTGAATATGGCTTCTCGGTACTGTGGTTGTCTAGTTGCTGTCTTTTTGAGATTATTGCAGAAGAAGACAGGATTTACCATGCATGACTACTTACATGATTATGTAAGTAGTCTGGTTCTCTGCAGAACCTGCGACGCACAGTAATTGTTTCACAGTGAAATTATCGGTGTCAGATTGCACAGTGCTCTCTTTTGGGCATTCCCTCTTAAAAACAAGTCTTCATCCTATGTGTAGATAACAGTAATTCTAATATTAAAGGATCTATCCCAGATTTTAGGTGAGATGTGACTGGGTTTGAGTCAGACACTGGAGATTTGTTCCATAGCCATGCAGAAATGGTGTTTGGCTAAGTATTCAACACAACTGTGTTTGCAGAGTAGTCAGATGCATTTGTGTACATGCATACACTCCAGAGGAGGCGGAGTTTCAGTCATCTTATAATTGGAACAGAAAATGAGAAGAAGGGCTATTAAAAAAAAAAAAAGGAACAATTCTATCAATAACTTTTCTGGCACATGTGTGTAAATACTGTTAAACTGTGCGCTTTCATAAAAGTGACACCAACCTGTTGCTGTGTAAGTGTCAATGAAGAACTTACTACATTAGGAGAGAATTGTTTCTGATTCTCTGTTCTTATTGGCTGATTTGTTTGAAGTATTCATACATGGAGCAAATGAGTTATTTCTCTAAATTAACACCTCACTAAATGATCAAGCAGTGACTGTAATTAAAACAGTTTGTTGTTCTAATCAACAACAAGCATTAGCAGAGTTGGTCTTTCCTCCAGCTCTTACAGTAAAAACTGTGTTTGAAACATATTGGGGGGACTGACATTCACTGCATGGCAAGAACACATTTTCTTTTACTCTGGTGTGCTGCAACGTTTCAGTGAGTCAACTTTTCCATGGCTCATTGATTGAAATTGCCCATACTGATCATTATGGGATGTCCTGATGGCGTTGTGTGTCTGTCCCATTTGCGTTGTTCTGCCCCGATCCTGATCCAAGTCATTTAATATTGAGTATTTGATGACACTTAAGTCCTAATCCCAGACACATTTCCTACACAGTATAAATACAGTAAATGGAGGTAAGATATGCTTCACAATTATAGTTGGGGTAACACTTCTTTTATCAGGCCATTTGTAGGAAATAATGTAATATGACAAATTATAGGTAAATTTGAATAAGCTGCTAAGCTGCCTTTAGTCTTTTTATTCAGTGCACAGCATGCTAACTCAACATGCAAGAGACATGCTTAATAAGGCAAAGCACTCACTCTGTACTTTTCAGTAGCTGTTTCCTTAATGCTTCACATTGACTGGTTCATCAGTTGCTTGGCTACTAGCTAAGTACTGTACAAATAAAGTATAGAACACAGTTCTGCAGGTTTAGAATAAAGTCATCATATTCCTTGATTAACTCCAATGCACATACTTTGATACTTGGTCAGAGTATCTAGTGCAGCATCAACTCATGACCTGCAACGTTTCTTTCAGAAACTGTTGGAGAGGAGTCAAAGGAAGGAGGAAGAAATGAGGAGCCTTCAGGTTAGTATGATACCTCTATTCATCCTTATCTGCTTTTCTGCTCATTTGTGCCTGTATATCTGTAAAATACATTATAGCTTTTTAATATCCGGTTGGCCTGATTTCAACTTTGTCACCAAAAAGAGACCGCTGGTGCTACTTCTATTCATACACCACACTGCCTTCAAATTCTCTTTCTGCTCTGCATATTTGTTGGGTTGTTTCTTGAGTAACTGCTGGCCTTAGTCATCTGAGTTCTGTGATGCAGTGCTACAAATATTAGTACACAGCCGTGGGCCTGACACATCCTTGCAGTCATAGTTGTACAAGTAGCTAATTACCACAGACACAAGGCCTTGGAGTTTATAAGCCACCAGAGACCTTGTCTCAGGCTTTCAATACAGCAGCATGTACGTTTGGCAGGCCACCAACGCACCTAGTCAGGATTGGACTGGCCTTTAACACCCCAGTGGCCCTTTATTCACCGTTAAACACTCAAACACACACACAAAAGTGTCTGTTAAGCATTTGTTCTTTTTGTACCTCTGTGAGTCTGCATGTGTTTGTGTTGGATACCGGGATCCATCTGTGGCTGCATGATGGCACCTGCTAGAGCTTGTGTGCAATTAATCAGCCCTCTCAGACCCAGCAGAGCTTTTAATTATGAAGGATGAGGAGAGAGAGGAAAGATGGATAGAGTGAGTAAGACGTGGCTGGGGGGGTGGGGGGGTGGCGAGGAAAAGAAAGTACCCTTGTTACAAACCATCAGCACATTAAAGACGGAGGGGGAGAAGCAGCCGGGTAGGGAGAAGAACATGTGTGTGTTTGAATGGCAGATAAGAGGCATAGCATCACTTATGCATCATTAGAGAGGGAACATCAGTCAGGAGCTGGATGAACCGACGGCGAGAGCAGTTTGTCTTTATGTCGGTGTGTCTGATAAGAAGCCTGTTGTGTGTTACAGACTCTCTCTACCCCCCTGCATTTCCCTCCTTTTTACCTGTTTGTTGGAACACTCCTGTCTGCTTATCTACCTGTTTGAACAGTTAACTAGACTCACAGTAGACACTCATTTTGCTTTAATAATGGGGCTTCCTTTTATTTTATATGCATATCAAATAATTCTACTGTTTGTATGTTTTTACAGGATCGTGTATTGGATCTGGAGATGGTAAGATTTGATTTCTTTATTCAAAATAATGAATAAGATAAAATAAAGTTGTGTGTGTTGATTTTTAAAAGGAGGTTCTGAGGTGTCCTGGAGGGTTGATCATCATAAGTCATGCTGATGAGGTTAAGAACCATGCTGTGCTGACAATAATACAGTATTGACTTCACTGTCCATACTGTTAACGTTCACCATTAGCATCTTAATCACCTATTAGAAGTCAACACGAAATTACTAAGCACTACTGAAAGGTTATATTGACCCAAAAGCTTTTTACTCTGTTGAAAGAAATTGTTGAAGCTGTCTAATGCACGCTGTCCATCCATCACAATTATGCAGCGCGCCTGCAGACTTCAAACGTTAATCAGCTGCTGTTAGAAAGAAGTAGAAATACCTCAGAGCTCTATCAAGTCAAATCAATTCTGCTTACTTCAACTCTTGCAGTCAGTCTTGCTTGTATTGTGTATTGTGTTGTGCTGTTCAGCACAGAAAGCAGCGTGACACAGTAACAACCAGCTCTTTTGATGCTTAAATGGTTCGTCTGAAAAGGAATTGGAAGGCTATTGAAACATACAGTGGAGGGATGAATAGAAGGGAGTGTGGTTAGAGTAGTTAACGAATCAGCACTCAATTAGCTCAATTAGCTGTCTTTAATTAGCTTTTGAATTTAGCGGGCCTGTCTGTTACCACGTAGGCTTGAGCACTCCATTTTTAATTCCTCATCAGAATGAATGAATGTGAGAGAATCCATAGGAAATGTTTGGATGGGAATTGGTATATAGTTCATTCTCAGCAACACCATTTAAGGTAGACCCACCAACCAGGAGCAGAAAACACAAATACTACCTGCAGCTGTCGTTAGAGGAGTTGTACATTAAAGGAATACTGCACTAAAATTCGCAGTAGGTACATCGTTAAGATGAATACTCTGATTTAGGGATGCACCGATACCACTTTGTTTCAGATCAAGTTACTTGCTGATACTGAGTAACCCTATGAGTACTTAAAAATAACATTACAGTTCTAACAATGATTTAGAAAAAAAGTGTTCTTTTCATCAGATGTTCCTGATAAATTAAATGTACAACATAATATTTTTTACGACTGACAATGGCTGGTTATCAAGAGCAGTGAACTGGGTAAAAGCCTCTGTTATTTTTGCCTCCCGTTGGTTGTCGCTGGATGTTTTCTCTCGTTACTCTAGCGTTTGCTGCAAAGTTGGTTGTTGCTGTTTTCCGCTGCTAGCATTAGCAAACTCCTTAAATGAACTCAAAATGATAATAGAAATCTGTCTGCTCAGCAGCAAATATTAAAGTTTGCTGATTCTTGCACATGATGAGGATGACAGATGTACACCCCTGCAGAATAATCCACTTTATCCACCTCCAGCTTAATCCATATTTTCAGTATATTCCAATCGATCTGCAATTCAATGATAGACTTTTGGCCCAACTTGAGTGGTAGTATGACACATAAGTGTTGTATTAAAGGCGCCCGGTGGAGTTGGAGTTGCCCAAGTTATTTTTACATTCAGTGTTTCACATCAAGAGTGAAATAATAAGTCTTCATGCACAAATCAGTATAACTTATCTAAGTACTCACAGCTGTAAAACTAGCATATTAGTATTGAGAAGTTTTGTCTGCCATTCTTGTTGGGCTATCTTGCTAGCTTTAGCAATATATCCATGTGAGTCTACAGGTAGGTAAATGATTGGATGGGCTGATGAAAGGCCAGGGAAAGCCAGAGACACTGCATGGGTTTTTTTTGGTAAGACATTTGGTTTATTGATTGTTATCATAATGTTAAGATAATTTCAACAAATAGAACAAAATGCTTCAGAAATGCATTACATTAGCTTTAATGTGATGATCTAAAGAGAGACAGCAAAACAAACATTATCAGCTGTGCGTCTTTTCTATTTGGGCCCTACATCTCATTATCTTGGCAAATACAAAGGCATCAGTAGCCACCACAGAGCCGTTAAGGCCCACAGACAGCTGACCAGTGATCATCTCTTCAGGTGACCTTTGAATGGGAAGAGCATCTCATTTAATTAAATGTGTTTCACTCATTACTTTGTCCTCATTTCTCTTTCTTTCAACGTTTTGTTCACCTGAATTTAGTAGTGCTGAGGAAATGAGAAAAGACACCTGAGGGGAGGAGATGTCATTTGATACGTAGCCCCAATATTTACTAGCTCTCCATATTTTTAAATTCTCCTAAAGTATTTAGTTGTTGTACTGATGTGTTTTGATTTCTTTGTTTTTTTAAAATGACAACAGACATCTCTAATTAAAATCATTACTCTGCAACAGTGTCTGTGGTGTCACTGCTGAGAGCTGCAGTTTCCAAGCAAGTTTTTCTCTACTCTTTACAGATGCTATGTAAATGAACCCATTTCTTGTGTGTTGTTTCCAGAACACAAGAGTAGCCCTGGACCACTTGGAGGCAATTCCAGAGAAACGCTGTCTGATGGAGAACTTCAAAGATTTGGAGGTGGGTTCACTTAAAGCCTAGATTAGTTTGTGTTGAGATCCAACAGTAGGTGCAGTAATACAGGAAAACAGTAAATCACATCGAATAAACACCATGAAGTAAACCACCAATAAATCACATTTATCTCTTTAGTATATTTAGTCGAATTCTTTCACTATATGTGAGGATTAAGACTGTTTTTCTTTGTGGCCTGGTGAAGGACAGCTATGACTTTAGTGTGGTTTGTTCTGATGACACAGGCTCCATTTTTTCCTGCAGGAGTCACAGCGACAGAGGGAGATGGTAGAGCAGCGCTACATCAAATACAAGGAGATCGTCTGGGATCTACAGCACCAGCTGGACGAGTCCAAACGTAGAATCCAGGAGTACAGAGTACGACAAACACACGTGCACATGCAGTTCTGTGCTCTAGACAAATGAGCTTTATAATGCCTTACAACAGCGTGTCCATCCCAACAACAACCCACACCTTTTCTATTTCAGTCACTAATTGCGCTGCTTTGTTCAAACACCAGTGTTTTGGATAAGGCTAACCTGACTTTGAGGGCCATTTATGATTGCAGCTCGCCCACACTGATGTTAATGTGCACCGCACCTAATTTGCAACTTGGATGAATAAATGAATAATTTCACATGCTGGTAATGCATCATGGATCGAGAGAGTGGGACAAGCTCAAGCAGTGGCACAAATGTACACTCAAACAAAACTTGAATTTCACCAGTCACTGTTAACTGCAGTCATTTTCTATGCTATAAAGCCATCAAGGGAGCCATCAAGACATCATTGTTGACAGCTGATTGCCATCAGTAGTTTGTAACCTCCTCTAAACAGCCATACAGTCACTTTATAAAGGATTCTAATCTGCCAGATTACCCTGCTGGTTTGTCAAATGACTCCTGTGTTGAGCGATAAGTGGCGATTGCATTAGTGTAATAGCTGCTGCCCACCCAGGGTTTGTTTAAGGAAAAAGGATGAAGACGTCCATGTTGATCAGTCAGCAATGCCTACAAGAAAGAGCTTCTACACTGAATGTAATAGTGGTTCTGTGCTTAAACACATTTAAAGATCTACAACGTCTAAGAGAAATATGTAATAAGAGTAAAACTTCAAGAGACAGCAGTGGGGAAAGAACTGGTACTGGTGCGAGAGGGTGAGGCTCTGACTGTTATTTTTGCTTACCCACCAAACAGCAGTTTAGAGTATCCGGACTTCCTGGAGTCTTTGGGTGGCGTCCTGGAAAGGGCTCCATCTGGGCACTCCATAGTTCTCCTGTGTGACTTCAATTGTGAGTGACTGGGCCAGACCGCTGTATCGGTCCGTCGTGGTGAAGGGAATGCTGAGCCATAAGGCAAAGCTCACGATTTACCAGTCGATCTGTGGTATATGGTTGGAATGAAATATGAAGGAAGTGCATGAATTATGAATAAATCCTCTTGCATCTAAATATCTGGATGGTAAGCATACTTGATGTCCTCTTCATTTCAGAGTGAAGTGTTTGCTTTGCAGCAGCTGAGAGACTCCAGATACTTACTAAAATCCTTCATCGTAGAGAACAGTCACATGAGAGAAATGTCCTCTTTTAATTTACAGCTCAACTTTAAAGGTGTAAACACAGTTGACCTGCTGTGTCAACAATTTTCAAAGTTGCACATAATCTTGTTTGTGTTGCATGTTTTGAAACTTTGTGTAGAACTTTGGGAAAGTACTGTAAAGTGATGTATAGTATAAACTGACAAAATGTAGTAAAAGGTAGACAAGCCAAACATAATACATCAATAAATAATATTGTCAGTTAAATGTCTGTAAAAAAAATAGGAAATATGAAAGATTTGAACCTTTCCTCTAAGCTCCGACCAGTTGGTAATAATGAACATTTTGACTCATCATAGGTTGGAAAAGTCATATTCACTCTGAAGTTTATCTGGGCATTTTCCACTGGTGAGTATCTCCTGAAGTTCTTAATACTAATGAACCTAATTAAGATATGTTTGTGTCGATTCTCAGTCATCCAGGTCATTGTAATCCTAGACGGTTAAGTTGAGGACAGCTGGTTTTCTCTTTTGGTTTGAAGACATTCCATTTGGACTGCAAGCACATTTCTTATCTTACGTTTAGATGTTTTATCCTAAATTTGGTATTCAGGAATAATTTCAGTCTCACTTTTCCTAGATTAGAATAGTTTAAAATCTGAAACAAGAAATACAAGTATCCCAAAAGAAGTATGATTTGTGCACCTTCACTGAATCCAAGCTTGGAGGGGTTTTTGGAGCTTTGAGTGCCAGTTGAACAACACAAATCCTCTCCTTTAGAAGCCTCTACAGGTATCTTTTGTACAGCAGCCTGTAAAATTCAAAAGAGATGAAAAAAGCTTAGTTGACAGTTAGTAGTCTTCTTCCTTAATAAAAATCAAAGCTCATGTGAGCACATTCAGTAGGAATGTACCGTCTTATCCTCTAAAGAAATAGCACCATTATCTTTTTTAAATCATTTTCAAAAAAAGAATAAGTCCTCTTTTTTTTCTTTTTTTTTAACTTAAGAACAAAGGCAGGAGTGTTGCACATAATCTGGATGATTACTGGTGCAGTCAGGGAAAAAATGTGTCCGATGTTCTGAAGCAGCATCCAAAGGAAAGCAAAGTCTAACCATAGAGCAATTATGAGCTGCAGTACTGGACTAGTCCTTCACTCTATCCCTGTTTCCACCTTTAAGGTCTGACTATGTTTGAAAAGGCTGAGGTCCAGAGAAAACGGTGAACAAATCTTGGAGGACACATTCTATCACAGCTTGACTGTACATGTGTGGTGGCTCCTCAGACTTAATGAACATTCACATTTGGGCTTGAGTAGCTGGTCAGTCCCTTAATCTAGACAGATGGTGAGGTCCCAGTTGGTCCAGAGTCTTGTGGATACCTGGAGACTATGAAATCGAAAATGTACGACCGATTTCTTTGTAACTCCTATTTCCCGTCAGACGAGAGCAGAGCAAGTTTCCACAATAATGTTTGTTCCCCATCGGGGCCCAGACTTAAATTTAAAGATAATGAGCAATCTCAGAGTGTGGCTTTTTTACCCCGTCATTCATCATAGCACTGAAATTTTCCCATTTATCTAAATAAATCACATTTGGCGGGCTCAGTCGCACCCGTGGACGACTCTGGCTCCCTGATGTACTTCTTTACACTCTAACTACATCCCTAGAAAAGTGTCTGCTTATCTAAGGCATATTAGGTTGCAAAGCACATGCAAACTCATAGATAAGTCCTGCTGCTCCCAGCAGACTAGTTTCCCCATTTACAGTCGGCCCCATCATTAGTCCAGCTCTACTGCACTTTGTCAGTTTGAGAGATGTTAATGAATACATTCAGAGCTTACCACCAGTTTGAGTTTATTTGTTTTCCCACAGAGGAAACTCTACATGACAGAAAAGTTTGTAATCTGCATTTGCACATGCATGAGGAATATAACACACATCTATCTGTCTGAGACCGTCAAAACAAATTGCAGTATGACAGTCAAAGTTATACAAATTAAAATATTTAGGACTCGCAGACTATTTCTATCCATGTCTGTATGAATGCAGAAGGGCTGATAAATCAGGTCGTTAGCAGGGTGATGCAAGTTCAGAGTAAAAAATGAAAACACACAAACAACACGTTCAGATGCTCTCACATCTGTTTCAGCCATCAAATATGTGTGTTGAGTGTTCAGTGTTCAGAGCTAACCCTGTCCTCCAGCCATGTGCTCTAATGTCGCATGAATATTACTGTGGTCACTAAGTATACAAACCCTAACAAAACCTACCAGAATGTCCATTTTGTGTGATGGAAATGACATTGATCACAAGGGACAGGCGATTTTTTAAATTAAAAATACTGGAAAAACATTAATATTCCTTACAACACATGATACATTTTATTAAAATGGACATTTATGTATCATTTTATTCAAAGATTAAATTAGGTCAATATTAAATTAAAGATTGAGCAGGGTTAAATATCCAAATCTGGCGCAAAACAAAGGGAAAGCACACATGAAAGTCACTTTTTATATAGTAAAAATCATGACTACCATGTTTTTTGTGTGTTCCTCTTGTAGTTAAGTAAGTGTAACAAAAATAAAAATAAAAGTGTTTTTATATTTTTTCTTATTTCTGTCAGGGAAACAAAAATTGTGTTTTACAGTGTATCTAGCCTCAAGTAAAGTTTTAGGTATTCTATACTGTGTGTGTCTACTTTATAAAACACATTCTGAGCTACACTGAATGGCCTTCTTCAGATGGAGTTATATAACCTGATCTATATAGAGAACTTTGGTCACATGGTAACTGTTGGTCAGACATGGCAGGGATGGTAACCCCCGTCTGTGTGTCTGGAGCTCTTGCTTTGGGCCACACAAGAATACCCTGGACACAGCTGACTGTGAATTCCCTGCCTCATGTCTTCCAATGACGGCATTTCTCTGTGCGTCATTCAGGCGTGGCATGACTGGTGTGTGGAATGTCTGGTATCAGACAATGTTCAGTCAACTAAGAGCGTCTCACTTTCATAGGCCTATTCCCCATGTTCCACGTGCATAACGCACACGTGCACAGATGATTCATTTTTCATGTGCTTCCCAAGTTTGCTTTGGTTACGTCTGAGCATTACATTTGGGATGAGAAATTACATTTTCTGCGCTTCCTACATGTTGACATTTCTTCCTCACAGCATTTTATTCCCACAAAAATGGTGGAAATTCCTCGTGTTTATCAAACTGGGACATCTTTATTCTGAAAAGACACAGAAGGGGCAGAATTTCTCAAGCGTAATTTTTCGTTGCTGCAACCACTGCCAATTATATTCCACCATGTTGTGGTTCAGAATTGTCTGATAAATAACTCAAAACCTGGCTGAAAAAGATTGGAATCTAGCCCAGTGTGACTAGATTCAACAAGGCTGGTTGTATTCATCTATAAAGAATATGTCAAAACACATTATATAGAATCAGCATCTTATCAGGTTTACTTCTAGACTACCTACTTCTAGTCTCCACACACCATCTTGCCCTGCCCCACCTTTTCCTGTCTCTTTCTTCTTGTGTTCAACCTTCTTCACAAATATGGTGACTTCTAAAACTACGACTCATTTAAGATATACCACTAAAGGGGCCATTAACAAACTCGGATATCCCTTAACTTTGCTTCTGCCTCTTGCAGCCAATCAAACAGCGACGTGGTGTTTGCCGCCACTGCTTACTGCTGTTCTAGTGCTGGTGTAAGCCTCTGCAGCAGCCACAGAAGCCGATTCCCATTAGAGCAAACCTGTTTGGCTTGCATTACAAACCCATTCAATCAGACAGCCATGCTCTGCTTTTTCGTTTAAGCCCGGAGGCTGAGAGTGTATCCAAGCACTGTCGTTCAATGAGTGAATGGGTTATTGCAGCTGAGACTCTGCATCAAACTCATTTTCTCCTGGGCTTAGAAAAAAATGTTTTTTTTTGTGTCATTTATGTCCAACAATTTGTATTTATAACCCATTTGTTGTTCACTGTATTTGCCCATTGAATATGCAACAGCCAAGGGTGAGTGGAGTGATTTCCATGTTTGATAGCGGACAGGTGTGGAGAACCAGTCTGCTGATGGTGATGCCAGAATGACTTCTCCTGGCACTGTGATTGTGCATGTGGGGGCTCATCACAGCCTTTATTCCATGCTCGAGTGTCATTACTTGTGAGGACCTGTGTGACCCAGGTGTGGATTGACTCAAGTGACATTGCCGTTACACTTAGAGATATACAAATATACAAAACAAAAGAAACCTGCTCCATACAGCTGCTTTACTATCAGAAACCAACTGGAACAAGCAGGAAAATAATCTCAGCTGGCTCAGATAGATTTAAACAGCAATATGAAAATGATGGTATGATTGATATGGTGTGAACCATCATAACGACAAGAAAAGCAACAGAAGACAAACACTGTCGCCATGTAAAATGCAAAAGACCTGGTTCTTACTTGGATGCTTCAGTTTTAAGTAAATTAATAAAGTATATTTTCCTTAAACATGTTTCCAGGGGCAGCGCAGAGTGTAGCGCTGTTGCCTCACAGCAAGAAGGTCCTTGGTTCAAATCCACCTGAGGACCTGGGACTTTTCTGTGTGGAGTTTGCATGTTCTCCTCGTGTCTGCGTGGGTTCTCTCCGGGTTCTCTGGCTTCCTCCCACCACCAAAAACATGTATTATAGGTGAATTGGTGACACTAAATTGACCGTAGGCATGAATGTGAGTGTGAATGGTTGTTTGTCTTTCTATGTGGCCCTGAAATGAACTGGCGACTTGTCCAGGATGAACCCTGCCTCACGCCCAAAGTCAGCTGGGATAGGCTCCAGCCCCCCGGCGACCCTACACAGGATAAGCGGTTACAGGAAATGAATGAATGAATGTTGTTTCCATTGATATCATTAGTAAGCAACAATTAATGTCTAATTAACATTAGTGAGCTAGTACAATCTAAAATTTTTATAAATGCATTTTGAAGGATGCAAGATATCTAATTACCTCCGCCAAGGAGGCTATGTTTTTACCAGAGTTGGTTGGTTTGTTTGTTAGTTTGTTAACAAGTTAACACAAAAAGTAATGGACGAATTTTGATGAAATTTTCAGGAGAGGTCGGAACAAGGAATAATCGATTAGATTTTGGTGGTGATCCGGTCTGGTTTGTTATTGTTCAAATGGGAATGTTGTCCTTGTTGTTATTGTTCAAATGGGAATGTTGTCGTTGTTGTTATTGTTCAAATGGGAAGTTGTCCTTGTTGTTATTGTTCAAATGGGAATTTTGTCGTCGTTGTTAGTGTTCAAATGGGAATGTTGTTCTTATTGTTCAAATGGGAATGTTTTCATGGTTGTTATTGTTCAAATTGGAATGTTGGTCGTTGTTATTGTTCAAATGGGAATGTTGTCCTCATTGTTATCGTTCAAATGGGAATGTTGTCCTCGTTGTTATTGTTTAAATGGGAATGTTGGTCGTAGTTATTGTTCAAATGGGAATGTTGTCCTTGTTGTTATTGTTCAAATGGGTGTGTTGTCCTGGTTGTTATTGTTCAAATGGGAATGTTGTCCTCGTTGTTATTGTTCAAATGGGAATGTTGGTTGTTGTAAT
This sequence comes from Chaunax sp. Z400, assembly GCA_037577475.1. Lineage (NCBI taxonomy): Eukaryota > Metazoa > Chordata > Actinopteri > Lophiiformes > Chaunacidae > Chaunax > Chaunax sp. Z400. Next base: position 16,533,001 of record CM075202.1, on the reverse strand, counting down.
TGTTTAAATGGGAATGTTGTCCTCATTGTTATTGTTCAAATGGGAATGTTGGTTGTTGTAATTGTTCAAATGGGAATGTTGGTTGTTGTTATTGTTCAAATGGGAATGTTGTCCTTGTTGTTATTGTTCAAATGGGTGTGTTGTCCTGGTTGTTATTGTTCAAATGGGAACGTTGTCCTCGTTGTTATTGTTCAAATGGGAATGTTGGTCGTTGTTATTGTTCAAATTTCAAATGTGAGGAATTATTTATTCTGAATGATACTATTTTTATTGATGTAAATAGTCAACATTGAAAGAAAAGGAGAAAGACATCAATGTAACAGGTGATTGTCAACTTTTGTACGGTAAATCATAAAACATTACACAAATAAAGATGTAATGTTGAACATATTTTGGGCCCTAAAACTCAGATTCTGGGCTGCTATGCTGCAGTTTGTGAAGCTGCTGTGTTTTTCAGTTTACTAAACTGTTTCTTTGATTATAAATTATTTAAGACATTTACATTTAATGGTGCAACACAATTTAGTAAAGTACTTAGGACTTTGTGTGTAAACTTATTAATAGATTCATGAATAGCTGGCAGAACCTATTCCTGGTGTTGTGTATTTGTGTTTTTGTACATCTAATATAAATCCTTTTTCATCTGCCAGAACCAAGCTAAGAAACATCCAAATAAAACAGATGGATGTTTCAAATGTTTTATACAACCAGGCAACTTCATTAAAAGCAGATTATTTGCTATGAATGCTGGCTCGAAGCAAAAGACCTCATGTGGAACTGTTTTGAATTTGGAGTGTGTTATCAGGAGGGGAGCCACCTTTATGAGCGAAACTGAACTTATGACGAAGTTTAAAAACAGCCTAAAATGTTTCATTGAATATGTGGCACTTATCTCTGGAATTTTCTGTTTTTGATCTTAAACACTTAATGTATGAAAAGCGCCTCAAACGCAGCACATCAGATATGAGCAGCATACAGAAACACCTGCACAACATCCTAAACAATTATGTGCCACTATCACTGATGATCAGGTCATATTTTACTGCTGGTTTGCCGCAGTCACCTTCACAGCAGCTGGGGTGGCTTTTAGATTCAGTCTGATTTTTTTGCTTTCCTGATCCCGTCCTGCATCACTTCGCATCTGAACAGGCAGGGCTGGGTTCGGCCTGTGGGGATGTGCAGGGACCTCTGGGAGGAGGGCTGCCGCTGATACTCATTGCTTCATTGGGATTCTCTCTGGTTCCAATCACACTGTCAAGCTTGGATAGGAGGCCTGTCTCCCCAAGGTGCAGCACACACACTTACAGTTTTGAACATCTTTCACTGACACAGATGGAGATGGAGACATGCAGTATAAATGTGCATCGATGTACTCATGCACCCTCCACTCCCATCATACTCGCTCTGACTGAATCCTCATGCGCCTGTTGATGCTCTCGACTGCAGAGCAGCAGTGAAGCAGTGTTTTGGTGTGCAGCTCCAGCCCTTTATCCCTCTCTCTGCAGCTCGGTCTCATCTGGGGACTCTAACCTGCTCAAATCTTCCTATTCTACTATTAAAACGGTTAATATTACTTATTACTATGCACATTGTAAAATCGCTCCAAACTACAGTAGATTTGGTGTTTGTGGAGGTGTAAAGACTTTTCACTGCACATGCACTAACATACTGTATGTCATAAATACTCACCTTTCTAAAAATCCTGAGCTGCCAGACATAGTCCCTAGATGGCACTGTGTCCACTAGGCGAGAAAGCAGCCCTGCTGTTTATCATGCAGCTGTGACAGCCTATAAAAGCTTTCGTCAGTGGAACTGAAGATTTAGAGCCCAGATTAGCGCATTCATATCTTGGCTGTTAATTAGGGTTGAAGAGCTAACTGAAAGCTTTGGCTGCTGAGTGATGGAGCGGAAGAATAAGAGGAGATGTGCTCCCTGCAGAGACACAAAAGTGAATGAAGTGCACATATATACACCTGACTATTATGCTAATGTGTCACTATGTGCATCCACTGAGACATATGAATATGAATTCTTAACCCGTGTGCAACCACTAAGCCACTTCTCTCTGTAGGTGCGTGAACTTTCATGTGACTTAAGCATGCCTAACGCTTGCACACAAAGACAAGCAGACACTCTCCTTTTTGAGGGTTGTGTATGTGTGTGTCCTTCATAATGCTGGAGTTAAGGTCAGCGGGCTCATATTCTACCTGTCAGGACTGATCATCATCGCCTTCACACCTGCTTTGCTTCGGTCCGTGGAGGATACAGCATCTCTCCTGAATCTTTACCGTACAAGCTATGCAAGGGAGCCATAAAATACTACAGCTGCAGACGCCCCCAGAGCTCAAGGTGTTTAGTCAGCATCCTCTCTGAGTGTAGGACGTAACATAAACAGAGCTCATCTGTAATCAGCGGCGGAGCTGATTCGCTGCTGTTTATGTGGATCGAAAAACATTAACCAGTTCATTTGTTGAGGTAAATTTCGCGATGGGTCAACCTTTAAATGCATGAAGGTGAGCCGACCTGCTCCCTTGTTGGTGTTCCAGAGTCCCCATACAAGGCGAAGGCAGAGCTAATGCAGTCAAACACACAGAAATCCATTTGGAAAAGTCATTAGCAAATGTAAATTGTTTTTCTGTCAATTAAGATATGAATTATCCAGCCGACATCAGTGCAATTGGTGTAATCTACTTCTACTAATTTGGCTAAAAGGGAAAGTAGTTGCTACACATGAAGTCCAATCAATAAACATCGTCAGCCAACAACAGTGTTAGGAAATGAGTTGTGAATATCAAATGGTTACATTTCCTCTGCTGGCGCCCTGCTGGTGTAAATCTGAAAGTGACTAATGAATGTGAAAACAGCAGTAGTTCACCGTTTCAGTTTGTTGTCTTCAAGCTTAACCCTCTTCACTGTGAAAAACTCCATCTATTTTGTTTATTATACTGGGATGTATCAAACAGTATTTTCAATAAAAGATACAGCTACATTTCTGGATTGTGAAATCACTTGCTTGTCTGACAATCTTCTTAAAATCTCCTAAGTAGATGGACACTAAATTTCCAATGTAATACTATAAATGATGCTCCTGATGTTTAACAAATCGGTTCTGACAGCTGAGAGATAAAACTAGAGAAGTTCTACCATGACTGCTTGATTTAAAGAAAGAAAATAAAAGAAAAATTGAATTATTTCAAAAGCAGCAATTATTTCAGAAAAGAACTAATGACTGTTAGAGTCTCAAATAAAAGAACATGACGTCTGTAAATACACCGTCACAGTAAATACATATTGTGGTCAGTTTTGTTGAGTCAAGAGCTGAATCTGATTCATTGAGGTCTGATTTACTGTATTAAATACTGAGTCATAGAAATGTAAAATTCCCAGGAACAGCTTATAAAATGCAGCAACAACAACAGAGCTAAACACCATTCCAAACCGCAGTAGCTGCACTCTGCCAACTGACGAGGGCAAAACACAGAACCAAGAATGCTTTATCAAGTGACAGTTTACTGTGAGCATTGGCTGCTTCAGCTCGTTCCTGCAGTATCTCAACATGTCAGCCATAATGGAAAGGGCAACACTGACCTGTGAACAGATACAGGTAATTGCTGTTTTTATGGAAAAAAGCTCTTTTACATTCCTCAGCTGATTGTGAATAGTTTTATTTTCACGGGTTTATAATGGACATGGAGTACAACGGAAAGGAAATGTAAATGCTCACATTTATCAAGCATGAATCTTGCTTATTTTCCTTAATTAGTTATGGATATGTTCCTAAAACCCTATATAATATATTTCATATTTTATTTATTGATTTTTATTGATTACTGTATTATACTACCATTTATACAGTATATACAATTTACTATAATTATTCAACTATTAATACAATTAATAATTTACAGTATATTGTTGTACAACCACTAGGGCCTGCTAAACATTACTTCATTCTCTATTAGGCTGGAATTATATTACAAGTACTGTATCTCAGACTTTTCATATTTTATGTACATTAAATGATATAATATAGGGACATCTCCACAATTACTAACCAAGGAGAATAATCCTTGATAAACACAGGTTTTACAATTCTGTATGCCAATGATTATTTTCCACCACGTACAGTAAGTAATTCAATTCATGTAAACCTGACATTGATAAACACTCCACTCTTTAGCATCTAGTAGTGGTTATAGTCCAACAATAGAGATCCTAAGTCACTGCAGATGATTTTTTTTGTATTGCATGTAGATCATAAATGCTTTGAATGCAAAAACAACACTCTAATAAATTAAAATGATGGTGATTTTTATCAAGAAAAATGGCAAAACCTTATCTGTACTGTTCACATGCAAGTCTTGCCCTTAGTGACCAATGACATATCTATTGTACATGTTTCTCTATTTATTGGTGAGGCAACCACATCCTCAGATAAAGCTGAAACCAAAATCTCATACTGTTTTCTATAAATGGAAAGATCACATCTTGATAATTCAGCCGGTTATTCCACATATTAAATGGGACCGTTGCTAAATCCAATCATGACGGAAAATAATCCCCCCAAAGCTGAGTTCCTACTATCTCTACTACTCCATCTGTACTTTTCACCTTAGGGGAATTCTGGCGAGTTGGTTAAAATACCTTTTAATCACAAATTAAATAGGTTATTATATTAGAATAGAAACTTTAAACTTGCAACACGTGTTTTTTCTGATCAGTATCTATCTTAAACTAGAGCTAATCATTAGCTGATTAATGGATTAGTCATAAGAAAATGACTGATTATCAAAAGTTTTGATCATAGATTAATCTTCATTTTTCAAATAAAATCTTTAAAAAAATTAGCTGGTTCCAGCTTCTTAAATTGAATGTTTTGCTGCTTGTATTTGTCAGTTATGATAGTAAATATCTTTGGGTTTCAGACTGTTGGACAAAAAAATTGCAATTTTGAAAATCACCCTTTTTTCACATTTTGTTTGACATATTATAGACTAAATGATTTATTGTAAAAATAATTGGTAGATTAATTTTTAGTTAAAACAACGATTAGCTGCAGCCGTACTTTAAACCTGTTACTTACTGTTCTCTGCATTTATAGGGCAGTAAGATGAAGTGTTTATTAAATGTCATTGCTTGCTAAAGTAATTGCTGTCTTACACATTAACGTTTTATTGTGTTCACTTATCCGGATCAGATTTACACTTATTTTTTTGCTAAAAAAGAAAAAAAAATGCTTCAGAATGTAATAAATAGTCCCTCAGTGGAAGAAATCCCTGCTGGCCACCTTGTTCCCATTGCCTGACGCAGGATGAATGAGTTAATATGTAGTCATTGTGGGAGCTGGGTATACTCACACAAGCTGCTCTGATATCCTACATCAATGGGCTATTGCAAGTTAATGACCAGCTCTGTGAAGGCCCATTTGCACGAAATATGGACGGTGTAAAAATGGGCTGAGAAAGCAGGTGCTGCCATTGAGTAGATCATAACCTGACCATATGGTTGTGGAGAATCTCATTTGACTGTGCGTTCTCCGAAAGGCCTGACTCTAAAGAAACCGAAAGCTATTCCTCCGCTGTTGTGACGACTCCGGACCCTCTAATAAGAGTTTCCCCAGCCGTCCCTTTTTTCTCTTGTTGCACCGATGAACAGAGTATGAATTTACATAATCATCTGTAGGTAAATTATAGTGTTGAGCTACTCTGCTGTGACTTCATTTGAATGGAAATTATACCAATTTTTGGTCTAAAAGGAAATCATTCAAGTGGAAATGGATGAGAAATTGTGGTTTGGCAAACAATCTTTGGTGTAGATGGTTTCTGTGGTCCGTGGTTCGATCCCTCGACTCTGCAGTCTACATGTCAATGTGTCCTTGGCAAGATATTGAAGCTAAAATTGTTCCCGCTGGCTACAATCGGTGTATCAGCGTTCATGTGAATGGCTATGGTTCATTATTGAGGTGGTGCCTTGTATGGGAGCCTCTGCCAGCAGTTTATGGATGTGTGTGTGTGTGTGTGTGATTCATGTTGGACTGTATCTCCATCTCCTCACTGTGTCTTCTCCTGCCTTTCCAACACAACATGGGTTGAGTGACAACTGCAGTCTCACATCCAAAAAGTTTGGGAACAACTTTTTTATTTCTGGGAATTGTTTGGAGTCAAAGGAGCATAAGACAATAATAATTAACTCGTTGAAAAAGCCAAGTACCAACACAAAAAATCAAAGTGAACATACACACTTACCGATTTTGCATGAAAATGAATGAGAACAATAATTCAGCAATTAAATGACATAAAAAACCCAACATATTATCAGAATAGAATGTCGTAAAAATGAGACATGAAATCAAACTAAACAATAACAAAAAAGAAACGCAAAAAAAGACAAGCGGAGGAGAACATTGACATCAGAGGTTTTTAAAAAAAAAAAGCGAGGAAAAAAACACCTGTAAGATAGTAAGGTGCTATCAATAGATCTGAAAACCCATCATACTCTCTTTGTTCGCTTCTGTTTGAAAAAGAACATGTCGAAAGTAATTTCAGAATAAGGAGGAGTCCCTAATACAAGATCTAGGGGAGGTGGTTTCTATTTGACTGACAGCTACCCATGGCCAACTACTCATGCGACTTAAGAGAAACACAATCCAGAGAGACTAGATGTCTAATCTAGTAACATTTTCTCCCTTCCTAAACAAATGTTCCTCTGCACATCGTTTTTTTCATCTCCAGGCGTTCCTGGCAAAATAATGAAAGTGATATTTTTGTCATGTTGCTAGAGCAGTAAAATCAAATCAAACGCTCAGTCTATACAAGATTTAACAAAACCAAGTGAAACTTGAATCTTCTGTACAATATTGACCTGCAAAGCACAACGGTTATCTAATAAAATATGTAAACATATTTGCTGTTTTTGACACAGTCGAATAGAATGACATTTGTTCACACTGGAGTAAGTCTTTTGCCTTGATTTTTTTTTTAAAAAGATTGTGAAAATTTTAATCTCTGCTAGACATAAATTATACGTTTTGCCACAGCATCTCAAGAAATGTAACAAAATCTGGACAAATGACATGAAGGAAATGAAAAACGCTATCAGAGATTCAAATTTCAGAGAAATAACAATGCATTGAGCATTTTGCCTGTGGAGCCACTCTTGCACATTCGAACACCATCCAGACTTTGGATGCCATGCACGGCAGTTAAAAACTTATCTGAGACGTGAGGGAGGAAGAGAAGAATATTGAGACACTTTACTGAATCACATCCTGCTGAACGGTCACTGAGCACTACCTTGTCAAACCTGATGGGACATCAACCTTAAAAAAACAGACCTAAATTCAATAAATAAATCACTATGAATAGAAAACAAACTAATAGAAAATAGAAATAAAAAGACAGCTTTAAGTACACATATACTTTTGCTCGTATCGCATCCATGAAAGCTACATTTAATGAAACCACTTGTAATGTGAAATCATGATTTGACTTCCAACTTTCCCGACAATCATAGTTTCTCGAGGTCCCTCACTTACACAGATGCCAGCAATACGCCACATACACCTCACATGCATGCTCAGAATGACCGAAATGATAGTGATCATATTTTACAGGGTTACAATGGACAAGGTCATCAGAACTCCAAGGATCACACACCTCGTGACAGTCACTTGGGGTTGTGTGGATGTGAGAGTGATGTTATTCACACGCCAAATGTCTTCAGCAGGGACTCCTTAAAAAGATCCTCGCTGAGTCCCAGTAAAGTTGTACTGCATTGTCTCTCGTAATGCTTACAATAGTAAGTAGGCTTCCATAAGCCAAAGTTCTTTTGTAAATGTTTCAGCGACTCAGTAAGTTTTGAGTTCTCAAGAGATTTTTATCCTTTTTTTTAAATCACAGTTGCCAATATGGTACTGTCAAAGTGTTTATAACGTTGTTCCAAACAGTTTATTTACTTTGCTATGTGTTGGGAAATGACTTGATTTCTATACATAATATTCCTTGTCCTTGTCTTTCGGTCTCTTGCTACTGGCACTGCCTTTGGCGCTACCGCTGGATGGTTTATCCTTCACCACAGCGCCATTAGTTTGCGCCGAGTTGCTGATGTAGTTGCGTGTCTCGTCCACCTGGTAGGAACCCTCGTCCCTGTTCCTGTACTTGTACATTGCGTAGAGGAGGATGAGGATGCAGAGGGCGGCGGCTGAGACAATGCCCACCACCATGCCCGTGGTACTGCTGGATTCCCGGATCACCTCTGAGGCCCCAGGGGGCACCCGCCGCACCACGCCGGGCACCGTGGGCAAGGCAGCAGGCACCGTGCGCAGCATGGGCGACGTGATGAAAGGGCCGCGTGGCTTGGTGCCGTCCAGATCGAAAGACGTGGGTAGGGGCAGCAGGACTATGTCCGGCTGCGGGGGTTTGACCTCGCGGTTGTTCATTTTCCCGGCGGGCAGCTTGGGTGGTGTGTCTGAGGGAACTGCTGCCGCCGGTGTGCCCCGGGGGTCGGGCAGAGGTGAGGTGGGTGTAGTCCTACCTGCCTCAGAGGCTTTGCTAGGCCTCAAGTCCTTGGCTTCCCACTTGGGTGCGAGGGCTTTGTAGCCGCCTTCATAAGCCGATGTGGTCAAGATCTTATCTGTTACCAGGGAGAAGGTGGTATAAAAATCTTCATCGTCAGTCGGGGGCAGGCTAGAGTCGAAAGCTTCGCCAGAGCCAAACCCCGAAATCACCATGCCATCATCATCATCATCATCATCATCACCATCACCATCATCACCACCATCACCACCATCACAATCATCGCTGCCTCGGTCCGACAAGCAAGGTACCCCCGCCTCAGTGGCCATGGCCAAGGATTCTTTGGTGGTCTCAATAATGGTGAGGACGGGGCGGAGGGTTGGGGGGAGGGGGATGAAGGGAGAACGAGTGGATACAGAAGGGATGTCTATGGGGTCCTCGACTAGTATAGGGATGACTAGTTCCCCTCCTAGAAAGTGAAACAGAGACAGAAACCAATCAAAGGGCAGAAAGTCATCCATCACCAAAGCAAGAAGCAGCTAAACACCAAAACAATCGATAACCAAAGAACGTATAAAGCAAAGAACTGAAGGTAAACAGAGAGAGAAGGAAAAGAAAATACCGTACCAGTGCAAAAACAATGAAACTCAGAACCAAACAAGACTCAAACTGAAAGAAAACAACAGCCATAAATAAAGTAAACTTTGCATCAAAAGGCTTTGAGGGATGCACAAGGGTGAGCCACAGTAAACCGACTCCACACATGAACTCTTACATGTTGTCACCAGTAAGCTTCATCACGACTACATTTAGAGTGCACTAGAAACTAGTCATGGTTAATATCTGATCTACGTGCTGCATGCATATTCATCATTTTCTATGGTTCTTTCTTAAAATGTGTGAATTATGCTAACAAATTGTTGCTCTATGGTTGGTTCCCTCTAATAATGCTACACATCCCTCCTCCTAAATGACTACAGTAGCTCAGGCTTTTAAGAGGCTTGTTTCGTCTATCCTCAAGTCCCTCCTAAACCCGAGCACCGAAAGATGTGTTTTGTGGCAAAAAGAAGGAGATGTTATAAGCATTTGTTCTTCAATTGAAGTGAAAGCCAAGGTGTTTCATACAGGTGTTCAGAGAGGTCTGTTCTAACCCCATTAACCTACACAGGTGAAATACCCACAACTCCTGCACTAAAAAGGGAAAGGCTGTGTTTTTGAACTGCAAGTGCAGTAAGTCCAAAAACATCACCTTCGGCCTCTTAAAAACCTGAGTTTCACTTTCGGTCTATCTGAGAGTCACACACTGGCCTACAAGAGAAAACTGTACCAACAAAAACTCACCACTCACAAGTCATAAAAATAAACTTTCCTCAGCATTAGTGGGCTCCCCTATTTGCCCTAGCCTCTTGCCTTTTGACCCCTACAGTTACCACAATGGCACAAAGTCGCCGGGCAGTTCAATGACACCTGAATGTTTGCCATCATTTGTACTTTATGGTGGAAGAATCTCTCTATTTAAAGTTATGTTCTCCATTTTGAAGTGTGATGTTAGTATATTAATCATAAGAGGGTAAAAATGTTTCCACATCCACTTGCGTTATTATTTAAACCTGCTGTTTGACTGCGACAAAGAGTCTGAAACATTCAGATGTCTGTTGAAGCTGCTTATCCTCTTGCCAAAGTGGCTTGTTTTGCAAAGCCTCACAAACAGGGCACTATAAAGAGATGCAAACCTTTTGGAACACTAAAGAAAAGAACACAACGGAAATTAAGGAAACTGAAATGATAATTAAGGCATTGCAAAAAGAGTTCAGAGTTAGAGCAAACATTGTAAAAAAAACATTCACAAAGTAAAGCCACAGATAGAGCTATCCAGAAAGGGATTAGTAATAGGTAGGTAGAAAAAACAGGTAAAAACAAGGTCAGCTCGGAAAATCATAAAAGCCTACGAAAACAGGTTTAAAAGGAAGAAAGCATACCATCAGTTTTGTCAACTTACATCAACAAATTGCCCGCATGATTTTGGCAGGAAGAAAAAAAAATTTACAAAAGAAAGTTGTGTAAGAATGCCTTTGGACAAGTTAGGTTAGTTTCTTTTTTAGCAAGTTCTGATTAATTAGTATATATTTCTCTTTTTAGACAGGATGGTACAGGGAGGCAACAACACATACATCCACACATCATGACATGAAAAATAATCTCACCATTCCGTTCAGGATCTCTTTTTTTTTGGTTCTTTTGATAATCATTTCATTTTGTATAAAAAGAAAACAGTATATCTATAATTCTTGCTTTAATAGCGAAGTCTCTCCATAAATATCTACAGCCTGATTAGATTACTCTTCTTCTTTCATTTTTTTTGTTGCTCGACTTTAACTTCATCAGCAGTGAATAAAATGGATGACTGTACATATCTTAGAATCTCTACGTACTGTAAAGGGTTTGGGAGGAGGGAGTGTGAGACAGGGTTGGACCTATGAACATACTAGGAAGGAAATGACATAGATGGGGGTGAACGTGTACATCAGTTGCCATGTCCATGTAAAGGCGGCACGAAGCGGTCGGGCGGCATTAGAGCTTTTGGCTGTAAGGAAGGGATGGGGATATACAAACAATGAGCATATACATGCCCATCTACAAAAGAGAACAGCACTCTCAACACTGACAGTTTTACAAACCCTAAGCTGCAACTTCTTTGCCATGCACAAAAGTAATTGACTAGTTCATTGATTAAATCCAAATTTCAATCAGAGATATCTATCAAATGACAGGAAAATATGAGAGATCAGCATAGAAACAGTTTTGGAACAGTTTTCACAGATAGTGGTCTACTTTGGAGGTGTCTTCTCTTTTTTCTCTATGAGGATGAGGATTGAGAGTATTGGTTTTTGACAGCCAATCGTTTGTTTATGAAATAGTAATCAGTTCATAGAGAAAAGAGGAAGTTTCAGTCTAATTATGGGGAATAATCATCAAAACATTGGCAATAGTGATTCTTAGCAAATTAGCAGATAGTTAAAATTTGAACATTTCCAGAAAAGAAACAGAGATTCACATATATGTGTGTTAACATATATGTACAAAAAGACAAAACAAGCAAAACGGAAAAGCAATTTCTCACACTATCAAAGATGAACAACCAGAAAGCACACACTGAGGCAGACAAAGAGAGAGGGGGGGACAGTTTAGAGGCAAAGTGTCACCACCTTCATCTAACTAATAATAAAGACTTTATTATTAGTTACTTCAATACAATTCTCTTGTTAGTATTTTTAAAACACAGGACAGGGCGTGCAATCTGGATGTACGTCAGAGAAAGAGGTCAATCAGACACGGTTTTATTTTGGATTTTAGTTCCACTCTAAGAAGTTGGGTTAATGCATGCTTCAGTAAGTTGCATTTAGGGAGAGTAATATACAATAACAATACAGCAAGCCATGGGACAGGAAGGGGGAGGGGCTTAAGGTCAAAGGTCAGTAAAAAGGTCGCTTCCACCAAGGGCTGTGGGATATTTTCTCAGGCAAAGAAACCATTAATCAGCAGTTAACAGGGAAGAGGGAGCACCACGGGTGATATATAACCAACATTATGTGGCATTTAGGCCCACTGCATATGCCAATTAATCAAGAGGGGGAGCAGGGGGATAATTAATGAGCTACTTTTTTCATTAAATGTTTAGATGCTTTGCGGTATGTGCATAACCAACAGCCTTCGTTTGACAGATAAACACTGTGTTGGGAAGGAGTTCCACAAGAGTGCACAGAGTGGCAGTTTATTTGCGCCTCTGGTGAGTTAGAGGAGATGTGGGAGGCACGTTTCTCTTCACGAGTCAGGTTTTGGTTATACTTATTAAGCAAAGTTGGGACCATTGAGGAAATATGTGAATGATCAACACTGGCATCTTAAATGTGAACGTGTGTGCTCCAGAGAATGCACCGATGCTATGAATGAAGTGGCTTTGTGATTTTCTCTCCAGCAGCTCCTGCTCATGTAACGTAGCCGCGAGAATATTATATAAACAAGGCTTTATTTAGTCAACTCTGCCCTTGTTGTCTTGGCCTTGTTTGCATCCTTTCACTCAGTTCTTGGCTAACAGCTTTCAGCGACTGTTAGCTTTGCGCTATATCAACAAAACACTTGATTGGAGGGGAGCCGCTGCAGTTAAGGGTCTCCAGTAAAGTCGGTGCAGAGGACCTTGATGTTTCGGTAAACACTTTAATCCTGTGTAAGCTCTTGCATAAGCGTTGCACATCTTGCTGAATTTCTGAGGCAGACAAACTCTGCGGTTTTCTAATGGGTTTGCTTCACCAGACCGTTTGTTTTCTGCACTTGTCAAGATGAATAGGAACTGTATTCTAAAACTCTTCCTCCCTGCCAAATACTCCACTGCACTAAACCTGCTGTCAGGTGCTTTTTTTTGGTGTGCTTTTTAACCAAAAGGAAGTAAGGACTTCAGGTTAATAAGTGTTTATTTGTGTCAGTGCCAACCCGTTAGCCTTTGCATCAACGATATAAACTCATCTAGTCTTGTTAAACCACAAAATCGAAAGCATGAAACAAACTAAGATTTCATTCTGCTCGTCATCATTCCTGGTAAGTTACTATGTTCTGCATGTCTGTGCTGGCTTTTGAAGAGGAATTAAGTAAAAATTGCCACTTCTATGGCTGATTGACTGACTGCCTCAGCAGCTTGGAGGCAGATGCAGAAAACTCAGAACAGCACTTTCTCTTCATTTCCCTACACTCACTCTCTCCTTTTCTTCTCTCTCCTGTCCTGATCCCCGTGTCCATCCAGCATTTGCTGAGGCCTCCGAATGTAGATGAATCCCAACAGTGTGTCAGGGATTTGACAATGCTACGCCATAACAGCAGAAAGCCAGTGCACCAGCAACAGCCATGGATGAACAGTCAATGGGATTTCGACACTGCAAAATGTGGGTGAGTCAGTGGTTTGGGACCCTGAAATCCCATTGTGGCTGTGCAAATTTTGCCCAAAGACCTGCTGTAGCAGATTCATTCACTTCTACGCACCACAGGTAGGGAGCTGATTACCAGAGAGACGGCAAAACACAGATTCTCTGTGTCGACGAACTTAAAGGGACACGCCAGGGATTAATATTAGTGCCCGATGCAAAGGCTCAGCTTTCTGAAAACACATACTTTAAAAAGCTGAGCTCTTTCTCCTGCCATTAAATGATCTTATCTGGACCTCTTGCACTCCTGCCAAGAGGTCAGTTTTCTCACTCATCGACAATTCATCCAATTCTACAAGGTGAGCGATGTTTTGTTTACAACTCCAGCGAGATCCAGCAGAGGTCTGCCCTCAAAGGATGCATAAAATACTGAAGGCAGGGGGAGGAGCTCCCTTCTGGGTGGGGGGAGTCCTGAAGCCACAGTGCATGGCAGATAACTCTTAATCCGTCATCATGAGGCTGGGCACAGTCTGTCGTATTAAATCGGCATCTCTAGCAGGCGTGGCGACTCGCCCCTGTCAGCCGCTCGATTTGCTGTACAGCCATTAGGCTGCACCTCAGCACTCGGTGGACATGTGTCAGCTGAATAACCTTTAAACTGATCTGAGGCCTGTGTTGAGGTGACAGCCGGCCGAGTGGGGCTTGACGGAAGCCACAGCTAACGCCACAAGAAAACCCAGTGATCCATCCCTATCATTCTTCATTTTATACCCTACATGTGTTGCGGCGCTTCATATACAGCTAGAAAGATGTCACACAACTTGCATCCATGCTTCCAGTCTAAAATTAACTTGTGCCACAGTCTGCCAACGAAGGCCAGAGAGATGGGGAAACATGTATAAATACTATATAACAATGTTACATCTGTTTGTTCTGTGCTCAACGTCATCAACACCTGATAGGGTGCATGCAGGACCATTTACTCACCTTTTATAAAATGCACAATCTTTCCACAATCTATTTGATCGGCTCATAGATTGCAAAAGTGACGTCTTTGCAGAGGTTTGTGGGAGACTCATCTCGAGCAGAATACAGTGATGGTCGCTCGCCTGAACGGACTGAATAAACCTACCTTTATGTTTATGCTCAGCGGCAATGCAGGAAGAGGTTTACTATTTTTTACAGTGCAGCATAAGGGACGCACAGAGAATGTGCCTATCCACAAGTCTGTGTCCCATCTCCTACTAACAGTTAAACAGACAATGTTGGTTTCCTTTAACAGTGATGATCTTACCCTATACGCAAACTGTTGTCCATTTACACACCATAGCACGGCACTGACAATCAAATCAATCAAACTGTTGCTTACACAACCAGCAGACATTGAGCAATTTCATATTTTTTCTGGACACTTGATGACTGGATTCATTTAAGTCCAGTATTCACTCTCTTTTTAGCTTTATTTTTGTCTCCGAACCCTGAGGAAAATTTAGCTCACTCTTTAGCCGCTAAACGCTTCACTATCTTCACCAGCAAGCTGCTAAGCTACTAGCTTGTCTTTAGTATTACAGTAAGTGTGATTTGATCCATTGTTATTATACAAATATAAGCCGTGTCTCAAATCAGGGGTCGCATCTTTAGAAGGCTGTATTTGTAGACCGAATGTGTCACAGCAGTGCGACAAGGCCTGCGTATATTGCGTCCTTCGAAGGAAACAGCCCCTGAATTGAGACACGGCTATAGATTAGAGTAGCTTTAATAAGTGGTTTTAGTTACCTTTACCCAACACAAATTATACAGATGGCAGATGAGCAAATTGTCTTTTGGGTCATTTAGGAAAGCGATGACCAACAATTTAATATGTCATTAAGGAATGAGGACTTGTTGTTTGAGTACAACGGGGTCAGTGCAACACACTTTTTCTCTTGGCAAACATTAAAATACTGTAGCAGGAAAAAAACACAGGTGTAACTAATAACACATGAAATGTCTCCATTCAGTTTATGTCCTGGGGCCGAGGTATTGTGCATCCTGTCACCCTGACACAGCTTAGCACAGTTAATAGAGCAGAGGCATTATTATGTTATCAGTAACACCAGAGCTTTTTTTTTTTTTGCTGTCACAAGTCAAAATGTCTGCTGTGAAAAGGATCTATCATTCTTCATTTGTGCATTTTCAGCATTCGCAAGTAACACCTCAACTTTTTATGCTTGTTCTGCGTGTGTGTAAAACATAAATAAAAACAGAATGTAAGCCTTTGCAAACAAACTGCAATGATTTCATGAAGTTTTCCTGAGCCCATGTAGTAAAACACTTTCTACTACCAAGTCCTTACTTGTGAATGAGACAGCCTTATGACATCAAACCCAGAATAAGCAATAATTTACTAAAAGCAATCAATCAGGTAAAACATTAATATACAGTATTGTATATTAGCAAATTGTCACATTCTGTTTCATTTAGGTTTCACACAGGTTTCAACACTCTTTTGGAATCAGGGATGTATTATCATCTGGTCGAGCTACTGTCATATCTTATCTGCATGTACAAATCAAACATTTTCAATTACATTTGTGAATTTCTGGAAATTATTTGCCTCAATTACTAAAGCAGAATTACATATTAATCACAAAAATGCTCCGATTACATGGTGATGACAAGCTGCGACATTTTTAATCTGTTAATCACTGTGAAATTAAATCATAAATTGACTTGCTATTTGATGTTCTCTAAACTAAGCATAGCATGTTTTTCATTAGTGACTTCCAGGTAGTAGTTTTCACATATAGTAATGCTGTTATTGCCAGTTTAATTAAGTTATATAAGCGTGTGCAGGTCCTTATTGAGAGGATTGTCAAGAATGACACTGCACACTCCTTGATTGCTCTCTTGTGGAACTCACATGGGATTAAGGGAAAAGGTCAGGTTTAACAGTTTTATTAAACACACAGACGACACAGCCACGAGACGAATACTGACAGCAGACAAGACGGACTATTTGGCAGACACAGACAGAGCACTGACAGAGACAGCAGGCACAAGCACTAACACAAGACGCCAGGGCAGGAGCGTCTGCGGGGAACAACGGTGGCACAGGGCCGCCGCTGTAGCCCCCAACACACACTGACATGTAGTAGAAGCCAGCTGGGGGTTAGCCTGAGACTTATGGGTGGAGAAGAAGCAGCACACAAAATGAATGCCAATCATATTCATGCAGGAGTAAGGGAGTAAGGGGCACAGGATTACTAGTTAGTCTACAGAGCTGTGTTACAGTCCAGTACAGTTTGCATGCCACAAATGCCTTCTACTTGGAGCAACAGATAGAATAGAAAAACAGATATACTTTGTGGCAATAAAAGTCTTTTTATGCCATCTGCATTCAAACAGACATGTATATGCAGAAAGGCTAAAAGAAAGAAAGTGGGTGAGTTGGGATGGAAGGGGGGAGATGTCGGGGGTTAACTCTTGGGAGAGGAAACAGGGGGTCATTCTTTCACACACAACTTTCTTGAGACAGAATGGGGTTGCCTGCACAAGGCCAAAAAAAGGATGATGGCAAGAAAAGATTTTGTTGCCGTACATTTCCCTATATTGTATCGAGAATGGGGGGGGGGGGGGGGGGGGGGGGGGGGAATGTTTCTTCAGAGGCCATATGGCACAAAAAAATAAACACAAACTTGATGAGGAGGAGAACTTTGAAATTTTCCAACCACCAAAAGTTCATGCGGCACAAGATGAGGCAAAAACGGGAGAAGTGGCTTCTATCCTTGCTTGGAGGATGGACGGCGGATGATGAGGAGGACACCAATAAAATAAATAAATAATCACAACAAAACAAGAAAATCAAAATCACTCCACTCAACCCACCCAGGCCCCAAAAGTAAATAATAATAAATAAAAAGCTTAAATCTTATGCAACCCATCTGGGTCCAAATCGATACAGAGGAGAGATGGTCATATGTGCATCACAGGAGAAAAAACAAACAAAATGCAACAGAAAATAAACCAACATCATGTCATGCAACATGTTCATACAACTGGAAGCAGGGCAAGGAATGAGGACATGAATTTCTGTGTCAACATGGTGAAATGTACAGTATGTATGAGTGTGTATGACTACATATGTTGCCACTATATGAAGGGAGGGTACCATGTTGTCTGAACTTGTGACAGTACACTTTGTTCCACTTTTGAGAATACTTGGGCTTGAGCTGTAAAATGTGTCCATTCAATTTAAATAATCTCCGAGCTAAGAAAGCAACTCGTGCTTAAAGATAAAGAACCTAAACGCTGCACGGAGGCGCGGAGAAGATGGCGTTTTCTTCACATCAAAAAGCTATAAGCACAAGGACCTGAATGTGGACGTGATTTCAAGGAAGCAAATATTACTGCGGTGCGATAAGGTCATCAGAGTAGATGAGTTCCTCTCACAGAATTGGAGGGAAATGGTACAATTACTAGCAGAGTATCTCCTAAAGTACACAGAAACACCTCATTTGTTGGGAGAAATAAATAAAGCCAAGATTATCTGTTGTGTCCTCAGAGCAGAGATAACAAAGTTAAAGAGGAGTGCATGCTTTCTTATTATCGGCGGTGGAAAACTGGACATATGCTTGCTGCTAAGCAGAGCCATATTTAGCTAGATTAACGTGGTCAATTAGCCCGCTGTGATGGCGTTTTGAAGGACAGTGAAGCAATCAAATAGCCTGAGCTGTTAATCATTTCCCGCGTGCATGAGGGGAGACACTTTTTACATACAGAGCCATTTTTAACAGAGCTTTGGATTTATGCCAACCTGCTCCCGGGCACAATCGTGATTGACAGCTGCACGCTCAAAAGTCGTCCAAACCCAAGTTGCCTCAAAATAACCACTCCTTTTAAAAGAACTGCAGTTTTATTTCCAGCTGTTTTTATTTTCAAACTCCGCTGAGTGAATGTCTTATCACTTTGATTCAATCCCAAAGTGATATGTGCGTTTGTGTATGTTTGCATGTGTGTGAGTTCGTGTAAAGGGAGGAGGGAAGAGAGACGATGCGCACAGAAATTCGAGGATATCTGTTCTCTATTAGAATGTTTCAGGTAAGGCAAGCCTCCGACAAAGGAAACAGAGGTACAAACAAGAGAAGAAGAAGAAGAAGAAGAAGAAGAAGGAGGAGGGAGAAGGGAGGAAGAGGCTCTGTTGCAGTTAGTCTGCTACATATCACAATATCTATGCTGAAAGCATCTTTGTTCTCGAAAGAATCTCAAAATGTATCCTCTGTCAAGAGAGACGCACACGCACACAGCAAGAGGAGATCAACCATGTACAGGACAGATACATTTTGAAGCATCAGTGTGGGCGACATGGGGCTTGATACTAATTTCGTACTTTGAGTAAAGTTTTGCTCTCGACTGAATGCTGAGAGAACAAAATTAGTATCAATGCTTCGTCATGTCTGCAACCAGTGGCCCCATAGCAAGTGTAACTTTTTATAGAGATGGAAGGTTTGAGCTTTAACTATAGGATATAAGGGTTTACTTATTTACAGGTAAAGTTAAAAACTGTCTAGAGAGAGCATGCTAAGGATTGAGAAGCTTGGTTCTCACTGCTTTCATCCATCTCCAAAGAGTTCTTTAAAATTTCAATATACACCGAGAACCTCCTCGCACTAGTGTATATTTCTCACAGCTGCTACTTTTACGAGGGCTTTTTTTTTTTTTTTTTTTTTTTTTTAAGTTACACTTGAAGCTCCCATGGGACATGATGCTAAGAGGAGAGGCTCCTCAGTGGCAAATCAAAGAAAGATAAGAAGAAAAATAGACCAGGTTCAGAGCAAGCACAACTCAACACACCCATCCCACCTGCATGTCCGGAGTCGCACTCTTCCAGGTCCTCGTCATCGCTGGAGCACTCCGCCGACGAAACAATGTCATCTGTCGTCTGCGGAGAAAGAGACACATTCACACACGAGGTCAGGACGATGTGTTTAAGGCCGCGGCATGACAGTGAGTTCTCAACTATACTGCCCACAGCCTCTCCATTCAAGGATATCTTTGCACACACAGACCTCTCCGCCTGTCCTTCGGCTTCCATATATCACTTAGAGTCAATCATATTTCACAGTGTTTATCATTCTTCACTTTATGCGCTTTCCACCTCCGCAGATAATTGTTTTCCTTCACCCTGCGCACCATGCCTCTGATTATTTATGGCCCCTCTCCTCCTCTGTCGTCCACAATCAATGGCCCCACCAAGCCCTCACAGATCAACACTGTCCCGGCTTCTGATTTGTGTGCAGGGATGGAGGGATGGAGCAGCAGGCTCGCTAGCTACACCCGCACCGGCGATGGATTATCTGCACCCTCCAGTTCCCACAATTCTGATTTATTCCCCCTCCTTCCTTTTTTTTGGGTCGACTCATGGAGGACAGGAGATGGGAGTTGTATTTCAGTGTTGGTGCGCTGGGCAGCCAGCGTTTATTAGAGTGAATCAGCGGGGCAATAAAATAAACCCTGTCACCAAGCAGGGTTATGAAATCAGTGTGCTGATTGAGTTTTCCAGTCCTGGCTGAGGGTGTGGGGCTCTAAATATCATTGAGTTTGACAGACTAATGAAACGCGCCCCCGTGCTCTGCTGCCGCTTTCAGCAGGGCCAAGAGAAAGCTGTCCACCTCTACTATATGCATACGGACGCATGCTGATGTTCATTTACAAAACCTCATAGAAATAGACTTTTCAAAGCATAATCCAAATGTGTTGCATGATTGTACATGGTGGGCTGTGCCATTTTCTGAATCAGTACATTTGATAATGCCGTGCATGTTTGTGCTGGTGTGCATGATGCACCACATTATGCACTGTTCTCCAGTATGAGGAGGAATAAAACGAAGCAAGAGGGGAGGCTCTGAACTAAATTGCTGTAAAATATGGCTCCTTAGCAAACATGACTATTTATTGAAGCCACATTAAGGGTGTAAAAGTCTCGGTTATTGCTGAAAGAGGGTTATTGCTTGTTTATTATGATAGCTGCAGATGTGGGAGGCAGGGACACAGAGAGAGAGAGATGAAAAACCCAGAGCCACTTCAAAATCTTTTCTCGCAATTTCAGTGCGAGACCATCACACCATAAGCCAGCATCGCCTGAAAACACTGCCTCCCTCTCGTCCATTCATGCTGCATTGCTCTGCAGCTGATGCTGACGGCATGTCAGCACACAGTAAATATTTTTACTGCCTCGGATGCAGCCACTTGGCTTAGAGTCTTACACACCCATCTAAATGGGCAAATACAAAATTTAGCTGATTAGATTCTCTAATTACTGTTTTAAATAATGTTTTAATACATATTTTGGAAAAGAGATTCAACTGCCTGTAAAGCACCTGCATTTGCCACAAATGCTTTTGCTATTAAGTAGCCTTTCAGACATTCTGACATGCACTTCATTATTTAAATGTTGTGACACTTTTACATCTCATTCTCATGTCTCAGTGAGTACCAAGCAGTCATGGTAATTCTACTTGGTTTACATGCACAAAAGTACAACATATGGGTTGTAGTCGGCTTTCTCTTTTAAGCTAATTTTTTAAACAAATGTGCAAATAATGAAGCTGGTTTCTGTATATGGGGTAGGGGATTAGAGAAACTTGGTCTCCCCACCTGCTTTTCTCCTGACTGATTTCTCTGCCTTGTAAAAGTTTGTAATTGGCTTTAAATGCATGCAAATGTCAAAAACTATAGACAACTGTCGCAGGAGAGCACCTGGATGAAAGGAGAGGTTACTGCATGTTGTCAATGGTACTTATATTTAAAACAATCCAATCCTATCTGGATAAAATACGATCTAGAGCAACGACTTCAATCACTAATTTAGTCAACATAACAAAGTCGCACCTTCAAAATAAGTTTAAGTTAGGCAGAAATCTGATCTGACCTGCTTGAAATACTCATGGATTGACATTAACGAGTATAATACATTAAATACTGTATATGTCAATAAGTGTTCTCAATAACAGCGTAATGTGGATTTGCTAAGTAACCCACTTGAGTGCACAGAACTGCATGGATTTATGTAAAAGCTGAAGCAAAACAAGGTTAAGTGTGCAGAGAGAGATATTAGAAGACATCTTGCTCTATCTTCTTGAGAGCACTGCACTAAATTTGTAATTCTATTCATTTCTTATGCATAAAGAAAATAAAATCAGTTGAATAAACCATGAACTCTAATGAGATGTATCTTAGTTGTAGAGGAGATTGTTCTCATGTCATATTCGCCTCACAGCGCAGGGAAATATAGAAAAAAAAACAACTTCAAAAATGAGTCTCCTTACGTTTTCAAAAGCTTAAATTATCAATGCAACAATCCACATTATGTGAGCAGCAATGTAAATGAGGGACACGACCTAACATGTTGCTGTAAGTGTGCATGGGCCCTGTGATTGAACAACCCTGATTTCTAAAGGTTAAGACCCTAGCTATCTGTCCGTCAATAAAAAACAGATCAACCAGATCAATCAGGAAACAATCCAATCATTTGAAAACAAACCGGTACTGATTATTACTGTTTCTAAACCCATGTAGTAATATCGAAATACAATCATGTGTTCCACAAAGTGTGGAACACATGGATGTCCCTTTCATACCCAATCATGATACAATCACCTGTTATCAATGAACCTCTTTGCCTGTGGAATGGTCCAAACTGGTGTTTGTGCAGCATTCCCCAAGTTCCTCAGTCTTTAGTTGTAGTGCCCCTGTCCCAACTTGTTTGAAATGTCTTGCAGTTGAGAAGGTAAAATATCAAATATATTGTCTTTAGTATTTTCAATCGAGCATATGCCAAAAAGATTACAAAATGATCACATAGGAGTTTTATTTATGTTTTACATAGTGTGTCCAGTAATCCTTTTCTCCGTTGTGTTTCATGTGTTCCTTCAAAGCAATTTTGAAATGCATGTATGTTGTTGTTTTTTTTCATTTTTTTTCATTACATGTTCAAAATAAAGACTCAAACTCAAACTCAACTAAAACTAACTTTATATAAATGCATCTTCGTATTTAACTTGCAGCCTGCCATGTCCTCGGGTTCACAGCAGACCAGTTAGCAGTGGGGTGACTGTGGAGAGTCATAACATGGAGATGTTTTTCAAACTCTGACATTGGCTTTTAGCCCTGAGCTAAAGCTCAAACTCAACATGTCATCAAAAATGTTTCTGGTCTCTGCGCCGTCATGGCTTGTTTGGCACATAGAGGCAAAAAGCCCTGCATAGTACTGCAGAACTTCTGCGGCGAAAAAAAGTACCTCATCTTTGAGCCTATCCACATGAAGGAGGAGGAGGGACTGCCTCGTCTAGTCTTCTGTAAAGGTTACATTAAATAGCAGGACATGCTCACAGTGTGTGTATTCCCTTTTCATTTGATTGAAAATTATCTATCGCTCTGAGTAAGAGACCCTCGCCTCGAAGCGATTCTGATTCCACTGAGAAATTTAAGAGACCCTCTGAAGTGTGTTGTTTGACATTTGTAGATCCACTAGATGTGATTCATTTCCATAAACACATGAAGTATCTCTGCCAGTCACAATGGGTCAGATTGAAGTGCTTCTCATGAATGGCTTAGGGTGCCGTTTTTCTGCATTTGGACTAATGCAGAGCCCAATGAAGTGACACACACACACAGCAGTCTGTCAGTCGACTAGAGAGACATTGATATTAACAGATAGCATGAGGCTAGATTGTATAAAGGATTGTGCAAAGGAAGCTCGTGGAGCTGAAAAGGCATAGGCTGCATTGCGTGTGCAGCAATTGGAGCCTACGCTGGAGTATAGCAAAGTGATGCGGTTGGCCAGAGAGAACACACAAACTGATTTCACAGCTGGGGAAATCCAATTCTCTGTCTAAATCTCCATAACATAGAGTGGGATATATTTTGGAAGCAAAGTGATTTCTTTTTTTTGTTGTTGGTGTAATTACTCTCCACAAACGCTCTCATCATCATTTTAAAGGGTCTGATTGGTGGGATTTACAGGCCTGTTTGTGGAGTGTGTGGGAAGCTTTAATATGTACGTGCATGCCTGATACTTCCTGTGTGGACGCAGCCCATCACACATGATGATTTCAGGACATCAAACCTCACTATGTGCATCATGCCTGATTATCCTGATTACCCTTCACTCAAGTGATGCACAAATTCCTCTCTCAACAAACAAACACCACAGCCAAATCAATAGCCAGACTTCATTAAAACAGCATTTACCTCTGACCACTTCAGCACATCAAGTGAAAGGATCACGCAGGTGATCAATAAAGATAGACGGCCTCCTTGAGAGACAAGTCTCAAAACTACGCGGCGGTCAGTTTCACAAGTGATGGCATGAAAAACGGAGACGCTGTTAAAGACGCTGGGCCGTCTCCGTCTCAAAAAAAGGCTTCTCTGGTGGTTCATCGGCAAATCTGGGACCGACTACTGCGAATCAGCCAGCAGCGATGCAGAGGCCATTAACGGGTGAAGCAGCAATTACCGTAGCAACTGAATGGAGTGCATGCCACATCGCCAGGCAGGTCTGACCTCAGAGTGAACAAAGAGGCTGCAAGATTGATTAACAATAAACTTGAAGCTCGGGTAACTGACACGTCTTTTATTAAAAACTTTTTCAGCACAGGGAAGAAAACCACTGTCAACCTGTCTAGTTGTGATTACATGTTTTACCTGACAGAGTAATTTTACCACAATTTACAAAGTGATGGAGTAGCGTAGGATGAACGTTTCGCCAAGAAATGCGAGGCCTGAGTTCCAGCGTGCGTCTGTCTCAAAACAACACTCGCATGCATTGCCTTTTTGTTTCTCGCGTCCTTTTCCGAAAAGTTTCCTTCCAAATGCGATTCCAATTTGAGACTCCATTGTCTTTAATTTTTGCATGAATGCAGCTCGTATGAGGCCTCAGCTTCCTGACTCTCAGCTGCTCTACACAGGAGGCGTTTCATCCTCGTTTTCCAGTCGTCCATCTCACACACGTTTTGATCTACAGTTGTCTACACAGGCTGGGGAACAGCTCATATTTTTTTTGTGCTATATGTGCATAAATGCAACCTGGAGCATATATTTAAGCTTCAGGTCTTATTTCTTCTTCTGTTTTACATGCATAACTACAGTGACTTGTGTGTTGGGCTTTGAGTGCTGCCAGAATGTGGGTCACCTTGACTCAGTGATGCTCCTGAATGCAGCCTGTGTAGACAATGACGGTGGAGAGAAGCGGCTGCTGCTGATGTGGTCTCGTGCTGCAATTGCTTAGACACTTAGATCTTTGCTTTCCATTTGCCTCAAATTCAAAGAGTAAATAAAGAATTTACCTTTTGAAGACTCAAACTCAGGCTGCTGAAGCCTCGTATTAGATTAAGCTCAGCTTTATCCGTTTTTACAAAGAAAGAGGATTTACAGTGAAATCAAATTCAGACGGAATGTCTAAAGGGCTGATAGCTATTTTAATGTAAATATGAGTATTTATTTTTAAAGATAGACTTGGGAAAAAAATGAACTGCATGATTTAATTTGAACATTCTCCTAACATTTCACCAGGTGAGCAGGAGATGTCTCTTTTTATAGGATGTCAGTGACATAAAAACAACTTTAAACATCATGTTTTGTTCCCCTCTAGCCACATTAGTAACAGCTGCAGTTGCACTGCAGGCTGCAACGCTCTGTTAACCATGCAGACAAATACAACTGACAGATTTCTTCCACAGCCAAAACCCCCCCCCCAAAAAAACAAAAAATCCCCCATTCAAGACAGCCAGACCAGGCTTTTTAAATTTCTAGCAAAGTCTAATTGGCTGTTTGTTCACTATTCACAATTTATGTTCATTTATTATTTATTTATTCAACTGAAGCACACTATCTAAAGTATCTGCAGGAACAAGAGTGCATTAAACCAGTCTCTTCACACCCATACCTTATAATAAACGTGGCACAACTCTAGATGTGCTCAAAATCACCACTATTGTGCAAATCAGCATCTGCAGATTTCACCCCTAACTTTAAAGAAGATATTATGCATTATGAACTTGTGTGCCACAAACAGAAAAATCAATAACAATAAAGCAAAACTAATCTTAACTGAATGAACAATGCTATAGTTCATCCATGCTTCTAACATACCTTTATTTACTGTTGACCCTCTACATACCTGATGGCTGCTGTCTGAGGATAACACTGATCAAACAGTGACTGTATTAACTTGGAGTTAAACTTCAAATACATGGACGGTCACAGGAGCAGCTGCTGCATCTGCGGCTGTAGTTGAATATTCTGCTGAGCATGACAGTGATTTGACTGGACACTTCAAAGACTCGGCTTGTGCTCGGCAGGGAGAAACGAGAGACATTATGAGAGACTCGACCATTGTCTGTAGTTTTTTCCCCCTGGGTCACAAAAAGGAGTGTAAAAGGCCAAAACAGAGCCATGGCCCCGGGTTACAAACATGACATAAAATATGAGTGTGAACAGTGCTGCATCTTGGAGGAGCACATGCTTACAGTGCACTGGGTTGTCAGGGAGGAGGCGGGAGGATGCTCCTGAACACACCACAGCCTTATCATAACAAATGACCTTCACATGTTTTCATGCCCACGGGGTGAAGGAAACACTGAGGAACGAAGCCTTTTGAGACACAGCGATATATAGATCCACATTACAACACCGCCATCAAACCCCATTGGGTTTATTTACAGTGCCAGAATGCCCAATGGCTACGGCTGAGTCTTATTTTTTTTTTGCACTGATAGGAATAAACCCCAAACAAATCAATTTTTCTCGAGCGCCTCATCCTGGTACTCTGTTGCCATGGATATCCAATGTGGTTGCATGATCAGAGATCAGAGTGATGACGCAGAAGCAAGGGCAAATCAAAGACGCAATTCAAAGCAATTTCTTCTTCCCCAAGGTGCTCTGTGGTCCCAAGGTGCTCCGTGGTCCCAAGGTGCTCCGTGGTCCCAAGGTGCTCCGTGGTCACCTTGGACATATATTTTTCACGCATGTTAGACAGGGATACACAGTGACGACTATTTTTCAGGTTGAGAAATGGGGCCCAGAAGCCGACAGATATCAGAGGTCAGACTGACTCCCACTTCCATCTCCTCTTTCTCGCTATCTGACTCGTTCCCATTCCTCTGCTCCACTGGCCCTCGAACCAAAATAAGATAGTCATCTCTACGGGCGGAAACTTTGCCTTTCTATTGACGGTTGTCTGACGTGCGCGTTATCATGTCCGATCTGGGCTTTGACAGGCCGACAAGGGAGAGGCTTGTATTACAAGGGGAATCAATGGCAGCAGGCCATATCTCTATCAATAGGCTGCCACAGCTCTTTTTGCTCATGTTCTCCTCTCTGACAGATAAGGTGTTTTATCAGAAATAAATAACTGGAGAGGTGGGCGATGAGAATTGGCAGCACGGAAACATGTTAAAAATAGCACACACGCTGTGGAAGGATGACACAAACGCAACTAGAGGAAGGCTGTTTCTTTAAGTCCGCGTGCCCTCCTCTTCAATATGGAGGATAAATTACACCGGAATGAGCCCTAGAATCAACTTGTAGGTCTAATGACACATGCTAAATGATTTTCCAGCTCAAATAGTGATATTTGGAATGAGCACCCTCGGCGGGCGTCTCTCAGCAGCCTCCTGTAGTCAGCACATTTTCTTCTCTCTCTGCAGGTTTATGAAGAAATGGAAACAGGGCAGGAGGGGTGGGTGAGGAGAGCAGGGGGGGGGGGGGGGGGGGGGGGCAACAGCTGGAGAAAGAGAAAAAAAAACATTTAATTTGTTCACCATCACCGTGCTGTGTTGGGTTCAGCAGAATGGGTTATGTGTTGAGTATTTCTCTTTTTCCCAAGGACCTGCCTTCGCACACAGTCCAGTGAGGGTTGCTGGCTCACAGCAAACTCTAATTGCCCTGAGGCCACAGGCAGCCACTTTCAAACAGGGTCATTCATCTTCCCATGGAAAAGGAAATGGTCTTTGGCCCAGATCCTTAATCACCCCCCTGCTGCAGTGTACAAGGTCATCAGGGAAGCCCTGTGACAAACAGACTCACACACATACACGTATGTACGCACAGAGACAGGATACCTGAAAGGTTGAGGGGGATGTATAGGGGGGGCACCGCATCATGAGAGGCCGGTAGAGAGGTACGTGTGAGGTAAGCAGACAAGAGATGGAGAGAGTTTTCTTCATCCTCAAGTGAAATTGGAGCAGCGATTACAGCTCTGAGTTACGGCTTGTGTTACCGTTTGTGGTTCTCTCTTCAAAGGGGAAGTGAGGAATTCATGTGGATATGGTGGCGAGCAGCGCTGAGAGGCGTAACCAAAGAGAGAAGATGAGAGTGTGGGGGGGGAGGAGAGGGGGAAGAGGAGGAGGAAGAGGTGAGTCAGGACGGGAGTGGAATGAAAAGTCCATTTCACTGAGGATCACAAGACATGAAGAAAAGGTACCATTAAAGGATTAAAGGACAAAATCTGGTTTCATGACGCCTAAAAATACTTTCTTAGAATTATAGGCTTTATTTAGCTATTTTCATGTTACATCTTTCACATGCAGTTTTTTTCTTTTTTTTTACAGCTGGAATCAACATTTATTTTAATTTCCACAACAAATAATTTTTTGGCCATTAAAATGCCAGAAAATAATGAACAATGTGCATCACATGACCAGTACTAATCATGGCATCTTTAATTTGCCTGTCCTCTCTGACCAGAGATAAAAACCAAAAGATACTCAGTTCATTGTCAGGGAATATTCCCATTTGAGAGGCTGGAACCAGTGAATATCTCATACTGGGCTCATATGACAGCGAGTGTGTTGATTATAGACTTAAAAGTGCTGCTAAATGATTGCTTTGTGTTACTGTTGCAACATGATTTATCACTATGATTTGATTCCTCATATGCATCTCTGTGTTGTAACATTTGCTGTGTCAACACCACCTTGTCTAACATCTCTGTCCTCATTGTGAATTGATGTGATCGGCACTTGATGTCCTCTTGCGATCCATGTTAAGAGATCATGAACATACATATTTGAACAAGACTTAAATAAATCTGTCCACATTAACTCTGAGTTGGATGTTGATACGGACTTTGTTAGGGCTCACTTACTCCGAGCTTTTTTGAAATGAACGATTTATGCTTCTGCCTTCGCCGCAAAATGCTAATATGTAAGTTACTTCATCGTGAAATCATTACTGAAAAAGACAAGCAGCATAAAAGATACTGCAAAAAAAAAGAAGACAGCTCTAGAGTTCAATGCCTTAATGCCTCTAACACAAAGTTGTCCTGTTAGTATTCTTTTATAGGCATACATTATCCACAGTATGAATGGCTATTGATGATGTACATCTATGAATGCCTGTGTCTGCACTGTTGTTTAGGGCTTTATTAATAAACCTGAGCTGACCTCACTAATTGCAACAATACAATCAATAAGTAAGACAATACGTTCAACTGGGAAAACTATTGGTTTTCTATTGAGAAGGTGTGAAGTCTGAAACAAGCAGCTGAAATAGGACCTTGCACTCTCTCCTTGTGGACAAAATCTCGATCTGCCCCAATCCATTTCAATGTTGCAGTGTTTCTCAGTCAGAGGCTATTATGATTTCCACACTGTAATACCAATCAATGTAGGCGTTATGTAATGGCTGTTGCTGGCAGCTTTACATCTCCCAAATTAGCCGCGGGTGCCATTTGGGTTCACACCTAATGAGCACAAACCAAATTAAGCCTTCGATTTATTCTCTTTTTAGACGCTGAAAGTTGAAATGTAAGTCACTAGACAATGGAGAAATTATTTAACACACACTGTGCATCAGAGCCCTCAACATGCTTACACATGTAAGGATAACTAACCATGGTTTGACAGACACACGGATCCCTCTACGGATCCTTCACTCGTTGCCGTTAAGAGCAACAGGCTGCATTGTAGTTTGCAGCAACTCTCCGTGGACACGATGGGGGAAACATTACTGGGCCTGGCTAATAGCTCGTCTGAGCAATGAAACAGAACACATTAATGCTGTGGAACATCAAAGGCTGTGTCTGTGTGATACATATTTAATTAAATCCTATTGACTCCAGCAGACACATGGTGCAATCTGTGCACACAGAGACGGTAATGCACATAGAAATCTGTGGATATTCTTGCAAGGGCAAGGACACAGTCTCTCTCTCTCTTCCAACACATACAAACATAAATTCACATGCTCAAGAGTGCATATCATGGGATGGCAGCAAATATATTCGCAGTGCATCCATGTACAGAGATTCATTACAGCCGCTGCAGAGTCAGTCACCACACCTGTGATGTGCTGCTGTAGCTCAAGCCTCAAACACACCTGAAGTTGTGATTGATTGTCACATACAGCACCCAGCTCAGGGAGCTCACTTTGATGGGTTGGTGCATCAATATCTCAAATCTGTGGTAAATCTTCTGTCTAAGACAGATTAAGTAATCTATGTCAATTTCATGTCAGTGTTCTATGTGTGATAAATCTTTGAGGCATGTCTAAACTAGCGTGGCACAAAGACTAGAGCTGATGTAAAGCAGCTAGCATTTCCCAAAGGCAAAAAAGTTCAATATAAAAAACAAACAAACAAAAAAAACAGCATCTCTGTAAATGTCATATATACATGCTGTATCTTGTTTGCTAGAAAGCTAATGAGCACCACGTCCAAGATTCGGCTAGGTTTTTTACTCTGAGTCACAAAAATGTATGAAGATGACCACTTAATGAGGACAGGACATCCTGCTGCTGCAAAAGAGAAAATGTGTCCAGCTGTTGGTGTCGTTAAACCCCAACGCTTCTCTCGCTTTATATTTCCGAACGCATATGTCATATATGACAACTTGTGAGAGTTAGCCCAGTTGTTTTCACCCCTGTTCCAGATACACAAAGCTATCACTGGGTTCAATACGGAGAATAAATCAATATTTAATTCCATAACATCTTTCAATATTTATTTTAAACAGACCAGGGGGAGAGAAAAAAGTAGTTAGAGAAGCAACTCTAATAATCGTCTGTGCCAGAAAACAGTCTACTGTAAAGTAACTTATAAAGTGTTACAAAAAAAACTGCTGGCGATAGAAGCTTAACTTCTACAGCAGTTTTGTTCCCAGAACCGTTGTGCTGGAAAGAAAAATCTAATTAAACACCACCCAGAGTGTGGGATCTCACAGCAACTTCACAACTTTTTAAAATGGCTTGGTGCAGAATTTAATACTTACTGTTCCACTTTGATAGTTCATGCAATTCCACTGGTATGTACTTGGGGGACAGATGACATCATTACTGATGGAAGAAGAATCTGCATTTGGAATATAATGTGTAATAACATTTGGGATGTTTTTTTAAATTTTTTTTATTCTACAATTATCCCACGATTCCTCAAACTTCGAATAACATCAAAGAAAAACGTGTCGCATAATTAAAATGCATTTAAATTCTCTTGAATAAAGTGATCTGTCCAAGTTAATTCTATTCGAGCATTTGTGTTTTTAGGGTTAAAATGTGAACATGTCACATTTAACCAGTCAGCCACCTCTAAGGGCAGCAAGCAAGAGGTAATCCTGTATACCACACTGAGAATGTGATGTCCTGCTGGTCAGCTAAGAAACAAACTGCTGCAGGGTGTGTGTGTGTGTTTGTCTGGGTATGTAACTGATGTGTGTTGTTGGCTTGCCCCTTGGTGTGAGTGCCCCGCCGTGACAGTGGAGGCTGACAAGACAGCATATTTATACACACACACACACACACACACACACACACACACACACACACACACACACACACACACACACACACACACACACACACACACAAGAGCAGAAACACATGGTCTACGGAATAGAAATTGAGAATTGTAAACATCTTCAAACACATTCAGAAGAAGCCTAATGGAAATACCTTCTTGTACATATTTTTTTCTCTCACACCGAGCGACATGAAAAATTCATAAAGAAGAAAATCACGAGTGAATGTTGCACAGGCACCACTGTGACAGAGAATCCATGACAGTGTGGAATGAGTTTGTCATGTTGGTGATGGGGGAGACTATTTGAAAATACTCCGATATTGCTCTTCTGGTCCCTGACAATGTGGGGGGGGCAGACACATATATGGGAATGCGTGCGCTCGTCTATATGCAAGTAACGGCAGCTTAATTTGGTCGTGCATGTATGCGGACGTGTGAGACAGAGATTAAGAGATCCTTGTACAAAATGTGTGCATTCATGTGTGTGACCATATAATGAGCCACACACCAGCAGGGTCTCCATCAGTCTGCTGTCGCCTAATTGGACCTACTGAGCAAACAGTATTCATCTCCCAGAATTCACTGGGAGCCGGGCTGCCTGGTAGGATACCCAGAACGGAGAGAAGGAGAGATGGATGCTTATGAAGAGAGAGAGAGAGAGAGAGAGAGACAAAAAAAGGGATGGGATAAAGGAAGAATCCCAAGGAATACCTGCAAACTAGTTTGACCTATACACAATTACTGGCAGGTCTGGTTGTGAAGAAAAGGTGATCACAGAGACTAACTAACTGAAAAGGAAAGACGACTGACAGCAGGTGGAGAAACGGAGCAGAGCCGCCTACACACACACACACACACACACACCTGTGCACACACACCTGTGAACACAAACACACAAACACACACGGGCATATCAAGACACCGACGAACACACTCGTCAAACATTATCTAGCAGACTACCACGTGGAGACACGCAGCGTGCTGCACAGCGCCTTCCTCGCTACCTCTTGAAGAGAGAATAAATCAGCGATTATCATATATCCCCAGGCGTTAAGCAACATTCTTGATGTGCTTTAGATAGACGGAGTAAAAGAAGCGAGACGGGGGTAGGGGGGGTGGGGGTGGGGTGGGACAGGGAGGAAAAGAAGTGGACAGCGTGGCAGCTTACAGTGTGCACAATCTTATCTTTGAACGATGCTAGTTGATTGTGGTTCATGACCTTTGCTTTACGTTGTTCAGTCTGTCTAAACTGTCCACCTCCCACTCTCTGCAAAAGCTGGGAAATAAAATGAAAACGCAGAAATCACACTGTCCCAAAGAAGAGTCCTTCTCGATTCCAAGACATATTCTTGTCATCGTGCACTGGGTATCCAGCTGCATTAATACAGTATTATTCTTCTTCTGAGCAGAAAAAGGCCAATTAACTGCAAACAATTTACCTCTCATTTTCCCGTCTCCCGAGTGCTGGGCCAGTTTAAAATGATGGACGTGAGCAATTTCTTTAACCTGGCAACATGCAAATCACTGTCAGTGTCTCTCCCTCAGTTGTTTTTCCCCATGGTATTCTAGATTGCAGCCTCCTTTCCTAATTGTTCCCAAACATCTCAGGCCAGCAGCTCCAGTTAATTGAGAATGTGAGACATTGATCTCCCATGGTAGAGAGCCTTGCATAAATGATTGCTCCCAAAATGACTATCAACATCAAACCAGCAAGTGTAAAATCGGTTCTTTGGTTGAGCTGGAATTCTGTAAAGCCGTGGGGCCGAGGTAGCCTCATAAAAACCTGTACTTACTTAGTTTATTTCCTCCAGTCCCTATATAACTACTCATCAGCTTTAAAACTGTGTAGATTACCAGTACGAGTAAGTATAAAACAGACTACCATCCGTAACACGAATAGATAAACAGGACTGAAGAGAAAAACGGGGTTTATGAAGGTAAAACAACATCAGTCCTGCTACAAACACATTGTGTGTCTGAAGTTTATCTTGAGTTTGTAAAAAAAAATACTCATATCTATTAAAAAAACACAGAATTAAGTCTCAGTTTTTGCTGAAAACTGAGAAGTTCTTTCTTTGCATTTTCAAAACATTCTGCCTTCACATGACATCATTTTCGAAACGATCCATGTGGTCTGTATGCCAAGGCAGTAGGTTGGTGGTGTAAGTTTTCAAAACAAACACCACAGAATAAGATCAGTCTGCAACACAAACAAAACCGCACAGTCCGACATTGTTTTTTTGTGTGTGTTGTTGTTCTGGCCATAGTAGGCTGTTTGCTGCCAGGAACCGTAATAGGCACGTGCGAAGAGGGGCGATGATGTCATCATTTTCAGAGGAGTTGCGTTTTGCCCGTTTGCACGACAACAGTAGGGTGCTGTTTTCAAAAGTTTACACTCTGGACCCTGTTTTCAAAGGTCTGCGTTTTCAGGCCTGGAAAACGACTTCGTTGTGTAAACAAATGGCCAAAATGCAACAAAAACTTACCATTTTTGGGCAAAACAGTTGTCATGTAAATGGCCCCTTAAGTTAAAAATAAAAAAATAAAAATAAAAACCAGTGGCTTTCAGTCAGGGTTGTGGGACCCCGTGACGAGGCACAAGATGAATTGAAGTCATTGGGAGAAAACTAACAGGACAAAAGATGGATCTGCTACACTAAGAAGTCTTCTCAAATTCAGCCTCTAAAAGCCTTGAAAGACAAGAGGGCTCAAGACTTTGCTTCTTTTTGAGAAGTATAATGCAAAAAGGTGGGAACACAAGTTTCAGTTATTGTACAAGATGCTTTTTGACAACAGATTTTGAAGAGAGTTCTCCACCAATGTCGCAGTGCACTCCTTTGGCATCGTCAGACTTACAGTATGATGTATAGTGTAGTTAAACACAGGGATCAAAAGTGATGCAGTAGAACCAGAGATAAAATCTTTTTTTGCTGCTCTTTATCATCTTTTGGAGATTCAGGTGTGCTAAATATTGGCTAATAGTCACTAATGTCAAACAGTGATGAGCAGTGGGATACAGAGGTCTTGTAAGTTCACGTCTTTCTAACTCAAACTTTTGGTCTTCTGACCCAAACAACATTGCCTCAAGTGACATCACTTTAAGCAATTTATCAGACATTTCACGGCTGCCTGTGGAGCGGCAAAAGGCTTTCTCTAACCTTTTTTCTGATATGCAGCAGTATTCCGCAAGACTTGTAAACGGACTTTGATGTGTAAAACTGGCGGAGTCTCCCTTTAATATGAGACCAGCTCCTCTCCAACTACATGGTTTGTCGTGCTGCACGCGACTGGTGGACTTTTAATTGTGCATACATTCCAAAATAATTATCAAGCCATTTAGATTTCAACACAAACCATTTACAAAGCTAATGTCAGACTGTTTATTCTTTAGCAGAGAACAAGTTGCTGGATAAAAGCAGGCAGATGTTTGTACGAGCCTGAACCACAGCTTAAGGTAAACAGCTTCTAAAGAGGACAATATTTATTCCATTTTTCTTGTTTACACATAATAACTGTTGCATTACTCCGTTTCAAGACCTTATTTACTTGTCTTGCTAAGTCAATTAAGAGCTAATTAATATTCATGATGGTGGGATGGAGGAAAATAAAGGGCTTTCTGGAGAGTGTGAGATTTGTTTGAACCTCAATTGTGCTCCTTCGTGATAAAGTTCAGATGTTGAATGTTAATAACCAAATTCAACAGTGCAAAAATCTTCCTTCATGTTTCTGTGTGAATGCATTAGCATAGCTGTACACAGTGTATGGAGAGCAAGGATTGCAGCTATAGCTATAGTTAGCATAAATCAACCCCATTCCCTGTTTTAGATGGATAAAATACAGAATGATGGGTTGGTTTTCAGACCAAGACTGAGGCTGAGGGGTGAGCCTGGTCTCATCACATTTATAATATTAATGACAAACACTAAATAATTGTTACAGGGAAACTCTTATACTCGCAGGCAACATTAGAAATATAGAAAAATGACGAAAATGATCAAATCTAATGAACCTTTGTATACAGTCTAAAACTGAATACTGCTGGAATCAACTGGTCTTTTTTTGTCTAGTCTTTGGCCTCCCAGCGGATCACCTGACAGGAAAAGAGTCTGTCATGTTGCTACGCGCTAGCAGCGCTATCATTAATTAACTCCACACCCCTGTCTCTCATTCAGTTGATCCTGAGACATCAGGGGATTTGCCACCACTCGTCTCTGAAAAGGAAACAGCTAGTGTTGGTGAGGTGGACCAAAAATAGACGTGTAAGGTGATACCAAAATGCACACGTTTTAGTCCACACATTCGTACACACACACACACTACCCCTCCTTTAAAGGCTGCTTACAGAGTCCGGCGCCTTGTCAGATACCTACAGCTCTTTCAGCACTGCAGTACATCACTAATGATAGCTCAACTCCCTCAACTCCCCTACACCACCCTGAGGGGTGGAGAAATCTGCCAGACGGGTACATGTACCGAGCCTCTCACACCACAGCGTTTGACAGCCAACTAGAGAACAGCAAAATTAAAGGCCTTGGCAAATGAAATTCAGTGACACAGGGGTGTGAATCAAAGCAGAAGCTGCCATGGGAGGTTGTGAAAGAAGATTGAACCAG
This sequence comes from Chaunax sp. Z400, assembly GCA_037577475.1. Lineage (NCBI taxonomy): Eukaryota > Metazoa > Chordata > Actinopteri > Lophiiformes > Chaunacidae > Chaunax > Chaunax sp. Z400. The sequence continues at coordinate 16,497,189 of CM075202.1, read as the reverse complement.
GTATGTTTTCAGAAGGAATACTAAAGGAAAGTTAAAAGTCAGAGAGAGCCAAAAACATTGTTTTTTTTTTTACTGCATTTCTGTTACAAAAGTGCATCATCTGTCATCTTCCCACTGCATGCTGGGTTTTGACAACAGAGGTGAAGCTTGTTCAGTAGAGGGCTATAAAAGCTCCTGCATTGCATGCAGAACTTTATTGACTTCCTTTTATATTAATAACCTAAGAAACAAAATACCGTTTTTCCCAGCTATGCTACGTTCTTTCCTGTTGTGACCTTGTTGATGGTGCTGGAGACAGTGGTGTGAGGTATCTCAGCTTAGTCTTCATCATCATAGACTGATGCTAGCAGGATATGGACTATTGAACGTTTATTCCTTACCTGCACACCCCGTATATCAAGGATATATCATATGCCCATTGTAAAGTGAGACACGCATCGTTACTAGTTTCTGACCAACACATTTGTGATTTTCACACTTACATGTAAGAAGTAAATATACCATGGGTGTCTAGGTCTTAAAAATCACTGTGGTCAGACATATCGTTGCTCATTCCTATCATGAGGCAGCAAAAAGCACTTGACCAGCAAAAGCCTGGTCTAACCTCAAAGGCACTGTCCTGCTATTTAAAGGGCACAAAATTAAGATCATGTGGCTACATGTGTGCAGACGGGAGCCAGACACGCCCTAAATACACCCGTGCCATGCATTTCAGACCATACGCTATAAATGGTTCAAATAGGGCAATGATGTTGTCAGTTGTGTCTGAATCATATGGTATTTAGTGCCTATCTAACAGCTCTGACTCTGGCTCCTCCTCAACACTTGCACTGATAGAGATGTACTGACATGAAGGGGCATCATCACTGGATGCCAGGCAGTCTCTAGACAAGGTGAAGACAGTCGCCCCTGTCTGTCGTCCACCGATCAACCTCTTCCCCAGCCTCTTTCCCCTAAGGGAGAATTATTGCTTAAATATGAACATCGAATGGTTGAATCGGTCCTCTTGGTGTCAAACAATCACTCTGCATGATTATTTTTCTTGGCACGGTGGTGACATTTACTGGCTTTGACTCAGGACGCATTGGGGAAAGGTCTCTGTTAAGCCCGATTGGGTGAGTGACAGATGTAGGTGGACAGAGACGGAAAAAGAGACAAAAAAAAACCCCCTGATAAACGTGGAGAAAGGGAGCCGTGTCAGGGCCAGCTTTGCACACCTCAATGAACAGCAGCACTTCAATCTCTGATAGAATAAGAAATACAGCATCCTGACCTTGACTGATCAAGCACAGGAAAAAAGCAACGGCACAACAACCCACCCACGTACTGTCACAAAAAGTCGCAGGAAAACATTAAATAGTGTAGGAGGAATTTTTTTTTCCCATTTCACTTTGTCATATTTTATCAAGGAAACAGAATAGCCCACAGACTCAAGTTGTACATTACACTACACTCTGGTGTATACAATTGGGAATTATGTATATTTACTTTCCTGTCAAGAGTTAGATAAGAAGATTTTTAATCATTGAAACACATGCAGGGAAACAACGTCGCCTCCAGTCAGCCTTACCTGAATAGTGGGTGGTGAGCGCTGTTTACGGGTGGTCGTGGTGGAGAGTGTGGTCGTGGTCTCGATAAAGGTGGTGGACATCTCTGGCGGCACTGAGGTGGTGGTGCGTGCCGCGCCCCTGCTAGTCGGCACGTCGCCCACAAGCCGCACGCTGCCGTTCACCTTGATGTTGACGTGGGCCTCGGCGGCCATGTTGAGGACTTTGAGACCATTGTAGTAGAGACCAGAGAGCTGGCCCTGATAGGGCCGCTTCCGGTCGTTTCCGCCGATGGAGATGGTGGCCTGGGTGTTGAAGATTGTCAGCTGCCGGCCTGACGCAGGATGGAGGGAAGCTAGTGTTAATGTGATTGTAATGGAAACATAATTCTGTCATTAAAAGCTGTAATTTTCATGCCCCACCATAAAGGGAAACTACACTCTCACTGTGAGATAAATATGTCTATTAAAACTATTATTTACTGCTGGATTAAATGAGTGTGGATGGAGCTGAGATGGTCTCAAAGTGTAATGGTGATGCAACATGCTTTTACAATGAAAAAAGTAGCCCTTCTTTTTTTTTTCTCTTCCATAAAAGACTGCAGCTTTATACGCTATTATAAACCATAGGAGGGCTTTTTTGTTTTGATAGAAAAGAAAAAGCACCCCTAAAAAGAAATTTACAAATGCTGAAAACAAATGACACGATGGAGCTTTAGCAGTAATATCATAAGGCTGCAACACATGCAGGAGTGGAGAGACTGTTTGAAAAATAAGTTTAACACATTCCACAGGCAGACTTAATATTCTCTGGACAAAGCAGTGGACCCATGCGGTAAAATGATTAATGAATATGTATAAAGGCTTTGGCATATTGTGATAAAATATGAGCAATACACACTCACTACATGTCATGGTGAATTTCATTAGGAGAGGCCTAAATATCAAACACTGCTCATGCAATAATTATGAAATGAAAACACCAAAGTTTCACAATAGAGGAATCATAATTAAAAATCTAATTTATATAATTTACAGACACATTGTACTGCAAGCTTGTTATATTCGCATTATTGCACAATCATGATAATAATATCATGTGGAATGACAGGGACAGGACATTCATATCACAGAAGCGAAAATGAAATAGCATGTGGAGTCATGCATGCAGCAGTAATGACATTTATCAGACCTGCCTGTGCTTTAGGGGTTGTTAAAGGGACTTTATAATCAGGTTAAGATGTTTATATGCAATGAACTTTAAATGTAGTTTATAATGATATTATGTTGACTAAAAATATAAAACTCAAAAAAAAAGAGGACATTTAAATCCCCGCAAATGCTTTAAACACAAACGAGGTGCTTATTTAACAGCCTCAGTGATTGAAAATCACAAATCCGTCAGGGTGCGGTGCACCTTGGCGGGCTCGCTGCTACGCTGTGCCGTCAAAAAGGCTCCAATTAGCTCTCCATCAGCAAACAAGTGAAGATTTTATCATGTTTGATGTATTTAACTACAATCAGATAAATTACAGCAGGGGAAAGCACCTGCTGTTTGCAAAGTTTTCCGGCAGATATGCCCACTGATTGGTTTGTTCTCAAACATTGCAGAGGATTTGAGCCAAGGGAGCTAACTCTCCTCTCAAAACAATAGGCCTACTGTTGCAGCATAGATAATGAAATCTCTGAGTCAAAAAGATCTAGAGTACTTGATGTTTAAAAAAAATCTTATTGTTGCACTGTTTATAAAATGTCTTACCAGTCCCTTTAACTGGACACCATGATTCAACAGAATTTAAAAAGATGACAATGATAAAAACGGTAAAGAAAAAAAAAGGAAAAATTAACAGAGGAAAGAGCAAAAGGTATTGTTTTACTTGTATTTTAAAGGGTTTAAGGGGTGGTTATTCATTCTCAGAGGTTAAAAAGGAGCAAGCCAATGAAATGACAGAAAAAGAAAACAAAACATTCCGGAAGTTCGGTAAAGATTTACCTTTCTCCTGAAGCCAATCTTCTACTGGCCGGGTATATTTGAACGGGATTTTCTTATTTGCCATTTGATAGCGCTCAATGTCGCTGTTGCCTTTAAAGTTTGAAAGTTTAACAAACAGCTTGAAACAGTTGGCAACAGCAACAGACATCACACATTTATACAGTGGTTTATAATGAGTTTTATCTTTGTTTAGAAATATTTATAAATGCTTTATGATGGGTTTTTTTTCAAGTAGCTTTAGTTTGTTTAAATTTGTATTTATACAGCATACTCCACAACTAAATGTAATAGAATATCTATGGATTGAAAAGCACAACACATATCTATAGCAGTCGCTGCATAAATAACCAGAACCTATGAATATAAAAAGAAAAACAGAAAATACATCACAGTCTATGTAACTATAACACATTCATGATATTACATACAAAAGGAAGGCTATCAAGTGGTTATAAAGGTAGACATGCATTAACTGCAGTTAAATTGAGCAAACTGAGGATAATTAATGAGCAGTAACTCTCCCACTGGACACCACATGCTTATATTTCAAAGCAATGATTTAGTTTGGTAGCTTATTTGGAAGGAATGAGGCTGGAAACGATGGAGAGGGAAGGCATAATTTAACGTACTGTGCAGACCCATTGGGAGGGAAGTCCCACAGTGACACAGATTTGAGGAGGACAATGCATACAAATGAGATCATTACTGACATAGTGGGAGGCCTTCTGGGTAAAAAGAAAAAAAGAAGTTCTCCACCCGAATTTCCACTCCTGTGAGACCGTGTCTGACATGTTCCAAGAATATGAGAATTATGGATTGTAGGTCGCCTTTTACAGGGAATGTTGTGTATTTGAAATTATTCCTGGCATGATGTGATTTTTCCTTGTGCATGCGCCAGGATGCAATATTTTGTCTGACAACCACAGAGGCATTCGCTCTGAAAGCATCTGACAACACTGAGAACTGAGAGCCCTGTCTGCAATCACTGTGAGATATGACAAAAGGAAACGAAGCCTGTATAGATTTTATGAATGGCACCATGATGCCACTCAGTACCCAGGTGGGAAGGTATTTGGAGGAAAAAAAGGCACCGGCACGGCTTTGTTTCGAACACAAGTTATGGGGCAAGGCTTTAGAATTGTGAGGAAAGGTCTTCAGGATATGCAGCTACAATTCTCTCTCGTGATTTATTGACTGACAACATCATGCACATGCACACACACACACACACACACACACACACACACACACACACACACACACACACACACACACACACACACACACACACACACACACACACACACACACTCATGGGGACAGACCTGACTGAGGGTGTGACCATCAGCTTTCTGCCTTTCATGCACGTCTGCATGAGAAAAATCGTTTCCTTATTTTCTTTCACGGTCCAGTTATTGCCTAATTTTGAATTGCCCTCTTCCCACCTGCTGATTAAAATTGTACATAAGGAGCGAAAGCACCACAATTACATTAAACGAATCATTAAGCCACTTATACTCAAGTGCTGAGGTAAATCATTCTCTCAGCTCTACAGTATCTTTCCATTGGTCCTTTCAACCTTTCATATTCAGAGAAAAAAAAACAAAAAAAAACATCAAGTGCTCAGCTTACAGCCAGCTGGGAAAGAGTGTGTATATTGCTGCAAGGGAGCTCAAGGAGCTAAAGGAGTGTGTCTGCAGCGCGCCAGCAGGTTAATCAGCTAGGAGCAGAACCCCCCCCCACCCCAAACCTCTGATCTCAAGCAGGTTTGGGTTGGCAGCCAAATACACTTGGAAATGCCACAGAAGGAGGCATGATGGTTGTATGTGAAAACAGGAGGGGGACGGAAGGGCCAGGAGTTGAGTAGGTTAAAGATTGGGGTGGGAAGAACAGGGAGAATATGAAGCATCTCACCGGTGCTCATAGTGTCGCCAAGCAGAGGTGAAAACGCATCTGACACTGACAGAAGTGGGTAAACGCTTGTTGCGAATCGCTAATGGCATTGTTTAGGGTGATAAATGAGATGGCAGTCCCCTTGTAATGAATACACCACAAGCTAATTGTCCAACTAATGAGAAAAATCTGTCTAGTTTGTCAATTTGATATTCAGTTTGCAAAGGTGACTCCAGAACGGATGACCCTGCCAATAAAAGCAATATTGTTTACTATAAAATCACTCTGCCTTAAAGGGTTTTCTTTGACGCAGAGCAGACACACTCTTTTCTCAGATATCTTTCATCCACCTCTTAGTGCTGAAAATTAGCTGCAATTTAGCGGCAAACTACAATTTAGCACCATTACATGTTTGATGTGTTGTTCCTGGCAAAGCATCAGTTTTGGAGCATACGTGCTGTTCCACATAGATCCTTACAGACTTAAATAATTATGGTAATTTGGGTGTTTTATGTGTTTAATATGTAGAATGTGTTCAGGGTTTTTTTTTCATGTAATGGTTTGTAATGAATCTCAGGCATAGGATTCAACTCGTACAATAGGGGCTATGAAATGGTATCATTACTCACCCTAAAGTGATCCTGCAATACCATGTGACTTATGAACACATTACTCCTTGTACAAAATAAAAAGTTGAGCTCATGAGCAATCAAATACTTAATCTCATGGGTTTTACAGTTACAGCATGACTCGGTCTGGAATGACCAGCATGATGACGACCAGAGTGATGCTGAGTCAATGTGGGCTGGAACATATAGTCATACGGTCTTATCACTTTACTATCAGTACTGCTGTCAGTACGCATCAGCTCTGGTATCATTATAATGTCATACTAGTGGAAGTAATGGGAATTTTTGTTTTAAAAAATGGATAAGAGGAAGAAAATGGATGAATAGATTTGACATATTTTAAGAAAGTAGTAAAATATTAATTCATTAAATTACATGAAGTCTGTCTCTGGCCGCTACACTGGTAGTTCATGTTACCCCACCTGTCAAATCCCACTTTAACCAGTGGCGACGACTGTTAGCAAACGTTAACAGTATGATTTGTGGCTAACCAGTATGTATTATACTGTGACACTATTTATTATTTTTTCTGTACTGGATTTTCCTGTAGATATTTATTGTGTTGTTGCATATACAAACCCGTTTCCTAAAAAGCTGGGACGCTGTGTAAAATGTAAATAAAAACAGTATGCAGTGATCGTCACATTCTGTTTTTATTTACATTTTACACAGCGTCCCAACTTTTTTGGAGACGGGGCTGTAAGATAGTGTGACGGGAATCACTTATATCTGCCTTCGACACGTGCTATGCTATGCTATGCTATGCTAACTTAATGAAGTATCTGACTGGACAGGCCAGATAATGAGGAGCCACAGACTTCAAAACAATACAACCTTCTATTCTATTTTTAATGTGACTTTTTATCATCAAGGTATGGACAACAGATTTTTCTTTTTCCCTTCTGTTCAATGAAAAATTGAACAATGTGATAAAATAACAACTAAACACAACTTCCTGCCATCATGTCTCATGTCTCTGTTTCACCATTTACCATGATCCCATCATCATCACCTATTTTCAGTCGACGCTGTCGAGCAAAATTTACACAAGATTGCTTGAAGTTTAACGAACCATCAGTTATGCAGAGAAACACAATTTTACTTGACAGTTCTGGCAGAAAAACAGGGATTAAAAAAAAAGATTGCAATCATTTGCTTTTTGCAATTAATGCTTACATACTGTTGCTGCAGGTCAAACCTGAACATTTTTCTATGAGATTTCAAATGTAAAACCCCTCAAAACATGTTTTGACATATCAGCTTCTTACTGTGTGCAAACATTTGCCAATGTCAGGTGAAAATTTTCCGTTTCAGTTTGAGAAATGCTTTTTAACATGGTTATGCACCAATTTTGCTCAATTGCTCGATGCTGTTGACTGTCAGTCAAATCTATAAAAGCAGCCCCAACACAGTCATACTGAAATGAAGTGTGCTAGATATTCTGTATATATTTAATACTTTAAGATCGGAGGGTTTTTTTTTCCTGGGGCTGTAATATCTATTCATGCATGTAGATGAGATGGAAATTACACACAAAATACACGAATCTTCATTATTCCTGCTGCTAACAACATACTGCATTTGAAAAGTATATCCGTGGTTTTTGCTCCCTCCAAGTATTTTTTAAATTTGCATTTCCAGACGTGTTCTTTATTCTATAACATACAGTATTTCAGAATATACAATGCATATTTAAGATTTTGTTGCATGCATTTTGCACACACTTGCACATACATAGCATTTTTATAATCTGTTGCTGTCTTTAGTGTGTGTCTCTTTGAGCCATAATGAATGTCCCCATCATTTGTTCCTCCCAGCCAACAATGTCTAAATGTTTCCCCTTTGGTGGCAGCCAGTCAGTCAACACAGACAGAGACTGGCACGGCGACAGTCATCTGCTGGTTGGTTGCTTCGTTCTATTCACTTTGCTTGCCAGCATAGTCTCGCTGGGGTTCCATCACAGGGCCAGCGCTGAGACTGCATCAAAACTGTGGAAATGGCTACCGTGACAGGCTGCTGACATTCTCTCTATTTGGGGATGATGATTATATTAGATATAGTGTGGCCCTGTCCAGAAATCATCATTCCATAACTCAACTCCATAGCAAGCTGTTGCAGCCATTGGCTGTGAATATTCTGCACCACTCGCCTTGTTTGCATCTATTCTTGACCTTCATCTCTGTCTCTCCTTCTCCCTCTCTGGTATTTATTCATCTACCCACCTTTTCTCTCTCTTCTCTCGCTCTCCTCAGCTCGCCATCCATCCATCCATCCATCCTCTGCTTCTACATTTGCACCATGAGATTCTCATACTCTCCATCTCTTCTGGATGCAATCAGCCCTCCTTGCTCCTTTTTGGCTGAGTCAAGTCTCCTCAGCTGTAGCCGCAACTCTGGTATCATTTATCTACTTTCCCTCGCTCTTTATTTCCCTTCTCCTCATTTCTACCCTGCATGTCAACTTTTCTCTCCCTTTTGTCAACTCATTCCTGCCATCTACTCCATTAAATGTTTCTGTGTACCCTCAGCGGCTGCATTTCTTCTCTATTCACTCATATCGCTCCGTTCCTCCAGCTGGCTTTCGGTCGATCCTCCTTCCATTCTCTCTCAAATGTCAGACGGAGCCGGCGAGTAAATCCATCATTTATCAGGTCGCTCTGAAATTTATGGTGTTGAAAAGATGAATTAGACTGGTGGCTTCCACATTCAGCGTAGTCCGACTTCTAAGAGCGACAGAGATTGTGCCTCAGATAGGGCTAATCATGTTTGGCCTCGGGGACACGTGGGGATTGATCTTGCTCCTGAGGAATCGTCTGTATCTCCAAACAACGATTGGCAGACATTTTGAAAAAGCTCATTGTGTCTGTTTCATGTTGCAGGGATTCTAACATTGTGTGCATCAGTGCATAGATGAAGGTCTTTGTGTGTTTCTAAAACTGAACACAAGGTCATTCTCGTTATGGCCGACCCTCTTGTGCTCAACACAAATGATGGCGCGTACACAAAGACACACTTTCCCCGAGGCTCAAGCAGAGTACTGTAGTTAGGCCAATGGTCAGTCAACTGAGACGACGCCTGAACCTCCGCCAGCTTCCACAAAGTGTGATGCACAATTTCCGCCTGGCTCGGTCTAGTAATTCTTTGATTCAAAGACTGAAACTAACGCAAAAAAAAAAAGATCATGTAATCCAAAATCAAAGAGTTCAGGGATTCAGAGTGTTATATAAGGAAATTGGAGCCCTCTCACTAAACAAAGACGAGCCCCTGCAGCAGCGTGGGCTGTCACAAAAGTACGTACGACTGTAAGAGAGACGCACAGCCCTGATGAACAACGAACGGAAGAGGAAGGGGAGAGGGGGAGAGATGCGGATAAAAAGGAATTTGAGGACAAAAAAAGAAAAGAAAAAAGAATGGAAATCTGAGATGGCACTGTTAGAGGAGGGGAATAATTAGAGAAAGAGAGAGAGACAAAGCATTCAACACACACACACACACTTACATTCAACGCCCACACACAAACACACTGAACACATGTAAGCTGTGGAAGCCTGATGGAAATGCTGCTGTATGGGATGAGTGTGGGTATATTGTTATGGAGAAGAATTAGACTGTGAAGCACAGACGTCCTTTTCCATCCTCGTTCTCATTATTTACAGAAAATGCAATGTGCCTGTATTAATCACATCACTTTTACTACAGTCTTAAAACAGAAAATATATGTCAGTCACCTCTGCTTTTAGCCACGATGTCTGTCAGTTTATATAATAGAGAAAAAAGCTGAGATCTAGTAGTGAGAGTAGTGAGACATTTTTAAATGAAGTCTGACGGGCCAAGAAAACAAGAGTTCAGACAATCAAACGCTTAATATTATCTTATGTAATACAGTACAACAGCTCTGCCACATATCCTAACTCTATGAAGCCTAAAATGAACGATGCTTATTGATGTGTTGTACTGAACTGCATTAGATTGAAATCCGTGTTTCCAACATTCTTTTCATCATGTTTGTAGAATAATGTCTAGTCTAAATTAATAATGTCTAACCTGGTTTAATACCACTGCATGAAAAACTTAAACAAAATAAAAGTTCTCTGTAAATGAGACATTTATGGCTGTGCCACTGCATTGAATTTTACAGGTAGAGTACATGTAATATCGCGATGACAACTTTTTAGAGTAATTCCGGTGTAAGGTATAAGTCAGTCCCTCCAGGATTTTGCGATGTCGTGATCGCAACAATTAACGCAAATTCAGCCACTTATTTGCAGCTTCTGTCCAATCAGCATAGTTTGCCGTGAGTTTCACCAATCATAGCAGTCTCACACGTTGAGCCAACTTATACGTCACGGTCTCACTTCCTTGTTACTGATCGTGACGATGTAGACATGAATATCTCACATTTACCGACAAAAATTACGACTAAAGACCGTGCGAGGTAATTCCCTTATGTTCTACATTAGAGCAGTGTTTAATTGTTTTGCACCACATGCAACTTTGCGGTGAAACACAAACGAAAGTCGTCGATTGACAAACACTTTTATACCACAAAACACACCTGGAGGCTGTTGCATTAAGATCTGTTGCAAGTGCTGAAAGAATCAACATGATTTGGATTCAATGGTCTTGGTTAGTGATAACGTCAGTGTAGTATGAATAAAGTGATTGTAGCTTGAATGCCTGTTTGCATGACAAACTGTGCGTGATGAAGGAAATAGTTTAGGGATAAAAAGTCCAAAATAAAATGAACATAAATAATAACATTACAGTGTGAAAGCTTTATTCAAAATAGCAATTGGAAGAAATCAAAGATGAGGGGATGTAAAATGCCTGAAAATATCGCAACATGCATCGCAACGTTTGAGAAAAAAAAGCCTCAAAATCAGGCTTTTTAGGCCACAACAATCCCCCAAAAAAAGGCCCGAAAATCCTGGAGGGACTGATAAGATGATGAATTGACTCAAATGATCAAACACAAAATTGAACGGCTTCTTCTTATCAGTGGCCTCAGTATGCAACAGCTGCAGCTTTGCTGAAAGGCCGCTGGTGCAGCTTCTTTGGTAGTACCCAATTTTATACAAGGTTTAGAGTGTAATTTTTCAAAGGTACTCAAAAGTCTACCCCAGAAACAACACAACTATGATCTGGAACATACATTTCCAAATGGAAACAAAGACCATATGTTTTCGGGAACAGCACTGTCATAAATTACACTCTTTATGGTGACATGGTATCATCAATAGCTCTGACCTCTGTGGCTATAGGAGCGTGGGACTGTATTAAACATGACCTACTTGTTGTATCACTGTGCAGGTCTGTGCTCCAGAGACTTAAATATTGTGATAACATCATAAGTAAGAGATTAGTTATATTATCCTTTCAACTATCTGACAGTCTTTATGTTCCATGTAGTTCTATTGTATTGTTTTTTATGTCTTTTATTTTAAAATAAATTTGGAAGCGGAAATAAAAGTTAAATGTGAAAAAAAAGGTGTTTAAGAGGTGATAAATTTACTGTTTACTTTTGATTTCTTTTCCTGCTTTTTAGCTACATTTCCATGTTCCCGGATAATACCAAGAGAGTAGAACATAACTATATCTGTTAGGGATGATGAAAAATAAGGCTCAAGTTGTAATAAAACAAAACTGTCTATTAAGAAGTAACTCCTAAGGCAAAGGGAATGTTTCTTAACAGGACCCAACATTGCCCTACCAATAATTAAAATCAAGACATGGTGCAAAGACTTCCTGCTGCTTTTTTTAAGTAGATCCCAACACCTCCACACTTTGGTGGGCAAACTTTTCAAACACTGCTGTTAAGATGTCCAATTTACACGCCCAGGCGATTTTGCAAGCAGCTTTGAATGACAAGCAATCCACAAACACCTTTGTCTTCACCTATTCCCTACCAGGGAGAGAGGGCATGCCCAGATCCGGTAACTGTTTATCGAACGACCTGACAGCCTTGTGGCGGCTGCTGCCTTCAAGTTAAGCAATAGAAGTGTGAGAAAGCAGTCGATGAGTCTGCACCCTAACATGTAATTACTCATGAGATGACAACACTTCTACAAGGGAGGGAGGGGTGAAAGAAAAATCAATCATCGTTGAATTACTATCACTGAGTGTCCTGCAAATTACCTGGGCAGAAGAGAAAAAAGAAATTACCACGCATTCGATCCCCTTGACCTCAACTCCATTCCAAGACAATGGCAGGCCGACAGAAAGGGAAACAAACCTCACTGGGATGACTTGGAAGGAATCCAAACCCACCCAATGGCTGTTTAGCAGTGATTTCTGAACAGACGCTGCTTTGGATGATGGATATTGAGAGACATATTGATGGAAGGCTGAGAAAATAAAAATCGCATGCTCCAGCGGTGCTTTGAGATAATTATTAAGATGGTCGGGATTCAACTGTTATCTGAAATTACTGGCCATCAAAGCTGAAGAACAGTTTAATTATTCTGCAACACAGGGCAGAGATCTAAAGCAGCAGGAGCGGCATCGCTGTCACCTCTGCAACAATGCGGTCTAATTAGTTGGGTCTAATTTCCTCACGGAGTGATTATGTTCACACGATGGAGATTTCAGTCCTGTTCATGTTGTGCTCCACATGTTGAGTTTCTTGGGATTTTTTCTTCGTACGAATGTGGCTGAAGCGCAGTTATGAAACCTGTCTAACTTTATCTGTTCAGAGGAAAGCGAAGGACAGCCGACGGCAAAAGGAAACCAGAGACAGAAGAGATTACCGTCACCTGCGCTGGCATTGAACCGGACCAAAACAACGCACCAGGTCACACCAGGAGAGGATGCTGCCCTGTCCTCGGTGAAGGCATGCAACGAGGAGCATGCTGTAGGGCTGCTGAGACATAGGACTGAAAGTTGAAAGGAATCAGCTCCTGTTTGCTCGCTCCTTACCATCAGGTAGCATCAGTATTTTAAACTGTTCTTTCTTTCTCGTGTTTGGGGTAAAAAAAAAAGTGACACATCACTCGCACATTAGATTCACATTTGCTAGTATAACACTATTATATCTTCAATTATTCTGTGTCTGTTTCAGTCTTGCTGCTATTGGACAATTTTACCTAAGAGATTGATGCAGTTTCATATTTTCTGTTGTCATCCCAGCTTCTGCAGCCATGTTCCTTCTCTGTGCATCTGCTCCGTCTGACTAAGTGTAATAGTGGATAATGGTAGCAAGGAAAGAAAGTTGGCTTCCCCTAAGCTGGCTCACATTGAGAAACAGGTATCAAACACTAAGGGAGCCAAGTTAATTTAATGAATCATTAAGTAGGAGCAAGAGAGTGCTTTTTCCTTCACTGTCTTGCCTCTCACCCTTTCTCACACTTGCTCACCCTGCTCGCTGAGTGGCACATCTCTGTGCAAAATGAAGGGAGTGCCTGAGCCTCCGAATGGAACGAGCTCCTTTTGATGGCCCTATTTGTATTCTGCTGCTGTGCTGCTTTTGCTGACCTGGGAATGAGAGATACAGGCAGGCAGCAGCTTTATCTGGCCAACAGGCCACCCCTGGCTTCCGCTTCTCTCCTCTCCTTGCTTGCCCAATGGCCGACTGCCTCTTGATGCCTTTTAATCCCTCTCCTGAAATTAACTGGCCAGATGTTGCACAGCTAATGCCTCTTGCCAGACAAAAGATTCTAGTTCAATGTGCTCTTCTCCTGTGGAGTCGAATTGGAGGGCATGGAAGTAGAGTTTTTAAGACACGGTTTACCACAAGAGCTGTTGTGTATGCCAGTTCACACGTCTGCATGCCTTTTAGGCTACGTTCACACTTCCAGCCTTAATGCATAATCCAGATTTTTTCTCAGATCAGATTTTTTTCGTGTAGCTGTTTAGATGACTTTTAAAATGTGGCCTATATCAGACTCCTGCATGAACAGTTCACTGCCCCGAACTGAGCCTCATGCAAATCTCCCTGAAGAAGCACGTAGCATTTGGGTGCTATTGGGTTGTATTGGCTGGCAACAGGTGTGTCTTACCAAACGTTGGCAAACCTGTTTGGCATCGCAAAGTCCTCCGTTTGCTCGATTATCTGAGAATTCTGCAAGGCCGTATGCCATGTCCTTATGCTTATTTACACTTAAATTGCCCAAAGGAGATAAACTTCAGGAGGTCATACATGGCTACGTAACGAGGTGGGGTTTCCCCCAGTGCGCTGCTGCAATCGATGGGAGTCATATTCCTGTCATTGCCCCTAAAGAAAATCATGGATGGCATTCTGTCCGTCTGCAGGGGATCGATCATCAGTTCTGACAAGCCAATAGGAAATAATCTATCTTCTAAACATTTTACATTGGTCAACTAGAGGCAGCCATCGGCTCATGGTTATAGCGCAAATTGAAAACATTGCAATAATAATTAACAATAATTGCAGTTATTCGATGGGAGATGACATCAAAGTTGCATGAACTGAGGTTGCATTGTAAAAAAAGTCCGACATGTGTCTCACACTGCCATGAAAAAGTCAGATATGAGCAAAAAATCAGACCTGGGCCACAGTTTTCCTGCAGTGTGAATTTTAGTCTTTTAGTTCTGAGACGTTTTACTCAGAAGAGCAGGAGGAAGTGACAACATCTGGTTAAACAAACAGGTGGTGTCCAGTGGTTTTAAAACTATAATTCTATTCAGAATTTCATCAGACAAAAGGAATAAGGGGGGCAGTACCTGTCGGAAAGTGTTCATTGATAGGCCAGTTGTCCACCTGCAGTGTGGCATTGCCCCCGTTCCTGGTGAATCGGACCAAATGGTATTTGCCATCATTCACTGCTGTGGTTGTCTCCTTTACACTGATGTCCACTGTCCCGATGTTGAATGTCACACCTACTTTGCCTTGTTCCTGAATAAAAGACACAAACAGAAGAGTAGAAAGAGTCAGTGGATTGATTATGTCGGTGAATCAATCAACGTGTTTGAATATTGAACTTTGCTGAGCGGGCAAATCTCATCAAATGCAGGGAGGTCTAAAAGCAAGTCACAGCAAATCTATCTTGACTGTCAAAGCTAGACAAGAGTGGCATTTTTTACCGCCACTTTGCCAAGACTGCACCTATTGTTATGCAGTAATTAATTAATTGGGCAATAACCTAACTGTAAAAAAGTTCAATACAGCTACTTGGATGAAAGCCCTCCGCTGGTGCTAATGGTGAACTACTCAGAGAACCTGAGGACGTTATCACGCTATGCTTCATTATACCACTGTAATGTGATGAAAATATGCTGCCAGCAGAGATTGTAATGATGAGTAATACTCCCTGCAGCCTGTCACTGCAAAACTGGCAGGACAGATGCCTCGTCTGCTGTGGTCCTCACAAACTGGATGATTACCATATGTTTTGTTTAGCAGCTAATGCTAAACCAGTTTTACTGTGTCCATAAATCGCGATGCCTCCCCCGTCATTCCCTGGTTCCTCTCTCCTTGACCCCACTAATTTTCACGAGCTGCCAGTGTATTTTATTGTGACTGTTTGCACATTCATGGGCGTGTAGGCATAACAATCCAAAAGGTTTCAGAGCAGAGGCAGGGCCTTGAATGAGTGGTGACGAGGAAGAGCTGTGTTTTTTTTTGTGTCATTTGTTTTAATCCCCCACAGGGAATCTCTCGGTGTAATTACCTACTTTAGGAGCCTGGGGCAGAGAGCGTTCTCATAACAAAACCAAAATTAAAAAGGCTTTCACAGGGGGCAGACACATACGGTTAAGTGATCAGCTGAGACTCTGGTCCTGGCTAACACGTCTTGATATTGTCAAGCTGAACTAAACAATGCTCACCGGCACAAAAGCATTGCAGAGATTCTTGCAACATAAATGACACTTGAACACTGAGATCTCTGTTTAATGATATAGACTCTTAATACGAAAGAAGAGCAATCAACCAGGCCAACCTATACTTAAAGCCTTTTATGCTTTAACATTCTCAAATATTCCCCAAGCCGAAGAGTATAATAGTATAATGCACCACCACCAGACGATTATAGCAAGCTGCAGTGAGCAGTAATAAATGAAGTGTGTCACTTTATTGGTGCCGGCAGGCCCTTAGACAACACATTTTGCTGAGTTTGTTTACAATGAATTCCTGCTGTATTTATGAAAAAGGAATACATGTGAGATCAATAAGGAACAAATAACGTCTTCTAAATGAAGTTCCTTTCCACATTTCTACTCTTTAGAGCACCTAGAAAACAGTGGAAAGAAGAAAGCCGACAGCTATCTTTTCATTTTTATTAGAACCCCGCTTTTATTTCTTTGCATTTTTGTAAGAGTAATGGTGTAGGAATAGTCTTCATTTAACGTACGGTGCATCCAGCAGAAAGGTAATTTTCCTTTTAAGAGCGTAGAAACTTTAGTGTGCAGTAAAATAATTGTGCATTCATGGAAGCTCCTCATTGACTCTGCACACTTTAGTGCCCTTAGCAAGTCTTTTTCCCACTTAAGGTGGTCTGAAGACCTGCGCTGCATTCAGTGCCTCGCTCGCACTCATTAAAACGTCCTTTTTCTATGCATACAAAGAGTAACAGCGTGACATTACATTGTGCTTGAGACCATAATGCGAGGAATGACGGAGCAGCTCTCCTCCGTAACAATTTGGAGCTCAGCTAATAATGGAAAAAGAATGTCACCGACGACACGAGAAAGCCATCTCCTAAAAGCCGAGGTAAGGGCTCAGAGCGGAAGCCAGACGGATTTAATATTTGAATGTGCACTTAACGCCTCTGTCAGAGAGGCCGTAAATGGGCTCTTAATTTAAGTAGTTGTCATTAAAACTTAGAGCAACAGAAAAATGCGTACAATAAAAGCGTGTGTGCACAAGTGCACAGGCACGCTCACTGCTTATCTAGCAGCAAATACACATAATCCATGCACCGAGACAGGTTTAGGTGAAGCACACACACACAGAAATATGTTGATTTAATGTGATGAGGGGATGCTGGGTGAAAAATACTACTAAAGCACCCCGGCTCTCCTGACTCACAACAGGACCTTTACCTGGTAGGATAAAAAAACATTTTGACGGCCTGCACGCATACAAAGCGCAGACAGACACATCAGCTCGAGTACATCCACTGTGACCTTCAGAGGCTCTGGCAGCCCCGGTTCTCATGTGCAGCCGCATCACAGCCTCATAACCAACCCAATAATACCTACAAACAAAGAAAGATCCTCACCCCCTGGCCCCGGTGCAAACAAACAACAAAACACAACGATTGTACACCTATGTAACCGTGGCTGACTGCCTCCAGGCGGTGTGCACAGTAGAAAGTGTTTGTCGTGGTGCCTTGCAATGGCACAGCTCTCCCTCTCCTTCCTCCTTAATCTCTCTGCTCCACCCGTGTCCAGCCAGCATCGTGGCTCAGCCACCTCCGCCCGCCCGCCCGCCCACCTGCCAGCCCACCCCCGTGCTGCAGCAATGTTTGATTGACAGATCCAATTACGTTTTTTATTGGCCTGTCTCTCGCGAGGCGGGAAGGCACTTCATTGTCTCCTGAGTAAAGGGGAAAAATGGCTATTGTTCTCTTAGTGGAAAAGATGACGGCCACTATTCCAGGCGTAAACAAATAATGTGCGGAGAATCACTTCCCGCGCGCGTGCGCACGCACGCACGCACACACACACACACACACACACATCCACTTAAAGTCATAGAGTGTAACCTTGTGCAAAAGAGTCTTTGTCTCTGTGGTGGCAGATGGCAAAAAAATGCAAAGCAGAAAATTCAATCAGTCGCCCCAACTAACTCTCAAAGCAAACACTTTAAATATTACATTACCGTAAAGTGGTTATTTAGTGGTATGATGTGTTAAAGCCCTTTTATAGCCTCACATGCTTCCACACTCTATTTAATGCCAATAACTAACGCTGACTCTTTAGGATTAGAACTAATTTATGTTGGCAGTTTGTTTGTGCATCACTTAAATGTACAGTATGTGTGGGCTTGCTGTTCACGCTCCATGTAGCTAAGACTGATAAATGTAATTCAGCGAGCAGCGCAAACCACCTCCTCCTTCACTGCGAACTGGCCTGGGCTTGGCACGAGGAGCTCCAGCGGTCCCACGTGACCCGGCACACACTGACATCAGTAATCAGGCCCGCCGCAATCCAATTCAGGGCCGATCAATGCCTCCAACACAAGCAGTGCCCCAGGCGGAGGGAAAAAGAGAGAATCACTCCAAAGCAGGGGTGGCTCAGTCTGCAGACAGACATCACAGATGACCCTTAGCAGACAGCCGCTGTACCGAGGACAAGACGCTCTAGACCCCATCCCCTGCTTTCTGAAGGGTCATTCTGCTACGCCACAGGCCCCAGACAGATACCTGCATCTGAAAGCCATTTTATAGCGTTGAGATGAGTAGAATAAGCACATTTGGCTCAGCTGGGGAGAAAAAGACCGAGAAATAAATGGATAAATTTATGTGGTTACATGCAAGATATTCTCTATGAGAAGATGTCCATTGAAAGCACATTAAAGTTAGAGAATGATGAAAGTTTTTGTCTCCTCACAAGTGGTATTACATTGCAATCAAACCTTGATTGAAATCCGGTACGGATACAGAGTGGTTGTAGTGGAATGACTCCAGTGAATCTATATTAAGTCTCTGTTGGGCGAGAGGAAGATCTGATATCAAGAATGTGAACATGTCCCAGGGTGGGAGTTTGGGTTACATATCCCCCCTTTCATCTGACATCAGCGCTCAAGTTAGCTTTTGTGGTCAGGGGCCATCAAAATTGGATCATGGAAGCAGTGGAAGCAGAATCAATAGAGTGGAGACGCTAGGACATCGTGAGACGCGGCGGATTGATGCACCTGGCCTTCACAGTGCCAAAGCCATTTATTGTGAGTAATTGACAGAGATAACTCATAGACGGAGCAGTGATTTGTAGCTGTCTGTTCTCGTGTGCATCAGGCTCTGGAGTCGGAAATTTGCTAAAGGGTAGGATGTTAGGGGCAGTTGAGGAGGGGTTTGCATGTCATGTCTTCATGTACAGAATGTACTGACAACTCAACAGGCCTAAAGCTATAGACAAGAAGCCAGCATATTTGCTGTGGTGTTGAAATTGTGTAATGCTACTGGTGAAACTGAAAGCCCTAATTACAGAAATATTATCTTTATTTCACAACATTTTTAAAAATAGACCTGCTTAACACATAAAAGTCTACAGTTAAACAAGCTGTGAATTACTGGATCAAAGCTTTGGACAGTAAAGAGGTAAAGATTTGTCCAGAGACTCTGCATATCCATAGCTGCATAGTCAATAAGAAAATAGTGACTGGGAAATTGAGCTTTGTGTTTGAGAGGATAAAGGTTTGGTTCACCCAAGATAAAATAGATTTGGTCTCTTACCTCTAGTTGCGTCTTCATAAGCAGATTGTTTTGATTTTATTTGACCAGGTTTTGTGAAATCTGTCTCTGAGACTTCTGCCTACATCCCAATAAAAGTGAAATTAATGGTGTTTTAAGTCTGAGTTCATAGTTGTCAAGAAATTGAATGACAAAAAGCAAAACTAGCAATGAACTGATCTCACTTCCAAGTATTTATGTGTAACCAAAGGCTGATAAATCTTATTTATCTGTGCCACAGAGCTCCACTGTTCAAGTAAAAGTCAAGTTACCATACTGTTGTGTTGACTGACCTGTTCCATCATTGCAAAAAAATATGTGTTTGTTTGGTTGAAATTGGTTCAGTAGTTTTGGGGTAACTAGAAAAAATGTCCCAAAAAAAGCCATATGACACAATTTTAAAGGAGAGTTCTATAAAATTCCTGGATGTGCCCCTCTGTCTGCCTTATATCCCTGAGTTTGCTGTGCTTGAATACATTGAAACATGACTGGATAATCCACAGAACACACAGTCTGGCACAGACAGTTCTGTTGATTACACAACGTAACAAGGTCAAAGATTCTTAGAATAAAAGTTCAATGTAATATTTCAGTACTGTGATTGCTCCGGAGACACCTTCCAGCCTCCTCCCTGGTGTTGGTGTTACAGCAGAACCTGGGAAAATAAACCAAAACTATCTGCACAGCTGTGTTTGTTTTTTTTAAAAATATGCTGAATGAACTGATGGCCTAATTATGCAGGTTTACTTTCATATATATGGATAAAGAAGGGAGATCCAGGATGTCAAGAATAAAGCAGTTTAGTGTAAATGCAGCAGCTCACACCGGCCATGCATACGAAGTACTGCTGACAGATAAGGTCCACAAAAAGGCACTAATTTTGGAACAATGCAGTCTGCAGTAGGACTGAATAAAACAGCAGACACGGTTTTACTTTCTCACATCAGAGGCAAAAGGCTGTCGGGCTCAGGGCTTCTGGCTCTGTACAATGACAGACTTAATGCACTATTCAAATAAACATTCCCATGAAAACTGTGAAAATCCATGAATCATTCAATGTCTCAGAGGTTCATTCAGACATTCATAATCGTCTGCAGAGCTGTTTGTGAGGGGTGACGTGGGAGGATACAAGGCACAGAGGCTTGGTGCCTCTGAAATATTGATCACACCTAAAAGAACCCAGAGGTCTAACACGGGCAGGATTTCACACCTGAGAGAGCCGGGAACAGCTTCATTGTACGGACAGGAACAAAATGGCTTCCACCATGCTACTGTACATAATTGCTAGTGTAATACTGGAGTCCATTAGCCATTTGGTTAATGCCCAGGAGTGCCAGCTTGTGTTAGCCGAGACTGAAGAGGAAGAGTCATTGCATTTTTAATATAAACACGGGCAGCAGCGTTGCTAAGGAAGGTAATGGTTTTGACTCTTGCGCTCAGGCTCAATGTCAAACTCTGAGGCTCGCTCTTTGATCCGCTGCCGCAGAATATGAATCGCACAGGGTCAGCCTTATCAATTATTTACACCCACTCTTTCTCTATTTCCTGTTTGTCCGCTCTTGTGGCTGTAACTTGCCCTGACACTAATGGCGGACGGCTTGGTGAAAACATTTATCAATGTTACCGCAGAGTCTCCTCCAGCTCTATACTATCACTTACAGCCTCATGGAACCATATACTACTGACACTGCACTGATCCTAATCATCACTACTACACTATACTTGCACGTATACATGCACATGTGCCTCAGCTGCATTCTCTCAGTACACGTTCAAGACCTATAGACCGATGTTTGATTTATTCTCACTGTCAAATATTTATTTTTACTCAGAAAAGCTGCTCCCATCAGGATGGCGAACTTTTTCTCTGACCTCTCACTTAGCTGCTACAGGACGTCTTCTGTGAATTATTTGGACTGCACTGCTCTGCAGCATTTTACAGGAGTGCATGATATATTCTTAAATATTGAAAAATCTGCAGCCCTCCTACACACACACACACACCAGGCAAATAGCATACCCTCCAGCATTTTAATACATGTCATAAATATTGGATTATTGTTATTTATTTAAAAGGAGCCTGTTTAGCAAGAAAATACGCAGCATTTCACTGCACATCCCTGTACTGCAGGTGTACATGACAAATAATACATGGAATCTTAAATCTTTAATCTTGCCATGTTTGAGAAGTTTGAGCTGTATGTTAGGTTTGGTTGTTACGAAAATTAAAGAAAAGTGAATTTTAGAGGTTAGCGGATTTTCAAAGGTCAATATAATAATTATAGTTTGTAGCAGGAAAAAGCTAATAGCCAATTCATTGACCAATATCACTTTATTTATCACCTTATTGACTTTATTAGAAAACAGATAACTGCTGACCATCTAAGTGAAAGTAATAAACACAGTACATAAATAAGTAAATAAACAATCCCTGAGTATCTTATTAAAAGTAATTAATAAACAAGCATTAAATACTCAGGATCCCCGGCCATTGAAGGACAGTTAGAAGTTATTTTTGTTGTTAAGTTGTCCCAGTTAATTACATTCATATTTGAATCTCATCTCAGACAAATCAACTTGTAACCATGGATACAAAAAAAGTACAAATGATAAAAGTTCCTGATGAGCGAAAGGCACCACTTCACCACTTGGTTGTTATGTGTACAAAGTTTTGTGGGAAAAAAAAAAAGTTAAATAGTTATTTATGTTCTTGAATTGAAACCTGACGATCAGACGGGACGGAGCCCATATCCTCCTCCTCACTTCATGGCAGGGGATGATAAATATGGAACTGATCTGACTGACCGTAAAAGAGCTTCGAGCTTTTTTTGGGTTATTATTTTAAACATAGCTCAATCTCTGTTTGTGGTGAGAATACTACACAGCTGAAGTAATTATACCGCATACTGTATAATTACTAGCTTGCTAGCCACAGAAGCGTGGTAAAACCTCAGCCATTAGTTTTCATCTGGCTGACCTGCTGCTACACTACATTTGCACAATTACAAAGCACTGCGTGTTGACCAGCAACAACATGCAATCAGCCATATGCAAAGGCAAAGGGCTTCAGTGGCCTACACACACACACACACACACACACACACACACACACACACACACACACACACACACACACACACACACTTGGACTGATGTTTTGCAGCAGCTGTCAAGGAGCTGCTTGGCATAAATCTTGACTGCATTTACTTAGTGTGGATTCACATTTGATTTCATTCACCCACTGCAGCTCTGCATCAGCATCAATTAAAAAAAGGAGGTTCTGTGTGACCTCACTCTGCACCGTGTTGGGCTACATGCTCCCTGAACGCCGGGGTACTCATTTAGGGAAAAAAAGAGCCAATGAATCGGATTTGTGCTCAATGGAATAATATGCTGTGAAAGTCCATTAGGGACTAGGCTAATGAAATTGAAACAGCTTGGTGATCAAATTAGAATCTGTTCGGCAGATATTTAATTTAATGTGCCGCTGAGTTTGAGCTCTTTCTATTTGGTCGCCCCAGAATGAAACCAGTGCCCAATAAATCAAGCGGGGGACACAATTCATCCAACATTTGTTCTACTCTTTCATTTTTCTGTAAAATGAACAATGTCTGTATTTGAACAAAGCGTACCAGACTTACTGAAAGGAAATAGACTAAAGCATTTAAGTAAAAATTAAAAGAGAAAAACAAACAAACACAAAGCGGCATGGCACGCACCAAAAACAACAACAACAAAAAAAAAATCACAAAGAGACTTTGACCTTTCAGTGTAGTTTCACACAGAGAAAACCTTCAGTCACAATTATATGCATCGCTGCAGCTGCTTGGTAAAGAGTCACGGGGTAAAATTATTTGAATAGACACACAAAAGATTTCTGTTTGTTTGAAGGGTTGCCCTCTGTATTTTGCATGCTCTGCCTACCATGTCTGGACTAATATGCAAAGCAAAACCACACAGGGAGACAGGGAAGCAGAAGAAAACCGACAGTAGTCATTTCAGACAGCTGCAAATCATCCCATTAACAAAAATGATGCTAATTATCGGAGCAAGATGTATAAAGTCTAAATGGGGAGAGGCTGTACCACGGAGACACTTTCTAATAAACTGCGATGGATCGAGCTGCTCTCTAGTCTTGTGTGTGGTGGCCATAGAAAACGTTTTTGAGCGTCGAACAAAGCTCGGACCACAGCTCATTGAATGAGAAGAAGATCGAGACAGAGATGCAGAAATAGAAAGACACAGCTTCTCATCCATCTGTTTATACACACACACACACACACACTATTCTGGTCACACAGTTCCAGTCCCAGACGAGCTGATGAACGTAAATACACACACACACACAGTTATTTTTAATTTTGTCGCAGCCTTTAGTTTTTCCAATATTGTCTCTGCATACTGCATAAAAAGCTCTAACACCCACATGCCCCGGACCAGGTGTTAAAATGGCTGGCATCTACTGCAGATAATGCTGTGATCCCTCGCTGGTTATGTCAGGTCTACACTGTGGTGGGCAAAATGAAGTAGAAAGGGGAGTGTAGCTATTTTCCAATCACAGGAGATGACGAGGCAGAAACAAGGGCCTCCTCTGTTCTCTGCCAAGAGGAAGGGTGGGGGTGGGGGTGGGGGGGGTTGGTTGCAAACATCGGCGCCAAAGCTAGTTGGACCGCCCTGAAACACGCTGGCAGCAGAGAAGTAGGTGGTCTGTTGCCAACCTGTCTGGGATCAAGACCCTACCCTCCACCTTGCCTGATGTGGTGTCAGGGATGAAGATAGGGGGGGGGAGGAAAAGAGTGAGAAAAGATTCACACCATGAGTGAGTGTGTAGAAGAAAAAAAAATATAGAGGCAAAGAGACGCTATGAGGTGAGATGGAAGGAGAGCGCTACAGAGACATGATTAACTGAGAATAGAGTAGATTAGGCATCCCGCTCTTCACCACACTCATTTATTCTTCTTTCAATTCCTCTCTGTCTTTGATAGCCAGCTGAAGAGGAGATTCATTTTAGTTTGATTTGAGATTCCTTTAGTTTCAAATCCACCAAGACTCTCCGTGATAATATCAATTCATGGATCGATCCCTCCCGCTAAGCACTGGAGACAGAGTTTGAAGCTGTTTGAATTCATACCAGTTGCAGTGTAATTGCTCCAACTTGGAGAGATTATGACGGCGTGAGAGTAGAGATAGGCATATACACAGTTATAAAAGCGGGGCCTGTGATATTTGTATAGAATAAAACCTGTATCAGCATCACAAACCAAACATAGGATGTTTACATCACAGCCGTTTGTCACAACAAAGCATGTTATACTGTCCTTAGAACACATTTAAGGCTCTTGTTCTTTCAAAGAGTAAATCCATTTTATGGTTTTTAATCCTTCTTAAAATATAAACACAAAATGAGTTAATTTAAGCATATTTATCAATTTATATTATGTCTTTTTGGAGCTGTGGGCCCCACCACATGTGTTTGTTTCCCTCATAGACTTTACTTGGCAGGCCTCCCAGTTTAATAACGACCACTGATGTATATTTGGTGACCCATTTTAAGTGGTTTTTATATTTATAGTCTTATCTGTCTGAGAGAACAACCTCAACCAAGACAACCTCTGTGATCAACGGACTAGTAGACAAGCTCCCCTCACTCTAAACCCCTTCCATCTACTGACCATCACATGTGCTCTGCAGAGAAAGATGCACGTTCTCTTACGTCCCTCCAGTAAATGCCCTGATTGTGGTGCAACCTTCTCTATTTAATTAAGACCTACTTTAAGCTTTCGGTAACATTAGCGGTTGTTGTGATGACGTCACGTCAGTACAAACCTCCTCCACATGAGGCTCGCCTGCTGTTGTGAAAACAGGATAGCGAGTAGAGGAATCCAAAGGTGCCTTTATGAAACATCCTGCTGACAAAACATGTCAACAGTAAAGACACAAAGAGGGAGAATGAGGTGAGGCAAGCCGGTGTTTACAATCAGAGGGCAGAGGTGTAGATGTGTGAAGGTGAGCAGATTATAGTTTGTGAGTCAACACGAAAGTAAAAAAAATCCCTGGTACGGTATGCTTCATGTAAATATGTATGTACAAGCTACCCCAAGCTCTACCCCAACCATTTAAATGTTCCTTATGTTCCATATCTAAAGATGTCACGTATAGTAATGTATCGGTTACATTATTTTTGCAGGAGCAGTACTTTTTGTTCACCACGCTGTATTGTCGTGCAGATGTAATCAATGATTTATGTATCTACATATGGAAGAATACCTGAATGGGCATAATGTAGCAGCGGAGTCAAAGCTCTCCCGTGGCGATGGCTCTGAGGCCACGCTGGGCAACATATGGCATCTCTGTGTGCATTGCTGTCATGTCAGCTTGATACTGGTCAGCAGTCCAAGCCTCACTTTGCATTTATTCATATCCAATTCACGACCACATCCGGTGCATTAGAGCTGTGTTAATCCAACCAGAACCGCACCAAACTCCCTGAATGCATAAAGAGATGATGAGCTCTGCTCAGTGATTAAAGACATTTCTGATTGTGAAGCATTGCCCTACAGTATGGTATAATATTTTATTTATCAGCAGGGGGTGAACTGAGAGAAGATGATTGTTTTCAGGGAAAAGGGAAACATTTTGGAGAGGGTTATATTCGTTTTTTGTTTTTTTTTAGATCAGTCAAGCTATCAGACCCCGTGCTGCTGAGCAGTGTGGGGTATTTCAGCTGCTGTCTTAATGTGTCACTGCCGTTTAGAGTCACTTTCATGTGTGTTTTTGAGATTGAAAGGTGATACGGACAGAGGACACGGGGGTGAAGGAAAGCAAAGAACGAACAAACAACCAAAAGTAGCCGTGTCCAGGAGTAGTAAAGAGAGAGAGAGAGAGAGAGAGAGAGTAAGGGGAGCACTGAAATGGAGATTTATAGTATGCAGCTAAAATGGATGAATAATAGGAGGAAATCTAGGTCGGTCTGTCTCTCCTACTTCAAGGAATGTTGAAGCAAGTGTCCTACTTCTTGTTCGCGTTGGACACTTTCAGGGCAAGCTGTTGTCCCCCTACACGTCTGGATATGTTACAGTCACCAGGCCTATCTGATGAAGATCACGTTGTATTATTTATAAACCACAAAATAATAGTGCATTTCCAGTCACGTCTGCTTAAATATACCTTGCATGCCTGTCCTTCCCTGTCAATTAATTTATAATTATTTTTCCCTTGTTATTCGAAAAGGCATTTTTCCATTAAATTAATTTGCCCAAAGAATAATAAAGCACCAGTCCATTTAAATGACAATCTTCTCCTCCGTAATATGAAACAGCTAAAAGATAAGTGCATATCAAAGGCTCAGCAGATAGCGCTCGTTGCTGCTCTCTCACAATTTACAATTTCCTCTCTGCAGGCGAGGCATGAAATCTAGGTGATTGGAACTCAAAACGATGCCAATGTAATTCTGAGAAATGCCATTAATGTTAATCAGGGGCTCCGAATGACTATGCTGATGCATTGTTGCATGTTAGGAGCCTTGCGTGCATGTTTGATGCATGTCGCCTCTTGTAAGCATGTCAGGGAAGCACGATCAAAGAAGGGGATGCATTTTTCTGGGGCTATTATCTGGCTTCTTAAGGTTATAATCGCAAGGGTGGAAGAAATGCAGTGTTTACTGATAAATGCAATGATGGCGTGCCTGCGAACGTGAGTGATGCGATGCCAAAATCGCGTGCACACATGCATTCATTTTGTCTGGTCCTAACAGTATGAATGTGTCAGTGGGAGAAATAAAGATATAGATAGGTATGTTGGCACATATATATCTTCATCTTTTTCTATTGAGAGATAAGCACAGAGAGGTTTGCAGAGGGCAGGGAACAGACAACCAGAGAAAGTGACTAATATATTGTCTATCTTGGGAGACAGTGGGAGGCTGTTTTTAAATGTCACATTGACTCTCAAGGTCTGTCCCAGGTCAGCCTGTCTCGCTGCTTCCAAACACGACTGCAGAAGAATCGTTGCTGCGTCAAACGGACACACACGCACATAATGAGCATCTGCAACCTTGACTGCTTGAATATCTCCAG
Source organism: Chaunax sp. Z400 (assembly GCA_037577475.1). NCBI lineage: Eukaryota > Metazoa > Chordata > Actinopteri > Lophiiformes > Chaunacidae > Chaunax > Chaunax sp. Z400. The sequence goes on along the minus strand of CM075202.1, from coordinate 16,469,705 downwards.
ACGCACACTGACTTCGCGCTGAAGGCTGTCGCTGGAAAAGGTGGAAACAAGTTGAGGTGTCGACTTCGATGTGTGCGACTGAAGGAGAGGGCCATCTTGATCTGGATTAGCTTTCCTCTTTAACTACAAAGTCACATTTTCTTGACGCTTCCCTTCAAGCGTGCCTTCACAGTCTGGCCAACGTTCGCTTTATTTCTAAGGATTAAGCTGCAGAAAAAAAAGAGACAAAAACCACCGCAGTCTGACAAAAGCATGTATAAAACTGCAGAGGCTTTAAAAGGCAATTTCTCCTTTGCTAATGTTAAAGCAAGCAACTCATACTCCAATGTAATTAGGGGAGATGTAAAGACTCTTCTTGATTCGACTCGGGTGTGCATAATTTTGATGAAAAGCCAAAAAACAACAGGCGACGTATGGTTTAGATGGCTGGTCCAGCCCTCCCTTTTGAAAAAACAAAACAATCTTCCAACAGAGTGAAAGGAGGAGAGACTGAGGGAAAGAGAATGAACACATCCCCATCTGTGTTCGCCACAGTAGAGCAAACATTACTCACTCTTTTCTTTTCACCCCCCAGCTCAACGTCTACTTCTTTCACCAAAGGTGTGTGGAAACAAGGTGCTGCCTCTTGAGCTCTGCCAGATGCTACAAGCACTCCGAACCGAGACGGACACAGCGAGTGCCAGTGGCCTTTTTTTACTTCAGTAAAAGTAACAATACCAAAAGATAGAAATACTCTGTAACAAGAAAAAGTCTTTTCTCAACAAAAAAAAAAGTAGTCACTCAGAATAGCCCATTTCACAATCATTGATATCACTGGATCACACTGTAGTAATGGATGGATTCAGGTGTAAGCAAAAGATGAGGCTAATTGTCCCTATAAGCATACTGTTGATTGCTTAAATCTGTGATAATAAAGTACAGAAGAAAATGTAATAGCTCAAGCTAAGAGATACTGTACTTGAGTAAATGTACTGAGTTACTTTCCATTGCTGGTGGGTGTCTGTCATTCTGGGCTCTCTGTCGGGTGAGTTTATCTGTCATGGAAGGTGTCCTTACGCCACCGCCCCCTGAGGGGAGATTAGACATGCTGTACTGACTCTCTGCCTCTATCTATCTCTGTTATTCCTCTCTCTCCATATCTCCAGCTCTTTTCCCCCTGCTCCCCGTCAACCCATCACTGTCTCTGTCCACGTTCTTTCCACCTTCCCCTCCCCGTCCCTCCCTCTATTTGCCAGTGTGCACTCCGGTGAACCAGGTCGGTGAACAGGTTACAGTAGTCCAGAGGGGAGGTCCGCCCAGGATCAGCCATGCGAGGCACAGACGGGCCTCCTTGTCCATTCGGCGTGTCTGTCGACACGGGTTTTAGCAAGAAAATGCATGATGTGCATCAATCTCCTCTTCAGACGTAGGTGACAGCTAAGCTAGTGAAATAATGTCAGATAATGCTGCTTTTGAAAAATGTAAAAAAAAAAATACATGCCTGTCACTGTCAAAGCCATTTTTTCCCTCCTCTGGTACATTTTTGGACAGATTTCTGCAGAACATTTATAGAATTTAACCTGACTTTTTAAGCTTACTGGCAGGACTTCCCTGCAGAAACCGGTCTAATGAATAACCATTCAGGAATTTTAAAACTTAAAAAAAAAAAAAACTTGCCGAAACAATATTAGCACAAAAAAACATACAAAACACAATATCAATTCGTTGAATGTAGAGTCTGTGCACAAGAAGCTCAGGGAAAGTAAAGCAGAAACAAGTTTTAATCTCATCCCTGCCAGCTCTGCAGAAGACATTTCTCTTAGTGAATTTTATAATTAGAGTGTTATCCAACTTGTACCATCCCCCAAGTGGCAGCACTGGCACACAAGAGGAGAAAGCACCTCAGAGGCTTTTGCGAGCAAAAGGCATATGTAATGAGTCATGAGGTCTCTCTTCGCTCCAAATGACATTAATTGCTGTCCAGGCAGAAGCCTGCTGGAGAACAGCCAACACATACCCAGTTTAGGGCAATTCAGCACTGGCTGCACTGAAAAACAGCCTCATCTATTTATATTTTTTAAAACATGTGTAATTGCATCATGTGTATGTCAAGAACAGTCATTTATCAAAGAACATGGAAGACTTGTCACGCTGGGAAAAAAATATGTTGAATTTTCTACTTTTAAGTGAATCTCTCCGGCGAATGAGCTGCTTCAGTCATGAACGAAGGAAGTAACACTTTTTTCTTTTCTTTGGCAAGTCTGGCATGTTAAAGCAAGATGTGAGCAAAGGTGGGTTGGAAGGAATGAATTAACCACATGCCTTCAGCCTTCATCCAAACCTAATCAAAGAGGTCTCATGAAAACCGTACAGGGAAGGGAGGGTGCGGTCCGGTGGACCCACGTCGGTCCTCTTAAAATCTGTCACGTCTGGGCTGACTCATACTGTCATAGGATTAGTCTCACTATCAGACTAAGATACATTTCACACACACACAGCTTCCTTGGACTGTATTTACTTAAAGAGCCCTGAACTTAACCTTCTTCCTGATATGCATATACTACATGTACATCATTATGTGATGCAGACATTATACATCATCATACGCTTAAAGGAATGTTTTTTTTTTAATCTTCTGGAATTTGTCTATTTTTCGGGCACTTAAGAAATGTAGTATTGCACTTCCATAACATCAGGAGATATGCAGGAGACAGATTAAAGGGTTGTTAAAATTGAATAAGCAGTCACTTTTACAGTTCGAGCGGCAAAAATCCTCTGCATCCTACGTTTCCCATGATGCAACCAATACTATGTTTTCTTTTACACCCTACTGCCTGGCTACACTCCAACTCCACAAGTGTCAATTTATAAAAGCAGAACGTCTCTTATATACGTTCAACCTTGATGACATCACTATGAGATCATCGTTTCTGGGTGGACTTCTCCTTTAAGTGTAGTCCTTGGTTAAATGTGCTTACTTTCAATCACTGCATCCATATAAAGTACTGATAAAGCAGTAACAGTGATTGCTGATTTGGAATGCATTATAACAACAAAATCAGTCTTGCAACTGATGCAGATCCATTTAAATCCAGGTTTATGCCACACACAGCTGAACTTTATGCTTGCCTATATTTTAAAAATATACAGATGGACAAACCTTTACATGTCCGGCTGAGCTGCAGAGCCCTGACTGAGGTCAAACAATTCACTCATCTTTTATTGAACGTCCACAGGTTGAATGTCTATTTTCTCATACATTAGTATAAATATATGTATTCCTATTTGTGAATCCTCCTAAGAAATTACAGTGGAATATTATTTCCTTCATAGTAATGTATCTAAAGCATGGAACATGTAAAAAATTTTTAAAAAGCATTGTTTCCTGCTGACAAATAACAACGTCTTGATATTATTTGAAGATAGCTCCAATGCTGACATTCTGGAGTTAAACAATAAAAGTAATTTTTTTTTTAAATTACCAGAATGCAGTGAGGGTCATGTTTTGATTAAGTATTATAGGAGTAGATCCATCCTTCCATTTTCCTTTGAATAAATATAATAATATTCCTTTGAATAAATATAATAATAATAAAAAATATCACTAACCATGAACCCTTCTGAAACAACCAGAAAACCCTCCGACCCATTGATTGACATCTCAGAGTTCCAGAAAGCATCGGGATGAAAAGGTCATAACCTTATTGGTTGACTTGGGCGCCCAATCAGACTCAATCAGGGGCTGTGACCTCCTTGGAGCCAGCTTTGACCTGACAGGAAGTGTGCTTTGTCTGTGTGTGTGTGTGTGTGTGCGTGTGCGTGCTTTCTCTGTGTGTGCACTAGGGCACAGAAAAGAGTGCTTTGCAGAACTGGAGCTCCCACTAAAAATAGAAAAAAAATGTTTTTTTCCACCTTAAAGAGACAGGGAAAGGCTGAGGGCAATAGAGGAGAAGAACAATAGATGAGAAGATGGAAGGCTTGGCTGTCATGTCCTTGGTCACTTGCCCCAGTGCCTGCCCAGAGGGTTTGAGGATCAATAAAACTCTAAGATACACTATAACCTTCAGTGAGTCGGTGCTTATAATAATTCTATATAGGAGCCATCCAGTAGGAAATATCTTTTATCCCCATAGATTGGTTTTGTGATGATCCCAGCCTCATAAAAAAGTGATATAGTCTTTTTTGTCTCCTTGTCAATAGAGCTTTGTCACAGTGAGAGTCAATAATGGGGAGGATTAAATAAATACAAACTCACACTCGGTAAAATGCACAGGTACTCACATTTTCACTCCGTCTGTGAAGGAGCTTTGCTCTCAAATTTGATCCCCCTCTTTCTTTATCAGCAAGAGGGAGAAAAAAAAAACAACCTCTCGCTTAATCCTCCTCGAATACATTTGCAGTGAGTACATATGTGCATGTATGAGAGTGTTTGTGTGTGAGCCAATCTGCCACACCGTCACTGATATTGAAGGCAGAAGATTTTTTTTCTCCCTTCTTTCCGCTAGATTTATTTTCTAATGTTGACGTTTATCTCTTGAGCAGGCCTGCGATTTCTCATTCCTCCTTCTTGTCGATAATCCTAAAGGGAGTCAATTTGCTAAAAATGTGAATCTCATTTTCTTTCATTTAGTTTCTCTCTCCCTTCCCTTTCGCTCCGACTCTGTCTTCCCATCTGTCTCTTTGTCATGTGATGGTTCAGGTGAGAGATGACAGGGGAGCACAGGGTGGCTGTAACAGAGTAGCATACATGGAGCCTTGCGGGAGGATTTAGAAGTGTCTGAGATGGCAGCTGGCCATCTATCGATTCCAAATCTCTCTGATCTTTCATTAGGTGCTCGTCACAAGCTGTCATGCTCATCACAAGCGTATATAGTATAATGTTTGGAGCTGGGTAGATAGAGGAAATGATAAAACCCTGCTAACTGAAGTGAGGGGATTTGATCTCAGAGAACATCTGTCTCCGTCTATAAAAGTGCAGCTACTTAAAAGATTGAATTATGTAGGACTAGCAGTTAGGACTAGTGTTGGGCAGTGCTGCCTCTCCACTGACTGAATGCACTGAGGCCAGCAGTCCTCTGGTGTGATGTTCAGGTGCATTCAGTTACGGGAGAATCTGGTATCATAGAGGTATTAGTTTGGTGCAGGGACTGCAGATGGATAGGGGAAGCATAGCAAACCAAAGTCCTGATGTCATTGTCAGCTAGTTGCACATTCTGCTAGCTTCTCTAGCTAAAAACAATGTCACATTGCGAGTTTCTTTCATCAGTCTTTCTGGCAAAGTGAAATGTGTTTCTGGTATTTATAATACATTTTAAGACAAATAAGTGAAGAACTCCAGAAAGTCACTGCGCCTGAGAACTAGTCCTACATGTATCCCCTCACAAAAACCACAATAAGTGGTTATTTATGTATGAAACAAAAGGCACAGGACAGAGTAAAAGGGGGTTCTGCAACACTTCCATGCTCGTGGTTTATGGGATGAGTGGAAGACAAAGTTGGTTTCGATCTGCACACGAAGCTATGGTCAGCTTTGGAGTTCACAACGAGGTCGTTCCCAAATTTCATGAGATCTTGGTGATCGGGGATTCCCTTGTGCATATTCATTGTGCCGCCCACATCCTTGAAATGTCAGCTGTTCTCATGGTCCCATACTGAGACATTTACTCGCTCCATTGTAAAGTTACTAAGCTTTTATTTAAAACAAAAAAACGGAACAATTAAAGAGGATATGTGGTGAGAATAGCATTACCTTTGTCAAACAAAGGAAGTTTCACAATATCAGATGGTCTGCATGGAGAGGGGCTGTAGAAAATATGGAGGCTATTACCTGCCATTCAAATTCAAGTGGCTACAAGCGATGACAGTGACCTAAAACATGTCTGCTTCATGCGGAGCAAAAGGTGAGCACCAAGCATTATCTTCAGGAGCTCCTTTGAGAACCAGACCAAGAATATATGTCCATCCCTGGATATAATGTGTTAGCTGGAGAGCTTTATCGGTGCTGGTATCTGTGGATTTTGTTACCTTAAGACAGATCCAGGCTAGTCGCTGCTTGTTCCCGACCTAAGCAAAGCTAAGTGGCAGCTGTCTGCCATCTCATATCTACAGTGCAGACATGAGGACCGTCTCTATCTCCTCATGTAACTTTTTGTAGCACACTAAAAATACAGCTGCCGTGGAAGTTTTCCAGTTCCCGTTTCTTCCACATCAGTGATGCCCACTAATGCTCTCCTCTAATGCCGACTCTTTCATTGAAATCCGGGTTTAGGTTTCGCTTCTGCTCTCTATTTACTTCATGGGAACTCCAAAGTTTTAAACCATAGCCAGTGGTTACCTCATGTATATTTATATTATATCATACATGTAGGGTTAGGCTTTGCTTTAGGAGAGTGTCATAGTGGCTACCCTACCTAAATGTGTCATTTTCTATTTATTTAGAAGATGATTGTGTTTAGATTTATCTGCACGTAGATGATGTGATTGCTTCGTGTGACATTTTTTTGTAAGGTGCTTTGATAATGAACATGATAATGTACCTAAATTTGTCTGTTAGTAACGTAATTGCTTGCCCAACACTGATGACAACCAATAATCTCACATTTCTGCTGACATAACTAATGACTAGAAAGAATAAAATGACCACATTCTGTTAAATATAACCTTTACTTCTTTAGTAGAGATATTTTTTCAACTGACCGAGTGTCTATCATCCACCATTCTAGGTTTTAGTATGAAGACAATAGTGCTCTGGCACTGTAGCATGAAAAGAGAGAGATAAGAAGGAGTGAGAGATAGAGGGGAGAAAGCGAGAGGTGGGGGTAGGGGAGAGGAGTGAGACAGAAAGACAACACATAATTTGGAATTCACAGCCAATATGCTGAGACCTATCTGAGCCAAGTTTGTCTCTGATCCAGGCCTGAATTATAAAATACCCACATCTCTCCATCTCCATCTTCATCACCTCCTCCCACCTCGTCTTATTCCTTCCCCCCCCCCTCTCTCTCTTTTCCATTCAGCCTCTTGTATTTGTTCTACTTTTGGATGTACACGATGCTCCGCTCTCTGCCTCTTTCATCTTCTCCCTCTGTCTCTTCATCACTGTGAGAATGGGATTCATATCCTACCATGAAGCTGTGAAAATGCGAGCATCCCCCAGAGGGGTGGTTGTCAGAGAGCAAAGTAAGGAGAGAGAGAGGCACACTGTTGTTTCTCATTGAATTTTTCATCCTAATCCATGAAATATACATCACTGAGGCCCGGGCTAAGGCCAAGGACCACATGTGCTCCATGTATTAATGTAGCTTTGTTTGTCCATCTTAAGTACTTATTATCATGCTTTTGAAAATGGGGGAGGGAGTGATATGCGTGCATGTGTGTGTGTGTGTGTGTCAGCAGGTCTGCTGCAGCCTCCCCTTCCCCTACAGTAAGTGCCTTTGGATGATATGGATGATTGACAGGCAGATGTCCCTGAAGAGCCCTTGTATCATGTTTGGAGTGTCAGTGCCAGTGTACCGTGGTGTGAGCATTTGTTGAAGGAGCCTGTGGAAAAGTGTGTGTGTGTGTGTTTATATACTGCATGTACGTGGCCTTAGCGGAGGGCGAGAGAATTAGTGAGTGAGCGTGTGGGCGGGTGTGTATGAGCACCAGTGAGGGAGAAATAAAGGCACCGAGGGCTTGTGTTACATATGTTTTTGTGCATCCATGCATGCGCTGCTTGAGAAAATACAACATGCGAAAAGGCTTTCGGTGTAATGTGCATTTAAGTGTGGCTGTGCTGCACTTTCTGTGTTTTCAGTGGCTGTTGAAGTTGTTAATTATTGAGCACCACATGCATCTAAACCTCCATCCCTGATTACTCTGTGTCAACTCACCAACGTCACTGACCATTCTTACCCAGAGGATACTCATTTCATATTCAGCACCATTTTATGGTGGTTACATTAGATCATCTTTTCTAAAAAAAAAAAATATATCAAACAAAATCTTATAATATTGTCAAAATGAGTGACATGGTTACAAGAAAACATATAAAAAATAACTCCTATTATTGTACTCTATCCATATTCTCTTAACAGCAACATTAAAGTACAAGAGAAAGTTTGCTTTTGTAAAATAACAAGACTAATTTAAGAGTTCTCCTTTTAAAAAAACAAGTACAAGTTAAATGCAAGTCCAGTGTAACCGACCAGTCAAAGTGGACAGCTGCACAGATTGCCCATGACTACACAAAGGCTCTTTAAGTAAGGTTTACTGCATAGCTGGTTACTTGTTGTTATAATAAATGTGTAAATCAATAAGCACAACAATATAATACCAACAGAAGTGAGCCCTGCATTAGTAGAATCTACATTAAAGATGTCTAGCATTATTAGCATCATAGGAGGTACTATCAGGATGTGCAAATAGGAATTAATTATGATGTATGGTTTGACATCACTCACACCTAATTAAAAGGTGTCAGTGCCATTATAAAGTTCAGTGTTTCTGTAATTGCATTCATTTATTTACTTCAGGCCCCCAGCTCAGGATTTATTGTCACAATAATCCTCCCCTTCAGCTAACATACATATTATTCCAATAGACATTTTGACTTGTTGTAGTTGGAAAAGCACAGGTGTTACTAATAACATTAATGATGTCTCTGATCTGTGACACTGAGCCACTATATATAGTATGAGCTCCCTGAAACTGAAATAGCTACAGTTTAAGACAACATTTTTTTTTTTTTTTTTTACACCTGTGCTTTTCCTACTGTGACATTTCAAAATAATGCATACTAGAGGAGAAAGTTGTTGGCGCATCCCAGATAGGAGTACTGTTTGATTTTCCTTATCCTCCCTCATAATTAGCATAGTCTTGCCACTACTGATTAAAAACAATATAATCTAGTTTTTCTAGTTGAGGTTAAGGTTATTTTTTTCTTTCTGTTGATTTTCTTTCTGTCTATTTACTGCAAACATACCTGCCTAGGTACATTTTCTCTATATCATGTCTCATTAGACAGTGCACTCTATTGGTTTCTGTACTCATAATTTAACACTGCAAAAAAAAGATTTTGATTTAAAAAGATTCTAGTTTTTCAAATTTGTCATAGGACCCATCATATTAGCAATCCAAGGAAGAATTGTATTAAATTGTACAGCATGTCCATGTCATCCATGAAATCAGCTAAATTGTCGAGCTACATCTGTTTTGTCTGTAAGTCAAATCACTCACTGACCAAAAAGAATCCTAAAATCCCAAATAAAAACAAAGGTGAATGATGCAATCTGATCATAAGGTCTGACAGCTTCTTATGTAAGTACCTACGGTAGCATGTAAAGATTTATCTTCCACTCACATGCACCATCTGGTAGCTAGTATGCCAGTTAAGCTGAGCCTGCTGTGAAAAGCCATTATGTCAACAGTGTCATCCCCAGGAAAGATATAGTGCCAATAATCCGGCATTATATACTGACCTCATAAGAAACGGCCTGTGCAAGTGCCAATAATGTTCATGTAATGATAACATTTAGTTGTTTATTAGTTTAAATAACAGTCACAGGGTCTGTTGTGTCTCATGGAAAATGATAATAATAAAGCAGTGGAGATAAAAATGACTCCACTGCGCAGTTTCAGAGAAACACCAATCTATCAGGAAAGTTATAATAACACTGACGGCGTGTACTGCATTAAACTAGTCGTGAAAACAGCTGTGAGGTATATTTTCACAGCTCTTTATTTCTGTGGGGAGAATCAAATGTGGGAGGTAAGGAAATACAAATAAGAAGCTGTAATGTTATCAGAGGCCATGAGCCATAACCGCGAAAATATCTATCTTTCCCTGCCATGGTGGGGTAACTTGATAGCGGCAATACATTGTTGGCCATATACGCGCTGATGCACACAGGTACACATCAAACATCTTATATTAGGTCTGTCAAAGGGAGAGTGGGAGGGAGGGAGGGAGGGAGGGAGTTGGACGTGGAAACAAGACAATATTAGACACAAACGCACACAGAGAGAGAAGAAGATGATGGATAGATGAGGAGAGACAGGAGTGAGTGAAGTGTTGAATGCATTATGCATGTAGCCATGAAATAATTCATTGACATATACATGAATTAGTGTCAGTATGCACGTAGCATGTGAAAAGTAATGGGAGAATGGATACAGCGGGGTCTGTGCAATATAATATTTACCATCCACAGCTGTTCATTCCACGACATTGTGCATGAGTGTCTGCACCGGGGCTTTCAGCTATCCAGCCCCGCAAATTAGCACAAGGGTAAACCTCAAGTGGCTAATGGAATTCAAAGTGCCGTCATGATTTGAGAGAGGTTGAAGATTTAAAACATCTCCAGGGACCAAGATGAAAGTGTGAATGTGTGTGATTCACATGCCCTGGGTGGGATCAGACAGGAAAGTGTGTGTGTGAGACATCTGGAGCATCTGTGCATTCATTCGGGGAAGTTTTATGAAGACCATTACTAATATCACCAGATAAGTGGCTTTTCATTCGGTGTCGAACACAAGTGCAAACTGTGAAAATGCCACCCGTCCTATGATTTATGAGGGAAACCTGTTTAATACCTGCACAACATCAAATTCAAATTAAATAATCCCTTCTAATCCTGAAATAGTCAGAGCAAATACATGATCAAAACTAGACATCACAGCAAGGAAAGGTTTGGAGGTGAAATAAAAACCGTTCTTAAGAGATTAAATGTCACATTCATCCATGAAGTGGAAATGGGAGTTGTCACTGTAATGACTTTGCAGCGAGTGTGACATATTTTTTGGTTACTTTTTTTTCATAGAGAAGGTGTCCCAAAGCTTGCAGAGACTTTATCACGTCAGGTGTCTGTTATTTTTATTTTACGCCCACAGAGCTGCCACACATGAAAACTAATGCAAGCGTTCTCAGTATCAGTGTCTCCTGACTTCAACTTCTCACCCAAAAAATCTGCACAGGGCTCTAATTTCACATGCAAAAATAAATATGCATAACTCCTGTATGTGTAAAACTAGTCCCACTTTCTACTGCTCGGTTTTCTGTGACCCGGTGAGGTGAATGACACCGAACAAGTATCGATACAATAGGCTGTAACTTAACGTTTGTTAAGAGAACTGTACCAGTGGCTCCTGGGTAGGGCCGTACACATAAGGTGTGTGTTGATTGAAAAAAAAAAGTAAATGCGATCGGAGCAGAGGAAAAGGTTAGCAGCGAATTGTCGATTTGGCAGTAAATGCACAGTATATAGGTTACAGTTCAGTTAATAAATGCTGCAGCTTCAGAGAAGTCTTGTCTTTGTTTCCCCGCCGCTTGAAAAAGATACGCAAGTAAGACTGAACTCTGACCCTTGACAAGATCAAACATCCTGTGCCTCCTGACCACAGTCCGGAATCTAAGCAGGAAAGGCGACAGACAGATATGGCTAAAAATGGATCCCATTCATATTTATTCTGAGGAGAAAAGAGATGAATGTCAACCAACAGGGTTCATGTTCCTCAAACAGCCCCTTGTACAGGTGTGTGTTGAACCATTAAACCACGCCTCATCAGTGTAACTAAGCATTACTAGTTTCTATGTGCAGACAAATGTTTACAGACTGACAGGAACATTCTAACATTTTGTATATTTGAGTATTTGACTGGTAATAACTTCAGAGCATTAAATACACACAGCCACATGCCGTATGAATATGTAATGCAATACATTGTTTTTAACAATGGAGCACATGTGCTAAAAGGTTAGCATCAAGCTCCAGAGAAGAGAGTTCACCTTGGCTACGTTCACATAACCAGGCTGAAGTGACTCAATTCTCATTTTTTGCCTCAATGTTGCACAAATCAGATTTTTTCAGGGCTGTATGAACACAAAACTCCGATCCTTTCAGATCAGATTTGAGTCACTTTCATTATGCGTGATATATATATATATCCTAGATCGGATATATATCCAATTCTTGGTGTGTTTCCTGTCCTCAAGAGCGAATTCAATTCGCAACTAGCTAATCCACTTAGTCTCTAAATATGACTTTTCTGTTTTTGAGGACACAGATGACTTGTGCAAAAACATATCAACGTGCACATGCGTGCCATTTCGAAGGACGGACGTGTTCACATTAGACCCAGATGCAGGCCACTAATATTTTTGAATGAGAACTGTCAAGATGACCAAATCTGATGCATGTAATGTGAATGTAGCCCTTGACTCCTTGGAGCCACGATGAACCAGAACTCAACCCAATCTTGCACTACTGTGGTGTTAAAACAATGCAAAAGAGAAAAGCCTGGGTCTCACGTTTGCTATCATGTCCTCCCCCCTCTCTCTATCTGTCTCTCTATCTGTCTCAGGCTCTACAAGAGTTAATGCACACATTAGCTGCATCCACAATACGCTTTATATACCTTGGGATTTTCCCAGCCACCAGTCACAAGGTCGCGTCTTCAAAGAAACAGAAGGAGCTGAGTTTTCTTTCATATGCAGACAATATTGTGACAGTTTTGAAACTTCAAACTTTAATAAAATGTCACCAGCCCACCACTCATTGTAATTAGTTTACTGTAATGTCTTTTAAGCAGCACCGTTTCTCTAAGTTTATCTCCTTAATGGTCCTGTCTTCTGTGTCTGTAGTAACTGCTGCTGTAATTACAAGAAAAAACCTTTTTCTTCCTCAATGATGTAGTGGAGACGAGATTCTGAAAGTTTTTTCTAAGTGTGTGTGTTAATAAATCTTCACCTGCAGTCACGTCTGTGTGAGTCATGACACATGACGGCACATCTAACCCACGGCTTGGACTCTGTGTCATGGACTTACACATACAAACACACACTTTAACATATATATGCCCCACATACACACAACTACACATTACTACTAATTACTGTGGTATCCCTCTTTTGACCCCCCCCCTCAACATGAAGTCACATGAAGACATCTTTGTTTCTAATTTTCCACACAGCTTTAAATGCATCTCTTATACAGACTTATAGGCAACTTGTCTCGTTTCCTTATCAGAGTTTATCTGTATCAGAATTTAAAAACCAAACCCCCAAAAGAAATAAACAGGAACGGCAAAATGTCGTGCTCACCTCTGCAAAATTACCCCCAAATTGCCCCTCAGATTTCAAACCAAGCATGCAATTGTTCTTAGCAGTTAAAATGTAAACACTACAATCAGCATTTTAATTCATGATTGCCAAACAAGCCGTAAGCTAATCACAGAGGGGAGGGAGAGGAGATAATGAAGAAAGCTAAACAGAGAGGGAGAATAAGGGAGTCAGTGATTAGGTCTAGCCGCAAAATGTCTGTTTATCCGCTGCGCTCTGGGCTCTGCATGTTTAGGAAAAGTCCATACGTATATTTTTTCTGTCAGAGTTAAGCATGAGATACTTCCGTCTGAGTCAAGGCCAGTCAAAGACATTCATATTTTCCTGGTGAAGTTTTACTAAAAAAAGATCTATAAAAAAAAAGAGTATCTGTATGTAACAAATTACATAACGCACTTTCCTTTTTGTTGACGCTGCCATGTCACATATTCAGCTCTTAGAGACGTTTTAGTCTGCCTGATGGATCTTTAGTGTCCGGATTCTCAAGTAGTGGCCTAATTATTGCAAAGGCTACGGTAATGGCCCTGGGCCTGGTAAGACCTTTGGTAGGACATATATCTAGAATGGACAGCCGTAACACCTTTAGCATTTTCCTCCAGATTGATTAAACCAAAGCGCTGACAGCAAAGACCTGACATCTATCATTAGCAGTTGTTATCTAATGGCATTTCATTCAGTGCCTGAATTGGACCAGAAAAGGTGCCGATACCTCTGCCAGCAAGAGTTGGAGGAGCTTATGTGATTTGTTTGTTTGTTTGTTTATTCACAAGGTATCTTGAAACTTTTCCAGGGACTTTGATGACATTTTCCGTATGGTTGGATTGATTAAATTTTGCTACGGTTTCGTGTGCAGATGCGGATTCTGGATCACTTTTTCACTTTCTTCATCGTAACGAGATCAGAATGTCATGAAAAATAAAAATGGCATGGACAACTCATGATGTTCGCAGATTTTGGACCGAGATCCGGATCATAATCCAGATCTGGGTGATTAAAATACATATTTGGAGGAGGGTAATACTGTATGTATTGGTCATAATACAGTAACAAAGAGGGACATGGTACCGCCATCAATATGTAGTCATTCAAATGGATTTAAATAGATCTGGATCCTCCATTATGTAAAATAATATTTTGTTATTGTTGATAATTCATAAATTGCTGATGATAAACACATGATTCCAATGCTAGGAGTTGGTTTCCATTGTCAATTGTTGCTTAATTTGGCATGAAGCAGCTCTCAGTAAAACATGGTGACATCACATCGTTTGCATTATCGCCTGGGTGCAATGATACAACATTTTATGATGTATTTTTATCACCAGGAAGATTGTTTAAGGACTTTATTTTGACATAGCCTGGAAACTATACTGTCTGATAGTTCAGGCTTTAGTGACTATGGTGTTGGCGGAGGTAAGCGCTCGCTGAGGCCTTTCTAGTTTCATGTCTTCGATATAAACTAGGCTTCTTACTGGTTTTAATAGACAACATCACATCACCCCAATCCTGGCGTGTCTCCACTGGCTCCCTGTATGATTTAGAATTGGTTTAAAGATTTTACTGATCACTTTTAAAGCACGCCTGGGTCTACAGTAGCCCGCAGCTACATAACAGAAATAATGACCCCATACGAGTCAGCCTGCATGCATAGATCCTCAGATGGGGCCCTTCTGGTTGTCGAGGTCCTAAGGTTTCAATCTAATGGTGACCGTGTATTAGCCATTAGGGTCCCTCAGTTTTGGAACGACCTGCCTGAGGAGATAAGGTTTGCAGAATCAGGGACTTCTTTTAACTTCACTTCTTTTACTCACTTCTACAATACAGACTTGCTTTTATTTGATGTTGTCCTTTTTATTGTCTTTTTTTATTGTTTTTGGATGGAGCTTTATTGTCCTTTACTCTTTTAATTCATCCCTTAATTTCTCTTTGCTTTCTACTGTTGTCTTCTCACCATCACTGTTTTATGTTCCTATGCCTTCGTATTGTATTGCACTGCCTTTGCTTTTTTTTGTCAAAGCACTTCATGAGCTCTGTTTTTAGAGGTGCTATAAAAATAAATTACATTTTTTGGTATTTTATTTTTGTTAGCATTTCATCAAATACGTATTAAAAGACACACATTTCCACAGTTTGTACATGCATAGTACACTTGGCGAGTGATTCTTTGCATTCGTCGTCTATTTCCTGAGGCTTAGTTGTGTTAATTGGTGCAAATCTGACATCCAAGCTTGTTATCGCTCACAATGAACCGATCATTTGTCTTGCAAAAACAGTAAACTTGGTACCTTGTCAGCACTCTGGTGCACTGTGCCAGTGGTGTGCGTCCCTTCTCTGTAGGTGGTAGCAGACAGGGAAGGCAGGTGTTTGTGTTGCAGCAAGTACCAACAGCCTCTGAGTCATTTGCACTGCAGCTGTTACTAGTTCTCTGTTTATTTCTTTTGCTGTTTTTCATCCATTTTAACAAGGACATTTTCAGCGCTGCTCTCTTAAACTGCCAATGTGTTTGCACAAAGATGCAGTTAGATGGTAACACAACATGCCAGATGGCTCTCTCCAATCCAGCTGTCTTGCAAAGTTTTGCGTTTGTTTAGGTGTTATGGGGAGGGTCTCTACACTCACCAGGGGGTGGCGGGACCTAATAAGAGGTAAGGGTACTCATGTGGACAAAATTCAGTACACATTTAACTGCAAATTACAAAACAATATTGCAGTGACCTCTCTAAAGATCCAATATTCCCACAACTACCAGAGAGTGACATGGCTTAATGTGAGGCAAAATGTATTTCCCAGATAATAACAACAAACGTTAGGGGGGAGGACAAGCAGTGCTTTATTTCCCTTAAGATGTAACCGAATCCAGTCGTCTCACAGCTACATATTCATCCAAGGTCCAATTAATTATTTACTGTCCAGCTTTCTTCATTTAGTTTGTGTTCAATATCAGTGCAATTGGGGGAAAAAGGGAACCTTGGGGTGTCGTACGTTTCGCCAAGTACTTTGTAGTTTGAGGGTACGATCACTGTTAATATTAAATGAAACACACTTTGTTTGCACACCCTTGGCTGTCAATAAATCATTTGAAATATTCACTGTGCAGTGTTGCCTAGTCAGCACAAAAAACCAGGCTGTGTACAGAAGATGCTGCTTTTTTTTTTCTATTAATAAATTCATTCGCACCATGAGACTGGAGGAATGAAGACATTTGCTGCCCAACAACTCACAGTTGAATTATAAGACAGACCCTGCTTGGCTAGCTAAGCTATGATATCTGGAAAGCAAAATTAAAAATGCATTCCACCTCTCTCCTTTAGGGGTTCCTGCAATTACTCAGTCGTTTAGAGATGCAGGGAGGCGTTTCCCCACATCACCCTCACAAGCTAATGTGCATCTTTATCAGTTTTTCCTCGACCCATGCCATTTCACTTCCTCTTACCTATACACAAACACATGCAGATTCACTTTATCTCCCCATATTGTGAAGGCAGCTCCAAACTGCTTTCATTGGCCCTCATCTTTGCAGAGCAGATGGCTGCTTTTCTGCACCACATGGCCAACACTCAGGAGATGAGGGGAGCTCTTTAAGAAGAAAAAGACTTTCAATCTGCTTTTGCAACTGTAGCTCCTCCTCATCATCACATCTTTTCTTTTTTTTTTTGGATGGCATCAGCAGCAACAACCTCCCCACACCGCCACCTCTACAAATCTCCATTGCACTGAATTGACACTCTGCAGCTAGCTGCTGTTGATGATTATGTAAATAGTTGATGCATACAAGGTCGCAAAGTGACATTATTAAAATGCTGCATGGATGCACAGTCGACCGGCCGAGAATTCCAACTCATACCCTACCGGTTTCTATCATCTAACTCCAACATGTGGGAACGCACTGCATATGTATGGAGAGATGCATTCATTATTCATGCTGAGAGTCAGTTTGAATGGTGGAGTAGTAGGGTTATTCTGGAAGAGGATGGTGAGCAGAGACTTAGAGAAGGCAAGTAATTTATGTTTTTTCTTGTGTGGATCTGCACCGTTTGTATAATTCAGTTTGAGCACAGTGGGCTGAGTTTGGCCTGAAGATTGCAACAAGCAAACCTTGAGGAATAAATCAGAACTGTCTTTGTGGTCATCCTCGTGGCCAGCAGTGCTTATGGTTGTAATGCTATATGAACACATGAATGCTTGAGGCAGAAGAATACATTAATGTATAGGCGTTAAAATAGCCGAGAAACAGTTCATAATTAGCTAGACCCAGATGTTTAGTCTGAAGATAATTAAATAAATGACTTCATCGAAGCTAATGTGGTATCAAGCTGTTAAAGAACATTACTACTTACGATGTGGAGCATGATGTAATCACCCAGACGTGGGGCGCTGTCAATGCGGACGAGGATGCCGTCTTTGATGGTAGTGCTAAACCCCACTGCCAGCCGGTCAGTCCGTGTGCTTGGCCTTTCATTATTGGGCCACGTGTATGTAATCAGACCCCCTCCTTTACCAAAGATATACGTGGTGCCAGCTGTGGAAACACAAGAAGATAAAAAGGGAAGCAATTAGATTTGTTCTATGAGAAACAGGCAGACAAAAAGACATAAAATCCAATTCTGTGATGTATAAACATACCTAACTGGACACTAAGGAGCACAGCGTCGTCACCAAAAAGACCGTTTCCTGACAAAACTAGATACAAACTACCTCCATTAATAGCTAACTCTTCTGTAATTCCCTTAAAGCTACATTACTGCTGCTACAATGTAATTGTGTCAAGTTCTATTTTAGTTTTTTTAATGCTATTCAGCCACCACAACCTTTTGGGTGGAAGTCAGCAGTTCCCCCGGCGCCATCTATGACCTATCCAGGTCTTATATATAGCCCCTTTCCTGGGAATAAAATTCAGTATGACCAGAACTGGATAAGTCTCCCAATCCTCATGTATTATATATGAGACCTGCAACCAAAGAACAAAGGCTGGCACAAGAAAGGAGAGAAGGGGGGAAAAAAAAAATCGAAGAACCTTCATCTGGTTTAATTTGACAAATGCAGTGTAGAGAAAAAAAAAAGGTCCACGGTATCAGTAGCGGTAGATCAGCTGTCCAGAATGACATTTTTAAAAAATTTATACATCAGCTACTATGCAGATTTGTGTCAGATTAGAGGCTCTGATTGGATCAAGTTCGGCCCTGAGCCACAAAATCTGTGAAACCTGTTTGTGGATTTTCTTTTTTTTTAAAATTCTTGTCACGAGGAACAGAGAAAAAAGAGAGTTTCATTATTTGGTTGCACGGTTGGACTAAATTCCAACTTCTGAATATCCCCCAAGGTGCGTCAGAATTAAAGCAGTGAATCCTTGAGCCGCTTAGCCATCTCGTCCACATTTAGGCAAAGATAATCAAGAGATCAAAGGCATTAGACCTACAGCGGATAGACGTGTGGGTGAATCGATATGGGAGACGAAACAGACTCTTGTGGCCTTAGGATAGTGGAAAGCATTCGGCCCACCTCAGAAGCTCACAGAGGATTGGTAATCAGGTCTCGCATCAATGTGATTTTTTTTTTTTTTTTTTTTTTGCTGCCTCCATCATCCCTCGGCATCCTTTTCTTCCACATCGCCTCCACCTCCCTGTCAACCCTCACCATTTCAATTCACTTCCTCTCCCAGTCACCCAAACATCTGTTTGGCCTTGTGATGGGTGCCCAGCTGTCTCAGTGTTTTCCCCATGAAGCAGCCAACAATCTGCTCTGTGGTCCATAATACCCTGGGGACCGCAAGAACATATGGATGAGATGGAGGAAGAGAGGCGGAGAGACTCTATCGGCCAGATGAGTGTCTCTATTTGCCTTTAGGCACAGAAACAGGTCTGCAATTTACACACCTCAGGTGCCAGCAACGCAAACCAGCAACTAAAGCCGCGTTTCCACGACATGGTACCGGTTCTACTTGACTCTACCTGACTCTACTCAACGTTTTTGGTTTTCCTTTAAGGTAAACGTACCTGGTATGGTACCTACTTTTTTTTGCGTTTCTAAAAAAAGCTGAGCAGGTACTAAAAGGTGACATGAAAACACTGAAGACAACTGATTGATCAGAAAGAATGGTCGCTGCGTCATAAATGCGTGGCGAACCCATGGTCGCCATTTTTAAACAGCCAAGGTACTTTAGTGACCGTAATGTTTTTATTGTGGCCGCTATATTGAGGAGGTGCAGGTGTCCCTGTCGTTCATAAGCTGATGACAGCCGTGCGTGTCGCCTTGACGATTACGCCACTGCAGTTTTGCACGTCCTCGTTACGACAACTAGCTGCTGTAGACTTAGGCGGTACTACCGTCTCATGGAAAGTATACACTTTTACTTTACTAACATGACCTTATTTGCCTGATACTGTTACTGATAACCAACATATGCTGGTTTAACATTTATTTCTCACAATATTTTTATTTCCTCTCTATTTCTGTCAATGACATTGTAACAATTGAAACTGATGTTTGCATCATATATCATCTGCCTCAAACAGCTCATATATCATTATGGCTGAAAACAAGATCCCATGAAGACAGCACATAGCAGCCTGTAGCATGGTAGCACTGGATCTGGAAGCCCTGTCTCATTGCCTCAAAGTTTCATCTCGCCAAAAGAGTTCAGGCAGACTTGGGATCAGTTTTCCCCGGCAAACTTAGCCTATCACATCTAACACACACTCTTTTTTTTTTCTTCTTTTCTGCAGGGGATGACGGCGATGAGCAGAAAGATGCAAGCTCCCCCCCGGGGAGCCAATTATCGCATTGAAGAGATTTGCTTAGTGTTTCAAGAAGACAATGTTGTCCATGAAACACACACAGGCAGCCACACGCACACTGACTGATGCACACACACACACACACACACACACACACACACACACACACACACACACACACACACACACACACACACACACACACACACACACACACGGGAAGACTGACTGAGGAACAAATGCAAATCGTGAGGCTCAAAAATATAAAAAAGTGTGCCAACACCATGAGTTCTCACATACAATCACACAAGTGGGTGATAATCTGCATGTACGGAGAAGAGAGACAGCACCGGTTTGTTCCACACACCCCGAACAACCTTTTGGCCCAGACTACACGACTGTATTTCCACCGAGAGAGAGACGAAGTCCACTGCATATCAGTCCCAGCATTCATTGCATGCAAAACAATCAAATGGGAAATCATTCCTGCCACTGAGAGGAAGCTTTCAACAGAAGAAAAGAAATGTCTTAATGTTAAGCAACTGTGAGGATACACAGAATTGTGGCTAAACTGCCAAGGCCAAGTGTTTTATTTGAATAACTGCACTAAAGAGTATAATAACCTTTCCAGTCAAGTGTGGATGTGAGGAGCACAAACCACTGAATTTTTGCAATTTTGTGAGGAGACTAATAAGATAAAAGTGAGGATAAGCAATGGCACATTTTAACTTTTCAACCACATTTTAGTATTCAAAGTCGCAAACTCCTTGAGCATCAAACCTTGCACCCAAACTGTTAATGAATAAAAGTCTTTTCAAGGTTTTTTTTAATCCAGTGTTAAAAATGAGCTCGACTGAGAGCAGAATGCAGAAATGAGGAAACTGCTAGGGTTCTTTGTCATTAAAATAAAAATAAATCAACATGTGAAAATTGCTTTCACTGATTTGCAACAGCGTGTCGTCTATTAGCAGGAAGATCACACATTAGTACTTTGGCAAAAAAAAAAAAAAACTTTTAAAATGTGCATGTAATTAAAAGTGCACAAACAAAAAAGAACGTCATTCATTGTCTGGAAAATAACTTGGTTCATTAACAAGACAGCCTTTAAAGAAAATGGGTCTTTGTAACACCGTGTGCCAAAAGCTAAAACCTTTACCCTCTAAAATCGGTTTGGTAAGTGAAATGAAAACTTTGAGACAACACATAGGACGTTATTCCAGTCAAGAAATAGTCATATTTGTAATGTGCTTTTTGGTAAATGCCTCTTCAAAAGTTGCCTTTTTTATAACCTTTCCCTTCTTTTGCAATTACTACAGACATGTCATCTGCTATTGTGGTATTCTCTGGCACTATTTACACTGCAAACCACAATGCCTTTGTTGCATAAAAAGTGGAAACATCATGTCATTGAACAGGAGAAAGGAAGCATCCAACGTACACGCCTTACACAGCCATGGCAGCCTAGTTGAAACTGCATGTATAATACCATCAGCTATCACATCTACAAACAGATTACTGCACATGGTGTTCTTTTGGTGGATCAGAGGAGATTTTCATCTCCATCTTTGAAACATGCAATCTTGCTATGGCGACTGGGTATTTAAAATTGTTGCTAACTGTAGCATACGGGTGCTATATTGATTAATGATAGGAAACACTTTTTTAACAGCAAACAATAAAATAAAATAATATAAAATATCTCAACGCGAGCCTTAAACATCGACTGATGCATTACTCTCCAGCGTTGTGATTCATTGCATCTGCAGTGTGCCTCCGTTTAGAGACAAACTGTAGATGAGAGACTAGGTCAAAGCCTTGGCCTCTATTTCGCAGAGGTCCCCTGAGGCGTGGGAGCACAGACAGAAGGTCAGGACACCTGTCTACAGAACAGAACCGTGTCCTGTCCTTCAGGCTGCACACGTGACATTACCCACGTTGAAAAAAAGGAAAAGAGGAGGATGTGGTATTTTCATGCTGAGCCAGAAATGACGGAAGGTCACCAGAGTCGATGCGCTTGACCAGCGGGACGAAATCTGGGTGGAGCAAACCAGAACAAAAACGCAGCTCCAACTCAATCTAGCGACTGAAAAAAAAAGTATATAAGCAACATTCTACATACAAAACTTACAGGACATTTCTGCATGCCCTCCTCCTCCTCTATCTCCCACACGCTAATGAAAACTATTAGCCCCTTTAACACAAAGACTGCGCAACAGTGCCACAACGAAGATCCTTCTCTTGGTACCTTTGTCTGTTTCGGCGTTCCTCAGGCAAACGAGGCGTGACTTCTATATGTGACGTTTTACAAATACTTGAGCGGTGCTTTTTATGCAAGGGATTAACATTTACATTTCCTGGTTGATCTCGTCCTCTGCTCAGAGGATTAGGAGCTCCCGGACCTCGCATTGTCTCCAGACATTTTTTTTGTAAAATGTTTCCTTCTTTGTGTTAGCTGCTACTACCTGCTTTAAAATCTTCCGGTTGTGGGCTGCAAACATAAAACCGTGTCAAGACGTCACACCTTGGCCCTTGCATTTACGCAGATGTGTGACTCAGTGTTGTTCCTGCCTTCACTGCCGTCACAGAGGCAGAAAAACACAGACCCCCAACGCGCCTTCATTGCATTTATGCTGAACGGCGGGGTGGAACAAAGGCACAGCAGTCCCGCCTCGAAGAAGCTGGTGTAAATGGGGCTTTTGAAAGAGCCCAAAGTGCAGAGCAGCTAGCCTGGTTCGCACCTATTATAATTTGGTTATTAGTTATATTCGGTCTTTACACTATGCTGAGATAAATAAAAAAAAACCTGTTTGGAGGTAGTTAGTAGAAAAACTACAAGGGAAAGGGAAAGACTGTTGCTGTCTGTTGAGCTGCACAGGCTGCAGGGAGGCGGTGGCCAATAGGCTTTTATTTTTAGTTGGTTGGGGTGGTGTGTGCGTATGTGCATAACCTGTCATGAGTATATGGGCAGCCACAAAGAAAACGTGCCGTAACCAGCTCCCCACAGGGCAACAGAACTACATTCTGCATAGACACACATGAGTCTGAACTTTTGCCCACTCACCCACAAGCGCGCGCGCACACACACACACACACACACACACACACACACACACACACACACACACACACACACACACACACACACACACACACACACTCTCTCTCCTTTCTCCTTGATGTTTGTTGTTTATGTGCTTTTATGTCTTTCCCCTTGTTATCTCTTGGGCTTTCTGCAGTGCCGGCACCCCAGGGGACACGGAAGAAGAAGACAAACATGGTTTGATGTGGTCGAATTTTCTGCCATCGGAAAATGAGGGAAAGAAAGAGAGAGCCGTGCAAAAAAAAAACATCCTGAAAGTGAGATACAGAATGTAATTGCCTCCTCAATCACGTTCAAAAGAACTCCATCATCGCAATGTTTCCCCCTGTCATGCTTCATACATGGGGAATTATTAGGCTTGCTGTCCTTCACACAACTACAATAAGGAATCATTGGCAGAGGAATCGAATTGTGAGATAGTGAACTGTGTAATCACCGGGATTTATCTCCATTTTACAACCTCTTATCATTTCATAATTCATACTTCCAACTGTTGCCTCTCCCCTCTGGGATAGAGTGAGGGATGAGAGAGATGATTGGATTCTCTCTCTCTCTCTCGTTCTATCCTCAATCAGCCAGCAGAAGCAAGATCACAGCAAATGACTAAAATACTCAAGAAGCGTGTGTGTGTGTGTGTGTGCTTGAACTTTGAATGTTTTTCTATGGCGTGCACACATGTGTGTGCCTCGTCGTTGTCACCAGACATGGCAAAACCATGCGTCCCATCTTTCAACGGCGACACTGAAGAAAATGCAGAATATGATTGATGAAGGGCAGTGTGTTGTGAAGAATGGCTGTGTAAAGAAAACAGCCAGCCTTGGATGATTTACACTGTCTGTTTCCCCTGTTATAATAAGCTGTATCTTTATCACACTATATGGATTCACGCGCCAAAAGTCAGGAGTAACAAGTGGCAGAAAAACAGGGGAAACACAAAGAGAATGGACCAGAGTGTTGCAAACAGTTGGATCTGTATTATCATATCTGTGCAGAAAACATGCCATAAAATATATTAAACATTATATGCATGTAATTATTCAACCATGGGTGGAAGGGACATTCATGTAACCATTATAACCGAGAAACTTACTTCCTACTCCAGAGGATTGCATGGATTACTTTATATTGTAAAACATTTAGTCATATTCCAACTTTATGAGCCGGAGCCCACTACCGAATGCAACGAAGCAGGGCAGAGGCTGGGGCAGCTTCTGCTGCAGCACCAGTAGCCATGCAGGATGATAAAGTCTGAGCCGCTGGGCAGCGGCTTCACTCGCTGGGATTGAGCAGTCATGTACTGTAGTGGCTGTATTTGTGCTACAGTTGCTCAACAATGCCACGAGAAGCTAAGGCCTCTCTGCTGCAAGGAGATTTAGTGCTCAGGGTTTGTTGGAGTCGGTTGTTGCCGATGCAGAGGGAGAGCAGGTGACGGGTAATAAGCGCAGACAACAGGGAGCTCAACAGCACGATGTGCGTGTTTGTAGAGCTGCACTAAATGATTACTTTCACTATCAATTAATCTGCCGATTATTCTCTCAATTTATTCATAGAGTGATCATATCTAAATTTGTCAGTGCCCATGGTGACTTCTTCATGCCGCTTGTTTTGTCTGAACTACAGTCCACAGCTTGATGAATTTAACTCAAATGTGTTCAGCTGTAATGATGTACACCTAGTTAAAGAAATGCAGTCTTTTGTTGAAGGTGTTATAAAGACCGGCTGACTCAACCTCAAGAGTCCTCAAGTGATGCTGATCGTTTACGTAAAGAAATTTTGATTGGATGATACA
Organism: Chaunax sp. Z400; assembly: GCA_037577475.1. Taxonomy (NCBI): domain Eukaryota; kingdom Metazoa; phylum Chordata; class Actinopteri; order Lophiiformes; family Chaunacidae; genus Chaunax; species Chaunax sp. Z400. The sequence continues at coordinate 16,445,007 of CM075202.1, read as the reverse complement.
ACTTCCAGCGATCAGTGATTGGTGAACAGCCTAAAAACAGCCTGATCGGAGTACCCATATTTGAAATTTACGTTTCATTTATGTCATCAGTTTGTGATAAAAAACAAATACTTAAGGAGCAATGACTCCTGATGATGATGCAACACATGGTGAGATGGCTCAATCAAAAAGTTCTCATCTTTTAGTCACCCTTCATGGGATAGATTGCTGGATAGATTTCCATGATGAGCAGCTTGATTAGCCATCTGCAGAAGTAGAGAAATGTGGAGAGTGGTGGAAGAGTCACTCTTTGCAGGAGGAAGAAGGAAAGACGCGAAGAACACGAGACACAGATGGAGAGAGAGTCAAGTGATGCAACCCCTCCTCCTCCTCCTCCTCCTCCCAGAGCAACAGGGAAAGGCACTGGTTTCTTACTCACAGGGATGTCAGGCCATCCTCAGATCGCTACAGAGGAACAGGAAGATCGACTCACAGACACCCATTAAGGAAGCAGTCATGTATCGTCACTCCAGCAAATGTGAGTACACAGAAGTGAAAATACCCTCACATACACACAGCAGAACAGCAGAAGGTGAGCCATAGCGACTCTCCCTTCATTACTGCAAAGCTCGGATAGCAAGTCTAACCCCTCCTCGCTCGTCTCCCTCTCTCTCCCTTTTTTCTGTCTCCCCTCTTGCTGCATTACTGACACCCCTTTCTGTTGTAGTGGCAAACGGACAGAGAGGAAGGGCTTTCAGTGATTTTTTTTTTTCTTCCCATCTTCCTCAGTTCTCTGGAGATGTCAGCTCCTATTCTCTCTGGATGGAAAAGGAAGAGGATGAGGAGGAGAGAAGGGGTCTGGAGAGGATTTCAGAGGCTGGGGGGGTGGGTGAGGGAGGGAGGGGTGGGGAGGACAGCACTCTAGGCTACAAATAAGACCTGTCTGCTGACTTTAATGCTGCACGCTGCCACCAGTAGAATTTTTAGAAGGGGGAGAGGCATTTCAGACAGATGAAAGGGGAGACGGTACGAGGTAAGAGAGACGCAGATGGATCCTGGATGAAAGAAGGAGAGACAGACAGACAAAGGCTGGAAGTAAAGGTGGAGAAAAGTCAACTTCAGGTGGCATAAACACAAAGATTGCAAATATAAAAAAAAAAAATGTTGGGACACTTGCACACCAATGCGCTTTAAAACCTGACTCAATCCTGCTCCTTTCTACGGCAAAGATTAACATTCTGTCAGCTCTAGCATTGATGTTCACACTGCTCTCAGCAAAATTAGGACATGACTGTCTCCTTCGCATCATTCATAATGCATGACGCACGATGTGTGTGAGGCATATCACTTCAGAGGCAGGCCACACCAAACCCTGCTGAGGATTAGGTGAAGAAGATCTCCTAAAGAATAAGGGATTCCAAGATGGCTCCGAGTGGAAGCGTCATTTATAATTGAATCTTCCCTGGAGGATAGTGCAGCCTGTCTGCCTTTGCCAAAGCTTTGTGGAGAGCCCAGAACTCCTCTCCTCTACCTCACTCTATACTAGTCTGTCTCAGTCTCTCTCCTCCTTCTCTCTGCAATAACAGAGAGGCCCTCAGACACACATACAACACAGCAACCTCAGCCACTCATCTTATCCCAAGGCCTTTATGAGTCAACCCCCAGTTGGACCCATTTACTCTTTCTGAACTTTGTACAAACTTGCCTTCTCTGGACAGGGAGTGAGAAAAATAGATTGTACAAGCTATATGCATTACAAAATTGGTTGCGCATTGTTCAATACAACTGGTGACGGCGACAAATGCATAAGCTTATTGAATTGTGCGGTAAACTTGAACGCTAACCAAATGAAACAATGTGCCTCAGACTGAAAGCGAGCAAATGTGGACACTGCACAAGTTATTGTTCAGGTAATATGATTTGCAGACGTTTTATGATACAGAAAATGAGCTAAACATGTTTTAAAGAAGTTAAGGATGGAAATAATGCATCTGGTGAGTAAAAATGTGAATAGAACTATGATAAGATACAACCACCTCACCCTCAGAGAAAAACACTGTAACTCTGTTAGAATTGAAGATTTTTGCCTTTTTTTTTTTTACTGTTGAACTGATCATCAGTTTTCTGTTTTTCATTTTTCTTTCATCTTTTTCTCAATGACCCAATTTAATTCCAAATCAATGCTCAATCTCAGTTATCAATAAAACTGTCAGTCAAACCGATATGCAGGCAACAAAGTTAAGATCAATTTTTTATTAAACAAACTATGCTCTCTGCTCAAACAACAATTAGCTAAAATGAAAATGCCCCACATGATAACAACATCAACAACAAAAAAATGGGTGTGAATGTGGGTAATTTAGACTTGGGCACTTACAGGATAAACTAAACAAAATGAAAATTCAATAACTTAACTCAAACCACAGCAGCAAAAGAATAAAAATCCCGACTCCCCCAGGATCCTCTCCCCTCCATCCTCCCCCTCTGCAATATTTCTCTTATCAGTATCCCCGGTTTTAAATTTCAACCGTCTGTCACTATTTAGGTGTGGGGAAGTATAATTTCCACAGCTGCATAATAATAAGAAACGTCACTCCTCTGGAGCTAAGGTCTCAGACACAGCGATGTAGCTTATAATTTGTCTTGTAAAAGAGATTCTTGATCTCATTGGGACAAACCTGCTTAAATAAAGATTAAATAAAAAGAAATAAAATAAAATAACTGCTGCTGAAAAGATATTTCACTCAGAAAAGAGTAACACAACCACCATGCTACTTAAAAAGTAGATTAGTTAGTAACAATGCTACTCGTAGCGCTGCCACTCCTTATTTCTGATGAGAAGTGATTTTTGCCAATAGTGGTCTCTCAAATTAAATGAAAACAAAGGAAGCCGTTTGATGACATCAGGAACTAGAATGAGATCATAGTACGTCTTCGTTGTTAAACAATTGCAGATGAAAATCGATCTGAGATCATGTTTTATATTCATTTTAAATTATTTCCTCTTCACTCTCTGACCCTTTTCTACAATTTCTAGCAACAGGTGACGAAATGTAATGCACCATTAGCTTGAAAATGACTGTAATTATAGCTGGAACTATCTGGGATAATGTAAGTACACAACTCAACAAATATATAGAGGTTCTGGTTGTTTTAGACATTTTAATAGAGAAATGTTGCATATCTTTAAATAGAGGCTGACAGCCACAAACCAAGATTTTCAAGCTGAGGGAGGAAGCGAGACATACCTTTCCTTTCATTTGTTTGACATGCAGGCTGTATATGTAAATTACAGACGGACTCTATTTATAAAACAAGTTGAGATTGTCTGTCTCAGATGCCCACCTGCCTTTGAAGCATATGAATCAGAGAGCTGGACGGACGGATGCTAAAAAGGAATCAGAGTCTTGCACACAGCAGGGCTAATCTTCCCTTTGATATTGACAACATCAAATATAAGCTCTTGAAACTAAAATGTCATAGAGAGTAAACAATCAGGCAATCAAGCCGACAACACAGATCTTTGTTTTCCAGATCAAAATCAAACTGTGAATAAACATGCCTGATGACCTTTTTTTGGTTGTTTTTTTTTGCTCTGTGCTCCCTTTTGTCTCAACGTGATGACTGCCCGCTGAAACACAGCCTCATTGTCTTCTCCAAAGCTAGACCAGCTGTGCCGTGGTTGGCATAGCAACCCCGCATCCTTGCCACCAATGGCTGTAGCAATCATGAATTCGTCCCCAAACACTACCTGTATCAAACACCTCACTGATAAACTCACAAGCAGCTCCTCGCTACTAATGATGAATAGGAGTACTTCAAAATGCATCTCAATGCAACTCCCACACCTCCCGTGCTTTGTCCGTCATACTGTACGTAAACATAAAAAACAAAATGTGAGTGTGAGGCAGGGAAAAAAAAGCATTTCAATCAAGTCTGTACCTTTCAGAAGTTGACTAAGCCGCCCCCCTCTGAGCCAAGGACTTTCATTCCACAGTAACATTTAACTTGATGCTTGCTGTGGCCCTGCTTTTCTCACTAAGCAACACTTTATTGTACATACATTGAGGCCTGCCCTGCCATCAATGACAACCTTGATTAAGTGATTTGTTTGGGCAGGTAGCTTTTACTTCAGTGTCACATGCATTGCAACCCGCAAGGGTCCAAATTTAAGTGCACCTTTCTGCCATTCTTTCATGGAAGCAATCAAGAAATGGTAATGGCCTTCCATCAAAAGGAACAAGAATCCATCTCTCTGTGGGGCTTCACCTGTTTGCACCACTGAGTGCCTCACATCACAACTATTTCATGCAGCAGGAAGTAAAGCTCTTTGAAAAATTGACTTGAAGTGAGACATTGAGCTCAGGCTGGGTGTTGGTAACAAAAGATGAGACTTCAATCAGAGTGTGAAGTCTGAGAAATTCTGCAATCACAGGGCTTACGTCAGGTCATAAGGTATAATCACTTGAGCATAGACAGATTTGTGAGTAATTCTTTTTTTTTCTTTTTTCTTTTTTCTTTTTTACAGAAAAAGTTCACTCATTCAGCCAAAAACCACATGTTGCACAGATCGACTGTTTTCCATTAGCTCATTAAGGCAACATTTACTAGACACTACCAGGACTAGATTTTCCTGTGTATTATTTTGGCAGTTCCATCCAGTTCTTTTAAGCACAAAATCCAGTCTATTGGGTGATTGGGATTGTGTCCATCAATCTAGTGGAGGAGGTTGTACTCATGACAAAAGATAGTTTTTCCTTTAATCTGTATATGCCAAGAATGCACGATCACTGTTTAAGCTTGCACAATAATCTTTTTCTTTGAGTCATTCTCTTGGTTTCCAGAACACAAAGACACACACACACACACAAAGACACACCTAGATAGATTCTCCGAGACAGTCTTTATCACTGCAACTGTGTTCCGATATTGGAATGGTACTCTGTAGGTGCTGTTTTCCAATTCCCTCCGGCAGGTGGTTTGACTTCAGCCTTCTATTGAATGTGTCAACCATATAATTAATGTCCTCCCTCTCTTCAATTCACCTCCACTCTCTCCTCTCCATTCTTCTCCTCCCACGTCCTCTTCCTCCACCATTGACTAGATACCTTAGCTGAGCTCTACCCCCTGCTCCAAGGACATTTACCCACAGACAAAACAAAGCAGTGACTAAAGCCATGGGAGGAAAATTTGGCAGCGGAGCCACAATCATTCTCCTCTTAGTCATTTGGCCACAAAGCCGTGGAGAGGTCAGTGCTGCACCACTTCCAATGTTATCTGTTTCCAATCCTTTATCAAGACGGTGAGGATGGGTTTAGGAGAAGGAGGAGAGGGGAGGGAGTAACAGCCTAGATGCTTAAAAGGCCACTGCTATGCAGACTACAATCTGCAAATAACGATCAATTAAGAGTGGGGTAAGGGACAGATGTGGGGTAAAGGGTACCTCTTGAAAGCCATAATGAATGGAGTAGTTAAGTAGGAGTTATGGATTGGCAGTAGTCAAGAGGGCATGTGCCAGTCTCATTGTGGACAAGACATAGAGACGAAGTGAGCAAGCGTTTAAGGAGATTGCCACATCTGCATGTGCATTTGAGCCTGGGAGTATGAAATGAGCTTGTGTGAAAGTGTATGCTGATCAGCAGCCAGGGCTTAGCTGAATTTGCCTGGATGGCAGCGAGACTGAACATGCCGGCCTCTCACAGTGTCTTAGTGTAGGCCTAATTAAAGCCAAAGCCAAAACGCTCTCCATGTTGCTGCTGTTTTGTTTGTGTGGGCATGTGGATGTGCTCACAATCGAAAGTTTGCATGTGGATGTTTAAAAACACATTCTTACGTGTTTCATGGGTTCCTAAATAGTCTCTGGCAAGTTATCCCAACCTTGTATGGCCAGTGACCTCAATTTCAAGACTCAGAAATCTCAGGATACCAGATAAGAACAGATTCCTATTGATTAAAGGGAATCCCTGAGGAATGAGACGGTTCCCCCAGAACATGTTGGCACAAAAAAATGTATTTAGGAAATTGAGCTGTCTTCACAATTTTACCGTTTTAAGTGAATTGTCATGTTTTCAACGGCTGTCTGAATAAGACAGCCTTGTCACACTGAAGCTCCGGCATGCATTTCAAAAAACATAAGGCATTTTTTTCACATCTTCTTTTTATTAAATGTATATAAAACAATTGACCAACGCAAGAAATTACATCTGATTGAGGTTCTGACCCCACAGCTGCAAAACTCTCTCTGTGTGTTGACAAAAACGCTAAATTGTGTGTCAACCTTTTTCTGATGTGCAGATTTCAAACTAAGTATGTGCATACTTAAACGCAAAGCAATCAAGTGTTTCTATCCCCTCTTTCACTCTTTTTCTACTATATTTTTCTTTCTTCTTTTTCTCCTCTCAGTCTTCCATTCATATACCTAAACCCCATCCATACTAGGCGGCCCAGTTGCTGCCTTTTGAAGATGTACTTAGCACAACTGACGAGAAATTTAAAGCGAGTGACGGTGGCTTTCAACAGCTCATGAAAGGCAAAAGAAATCCGCTGCTCTGTGTGAGTCAAATGGATGTGGGAATTGTTGCAATGGCATGGGTAGCGGGGACAGAGACTATGGGCAAAACCTCTGTACAAAGCTTACTTCAATCCCTCAGCCCATGCTCACACACATCTTAGCTCATATAGCGTGCATGGAAATGAGCAAATGCATGGGAAAGACAAAGAAAGCATTGGCCATTGGAACCCTGAGCTACCTTTGACAAAACGAGAACCATAAGAATGCATCAATCAAACATATTTTGGCATGTCAGGGTTTTTCACCTTGCCCTGGGACAATACATTGGCACAAAGAAAGGGTTCTAAAATATTTTTTCTTAGTTTGATGCCAAATTGAAAAAGTTATTCCACTTCCCTGGGGAGCCAAGCTCATTAAAACTTATTACAATTCCTGTCATATTGCGACCTACCTATAGGCACACAATCTTTTCTGTTAAAAAGGGGGAAAAAATGGATACTCAGGCACCTACAGACTTGTTTCAGTAGAAAGGCAAAGTGATAGGGCCCATTGTATAGTCTAGACATGAGCTCTACTTTCATCAAAGCTAAGACATCAATCCGTGGGCTGAACCAATAGGGCAACAGGTGCCACAGTAACACAGAGCCTATCAAGATCCGACTTCATTTTACTGCAGCATGGGATATGAATACTGATAGGGATGTGTTGGACTGTGCCAAGGGAGGCATGAATAGCAGCGCAGGTAATGCAAGAGGAGCGATGAATATCTTTGAACTTTCATGTTGTAGTTTTATGCATGTTTATACACACACAACATCAATGATATCACTTTGTACGTAGGTGGCTGAGATCTCAGGAGGTTGAATAATATGCTAAAAGTCTCCTGTTTGGTGTTATGGACAAAAGGCTTACGGTATATTCTGTATTATATGCAGTGGTAGATCCGTTCACCTTGAGGTAACACAGCAGGCTACCAGAGTAGAATAGTAATAACCTGAATGTGATCTGCAGACAAACCATTTGCTTGAGGAAAACACACAAAAAAATGTAAGCTGCATCATTTTCACACACCTGAACCCAGGGCACCAACAAAGTACAATATGAAACACGAATTCCCACTTCTTCAAAACTCACTTTACAGCTACACCACCTGCGTTCTATCCATCAATGTTTCAAAAATGACCTCTTATCAAAGCATGTCTTATCTTGTGCACAACCTGGCTACCCCCAGTTTCACTGCTACACTTGACCCTAAGCTCTATGAAGGAGGTTGCAAATCCTCAGAGAGGGGCTTGAGGCTTATTCTGGCTATGATGAACTGAATGGCAGAGACGCTGCCTGAGTGTAATAGGCAGGTAAGGAACCGTGGTCAGGCCAGCTGTTTGATTTTTAATTGCATCTTTTTAAGAAAGCCGAGTGAAAGTTCAGTCAAGATTGCACACTTAGGACATACTTAATATCTCGTGCCATCCTATCAGTCACACCTCTCAGTCAGTCTTAATTTCTCGCTGTCATTGTCTGGATTTGTCAATTGAGATGTCAGCTGTTCTCATCAGCTGGTCACATCTGTCCAATAGCACAGTGACACCTTCATTGTTAGCCCATCATCTTGTGATTGTCTATTTAAATATGATCGTCTCTGTACCTCTAGTTCATTCATGCTGCTGTTATGTGCACCCACCGCCTCCCCATTACCACCCAGACATCGCAGATTCACCAACTTCAACATTCCATCAGTCTCAGCGGAGTCATCAGCCACCACCACCACCACCACCACCACCGGAATCTGTACTCCAATGGGGGATTTATCTGCTGCTGCTCAGGGCAGACGCTCTTCAATCAGAATGTCCCTGAAGAGTCTAAGTGAAGAGGCTTTATGACAGACTAATTATTGTATATTATCTGCTGCAACAATAATCACTACTTCATTCACTCCTGATTGAACTAAGTATAGAGGCAGTACTAAGAGGAAGAAACGTACTCTGCTGAAGACTTTGCAGATTTTGGAATAGACTGGGTGCGCTTTGACCGTTTGAAGAGTTGCAGTGCAAAACAACACCCAAATTCTACTCATTACTTCAAAACATGGGATCACATATTCTATTTGAAAACCAGGATATGACAATAATGGAATTTTAAATGAAAAATATTGTCAAGGAAGGGATCTGGGATGAAAGACAGAACTGGAGGGCATCCCTCTGCCATAACAGAGCATGTATACATGTACTCAACAAGCAAACCTAGCATCAAACATTGAAACCAACTGAAAAGATTAAAGCTGTCTCAGGGAGAACGTTTTGCTCTGTCAAATTTCACATTACCTTGATCCAATTTAAACTTTTATTTTGCTCCATCAAGTGCACCACAAGCACCCTGCCAGCGAGTACAATAGAAGTTCTTCAGACTGATATTTCTATCCAGGCACGGAGGCATTCACCAACATGAAAAAGGGAACTGTTGTTGAGACCGAGAAAGGAAAGGCTTGAGTGGGTGAGTGCCAGGGACTTAGCACAATGTGGGTGTATATATATATATATATATATATATATATATATATATATACACACACACACACACACAGTATATATATATATATATATATATATATATATATATATATATATACACACACACACACACAGTATATATGTATATATATATATATATATATATATATATATATATATATATACACACACACACATACATACATACATACATACATACAGGTGCTTTTGGTGCATGTGTGCAGATGCATGTTTGCATATTCAGACTGTAAGTATAAATTTCAGTCATAATTATTCAGCCGCCTGTGGGTCCTTCTAAAAGAGCCCCGAGCAAATATTTACATGACTGTATGCCAATTGCATCACTAATGGAGTGCTTTTGTGGTAAAATGAAGAGGCTAGTGAGGCGTGATACGTGGTTACAGCATAGTAACTAAGGGTGGCAGGAGTGAGAGGGGTAATGTTGGGAAATAAACTGTTAATGTGTCTGGCTGACAGGAGGAAAAAATGGGAAAATATGAAGCCTCACATCCCATTACCCATTCCAATATTCTCTCACACAAATGTTCTCCACATAGGCCTCCCATGACTAACTGTCCTGTTCATTCCAGCCAGCTGCGTTTGTATGTACAAGTGGGTAAAAAAAAAAGCATTGATACTCATGGGTGTAATTTGCTCCGGCATTACTGGTACAAAAAAAAAACATTAGTTGAATACTAAATATGCCCATTTAATGCCATCAAGATTGGGGTTGTTCTATCTTCTTTGCAGTCTAATAAAAGATTTGGATAGTTATCTGAGCTTGCATATCCAAGCGGGAGAGATTAGACTAATAAATAGCACAGAAAACTCTCCCTTCATGTCAGTTTGTTTTTCAGCATCTTTGCGCAGAACGTAATGGTAATCAGGCTTCACTGAAAAGGAGGGACGCCACAGCACTCCTAAATTATTCTCTTTGTCTTTTAGACATGCTAATTTCACAATCAGATGGCCCTCCTTCCACACGTATAAGAGTATGCGTGGAAGGAGAGCAGAAAAGTCAAAAGGCTGAGGCTGGAGTCAGAGTCAGTGGCTGACTGTAGGATTGAGGGTCATTTCTCATTCTATACTGTCAGCACTACCCGGTTTAGCTACAAGGTATTTCACTTAACGTAGAGGAAACCCAACTGGCTCAGAGCTCTTCCCTCACCAAACACTTTAATTGGACCTTTTTAACACCAATCTGCTGCCCCCAAACACTGCATGGCTTTTAATTAAACAAACACCTTATTAGATTTCACTTCGGGCTGCTTGAAGGGTTGCATCTATCTGATCTTCAGCCACAGCACCACAGCGAGGCCAGCCCCCTCCCAACATTTTATTTCCATGGAGCATTCATTTGGACGCCACTTCTACTAAAGACCATCCTGAACTCATCTCGACACTCCTTTGGCTTCGATTAATACCAGGGTTATTCAGCCAAAACGCGTCAACAACACACATTTCTCTCTGAAATGGGGATAAATGGATCATTCTCACTGTGCCGATAAATCAATAAAACATTACGCTGATGAAAAAAAGGGTTCCCACGAGAAAGGTGTCTCACCCATGCTGCTGTCTTGCTATACCTATTTGTCTTTCTCATCTCTCTCACTTTCATCAGGAGAGGATGGGACAGAATAAAGGCATAATAGGAGGAGAGATGTTTGCTATTTCAGATTTGTTCCATCTATATGATGGAGGATTCCATCTCAAACTAAACATGAAATCATTTGTACCACTCAGATAAGCTGGGTATCTCAATGACGAATTAAGAATGAGTGGTTGATGGAATATTAAACAAATGAACGAAGAGTTGTCAGACCTGGGGGAAAAGGCTTACTACACTGCCCTGTCACCATTACCCAGGCTGCCTCACACTAAGGACGGAACCACTAATGCACCCTTGGGTGCAGAAATTAACCTGTGTTGAGCTTTAATGCTGACAGTGCATCAACTTGTGCAAACCAAAGACAGCTATCTGCGAGTCCTTGCCAACGAGAGCTTGACTATTTCCTCACTTACAACCACTTACAACAGTCACATTGAATCAATGCCTGTGGATAGTTTGATTGGGCCAACCTCCCCTCCCTCCCCAAAGCAAAGCCTGTCTCCTAGTATATATCCTAAACGCACATTTTCCTTTGCATTGCCATCACCTCCACCACTTCTACTTTTTCACCGCCCATGGGTGCTTTTTATTTCAATTAAAAGATTTGAATTCTCTTTGATGATCGGCATCTACCACAGTGGCTTTACCCTTAATCTCCCTCTCTGCCTCCTCCTCCTTTTCTCTTTGCTGTGGCATTGAGGCGATCATTGCTATGCATGACATGATCGTGAACTTGATATATATATATGTGTGTATGTGTGTGTCTGTCTGTATGGGAGTAATGTAAAGGTATGTCCCTGAAGCTACAAGAGCCATTATTTGGCAGCACACCTGAGACAGAAGTGCGCTCGTGGGGGTGGTAGTCACGGCCTTCGTCGCATAACTCCTCATCCAGCTTTTATTACTGCTCATTGCCAATGCAAATGAGCACAGCTAAAGCTATCAATGCCACCTGAGTAGTGCCAGAAGGGACAGCAGGCTCCAACGCATTCCTGCAAGTCCTTGATAAAACAATTGTGTAATGTATGAGAAAGGATAATTCCATGAATGATGAATTACCCTCCCTTTTTATGGAACTTTTAGATTCCATCTAAAAGCGCACACATTAGGGTTTTGCTTGCTGGTTATTGGACCACTCGCGAGCATTAGTATTCTGTTGGAACTCTGGGTTTATGTGGCCACTCCAGAGAAGAGGGAGCATAAGAGAGAAAGGGAGAAGAGACAGCTGCATTAAAGTTTCGATGATGGCAGTGAAATATTGCTGAGGGAGGAACCTTAACTTTTGATTTCATGAAAAGCAATGGAGACGACGGATAGACCAAAAAGAGGAAGAAACAGATACCGAAGGCTTGCAGTAGCCATATCCAGCAGTTGCAGGGAAGTAAGAGACAGAAGAAAATAAGAGTTACAGTTAAAGAACCATAATATCTTTGTCAAGACTTTTACATATTTCTCTACAGTGGCTCCTATTCCCCCAGGAGACACTGATTCCCCTTTTAGCTACACCAGGTCACTATTTCCTAACTTTGTGTGCGTCTGTGTGTATGTCGGAAGATGTGTGTGTGTGGACTGGCTCTCGGCTTAGCCAATTATGTCCTTGAGCGAGAGCCATCTCCCCGTCCCTGACCTTTACTCCCAGCTCCCAACAGACCGCCCTCTGCTCCACCACTTTGTGTTAATGTCTGTCCCACTATTGCTCTCCGTTAGTCCGATAGGAAAAGAGGAGACGTGTGCTTCCTGGTCTTCTTCATTTCATAGGAAAGGGTACGACACTTTCTCCTAAAATTCCTCCCTTTTTCAGTTGTTCTGTGCTTGCCAAGGTTTAGAAATAATTGTTGTTTCTGCCTCAGAAGCAATTTCTATTGAGGGTTTGAAGAGGCTTGTTCAGTTCTAACTGACTGGTGGGAGCTTCTTGCATATGCACTCTTGTCCATGCATGCTTTATCTGCATCTATGCTTTTGTCACTGTGATCGAAGTTATTAATAGCCGTGAATATGATCTGTTGTCGTAGGTGAATTTCTATCTAGGGTGCAGACCAGTAATAATACAACCAGATCTGCCCATTACTTCCTGATGGCATACCTCAGCAGGGCTCCACAATCCAATCAACAGCAGATAATGAAAGCAAGGAAGCAATTTAAAACCTAGAGGGTCCATCAAAAGCGAAAAGGCAGCACACCAAGCAGATCAGCCAATATTTTGACAGATAACCATACATATCACATTTTCCCTCTTTTCTTTCTTTGTCTCTCTTGGTGTATATCTTTACTTTTTCCAGCCTCAGTTATATAACTTTGTGTCTCTCACTGCAGGGCAGGATAATTAAAGTTCTTTGACGCTCTACCTCTCCAACTACTTCACAGGGATCGAGTTAATAGAAGTCACCAGCTTCTTCCCGACCTTAGACTTTAAATTGAATATCTCCACTCCATTTGAGAGCTGCAGAAAGATAAAAGGACAAAGTGATGGGCTCTAACTAGACAACTGGAGAGGCTTTAATGGTCACTGCATCATACGATGAGTGAATATCAGTTGAATGTGAGCGCCAATAAAATGTGTGATTCTCTGATGCATGGCTAGGAAAGTGTGCTTTAATGGTGTGGGCACTAGTCTATGAAAGAGCATGGAGGGTGAAATGGCTCAACTGAGGTTTGAGTCTGAATGTTTGGGGAGAAAACATGTCATCTTCTTGTTTCTCCTTTCTCTGATTCATATGTCATCCAAACATTTTTGCAGATGCAAAGTTGCCAACAGGAAAGCACAAACAAAAGTAGACAAAAGACTGGTGCTTTTTTTGTTGGTCCCACACTGCCAAATATCTTTCTGCTTTCTCTTATTTCGCTGTCTCCCCTCACTATATGCTGTTAACAAAAGCACAGGGTTGAAGCGACAAACTGCATACTGTATTGCCATATACTACAGTACACAGTATATGCTCCCTTGGCATGAATAGCTGCACAAATTATGGGTATCTTTAAAATTACCCTCCATTTGCACATCACTGAAATGTGTTTTGTGACCAAAATGGAAACCAGAGCGGCTTGGCTGTGGTAATGCATTATGTGGCTTTTATTTAGCCTTCAGTATGAGGTGGAAAATGAGACATATAGAGTACACATATACTGTATATACTGTATGTATGTGTTATCATTACTCACCCATGCACTTCAGATGTGTGCAAAGAAGCCAGCTGCTCATCACAGACGCCTCACAGCTGATTACTTAAGATTGCTTCCACTAGTGTGGGAGTATAAATCGTACATATATGTAAAAATGCTGAAAGACAGCTGCCTCTTTTTAATTCTATTTTTTATTTGCCTGATGATGTTATGAGTTCTGATTAATACTCTGCAGGGTCAGAGTAAGTGTGGGCCCTCATGCCCAGTCTATCTGTGCATACAGGTTTGTTCTGCAGGAAAATACTCGCTCTCTAATGGACTTCAATGCCATTTCAAAGACATGGGTGATACCTCTACTTTACTTTGGTAAAAGTAAAGTAGAGGTATGTAAATTGTAAATTTTCCCCACTGTAAATTTCCCCACTGTGGGACTAATAAAGGGATATCTTATCTTATCTTAACTAAGGTTTATGTGATTCATAAGTATGGTCTAACTATCATAACTGTCCTTCTTTCTCCTGATACTTGCACACGTGTTGTTCAGAACTGTAGCGAGGGGTGTAGGAGGACATGTCTGTGTGTGTTAAAGATCTTCTTTTCGTGGGTGCATCCATACTGCCCAGGCCTGTGTGCATCTGGGAGGATGTGTACGTGGAGAGGCTTTGAAGTGGAGCCATGCTGGGGTGCATTCTGCATGGCAGGAGAATTGCTCCCGGCGATGCCACGGCTACGTTGCACATTGAAGACACATACGCAGGAAGTGCACATACAGTATACATGTGGACACACACAGTTGGAGGCAGTCTGAAACAGAGGGGCGACAGTATTTCATGAGACAGGAGAGTGGGCTGCAAAACACCACACCTGCCAGCTCGTATCTAGTCACCAGCGTCCTGGAACCCAGACCTAACCAGACTCGCCAAGTTTGGTCTTAAAAGCATAGGATTTTTGATTCTGCTCGCATACGCTCATCACTCTGGTTGGATTTTCTTTGGCACTGTGAAATAATTTATTTCACTATGCATTATGTCATTATGACCTCATTTCATCATCTGAATCAAATCAAGTGTTTCCAGTATGCAAGAAGCTACAGCAACAGCCACATGTAAAAAAAAACTTCAGATTGTGACATGTCATAACGTTAAGACAAGGGTGTCAAAAATATCCATGCAAACCAGATGTGCAGCACACACACACACACACACACACACACACACACACACACATTCTCACAAAGGTCAGTATCATCATACCAGACGGGGATCTTGGCCATTATGATCCAAATCAAAACCAAAGGTCTGAATTTCAACAAAGCTTGGTAAACAACAGTGTTAACCAATAAAACCCATCTGCTCACTGAATCATTGTCCTGTGCTCCTCTCCGACTGACACAATGAGCCTCTTCACTTCATCAACAACCACCATATGGATCAATACAGCACTTCTGTATTGATTCTGCATCCTGTGGTCAATGCCAACACCAATAATCACCTTTGTATGCTCATCAATTACGCCTGTTCCACAGCTAAAGGTTAGATAAGATGTTGTTTTTTCACTATACGAATCATTGCCCAGGAACACTGACGATAACTAAATGGATCTAGGAAAAAAGATAATAGGGTTAGAGCTCATGGTGTTCATCAATGTCTGCATTCTGGTTCTCAAATAAAGTCCGATTGGTGATGAATGGCTAAAACGTACGGGTGGGATGCTGAAGTCTGCGTTGGAAAAAGGTGAAAATGATCCGTTGAAGAACATTAATGAAGCATTAAGGAGACATATCTTGGCTTTGTGAGAGGTCTAGCGGTGAAGCAGAGTATCCTTCTAAACTGAGAACATTAAGGTCAACAGAAACATTAATTCACTCCTCAGAGTAACTTACTTGAGTTTTAAACTCATACACACAAACACATGCACACATACATAAGCATTTGACATTTGAAAACAGCGACTACGTTGCTTGAACTGGCACTGATACGTACACTATGGCATTGCAGTGGGGTGAATATCTTTCCTCTCTCCTCTTCCAGGGTAGAGCCTGATAAGCTCGGCTCTGGCTTGGCCAGATAGACAGAATGGGGGCTAAGTTGTTTTTTTTTCTCCTCTTTTTCTCTCTCTCTGTGTGTCCTAGATATCTGCCCATAGTGGCGGCACTGCGTTAATTCACTCAGACGCTGTCACGAATGCGGCTCAACGTAGCCAGAGCCTGCAACTTGGCACGAGGGTAGAAAGGAGAGGGAGCGTTTGGACGGGGTGGGATAGAGGGAGGAGCAGAGATAAAACGACAGAATTAGACAAGAGATAAAGGAGAAACAACAACATGATAGATACACAAGGAATGGAGATAAAAACAAACAAACAGGGGGCTATTTATGAAAATGAATGGCTTGGGATGTGGGTTTGTGGAATTAACACTGGTGACAAATCATGCATGGGCGTCAGTGTTGAATCCCATTCAGGCGACACGTGGCTCCCTGCATATGTCTATGGATTTGGTGACACCGTATCAGGATAAGCCTCTCTCTCTCTGCTGCATTCAAAGATGTAATCTGTACTGCATGCTGCCAATTCTAAGGCCAGGTCCTTCAATGGAGAAAAAGACGAAATGTGATGCAATTGTGCTTACTCTTCTTGAATTACAGAAACACAATTCAGTATTGTCACTTGCTAGCTAGGTAGGCCTGCAGATAGCTAGTTGGCAAGATAGCTAGACATTTAGGTAGCAATAGTTATCTCTATGTATGGTTAGATTAAAAAAAAACATACCTCAAACAATGGCTTAATTTTTCACAACTTTTCATTCCACATTGATATTTTCTACCGGGCTTTTATGACCTGAATTTGTTTCAGTAAACCACCATAATTAGAGATTTTTATTTTTTTTAATTCCAGTTTTTATGGCTAAATAGCTTCATGGGGACGGATCAACAGATTGATAGATTTTGTAATGCTGAAAGAAAAATAGGCCTTCTGTTGGAAAACAAAATCTGCTTAGTATACAGTCAGTGCTGATAAGGCCAGGGAGGTGTAGAGTTGAGAGATCTTATGTGAGTGATGGTCGAAAGAGTAGGAAGGCGGAGGAAGCGTGACTCAGTGCAGATATAGTAGCAGCAACAGTGCTTTTGTTTGCATGCAGTGTATGGAATTCACAAAATATCCCCCTGCTTGTGTACTCACTTCAAACTGCATCTCATTGGGTGGATTAAAAGCACCAATACACATGTTGGATAAAAAAAATCTTGTATGCCTACAATTCAATCTGCTCTTCACTGGGAACATAGTTCAAGCAGATCAGAGCTAAAAGGACTAACATGCAGACCTACACACACAATACATACACGGCAATGATCTCACTGGTTCTTACAAGCAAAAGACACACACACACACACACACACACACACACACACACACACACACACACACACACACAGTATGAAGTCAGAGTCAGCAGCTTTTAGATAAAGAAATGCAGATAATAGCTTGGCATGGTATCATTGCTGTGATTAAACCTTCGTCTTACTTTGGAACACTTGATAAATCAAATGAAAGAAACTCCCACCCACATACACACTGATGCAGGCATGCATGGAGTAATGAGCGTCTAATCAATCTTACTCAGGCGGGGCGGGTGCAGTTTCATCCTGCAAGCTACGCTGAATTGCTCCGTGCACTCTTCATTCTGACAAATATGGGACATATATTGTTTACATCTACAGTGCCCTGGGGGGCTTTTGGGATCCATGTGAATTATCCATATCCAGTAAAGTGCCCTGTAAAACAGGATGAATCACAGGCTAAGGCTTGCTTTAAAGTCTCATGTGGTTACGTAAGACACAAGTGAGTAATATGCATTTGTCCTCTCTTTTTCATGTCAATTTCATTAGCTTATGTGACACTCAGGATTGCGGCAAAACAAAATATGTGCTGTTTACATGATACAAAAGGCATTTCTTATAATTCTAAGCTGTAAGCTTAGTTTGAGGGAGGCAGGTTGAAGTTGTTTCAAAGACGCAGTTCTCTACACAACAAACCAGAGGTCAAGGAATGGGTGGAAAGTGCTTCAGAGAGCACTAACAGTTCCCGCGGGAGTGCTAGTGTTTTGCATGGTTTGTGTGCAGTGTTGTGTTCTAGGAGATGTGGTTGCGTTGCATAGATTTGTAGCATTTGTGTGCATGTGTACGAGTGCATGCGCACTCTTCCTGATGGTGTCAGTGTAAGTCTTGGTTTAAAAGTTGCCCATTTGCAAATTAGTAAAATTGAAATCCAAAATAAAATGGAAATGAGTTGGTTTCCATCAAATATTTCTATTTAAAAATAATTACGAGCACATAAAACAATTACATAATCAATTGAGCTTAGCTAAGTGGTGTTTTTAATTAGCCAGATTGGTGATTAAAGAATGGCAACATGTAACAAGGGTCTCCATCTGGACTGAAAAATATGGAGATTTTGGTTATTTGTTAACACATGCACCATTTTAGTACTGAGTGGCAGCATGACATAAATACTTGGTCCAATCTTAAGGTGTATTCAAGGAAATCTTTTGTGTTAGGCTTTTCAAACTCACCCACTTGTGAAGCAGTTTAAGCTATATTTAAGATTGCATATGGATCTATGGTTAAAAACAGCTGACTGAAAATGTGCAATATATTGCAAATTGAGAATAATTTGGTGCACAATTTCGCCTCTGTACGCACAACCATCAAACCAAAGATTTGACAATTCACTGAAGACTTTCAGTGTCTAAGCCGTGTGTCCATGACCATGACTCCAGTTTCCCTCACAGCATACAGGATGGGAAACAGCGCGTCCTTCAGTTTTGCATGTTCCCTGTTCTACATGTGAAGTGAGGGGAGTCAAAATTGTCGTCTGCTACCTATTTGTCATTCGTCAGACACGTTACCATCCTCCTGCAAGTTACCGTCGAAATTCAAAACAAGCAGGTTGAAGCACTTTCACCGAACCATCAGGCTGGCCAATTAATTCTCCCTGCAAGGTGTTCCCTCACAGGCTCCATCAAAAGTGGGTTAAAGCCGGTTGGGACTGCCTGAATGCATTTCTCTCCCTCCGGTTTTCTGTGTGTCCACAGTGGTGCTAGGAAGATGATATCATGTTTCCAGCTGACCAGTGAGCCTCTTAGCCAACCCTGGCTGTCTGTTTGCTAAGGGACTGTAGGAAGTCCCAATGCAATATCCACTCAGTGCGTCTGGGCAAGCCCATTAGCTACTTTCGCTTGGCCGAGAGTGGGCTGGAGAGGCTACCCCATTCTCTCTTGTTCAGTCTGCCTCTCAGCTGCTCCTCACGTGTACACTCTCTTCATCCTCTTCTCAAATTATCTTCCACCTCTCTGCTGTCTTGATTTCTCTCTACAAAGTTGCCTTTTCACCTTTTACATCCCCGGCCTCGGTTCTCTTGCTGCAAAATTTTCCCCCTCTCTCTTCCGCCGCAATGACGAACCACGATTAAAGAGAAATACTGCACTGGAAACCGGGCAAAGCAAGAGATATCCATCCAGTCATTGCAGGGCGAGATGGAGGGGACAACAAATATTATGTTTGCTTGGTTGTAAACATATTTATCAGGGGATGAATTACCTTTTGTAGGTGTCTACAAAACCATGTTTGTCTAGACCCTGGGTCCCAGCTCTGGACTGTGAGCAATAACAAAAATCACCTTTGACAATGTCTAAGCTCTAAGCACAACCATCTATTGCTTTACTCTCACAAATGTGGAGCAAACACAGCTCAATTACTACTTACATATACTCGTACTGAGAGGAAGTCATTCATTTTGCTTCATCTAAAATAATTCATTTTTACTATGCCAATAAAGTATTAAGTCAGCCCATTAACCCTTAGGCAAAAACGAAAAGAGCTGACATTACGAATCATTGACGATAAAGGTGCTCCATCTTGCTGCCAATCGCAAGAATCAATCACCGGAGAGCTAATTATTGCCATGAGACACAACCTGGAGAGTGTGTAGGAGAATGGTATTTTATGCATTGTGTATGAATCATTCAGATAGTCTCCTCAAGGTCACACTTAGCACAAACGCATCTAATAATATCCCAGAGGCTTCAGCCAAGCGAGCCGACCTAGGTGATTGACGGAGTCCTTTAACGTGAGCGGTAGATTCGAATGAGATATCGGACCACTTGGAGGGTGTTCTCACGTCTCGCCACCTGTTGAGACGGAGACTATAATGAGCTCAGGAAGAAGTCACTAAGAAGGCAGCGAGGGGTCCATGAGCAGCCTGTTAGTTAACCTTATGATATCGCTGGAGGTCATGTCCGACATGATTCATGACCTCCGCAGGAAATTTCACTCCGTCTAATCTCTGGAGGTTCTGTGCCTGTCTCCATGGAGACAGACATGTCATGAGAGTCGTTCAAAGTAATTGGCTTTGAGAGAGGGAACTATTCGCCTACATCGACATTTGTGGGGTGAGAAATAATAGTAATAAAAAAAAGATTGATTGAAAAATGTCTGAATATTGAGGCATTTAAAAGACAATTAAAGATGAAATGTCTATAGGATTGGCTCAAATCCTGCTCATCAGATTATTCATTTGCTTCAAGTATAGTGCTACAATCAGTGGAGGTTTGTTCAAATGAATAATTATTTGATGGATAATTATGAGATGTATCCAGAAATTTCCAATTAGAGACATTGCCATAATTATAAGAGCATAGTTATAATTAATAAGCCAAAGCTGGCGTGAATGACTATTGCGGGGGGTGAGAGAGAACAAGCTCTGAGTTTCTGGAGGATGAGTTAGCGAGGACAGACTTTCCTGGTTAATTTGCAGAGCAAGCATATTTAGGAGAAGAAAATACAGCGAAGCAAAGATTTCTGGAGAAAAAAAAAGATGTTTATCTGTATGTTGTGAAAAAAGAGAAATATGAGCCAAGAGAGAAAGTAATGGAAACAGAGGAAACAGAGGAGTGAAGGGTAAAAAGTGAGGCTAAGAGCTGAGCAGGCATAAAAGAGATATAAAGGCCAGGATGAGAGGGAAATACAGAGGAGGAGGCATTGTGATGTCACTGTCACCTAATTAACGTATTCAACTTTGGTTTTTTCCATTTTCCCTCTCCTCCTCTTTCTTCCTCTCCTCTTCCTCTCTCCCTGCCTCCTTCCTTCCTCTCTGGCAGGCTGACAAATAGTCCTGTCTTCTCCAAGATAAAACGTCTGAGCTCATGAGGGCAAAAAGAGGGGCACAGAAGGCAAAACCTGAATATAACCACATAATTAAGCGGCCGAAACGGCTCTTCCTATTGATTTGCTGTCCAGAGTATAAAAGCAGGGAGCAGCACGAAGAGTAGGAAGAGGGCCAGAAGTTGAATGAGGAGGAGCGGGAGGAAGATAGAAAGAAAACAGGCGAGCAAGGAAATGTTTTGGAATGAGAATCCAGCTCTCTTTTTCCTGAGACACCGACAAAACACAGGATTCCGCAGACATCTCTTCTTTCTATTTATCGCTCAACCATCGTACTCCTTTGTTCCTCTCTCTTTTTTTTTCATTTATTTCTGCACCCATCATGAATACCCCGAGGGCAATATCATTTAAGGCTAACAGGGTGCTGTATAAAACCTGCACACACACACACACACACACACACACCTCATCAAGGTGGGTCACGTCTCAAAGCGTTACAGTGCTCTCGGTTCATTGGAATAATTCATATATGTCCTACATGAGGGAGAAGTTATTATGCAGCCGCCGTACCTGCACCAATACATTTACAGGAGACAGAGGGGTCAAATACATTTTTCATAACTTCAGCTCTGACAACACAAACCGTTCCAGAATGTTGCCATGCCACAACCCGCCGAGAAGGAAAACAAATACTTTGGCATTTTCTGAATTTGCACTTATTTCTTTGTCCTTGCAAAAGTATGAAAAATAAGTTTCAGCTATTGCCCTTTGTATACTCTGGGGTAATAGTCACAGTGTCACGGTTGGATTTTTCATTGGAGCCATGTAGCACTGGCAGCCAGAGAGGTTTAGTGCAGTCACTTGTGCCTTAAGGCTCTCTTTCTTTCTTTCTTTGGCATCAATGGGGGTATTTTCACAAATCGTCAGAAGGAGAGGGAGATAACAGTAAATTCATACATGACATGAAATTAGCTCTACATGGCAGTTTAAATGATATCAATCAAGCAAATGCAAAAGACAAACTTGGTTCACTATGTGCAGCAGCACAAAATGGAATATATAGGTGTGGTCACTCGTAAATACTCAATGTTCTCAGCTAATCACAAAGCAGGGTTCACTGCCCTGAAGCAGGCAAGCCAATTACAATGACACAACCCTCCAGGAAATCATACTGTTGCCTGGAAGGTGCAGAGCGGTACACTGTAAACACCACCAATCTACAGCCAGAGGACGATGTTCTGGTGTTTTTAAGAGTTGATTAAAACAATGATGGTATAAACAAATCAATGAAAAGAGTTTGGTAAAGCTTATTTACTTAATTCTATTGTATTTTGGGTTGTTAATGTTTACATCATACAGCTGTAATTCGAAAAAGGCAAGTATGATGTCAAAAAAACTGAATGCAATATTTTGTAAATCTTTTCTTTTTCTTTTTTTTTTTTTTACTTAAACACCATTAAATCCACCACAAAGACAAGACATTTAATGTTCAAACCTATAAAAAATTTTTTTTTTTTTTTTAAATATACACTCCTTCTGGTTTTGATGCCTGCAACACTTCTAAAAAGTTGGGACATGTTTACCATCGTGTTCCATATTTTTTCTTTTTAACTACAATTCAGTAAGTGTTTGGGAAGAGACAAAACTAACTGTTGTAATTTTAATGTAGAATTCCGTCCTATTCTTCCT
The DNA here is from genome assembly GCA_037577475.1 of Chaunax sp. Z400. NCBI lineage: Eukaryota > Metazoa > Chordata > Actinopteri > Lophiiformes > Chaunacidae > Chaunax > Chaunax sp. Z400. The sequence goes on along the minus strand of CM075202.1, from coordinate 16,422,414 downwards.
TGATATACGCTTTGACGGGTACTCCAACTTCCTCCCACAGTCCAAAAACATGCACTACAGGTGAATTGGAAACTCTAAATTGCCTGGAGGTGTGTCTCAACTTATTTTTAGATGTAGTATAAAAAGGCATAAAAGTCAAAATAAGCACATATTTACAAGAATCAATAAAGCTGATGGATACAACTTTAGACACGTTGTCTTTGTTCTTTTTCTAATTGAACTGAAGGACAAAAAGGATTCAGAAATCATCACACTCTGTTTTATTAATGTTTTACAGAGCATCCTGACTTTTTTGGAATCGGGATTGTATCTTAAAAGGTTACACGGCTCCGCTAGGCTGAATACTAATTTATAACAGGCCCATCTGATATTTGTGGAGGCATGTGTGCTTATTTTGCAGCAGCTTAGTGTCATTTGCACATGATTCAATAAAGTACACATAATAAATGGCCATGCTCAAAGGCACAACGCCCTGGTGCTGCACTCCAGTCAGAGGCTATGAATTTAACAACACATAAAGGAGAAACTTATCAAACAGCATAAAGCCACAATGTAGAGCAGATACTGGAAGAATCCGGGAGAATAAATTATAGATCAAGGCCTTTATTGACATACCTGCTTTAATCACATGAAACATAATATGTCGGGCTGAAGTTAAGCTCAGTCAGGTGCCACATGTGATGAGGTGGAGTCTTCTAGCAGCAGCCATGAGCTTTGCCACCCTTTACTGCATATCTTCCCTCTCTCTCTTTCCCTATAGTTTCCTGTCTACTACTTGAGTTGTCCTATCAATAAAGGCCTGGGAAACCTTAAAGAAACATAATATATTGATGCAGATTTAAACACACTGACTGGTTTAACAGTGCTTGATACAAATAGTTCATTAGAGTTTAAGCATTGTTCCACTATGTCTGAGCATCTGTTATAAGTATTTTGTTTGCTTTTGTTGGTAAAAAAAAAAAAAAAAAAAAGGAGAAAAAAAGGCCATAGTGGCAGCAGTGGTGCTTTGAGCTAAAAGCTAATATCAGCATGCTAACAAGCTTACAGAGACAATGCTGCCGTCCTGATTTTAATGTTAGCATCTTATACATTTTGACCCACGCCGGATCAAAACTCCTTGATTCTAGTTCATTGTAGTAATTATGTTGATCCTGTGGAGACATGAACATATGATCCATCCGATAGCTGCTATACGACATTTTCAGTCTGCACCTGTAAAGTAATATAGTATGAAGTATTCTGATTCATCATCATGTCTGTCTGTTTGTGTGTCTGATTGTTAGCAGGATTAAGCATACACTACTTGGCAGATTACCATGAAATTGAGTGGAAGACTCGGCATTTTCCCAAAGAGGGAAGCATGGAATTCTGGAGTAGATCCAAATGAAGGGGTGGATCCATGATTTTTTTTCCTCCCCCCTTTCTAATGGCACCCATGAAACCCATCCTGTTCTCATCATAAGCTTTTGATGAGCTGATACGGCTCATGTGTTTACCATTAGCTTTATGTTGATGTTAAGTGTTGAACTGTTGCTAATATCTGGAAGTTTTCTCATTGGGTTGGTTTCTTGTTTAAAAACAAAGACAATCAGGACAGGTTTCTTTGACTTGATTGTATATTTACGTTTTCTTTACGTATTTATTTATTTATTGTCTCTGACATAGCTCATCACTCATGCCTGCTGTCTATTGTAAGTTTGTAAATGGATGTATGGTCTGGGTTGACTGTTTAAACCTAATTGCCCCTTTTTTGGGATAAATAAAGCTGTTTGAAATTGAAATTGAATACTGACTGTATATTTTCCTTGAGACACTTATAATGTCCAGTATAATGCTCCAGTATAATGTACATGATTTACTTGACCTTCATGCCATCAGTGTTTTTGTGTGTATATCCAATATGCACGAGTGCAAAGACATGTTTTCCACAACAGACCAAAGTGGTGGACTGACCGACAGACCAGACATGGGACAGAGACGATGGCTACAACATAAATAAGTCAACATGTTTCCAGTGCACATTACTGTTAGTGAAGTAGTGCACCCATTCTACATGGGATACCCAGAGTGAGGACATAATATATTTATGAAATTATTTACCACACCACAGTCAGTGGATGTAGTTTGATCCAGAGGCTTCACGAGATGTTTTTTTTGTTTTTTTACATTAAACATTGTTCTCCTTCTTTTCAATTATTCTTCCAGCAGTGAGAAGAAGCCGTTCTTCAGTTAAACTAAGTGCCAACACTGACACTTTTCCCTCACACTGTGTCAACAGCCCGAGGAGGAAAAACAGCCGACTCCAAACGTCAATCCTTTGATAATTTGTGAGAGAAAAGACGGATTTGATGCAGCATTTGTTCGAATCAGAGCCGAAGCCTACCTCAAAGAAAAATACTACACTGTCTTCGCCTCACCTTCCTGCTCCATTCTCAAGACTTAAAAACAGCTCACCACTGCATAGGCCCATTCCATTTGGAAGATGGTGTTGCCAAAGCTACTCTCTTCAAGATGATCACACACACACACACACACACACACACACACACACACACACACACACACACACACACACACACATGCAGGCAAACGGCGCACATGCTCTTCATTTTATTCTCCTTAAGTGGTAAGGGCAAGGCTTCAAAGCAGGTCAGACTACTCTCACAGTCGTTACTCCGTTGACTCATTCACTTTTAAACAAGGTCTGCTCGTCTCATCGAAGCGATGATGCTTTTACTATCACTTGTAGTGCATCCTGTGTCCATATAGTGCAGGCACGGTAACACACGAGGCACAATACACATGATGTGGGTTTGCCAAATAATTCTTTTATGATGATTCGCATACAGTACTGTACATACGTTTGCTAAGGCAGTGATATATTATGGAAACAGTTTCTGCTTTAAATCATTCTATGTGATAAAACACAGCGTGGCCATGATTGGAAAATATGCAGCAGCAGAATTTTTTATCTGACTTAAATAATAAATATTTGATAAGTCAGATAATTTAACTTCAAGCTGCCGAGAGGAGCAACAGTCTGAATATGTTTAATGTCAGTGCAGTTCAATTCATAATTACACAACCATAAATACACATCCCTAAGCATAAAGACACTTTGGTTGTGTGGTCACAGCAAAGAAGGAACCCTAAGACATCTTTATAACATTTAGGAAATGAAATGATGGTGCCTTATCACTGGGATCCTTCTGTTCCTGAAACAACTAATGAGATTCTGCTCATTACCTCTGCCAGCATGAGTTGGAAGAGGTTATCTAGTTGGTACCATTTGTTTGTTTGTTTGTTTGTGTGTGTTTGTAAGGAGGATAATTCAAAAAGTTTTGAACGGGTTTCAATTGAAATTTGTGGAAAGGCAGATATTTAGATTGCGAGGTTTATCCTGAAGATGGTGTGGATCCAGGATTTCTGAATCCTACTATGGTGATATGTGACCCTCCCTACTCTGCCTCTGATTGGCTGCTATGACAGTGACGTCTCTCGTGCAGTCAAAGTTCTTTCAGTGAGGGGCTGCATGACAAAACGTCACGTTTTTTTTTTTTTTCCAGTTTGGTTAGAAATAAATAATTAGTACAAAGTGATAGTACAAAAATAAATTGTTGTTTTCATTGATTCCGTCGTTCATTCCATTGACAGGCTGAGCAAAGTCCCTTAATCACGAACCACCGCCCTGTTGTGCTTAACAGAGAAAATCATTCCTAGTCACTGCCACTAATTAATTAAAAGAGTTTACATATGCTGAGGGTGTCCCGAGTGTGTGTGTGTGTGTGTGTGTGTTAAGGTGTCTGAATATAAATGATTTGATTCCTGCATCCATGCATGGGAGTGTGTGCAAGCATACTGTGCAGTGTACAGACAAGTGAGCATTAGCATGTTGCGTCTTTATGGTGTCTTCCAAGGTCTCCACTGAATCTGTAATTGCACTCACACCAATAGCCAAGGCCAGTCTGTTGCTGCCGAATTATAAATGAACACACTCACACACACACACACAATAATGAGCCCTCTAGACAACTGATTTTATCCTCGCTCTTTATCTCCATTGAGTCACTACATTCTGCTTGCAAATTTACACAGAAGTCAACCAGAACCAACCTGAACTAATACACGGTTCTAAAAACTCTGGGACAGACGCTATTTTATCTACCAACCAGATTTAGGAGAGCATTACACAACTTTAGAATGAATCAAACTGAAATGATGATTTATGTGTAGCCAACAGTATGGAGAAGAGGATGGACGTACAGTAAGCCTACAACCTGAAGCAGAGGAGCTGGGAATTAGTCTGTCACACCAAGCAGTTAAAATCCAGGGCCAAATAAAGGCAGAGAAGCCTGTTATTGCATAAATCAATACGCATATTGCTTCCTGACACATGGGACTATGCATCTTACCTACAGATTTTTTTTAAATGGCTGCCACTGGGGCCCTGCCCACACTCTTGCACTTTGTATGGTTTGCACATTCCACATTAGTGATGCAGATCCTCTCTCTCCCTCCTTCTGAGCCTGTCAGGCTCATCTGCTCCAACAGCCCTCAATGTGCTAACAATGAGCCCTCGATGTGTTAAAAGAGTCAAGGATAGACCCGGCTCAAATTTATTTTTCAAACAGATTCGATCCCCCTTGCAGGGATTGATTGATTTGCTGGGACAACAAAGGCACGGACTGGATTGTCCCAAACGCTGCAACAGTAAAACGAAGCAAAGGCCCCTTCAATTCAGCCTGCTGCTTTTTCATCACTAGGACATTTTTGAATTATGTTAAAATATTCCAGAGTCGTATTTCAATTCAATTTTCATCCAAGCAGCACTGCAACAAAAAGATAGGCCACCTTCTGAAATAGTGACAACCTTGGTTTACATGTGGTATTTTGCTAGATAATTACTTTGTTTTTTGCGTGGGTTTTTTTGTCTCTTTTTTGAAATTATTATCCAAAAATGAAGAAAAAATAAATGTTTCAAATCCTAAAAGAGCTTTGACTGACAAAGCACTATTAGAGAATCAGGGTGTTCTGAATCTACAGATCGACTTTCATTACAGATGTCAACATAGTTAGAAGTCATTATTTATTTAATACATGTATACACACACATATACTAACTATCTACTCTCTTTCTGTACACACACACACACACACACACACACACACACACACACACAAATTCAACCAAACTTCTTAGTAAAATTTGGGGTTGGTACCAGAATTAATGAAGATGAGGAGGACCATCGTCCTGTTCTTCAGTCTCTATCAATCATCAATTACAGGAGCACTGAAGCAGGTGGGATCATGGTAATTCAGATTTACCACTTGATCCTAAGTTGATAGAGTCACTGTGGGTATTTTGCTTGTCAGTGCCTTTCACTGACAATTAAATCTCTAATCTCATAAAGGATACACAGCTCCATGATGCAGAGCTGCTGTCAACTATAGTTATCTCTTCGAGCTGTGGCGGAGGGAAGAGTGAGATCAAGAAAGAAAGACGAAGGCAGAGCGACGGCGGTGGGAGGAAGGAAGTGAGCGAGTCAGTTACAGAGATTTAAAAAAAAAAAAAAAAAAAAAAGATAGAGAGGTGGCCACAGATGGCTCCTTTTCACTCGGATCATTCATGATGATAAATGACAGAGAGAGGGGGGGAGACAAGGAGGATGGAGAGAGAGAAACAAGAGGCTAAAAGGTGGTGACAGGACTCACCGTGGCCGGCTCGTAGTGAGGCCGGAGAGCGGTATATGGATACAGGTGGCTGGTGGTGCCTGGGCCCCTGAGGGCCCTGCGGGTGATCGGGCCGGGGCAGGGCAGGAGGCGGGGGAGCTCCAGGGGTAGGGGACAGGAGGTGGAGGTCTGTAGACGAAGAGGAAGAGGAGGACGAGGGGGAGCCCCAAACGGAGCCCAGCACCATCCATCCTACTGCCAGAAGCAACATCCAAAACAGCTGGCCCTCCTGGGGCTTTTCGTTGGGGAGCATGGCTCACGCCCCCCCTCCCTTAATAGATATTTGAAAGAGAGTAAGGCGGATGGGCAAGGATCTCAGAAAAAGTGACCTTCGCGTAGCCAGCATTCAATGGCAAACTCCATAGCAGAGAGAAATCAACACAAGCTCCTTGTCGATGTAGAATCCAGCTGTTGCCTCCAAACAAAATGCAGCCTGGACTCGTCGTCTTGGACTCCGCTTGTCAGAAGGCAGCAGATATCCCGCTCGCTCGCTGGCTCTTTGAACCAGAATCCAATATGTCTTTACTCTCTGTTCTCGGCAGGATCACCCTGTGGCTGCTCCTTTGATGACCAAGTAGCGTGCTTGTGTGTGCGTGTGCGCGCGTACATGCAAGCAGCCCGGTGAGCTCGTGCATGTACGCTTTCGACACCTGGAACGTGTGTCCCTGTGCACCCTTCTTCACCTGCGGGCGCAGGAGTTGAATGACAGGAGGCGGGAGCAACCTGCGCTGCAGCCTTCTGCCTGCTCCCTCCGCTGCGTTCTGCTCTGCACAGCTCCGCTCTGCCAAGCCACAGATATTACACAGCCCCGGCTATGAGACCGAGGAGGAGGGAGAGACGGAGGGAGGGAATGGCAGCGAGGCGAGGAGCTTTACACACTTCGGCACGGACAAACTGTGAGCTTTCTCTCTCTCTACCGGCTCAGCAGAAACACACTCCCATCTCCCTCAGTTTGACTACAGAATCTTAACGCAGAGGTGAAGATCCCAACCCGGGCTTTATTTCCATCTTTAAGTTTGGATCCAATATTTGTCAGACTTTTTTTTTTCTTTTGCTCTTCTTCTTTTCTTTTGTGATGTCCCTGGAGAAGTGAAGTGGTTTGGCTTGTTAACCTAGAGAGACCCCGGGCTGATAGCTCTTTGTATTACTCCACAGGAGAAAGAGACAGATTTGCAGACAGATAAAGAAAGAAAAAAAAAGCCAGGGAGAGAGAAGAGGATGAGAAAATGAGAAAATGAGAAACTGCTGGGAGGGAGCGAGATGGAGGGGTGGCGGTGGTGGGGCAGAGGAGTGAGCGAGGAGGCAAAAGCGTGGGGGGGAACGAGAGGATGGAGGAGAGAGAGAAAGAGAGAGAGGGAGGGAAAAGGATGAGAGCAGATTCAGGTGAAAATAAGTGAAGATGATGGGACAGAGGGAGAGAGAAGAGGGGAGGGGATGTGGGAGGGGAGAAGCGGCAAGTGGGCCAGACTATGCAAATCCTCTCTGAGCAGCGAACAAATCAGGGAGGCAGGCAGCCACTGCAGAGGAGTGGGCTGCCTTTGGTCACAGGGAGAAGAGATGTGGGGGAGGGAATCGAGGAGCAAGCGAGGGAATGAAGAAGGAGGGAAGAGTGCGAGAGAGTGAGGGTTAAAAAAATGAAAGGATTGTATAATAGTGGTGCTACAACAGTGTCTAGTATTGCTTCAATCACATTTTGGAACCTGGCTCGGGGTAATGCAATATGTCACATTCCCTGCAACAGCATGTGACCTCCTCTCCTTCTACCCCTCTATGTTTGGATGGTCCTGAAAACCCATTGAAGCCAAAATAATAAAATCAAATCCATGCACTATGCACACGGCCATAGATTTAGTGAATTTCAAATGGGTAAAATGTCTCACAGAGAAGAAAGACTCCAAGTCGTCACCCTGCAGTCTTTGAGTCTTCTGAAGGGGAAACGGTCTGCAGGCCTTGGGAGAAATAAACACTAAAAATCAAATTACAGTTTAATCATGTTCCATCGCAGAACATAATTTGATTTGACACGAGCATTCAGTATTTGGCTGCTGACCTTCTGGATCAACGCCGAGCTACTCCGAAACGACAAGAGGAATTTGTGTAATCCGAGAGGTACACAACTCCATCGGTGTGCTGCGAGTGAGGCAAAACTTTCCCCAAACGTGTGACTCATTGTGCAACAGCCACTTCACAGCTCAAGCTTCACTCGGTTTCTTTGCACTTGTCATGATGTCCCTATTCCTATTTCTTTCATTCAGAAGCAGGAGTCCCATATCTGAGGCACCGGGGGGCACAATTATTGCACTGCTTGTTGTGAGCACACAACACAGAGATAGTGTTTCATGGGCAAATGAATGACAGAGGAGAGAGGACAACTTAACATTCATTAATCCGTGTAAATAGGAGGCAGAAGAGCACATTTACACTATAGGGTCGCCAATGTGAAGGAATGTGGTGCAAATTTAAGTGTATGTTTCTTTTCTTAATTGTGAAAAGTGAAACAACCAAAGCTGCTCTACTGTTGGTAGGAACCTGCAGCATACCGTCGCTCAGAAAAAGAGCCTGATGCTCATGTTTTCACGGCCTTTAACATCACGTGACACCGCATGTGAAAAGATGATTTCATTATCTTCTCCAAGAGGATCTAATCTGTGCTTTTTTATTCATCTTTAGTTACGACAGCTTTATTTTTCTCGAGTGTGGCTCCGTTGTTCTATTCCGTGTGAAATAATTGGTGGCTTGTAGAACAGTCTCCAAGTTAATGTGAACCAGTGGCGCATAGCAGATTGAGATTCAACAAGACCACAGTCTTTGTTAAATACTGTATATCATCATGGGAGCACAGTCTGTGCTAAATATATCATACCATTGGAAATTGAATTTGCATGCAATTTTACTGAGGCTCAACAACTTACTATTCTTCAGTGGGCAGACTCTTTCATTTTACTGCTCCAGCTGTGTTTGCATGTCTGTGCTCGCATGTCGGCTGTCATTCTCGCATTGAGAGTCTGATCTTCCATGAAGAGAACATGACAAAAGCTGACGAGCCCACAGCTCGATGTGTCATCTCTTGAACTGCCGTCGGTCGTTTATTTCTTTTGGACACGTGATGAAAGATTTTCTAAATGTTTGCAAAAAACTTATCTTTCATATTCTGCAAACTGTGTTGTTTTCACAACATGTGCCACTCACATGTAATTAAAACTAAGATCTTGTTGATTTGAGAGCATATGCAAATCATTCCCACCCAGCTCCACTTAATATCTAAAAATGACTCTCTCCTCTAATACGGTGATTGACTCTTACAAATTCATCTTACCCTTAATGCGGCATAAGAAGCTGCACTGCTTCTGTCGAGAAGAATGCTATTTCTGGTTCTCTTTGCAGAAGAATAGTCAAACATCTGCTGGAGATGGTAAAAGATAAAAGCAAAAGAACGTTTTAATGAGCGATGATGCTGCCTTATATGTCAGGTTCATGAATAATACATCTGGCTGCGGACAACATCAATTACAAACTTAAATTTCCTTTCAACACTTTAAATGCACATGTGCCATGTTGGTGTCTAGTCAAGTTAATTTTATTTATACAGCCCAGAATCCCAATTTGCCTCAAGGGGCTTTTTACAGTCTGTACAGCAAACGGCGCCATCTGTCCCTAAAGCCTCGATCCAGATTAGAAAAAAAAAACTCCACCCAAAACCCTTTAATGGCGTAAAAAAAAAAAAAGGGAATAAACCTCAGAACAGAAGACAGCAATATGTCGCCTTGATCATTAACCTCCCTTCCCTGCTGCTACTGTGGACCATCCAGAAAGTAGTTGCTCTCTTTATAGTGCAGTACAAGAGAGTGAGCAGTTGATCCGCAATCTTGCTGAAACGACCTGCAGATGGAGGCTCTCGCTCGTGCGAACGCCAGCCACAACGGCCGCTCTGCATGCAGCCAGTCTACCTCTCTCACATTTGCATACATACACTCATGCATAAACAAACAAGCCACCTGCACAGTACGCACATGCATACTTTAGCCACCGCACAACCTGATCCACTAACGCCGAGCCGCACACAATGTCTGAAATGCGGCATGTTTTGCTACAAACCAGTGAACCAATAATAATCTTGGGGAGCGTGGAGTCTCCCGCTGACTCTGTAATGAACCCTCGTCAGGATCAGTGCTAATTAGTGTTTTACATTCTGATTTCTCTGTGGTGTCTCTCTGTGACAAATGAAGGCTGTTCCGCCTGCCATACACACATGCAAATGGAGCGTGAAACATCTTAATGTCACAGAAGAGTTGGGACACAGTGGAGAAGAAGTCTTAACTCTATTAATCTCAACTCCTGATTTATAACCAAAAACCATCAGCCCCAAACCAGACAGAGAACCTTTGATGGTGATGAATGACAGCCTAATCTGACACAATCAAAACTCAGTGGAGATCCTTGGCAGGCAGGCTGCAACTCACAGTTATCATTCATTATCAGCTCACTTATTCTGATTAATCAAATTGGTTAATCCATGACATAAAAAGTACAAATATTGTCCGGACCCTTCTGTCCAACAAGGCACTCAAAAAACAAATTATAATTAATTTACAAGAATATTTGATGTGACTGAGTTTAAAGGGGTGGCTGGCTGAAAACAAAGAGCATTCTGGGTATTTGGAGTGCTGCAGCCTGGCACAGGAGAAACAACGCAGACTGAGAAGAAAAAAGAAGAACAACGACAATATTGACAGCAATACAGCAAACTGCATTTGAAGCATGTCTTTCAAGTCAGACGTGTGTGTTTGTGTGTGAATTTTGGAGAGTTGTTATTTTATCTGCTACTCAGCAGTTCACACGCACCACTGCTGTTAATCCTTTGTGTATCCAAGATAGAGGCATGGTGCTGCTTCATTTCCAACACACGCGTCACCCTTTTAGTTAAAAAAAAAAAAGAAATGTGCCCAACACACAACCACATACGGCGGAGAAACAAACAAACAACAAATCTAAAGCCCCTTGAGCAGCCCCAAAAGACTCCAATGTTTGTTACAAACCACCATACAAAAGTGTTGGGTGAAAAAAACGGGATCGTTCTTTTTCTTAAAGGCTAATTATTAAGTACTGGGATGGAAACGTGTCGTGTGGATGGAGCGCTAAGACAACAAGATATAATGTCCAAAGAGGCTGTTATCCATGTTTTTTGTTTGTTATTTTTTTGTGAAAGAGGTCACTTGAAGTAAATAGTTATCACTCAAATTTATGCTTCAGCTCATTGTTTAGTTGTGTGGCCCACATCTTCACTGTTTTGGTTCCCGTTCATCGCTCTGATAAGCGATGTTTCAGTCGCAGCAGGCAGCTGTTATCAGCTCTAAGCAGATCAACAGACCAACACAGTTAGTGACCAGCTGCCTGGAGGATTAAGTGGCTGAAGACGTACGTATTAGAAAACATCTGAAAGCGAATGTTAGATTTATATTTACCAAGTAGACATAAACATGACTTCAAATTAATGATAACGTATTTCTGTAACTATTGCATGTGTAAATAAGCATCTGTTAACAAATATGTTCCCTATATTAAAGGCGGAGGGTCATATGTCAGTGCTTTGTTCACATATTATTTCCACTTCATCAACAGTATAAAAAAACTAATATATATATATATATATATATATATATATATATATATATATTTTTTATTTTTTTATTTTTATTTTTTTTATTTATTTATTTATTCTTTTTTTTTGGCATTGAAATAGTCGTTTGACCAAAATCTTCAATCAGGGTCCATTTTCTCCAGTCCTCTGGGTTTGCTGGCAGCAATGATCTGACTGCATTATTTTTGGATGATTCAATAAAGCAGGGAACTTTAAAAAGTGCTTTTTAATCTCATGTAGTCTGACTGGGACCGTTGTGTTTAGTGCCAACTCACATCTACTCTGAGATGACTAAGGCGAACCTGAGAGCCATCCAAGGCGAGATGCAAACATGTGCAAGCACACATCCGTCCTCCCCTCTCCTCTCCTTCCCTCTCCTCTCCTTCCCTCTCCTCTCCTCCCACACACATACAGTAGAGTCATACCCTGCCCATGGCTGAAGCGCAGTAATCCATCCGCTGCACTGCACTGCAGCCGAACACACTTAATAATGTATGAATCATAAAATCAAAACTGACAAGCAGCAATTGAAACGTGGCCGTTTGTTTGAAAAGATTAAAAATGCAGAAACACCCGTATAAGTTATGAATGAAGCCTGAAACCTAAATTGGAGGACGACGGTTCAGGGTGAGCGGAGCAGAAGGGAGTCAAACCGATATAAAAAATACAAAAGCACAAAATGCCGACAAAGTGACATTCAAAAAGGGGACCCTCAAAAGAATAAACACATAAAGACATTAGAGATGAAAATAAGCATTTCCAGCATCAGAATAAGTTGTACGCTATTTCACACTTGCTGGTTGAGTCTATTAAAAATGAATGACTAAACTGCCCAAGTGTATTTATGTTTTCATATAAAACATGAATCAAGAAAAGACCCACATCACAGTGTGCTCCCTTGGGTGCAGCACCGCGAACAATACAATCCCCGAAGACCTAGTTTCTACAGAACAGACAATTATTTTGCACATGCACATTTCCGTCTCCCTTTTATTTAGTCACAAATAAAGATCTGTGCGAGGGATTAGGCTTTTATTGCAGAGGATTTCTGCACGGGGAACATTCATCAGCTATTGAAGTTGCAGACTATATTTTTAGAGTGCCTTTGAGAGGAGATTTAGGTAGTTTACTGTGCCACCTGTAGTCTTTTAAAAGACAGAAAGGTAACAATAAAAATACGGAGGCGAACAGATGGTGCTTGATGTGCTGTAGGTGGCATCTCAAAACACTGACAAAGACATTGTCATTCCTGAGCTTCTTTATATTAGAAGGCTATGGAAAATGGATCCTTGTGGGGTTAAACTACGCCTGAAATAGTCTAATTTTTCTACCATATCAAGTAAAAATGAGATGCAACACAAGCCAGTATATAAGTAACATAGAGCGCCCTGTGTGCCCTTTGGTGAGAGGGATCCTTCAGCTATTTGACCTGAACTTAACCACAGTGTCAGAGAGCACCGACTCTGTGAAGTGTCCTTGAGCAATTAAGAGCTCTGGGAAAGCTTTCCCCGCAGGATCAGAGAGAGTGATAAGAGAATTTCCCTCCCTCTGTGTGAAACATCTGCAGCCTCTGGCATCAGCAGCGTGTGACATCGCAGCGAACAACTGGGTGTAATACAGCTATACAGGGGGCTTTAGAGTGAGATTTAATCTAAAAGTTCTTTCGATTTCATAATGGCTTTCTCCTGGAACTGACTTTCCACAAAGTCACTCAATCTCCACATGTGAACAGGCGCCGCATTCGACCAACAGGCCAAGCCCAGATACCGCATGTAGATTTTACTTTGAAAAGCAGCAGATGTCAAATGATTTGGCCCGCCTTTGCTTGCAAAAAAAAGAAAGAAAAGAAAGGAGTGAATAACCTGTCTCTATTTTGGAGTATCAAATGAATCGAATAAGCCAGTCTTCAATCTCTCATCCTGGATGCTATGAATGGAAACAGGCAGAGGAGCAAACCTGTTTTTCTCCCATTCCTCACTACATTACATATATAAAATGATCATGCACAGGGTCTAAAGCTGCAAAACTGTTCCAAACCTATGAAAATCTTACTGGCCGTGCAATTATCTCACACACCTGAGATATCACACCCCGCACCTGCAGCCTGTCATACATTTACCCAACACAGAGATAAGTGACAAGGCGATATTATCATGTGGCACTTTGTGTGATGGAACGTCTCGGAAACTATCCTCCTAAAGGTCCCAGAGATAAATATGCTCTCTTAAAAAAGAAAAAAAAAAAGAAAAAAGGATGCTCCGTTAGAATACAGACACAGAAAGGCCATTTAAGAACCAGGAGCGAGAGTGCAGGGTGGAGGGGTGGTTTAGTTGAATCTTAATCAAGTCTGCCAGGCTCATTGAGCCTTTATCTGACGGATGTTTGTTCAACTTAGACCATGGCTCTGAAATATAACAGTGCTGAGTATTGATGGATCCATGGCGCTGTCTGTGGTGCTGAAGTTCCAGACTGAGTTTGTAATAATGCTGTTTTCTCTCTATCTCATCTTGGATCTATCATATTCTCTACATCAATATGAGATAAATCCTCAGTTCTGTGCCTATTGTAAATACGGAGCAGCGTCACCTTCATGATCGAGAGGAGATGTAGCAATGAGTAGTGATGGGAGGTGGAGGTGATCACAGACACTGTAGTGCTATAAAATTCCATCAGAACAAGCCATCTCTATCAGAGAATATTTCAGAGGAGACATGACTTCAGCTACAGCTTTTCCTTGGCGTTTAAGGTGTCCTGCAAGGATTTTGTGAAATCTGAAGGTTGCTGCCACGGTGGATGTGTTCCCTTCACACAAGCCTCTCTCTCCTGTTTATTTCTTCTGTCTCCGTCTACATACCGAATGGACATACATGAGCAATTTAACACTCAGCACAATAGCAAATAATGTAGCAATCCAACACAATAATTCTGCAGTAAGTACTGGGTGAAGGTTAAAGTGTCACAGAAGTGTTGATTCAACTCTTTGGGAATTCTGTAGGCCCCGGTTTATTAATGTGTGCTGACTCCATTGTTTCCAGTGGCTGGATGTTCCAAATGTATTATGTATATACTGTGTATATATATATATATATTAGAAGTGCAGAAAAAGTAGTGCAGCCTTTTTTTTTGCATATTTATCTCTGGGACCTTTCTGGGGGATACTTTCAGAGATATCCTGGCACACGAAGCATCACAAGATAACATCACCACCTCGTCACTTATCGCTAAAAAGCATGACAGAGTGTAGGTACAGAGTGTAATATCACAGGATCTGTGTTAGAAATGTAGTCAAACTGCCGCTCTTCTGTTCGGTCAACATTAACATTCTGCAGGCATTTCAGGCTAGAGTACACATCTATTTTTTTCTTCTTCGTTCTCCCGCATGGCGCTGCCTGAGCCACTGTCTTCAAGGTGATCCAGGATCATAGGATCAGCTACGAACACACCGAGACTCGTACGCTCACATGTGCACAGATGCACAGTGGAGTCCCTCCATCAAAGGAGACAGAGTGATAAAATCTGGATCAAACTCTAACACTTGGGGAGCTTTACATTTTTAAAATAGAGTGTCGACATACTGCACGGATTCTGTTATAGCCTCGCTCAGTAAATTCTTGCTGCAACAGAGGCTGGGTTATTTGATCTAAGACAGAGGGAGGAGTGGGCTCATGGAATTGGCACTACTTTACAGCAGAATGGGAGTTTGATTGCTCTATTTCATGAAGGCTGATGATGCCGTTTTCCATTTCTCACTATTTTAATCCCATTCTTAATGCACTCTGGCAAATTGGTTCCAATGATTACACACTGGTTTGTCAGTATGATGATAAACCTGTGCAACACATTCTAGATTGCCAAAGAAATGGTAATAGAGAGCATTCCAACCTTGAAAACCGACAGTACAAATACCCATATAAAGCATTTTACAGTTTGTGTGGAAGGCTTGTTTGTATTCTGGGTACAGTAAGCGGCAGGCACAGAGCCAATCTGCCCCCTGCCACTTCCAGGGCTTTGTCAAAACAGTTCTGGCCAAGCGATTTACAGGCAATATATGAAATATGGATCATACCTCGTTGAGGGAGAAAGCACCCGGGGATTGTATGCTGTGCGTGTGATACATGTGATGACTGAGTGGGCGAGAGGGAGAGAGAAATGATTGCTTATGGGATGGCGCAGGAATGGGAAACCATCGCAACGGTAATATGTTCATGTTGCCTGTGCTCATCTGCACGCTCACATGCTGGAGAATGGATGGTGCTCACATGTGCTCGTGCTAAAACGAGTGTGTGATTCAAAAAGAAGCAAAAACATGCTCACACCTAAATGACATAAGGTTAATGACTTATATGAACTTTTCTGATCTTGCTGTGGATAAAGAAATAACACGCAAGACCTCCATGGACACAAGAGGTGGCTTATCAGGAGTTTTTTTGGGAGAAACCACCAATGCCTTTCTCGTTTTTTTTTTCCTCGAGAGGAGAGCTCAAGCAGTTGCCTTGGTTTGGGTGTGCTGCTGCAGGTGCCTGTGAGAGGATGAAATACCAACCATAATTATCTACTTTGAACACTTACCACATGCCAAAATCCATGGCAGCATTTTAAAGTCTGGGAAGCTCTCACAGCTGCAAAAACTTTTTCGAAACTTGCAAGGTAAGCAGTAGAATTAGTGCACCGCTACAGTACAGTGCATATGGTACAAGGTACTTGTATGGGATTAGTGGGTGCGGCTCATTCTCTGATGACTGTTGACAGTGCTGTAGCAAATACTGATTGTGGAACTACTTCTGCTCCAGATGATACCTTTGTTTTTATGCTGGAGCTCTCCAAAAAGAAAAGAAAAAAGAAAAAACAGTGGAGCTTCAGGTTTTTGATGCACGGCTCTTATCAATTAAAATGCATCCTAATACTTGGCTGTGTCACTGAAATGTTGTTTGCATCGCGACCCAACCGCCACATAACACTCAATGAGGGACGGTGAGAGATTCAATCCACCTCCTCTTAAAGCCACCATGGTGTTGTCCAAGATTTCACAGGCTCAGCTCTGCTTCTGAGCGGACGACAATACAAGCCGGCCTAGTTTGAAAACAGAGACATTGTATGTTCAAGTGTGCTGCTGAGTGACTATTCAAAAGCGACACCCCCGCCTCCACCATCATTCAAAACCTCAATTTTGTTTGTTTTGACAAACGCGACATGGGGTGGCGACAAAGCTCGCACCTAACAGTCGGCCCACGTGTGTCACCTACAGGGCAGCTGGAGGTCAACTGTCAAATAATTTGTAGAACAATAGACAATCACCCGCTACCCTGCTCCTGCACACACACACACACACACACACACACACACACACACACACACACTTACGTGCCCACATACTTCTCCTTTCCCTCTTTCTGCTGCTCCCTACCTCCCGTCACTTAGTGGCAGGTACACTGATGTTTGTGTGTCTGTGTGCGGACATGACGGCCTGCTGTAGGCGCTTATGCATCAAAACACGCTTAATCAGGCCCATGTAACAGATGCTAGTGTACAGTAGGTATGCAGAGCTCTCCACCAGGTGTGGCTCCACAGCACTGCTGTCACTGCAAAATCAGCACTCTGGAACTCATGATGTGTGGAGATGTGTGTTTTGGGTCACATCCCAGGGGGGTGGGGGGAGAAAAGAGATGACATAATGCACAGCGGACTGCTGCACCTTCTTTCTTTTCTTTTTTTTTGGCAGGAACAAACCGGTGTTTAGTATCGCAGCACCCTAATAGGTTTCCAGCATCTAAAGCTTGGCTGTTCTAAAACACAGCAGACCTATAATAACCTTGAATTATAATGCATTCCAATAATGATATCATGCTCCACCAGCCGGGTGTAAATTGAACGGAGGACATTTTTAATTACCCCAGGGTAGCTGAATATTGGCCATCCTGCCATGGTGAGAGTCTGTGCTGATACTGCGGTAGGGTGATAAAATTCAACCACAGGCCCCTTTGACCACAATCCAGGTTGGCTTCCATCTTCCCCCTCTCGCTTGGGTTACCTGTGCCAGAGCCAATTAGAGTTGGCTGAGGATCGGGCAAGGCATGGTGGGAAACACTGACATTTCACACCGGGAGCTGTCTCATGAATATGGAACGCGGTAATTATGGTTGGTAAGCAGTCGCTCTCATCCCCAAGTGGAAGTGAATGACATGAAGTGAATGATTTAGTTGAAAGGATTAGTCGATTATGATTAGTTGATCAAAAGAAAATTAATTGCAAACTTTTTTTTTCAAAATAATTTCATTCTTTCAATCATTTTTAAGGGGAAAAAAACAAGATATTTGCTGCATTTTGGATGCCAAAACTGTCGAAGTATCAATGCTTTTTCAATACCATGTGTTTAAAGCAATACAAAATCTGCATCTAATAGTAATGAAGTAATTAAATGATATATGATATGATATATATATATATATATATATATATATATATATATATATATATATATATAACCCTAACCCTAACCCATTTAAAAAAAAATGTCAGTGTTTGTGCAACCTTGGGTGTAAAACCTGATAGGAAAATATTTTATGTATTATATATACAGTATATATATATATATATATATATATATATATATATATATATATATATATATATATATATACTGTATATAAAATATTTTCCTATCCTTACACAGTTTTAGCTACAATTTGATCTTAGTCTATAATTTGTTCTCTCACAATAGTGACTTTTCTCTGAGCCCCAAATTTAAACATTCTGGATCCCCAGATCTGGGATATTACTTGGATCCAGATCAGAGTAATGTGTGGTAGATCTTATGGGGATGTCAGGGTGTAATCTTTGTCCAAGCATTGAAGACGTTATCCATGACGTTAGAAGCAGAAATATTTTAATTGCCCCTACACTGCAATGGTAAAGCATCCTTTAAAAGAATTGTGGATGCAGATGATGATCCGCATCACCACCAAGATCAAATGTATTGTTCCTGAAGCCAAACCCCACCTAACAGACAGACCAACAAACAAACCACTGCCAGAGGAAAAATAAACCTCCATGGTAAAAAGAGAAGCTTATACTATGTGACCTGCTGGAAGACCTTTAATTTGAAATAAATATGCATAAAAACATCAAGGTAGTAGGTAACAGTATTTCTGTTAAGAGGAAAAAAGGATTTTCAGTGCAGCATAGTGATGAGAATGAAACGACGCAGTTCTACATTAATATAGTAAAAATGGACTTTATCCTGACAACAGGCCTACAAGCAAGATTCTGTGTTGAGAGCAAATTCAGATGTGAGTGGATAACACAATGGCAGCATTATTTTACTAAGATATGATAGATTTACATATAACATATGGAGAATTAGAAAGAAGTCTCTTTATAAAACAGGCGTATGTGAAACATCTGGCACTCTCTGCATTTAATGTGAATAATAAGCACAAGCTAATAAGAAAATAGCATCACCATAGTGTACACTTGTTACATGACATGCATCATTCTGTTTAACATCTGAAATATTGAGATAAGACCATCAGTCTCTCAATCTTAACCTTTAAGGAAGGCGGCCTGTTGGCTTCCCTGATGGCAATGAGTATAGGCGTCTGATATGAGCAGATAAAACATGTTTTCGCCCGTAGTTGTTGACAGGCAGATAAACAAGAAAAGCACACACACACACACACACACACACACACACACACACACACACACACACACACACACACACACACACACACACACACCTCAGGCAGAATCATCTCAGGTAGAAGAAGAAATCTGGCAAAGTTCAAACCACTTGTTGTTTTCCCCAAAGGATTCAGAAGTTTGAGTGTCTAAATCTAATTATCAGGTTCGTCAATCGTCTGTTTTTCATGTGTTGTGATACTCAAGAAAGAATAAAGGCACAATTGCTTCCTAATTCTGATATTATGTTAGCGCACACATATGTACACACACATTCTACCCTTAGTTGCTCTCAATGCTTTGACACAATGCTCACATGTACTGTACAATCTGCTTGATCTGCATCCAAATAAAGAAAACAAAAAATGTACAAAGCGTGGGATCATGGGAGTTGTTGTCTTCATTGTCAAACAAACCAGCATTGACGTGACTCAGGCAGAAACGTTCATGGACAAGGTGACGTGTTTGAGTTTTTAAAGTTCACATTGCGTGTCGTTGGCTTTGGGTAAATTTTTCCATATTTTTGCGGGGGGGTTGAACATTATCAGAAAAAAATGGGATAGTTCAAAAATAATTAACGAAAGCCCAATCATATTTAAACATTTTAATGCAGGACTGCTAAATATCATAACTTTAAATAAAAGGCACTATTCTTTAGTATCTGCAGCCTACATGATGGAAACTTTTCTTTTTTGTTTGTTTGCTGAAGCGTTAGAACGATGGAGCAGTCGCAGAGGTTAAAATGAGGGCATGCCTCATAGGAAACAGACAAAAACAAACAAACATGGAGGTATTTTAGGAGGAGAGAAAAAAGCATGCCAGCTTTGTGACTCTGCGCAGAGGACAATAAAATCACTTATTGGCTAACACAGATATCGGGCCCAACTAATTTTTCACCTCAGGTCAGTGGCTCCCGTTAATTAGCCAAACTCTGGCGAGCCATGACAGTTTCATAATGAACCCAAACTATTTAACAAACATTAAAGATAATTAACATCAACACTAAAGAAGATTTAAGATCTCTAATGTTGGGTTTTGTGCTGCTGCTTCAGCAAAACATCTCTCACTCCCAGTCAGTCGCCCCCCCCCCCCACCCCCTGGTGTAAGTGCCTATGTTCTCTCTCGCTCTCTCTCTTTCTCTCTTTCTCATGCACACACACACATACACATTCAGAGTGGGGCCTTACACTCCCCACGCCCTTCTTATAAAATTGCGTGTCATTGATTGGTCAGTGGTGTCAGTGTTTACAACTCTGATGTGAAGCATCGGGTGAGAGTGAAATGCGATAAGGTAAACCTGGGCATGCAGTGCACCTTTTTGTAGTCTGTCTGTCTTGCTAACGTATAGCTGGACAGTGCAAACAGTCTATGTGGTCTGATCTGTCTTACAGACACTTTCAGGGCTCCATTCTGTAACTTTAGCCACATTTCCACTACGTAGTACAAGCTCTACTCGACTCGGCTTTGTATCTGGTACTTTTCTGCAGGTCGTTTTCCATCACAGGATAGTACGTCCTCAGGGTGGGTGGATGCTGCACGAAACTGCAGTGGCGTAGTCTTCAAAACGACACACACCTCTCGTCCACGTCTCGTGATCCTCTCATCAGCTGTTTGAGACAGGAACGTCTGCACCTTCTTAATATAGCGGCCGCAATAAAAAAGTTACGGCTGCTAAAGTAGCTTCGCTGTATGAATGTGGCGGCCATTGATTTGTGCTGTGCAGGACATTCCGTGCGTGCCAGGCATTGATGACGCAAAGACACAGAAAGGATTTTTCTCTGACCAATCAGTGGTCTGTAATGTTTCACATGACCTTTTAGTACTAAAGGTGGTACTAAAAATGTAGTACCAGGTACTTTTTACCGAATGGAAAACCAAAATAGGCGAGTAGAGTCGAGTTGAGTAGAGCTGGTACCATGCAGTGGAAATGGGGCTTTTGTGCCTAAAAGATGTGTTCATGAAATAAAAAAATTTTTTTAGGTTTGATGAACACCAAGGTGTTCCTAAAAGGCAGCTTGGAAAAGCTAACAGCATCATGCACTAACATGCATTCATGTGTGCATGCACAAAATGAAACTTTTCATTAGAAACATCAGAGGGGACCAGATAGTCCAACCAACATAGACGCATGAACCATCTTAAAACAATGATTATCTCATCCCTCAGTCAAGGGTTCGTTAAACTCTGAATGCATTGATATTTATTATCGACTATTGCCCATAGGCTTATGTTTACACTGTATATCCAAAGGTACTGGGGGGCCATTAATTACCAGGCATCAGAGCAAAAGCTCAGTGTATTCTATTATTTATGCATCATATATTTTCTACAATTTCTTATTTATCTTAATGCTGTTTATGATCTTGCCTCAATCCTGCTCTTAAAATGCACCGCGTTGATAAATTTAACTTTAAAACGTGAAACATATTCAACCGTAGCCGGTCTGAGGTCGACGCACCACATTCTCTCAAAATCCTGTGGGAAACAGAGTTGATGCGCAAGATACACGGAGGAGAGCAGCGGCAAGAGCAAGCAGCGTCAATATTTCAGTTGTACCTAACAGCTAAAATAACTCTGGACTCTTCTTTTGCTATCTCTAACTGGGCTAAGTGCAATCCATGATGGGCCTTGGTGAAGGCAATCAAGCCTGAGCAGGAACATCTGCCTGAATGTTTCTGAACATTGTGCATGCTGACGACAGCTTTGGGCTTTTAAACAGACACTGGCTTCCACATCCTCGCATGTCAGCCTGCCTCACTCCTAAGTTGTGCTGCGTCCTGCTGTTCTTTTTCGCCTTTTAGAGGAGAGCTAAAGACAGGCTATTTATGCAGAAACATTTTGGAAAAACTGTGAGGGAACAACGCACTTTGCAAAGCTCTAAAAGGTTGTATTTTAAATGTGGAATGTGCTCATTAAAGGCTTGGACTTTACTGAAAAGTAACACGAGTCTATTGTGTTATGACTGAAACTAAATAAATGAAATAATGCATAAAAAGATGTGTAATAAGAAAAATTCAATGCTTGAATTAAAGCAGTCTCACTTCATGAATTGCTTTTATTAACCTACATTCTAAAGTTAGCATGGATGAATGTTCTAAGATTATTTATCTTGCAGACCGGTATCAGTTGATCTCATCTCATCTGACAGTACCTTCATGCTTCTTTAGATAGCTAACAGGATTCCACTGCATGTTTAGACTCTATATTCTCTCATTTCCTAATCTCCAATAATCCCCCATGGAATAACACCCCTGTGCTAAAATAAGAGGGTTTATTTCCATTTCACACCAATTGTGGAAGTTCCCTCAAATCTATTTCAATTTTTTTTTCCACTTCCAACTGGTGATTTTTGACTTCCTCTGAAGATGGCAGGCATCTGCGAAAATACAAATATCCCCATCAAATCAAAATCACTTAGTTAATATTTGTACGATAGCGCTTAGAACAGATGGTCTTTTATTACTGACTGACACTTTAAGCTACCTCTGAAGTTATTCAATAAAAGCTCGATCTCTATAATGTGATGCGAGAATCTTTACTGACCATTTTATTCATAGCTGATGAGCTTGGTAGTTAGTTAGTTAGTTAGGTGTGATGATTATGGAGAAAGACAGAGATGAAGAAATTGTGAACGGCCCACTGATGGGGGAGATTGCCAGTCAAGGTGACATCTATTTTACCCCCATCCCATCTCCCATTTACTTCTGTATAAAAGAGCAATGAGACGAGTGCCAGTTTCCTACTTAATTATCTCTCTAATGGAGGAAGAGAATGGCATTTAATTACTCGGCCCCAGATTTAGACTCGTGGCATGCGAGAGGTAAATGGATTTAATGTTGCGAGGATAAATGAGAGGTACGGCAATGATATGCAGATGTTTGCACATGTGCAGCAGGCGTAACAAACCAGCACACGGCACTTGATATGTTTGGTGCAGCCTCACGTCGGAATCTGCTCTGCACCATAAGAGCTGTAAGGTGTAACATGTGCCATTAAAAGACCAAACCGTAAAGAATGACACGTGTTTGTGTTACTGAGTGATTATCTATCTGCATGCAATGAAGTTTGGGGGTGTTATGCATTATCCTCATGCCTGTAGTCATCAGCATGATAATAATTTTAATTGATATTTTTTACATGATAGAGCATACATCAGTTCCACTAAAGGAAACAAAAAAAAACTGCACAGCTGAACAGTTCAAATAATTCATATTGGTATGTCAACACTGCTTCTCTTAAGTATTGGAATTTTTCCACTTAATCTTGCTGATTAAATGAGGCAAATGAGCCTTTTTATAAAATTGATTTTCATGTGGTCCAAATATATCGAGCCTTGAGAGTCAAATCAACTGCTATATTTGAAAACGTGATTACTTTTCCTATTTTTAAACAAGATATTTCTTCTCATCACTTCTCTCATGTGTGCCACACACTGGATCACGGCTAAAGGAATGCCGTAGCTGTGCTATTTCAGTTTTTTTTTTACACATCCACATAATTGGACAGAAGATGCAGCAACTGGAGGTGCTAGCAGGGCAATAACAGCATGGATTTATGTCACTCTAACTGGTGCTCAGGGTGCTGCAACATGTGCTTTTTCTTTGGTATGCAAATTGGGAGTAAATGTATGTACAGGACTGGCGGACTGAACAACATATGGATGTGATCTGAGGAAATCCCCAGTTACACTCTAAGCACTCTAACTCTGATAAATCAATCTGCTTGGGAAGCCAAAACCGGCTGAAACAAAAGATGAAGTTAAGTAACTATTAACTAAAACCTTTACTATTATTTTTTTTCTGAGTCAACGGAGACTTTAAACCAGCTAATCTGCACTGATCGCCGTTGGAAAATCACCCTGAAGTTTTTAACTTCTAAAATTGTAATTAAAACATCTGAAAAACTATCATACTTGAAAAGTACTTTACGAAAGACCATAATTTAAAATTTGGTCAAAACCATATTTATTTTGTCCCCCTGAAGTAAATATGTACAAATATTAACATATTTCTGCTGTGTGTCATTTTTGCCAAAAAGTATCATTAAATTTTTGAATGTCAAATTCTGCAATTTAATGTGATGTGACTCCATTGTTGGGATTTTATCACTGAAAGCTTAACAAGATCAAATCATAGATCTCTGAGATGTATCTAGGAGTGGTCATACTTTATAACAAAAAGTCTCCACTATAGTCATTGTGACTTGCCACTCAGTCACTTCACTTCAGGTGCATTTTGGGTCTTTTATCAGAGGGTGCATCATAGTTTCTGGGTGCATCATAGACTAACTGCATTCGTCTTCAGTGATCTGTCTTAAAAGTGGGGCTGCAAGACTATAGTGGAACAACAGCAAAAAGCTGGATTGTGACCAATCCCTGCTCCCCTATTTAAATCATGCTCCGCTCTTCCTTCTTGCAGAATAAATGGGAGGTAGAGATTTTTGTATCTTGGCTCTGATTTCTTCTGGAATAGAACAAGCTGTTTATAATCTGCCTGCCTGGCTGCTGCAGACTCCTTAAATTGGTCGAACCAAACACATACAAAACATCTACACGCTGCCAAAAAAATAGTGCATAATGTTCCTTACCATAAGCGAATACATGGTTGAGCTCATGCACACATTAATGCACGTGCACCATCTCCCATAGCAAAGGGGGACAGTGAACATCAGCAGAAACAGAGACAAACAGCTCCTAAATAGCTCACGCTATACCTTCAAGCTGCTGTAGGATCAGGCTACTGAAGTGTAATCAAAAGCCTTGGTCCGCCTCAAGGTCAATTCATCAGAGAAGTTATCACGCCTGAATAATACATGACAGCTTCTGTAAACCATAAATGTTGAATATCCAGTTTGCACACGAGAAATGACAAAGAGAAGAAAAAAAAAAGAAAGAAAAGGAAAACGAGGGAGAAGGAGAAGCACGGGGAGAGATTAGGGAGAATCCTGGCTGTGGAACCAGTCACTGAAAATAAAATATCAGTAGCATGAAACGGTTTTCATGCCAAGGCAGATGGATTTAAAAAGAGTAGAAATAAAGGGGCAGCTCCTGCTCATATACACTGAAGGCATCCACATCCACAGATAGAACAACTGCACTGTCAACATAAATGATGTACAGTATAAACAAACACCAACAAACGGTGGTACGAACACAATTAGATGTAAGTAGCAGTAAGACGTTTTACTGCTACATGTTCATGGCTCGACATCATATAGTTCATACTCTCCTGCTATTTTTGGGGGGGGTTTTTCTCGCTTTTTCTTTAGTGGGATGGGGGCGGATAGGATGATTGGAGTTGATCTCCTTCATATCTGCTCCTTGAGATGGAGCCCTCAGCTGTTAAGTTCCAGTGTCAGCCTCTTGCTGTGAACCCAAACGAGCACATCAATAGCGTATCGAGTGAGGTCAGCCTCCTTGAACTCTCCTGCTCTCTGCTTCAGTAGTTCTCTGCGGCTCTCCCTGTGCATCTCTGCCTCTCCCTCGCTTTACATGGGCTTTTAATCTTGCTCGAGAGAGAATACAAATTTGAAGGCCTGAGATCTACTTGAGGAAATGCAACCAGAGGGGTGTCAGATTCTGTTAACACACACGAGCTACAAGCGAAGTGATAGATCAAACGCTACAGTTTCTGTAAAACGAACAGCAACGTCAACAAAAGGCGAGAGCAGCTGGGCAGAAAACTGATCTGCATATTGTTTCAGTTGCAT
Organism: Chaunax sp. Z400; assembly: GCA_037577475.1. Classification (NCBI taxonomy): domain Eukaryota; kingdom Metazoa; phylum Chordata; class Actinopteri; order Lophiiformes; family Chaunacidae; genus Chaunax; species Chaunax sp. Z400. The sequence continues at coordinate 16,396,661 of CM075202.1, read as the reverse complement.
TATAATGAGTGACCAAAAATGTAAGTTGATAATATGGGCGCATGAAAAGATGAACCACATATTCAAGTGTTCAACAATGATGAAGAAGATGGATGCTTTCCCCATTGGATAACGCAAGAAAAACAAACTGGCCAAATATAAAAGAAAGAAATGTATTTTATTCAGATTTTGGGAGTTAACTCTTTTATTCCTCCGTTCCTCCCGCAGGTATATTCTCATTATTTCATTTCTGCGGGCCATCAGTCACAGCGTTGGACCAGAGCCACATTGGTGAGGATTAAAAACGCAACGTGCCGCCCTTAGTAGCCAATCAACAATCGATTTTCACTTGCTTGGTGGGGGGGGGGGGGGGGGGGGGGGGGGGGCAGCTGTGTGGAGTGATGGCGGGGGGATGCTGGCTGACAGCAAGCGAGACTCAAATTAAAGATTTCCCGTCCATGAAATGAAAAAAGACCAACAGGGCCAATAAAGTGGCTCCTGTTGAGTGGGTGTGCACACAAGCCGCTCTCCACATTACATCCACTCACCTCACACACCCTTAACCAACACTAAAGCCTCCATCTGCGCAGAATCTTACCTCAGCTCCTGGTATATCCTTGTGCAGGAGACAGGAGTTATGGCGCTCTTCATCGGGGAGGGTAGAAACACTGACAGTGATGACATTATCCCTGGCCCTCTTTTGTTAGGAAACCACAGCGTATTGTCTCATAAATAAAGCAGAGGCTCCATTAAGACCAATGACTGTATCCATCCTCCCCCGTCTCTCATTATAAGGCCATCTGCATCCATTGACACACACATCCCTCCTGGCAAGGCCTTGCAGAGCCCATAAGAGGCAGGAGAGCCGGCAATGCTTCATTGCCAGAGCCCGCCAATACAGCCTGTCTCAGTTTGATGAGGTCATAAAGATAGCAATAGCATGTGCGTTGACACATGGGCTGACGGGAGGCGGCCGCTTACTTTTGGGAATCTGGTGTATTTTGTAGGGGAACTCAGTGGAGGAGCACTCAAACCTCCATTTCTGTTTACCCTCGACACTTTTTTAGCCAGCTTTTCTGCCCAGTCTCTCTGGCGAAAACATAAACCAGTGCCTCTTCAGCTGGAAAATGGCCTCTTTTACGCCCACACACACACACACACACACACACACACACACACACACACAGACACAGACACAGACACACACACACACACACAGACACAGACACACACACACACACACACACACACACACACACACACACACACACACACACAGACACACACACACACACACACACACACACACACACACACACACACAGACACAGCGGCCACAACCAGCCGTACTGCACTGCTCCCATAGCCTGTCAGGTTGCTGCGCATCTTTGTGTGCAATCCCATGCTCAATCATTGATGAGGCTAGGCCCTCTGGTTCGAATGAAAGGACTGGGCCAGCAGTGCAATCATCATCAGTCTGCGTTAGAACCAAGTGTCGGGGAAGCTGCTTTAAAAGCTTTGCGAAGCTACAAACTGTTTCACAGTGGAAGGTGTTGAACTTCCTTAGGGAGAAATCTAGTTTGGTTAATTAATGCTACTTGGAAAAAGTAACTCAAACTACTTCATTTAAAAATCAAAAATCAAATCGACAACATTACATAGGATTTTAACAAATATGTATATATACATATACATATATATATACATAAACATATACATCTATATACATATACGTATATATATATATATATATATATATAAAATAAAAAAGTCTCATGCCAGCAAATAAATCACATTCAGTTGTCTTCAATTGTTCAGACATCATACATAAACCAAACATTGGGATGAAAAATGTGTATTTTTTTCAACCAATATGATAATAATTGATAATAATAATAATCACATGCTTCCCACTGCCATTACTGGTAATATAACTGATAATTTAACATTTGTAGATTAAAAAAAGAAGTAAATGACCTTTAGTTTCTAGTAGTTTGACAGTAAATTAAGTTGAGGTGAGCAAAAATGGATGTTTTGATATTCAGTAGCTCTAATAAGATCTGTGTTCAAACTGGAAGAGCCTTTGCCTCCTCTCAGAATCCTCTTTGAACATTTAGTACAAATCACAATTGTGTTGTCTTTCTCTGAAACTTAAAAAAGAAAAAGAAAAGTAAAAACATCCACACTAGTGACAACATGTTTGTCTCTCTGGTCTGCACTTCCTGGTTTCACCAAGGTGCCAGTTTGACACCATGAGTGCACAAAAGCATGTTGTCCTTGTTCTCCCTCCTATTCTACGCCTTCTTTTCAGAGTTTATTGCCTGATCACCATACCAGGTCCATACCAAAATAAATGAGTAAAGAAATAAAATTCCCGAACCATTTTTTAAAAAAAAGAACAAAAACATGAGCTTCAAGATGTACAGGGATGAGGAAGGGTATTGATAATCAATAACATCGATTGTGTATATAAAGATAATTGGTTTACAATTTGATAAATGTTTTATAAAAGAAAGATAATTGGCTCACAAATTAATAGATATTTCTATAAGATAAAGATAATTAGTAATGTATATATGTGTATAATGTGATGTATATACTGTATGTGTGGATGCGTATTTTGATGAATGAATATTGGAGAGGGGGTAGGATTACATAAGTTTATATTTCTCCCTACTCCTTCTCAAGCATGTACATTGATTTGTTTATAAGTTGAGTATTAATTTCACTGTTTATTATGCTTTTCATTTAATTTTTCTTATTTGTTTGTTTGTTTTCTGCATGTTCAAAATAACTGTTTCACTCAATCAATTAATTTGAAAGTGCAAAAAAAAGAAGGCTTTGGTCTGAATATGACGTCCACCAGCCAGCCATTATCTCCTGACAGCCAAAAATTGTTTGTACTCTCAGCTAAATACACAACAAAAGCCACAAACCTTGTTTAACTACTTGAAATCTCTTTGCAAACATGAACGCAGTTAAACAATCAGCAAAGCTACTGCAAAATGTACTCAACACTGTGAGAACCACGCACCCTCCATCCTCAGGCACACCCATGGTACAGAGAACACTAACACACATGAACGCAGCAGTGGTGTAACACACATGAAACGTCACACGCCACGTCACGCTGACAGAGGGGAGCCTGACATGAGAGTCTTGTACAGCGTGTTTGTGTTTGAAAGTTCAAGCCATGACCGTGTTTGCTCTGCAATTATAATCAGTGTGGCGTTGTGTCGCTGCGAGCAAACGCGCACGACACACAAGTGACATGGGATAGTTGTAGCTGATTGTGTTACCATTCATCTCTCCTCTGCACTGTCCGGGGCTCCTGCCTGCCATTACCCCACCACCACCACCACCTCCCTTACAGTTTTCCATGCAGTCAGATCTCTGTGTCTCTCCTGCCTGTTTCCCTCTCATTCACATCAGGACTCTGAGCACTGAGGGACAATAATGCAAAGCAGTGTCAGGGGCGAGGAGAACCAGAGAATAAGAGCTCATTTGCTCTTATAACAGTTATACATATATTTAAAAAATGTAGGAATACATTAATTACCTTAACCGAGGTGGTAACGTTTCCATGTCTGTTGTTGGTGTGTGTGTGTGTGTGTGTGTTAGCAGGATTATACAACAACTATTGGATGGATTTTCACAAAACTTGGTGGAGTGATGGAGCACTGGTCAGGAAAGAGCCCACAGAGTTTTAGTGCAGATCCAGATAAAGGGGCCAATCCAGGATTCTTCTTCTTCTCTCTTAAACGTTACAAGAGTGAGTATTTTTCAACATTTTCTTTTTTTTTTAATTACGCAAAATCTATTGAAGAGATTTCCACAAAACTTGATGGAGGAATGAAACATTGGGCAGGAGGCAGATCCCGGAATTCTTTCTTAAAATTACAAGATTCTTCAACATTTTCACTTTGATTCAGCACAAAAACTACTGAACCAATTTTTCCATGAAACACTGGGTAGAGCTGGAGCATGAGTCAGACAAGCTAAACAGACAAGTGTAGGATTGTTCGACCACTGGCAGAGGTATGTGCTCTACTGAGTGCGGTAAGCTTTTATACTTTAAGCTTGAATTTCATGCTATAGATGCTGTAAGGTTTGTGCAAACTAATGTGTAGACCACTCAGAAGTATGTAGGGTGGTTCATCTGTCACCGAATAAACCTCTGAGGACATTTGCACACGTCACGTTAAAATCTCCTGGTCTGACGAAATAGAAATAATTAACCTCCATCCCAACTTCAAATCCTTGTTCGTGTCCGATTTTCCACCGATTTCATGGCTCAACTTTCTTACCTCGCGAGCACAGAGCTAATGGGTCAGAAGAGAGCAGAATATCTCTATCATAGATGTGTGTGTCGGTATAGGGTGGGTTCACGGGAGGGATGGGGCTGAGCGTAGGGGGTGTTACATGTGCAGCCAGGCTCAGCGCTGCTCCTTGCTGAGCTATCTGTAGGCCGGCCTATTCACTGTCCATACTACTGGACCAGAAGTAGCTCTCAGCCTGCTGAGTGAACTCTTCAACTCCATGCTAAGTGAGCGTGTGAGCGGGGCAGGCTGGCATAGGCCTGCAGAGCTTGAGCTGTAGTCCTGAGATAGGTCCTATTCCTGCACGTAAACACACAAGAGTCAATCTGGCGGAGGGGAGCTGCGCTCGGCTGATAAAGTGCTACCCTGAGTGAACCTCTGCATCTTCTCACTCTAGTCCTCTCTCTCTTTCTCGCTCCGTTTAGCCTCTACGACACCGTGAGGTGTTAAGACCGGGTGCAACGTCGGTCACAGTTCGCAGCTTAATAGAGTCAAGGTTTAGAAAGCACAGACCATGAGTGTATGTGTGAATGAGCAGCGGAAGAAGGGCAGGTTCAAATGATAACAAATCAAAAACACCCTTTCAGCATCTCAGGTGAAGCTTGGCTGAGAAGAAAAATCTTTTTTTTTTGGATGCCAGTTTCTTATCTAAACAACCATTTAGTGGCTTTAATTGCTTCCTGCATCCCATCTACTTAGCCACAATTTTGGCTTTTTCATCGCTCTCATCTTCAGGTTGCATTCGAGCAGCGCTTTGCAGAGGCTTATTAGGCTGTGATGGAATAGACACATCTGGATACAGGAGAGTCACGCCATTATGAGACCACCCAGATGGATTAAAATGCAATTATATGTGCTGGATTAATTATCAGCTCTCGCAGTGTTGCTACACTGCCACGGTGGAGGAAGACAAGTGAAAGGGGGAATAAACACACACACAGACACAGACACACATGACAACAACAAAAAAAACAGTTAACATATAAAAACAGATGTCCCTGGCATATTGATAACAGTTATTTCAGCACCAACGCTGACTTACACTGAAGGCTAAATAACAGAGCACTGGCAGAAGCTCGAGGAAATACATGTTGTTTGAGGGAGGGGATGAACCGCCAGCGCCACTACATGCTAGAATGACCTCAGGATTTGAGGACAGTGTCTCCTATTAATATGGAAGTCACATGCACGTACTGTGCTGTTTGGAGAGATTCTGTGACCAGTCATAGCACCGGTCATATCTGTACAAGCAACATCAAGATGTGGCACTTCCAGGCACTTGTCCACCAGACCTCCAGGGAGAAATCAAGCAGTCCAAACTGGCAGGAGGATTAGGACCAGTGTGTTCACAGTGACACAGTGAGCTGTGAAGGCCTCTTCGAGCTCAAAGAGGTGAACCCTTCCCATCTGGCATGATGGGAGCAGAGGCAGAAGGTGAAAAACGGTTATGATGGTTATGGAGTAAGCTGGGCTGTATCGTACAAATCCTAATCAAATCTGGCGTGTGCACACTGGCAAAATGGAGGGTTGTGCCAATGTGCCACATCATGATCTTATTAATCCTTTTACACAGCAAAATGTGCTGCTCCCTAATACAGTTTTAAATAGACGTCAAATAATAGACATTGGTTTTGTTTTTCTTTCTTTTTTTTTTTTACAAAAGTTGTCAAGACTTCCTGTCAAGATAGTTCCCTGAGAAAAACACATTGGTTGACTTCTCTTTTATAATAACAGAAAAGAGTTGTGTTTGTGTCTTCAGGGAACGTTGGCTGCATCTCCTCCATGAGCTCCATCTGGTGTGGATGTCGTTAATGAACAGGCCTGCAGTTCCATTGACTGCGGTAGTGTTTACTCGCCAAGCCGTCATTACACAGCCTTTAGGAGGACCCCAAACTCGACTGTGTTTGGACTACGACAGCCTGAGGGAGCCCGAGATTTAGGCAGCCACAGCAATAGAAGAGTGTTTGGTTCTTATCTAGTATCTTCTTATGTCAATGATGTAAAATACATTCTTTGCAAAAGATCGTCTGGACTATTTTCCATAGAAACACACATAATCAGAGATTAAAGTAGGCCGGAGGGTTCCAGCACCTTCGAATATAAATCTGATTGGTTGTCATTCATTCATTCATTTTCTGTTAACGTTAATCCTGTGTAGAATCGCGTGGGTGCTGGAGCCTATCCCAGCTGACTTTGGGCGGGAGGCGCGGTTCACCCTGGACAAGTCGCCAGTTCATCACAGGGCCACATAGAAAGACAAACATGTTTTTGGTGGAGGGAGGAAGCCGGAGAACCTGGCGAGAACCCATGCAGACACGAGGAGAACATGCTAACTCCACACAGAAAAGTCCCAGTTCCTCAGGTGGATTTGAACCCAGGACCTTCTTGCTGTGAGTGCTACCCACTACGCCACCTGATCGGTTGTTTCACACTTAATAATGTCAAGCCAGTCCATTTGATGTGTTCTGCAGCATCCTGCCATCTAGATACTCCCTCATCAAATCATGAAGTAATGTCGACGTAGGCCCCGCCCCTGCAGACCTAGCTTTATGGGGGGCAGGCCCACCCATTCAGGAATTTGGCCCACCTTGGAGACTTCAGCATCAACCTTGCGTGAAGAAAACTACATTTGTTTTTATTGTCTGGATTTAGAGCAAAGTGTGATGTCCGTCTTCACTCCTAGTGTTGAGTATCTGCTCAAAAACAGACAGTGGTACTATGGTTTAATTGTCATGGATGTATTTATTTATTTATTTTATTTACTACTGCTACTTGGAAGCAGCAAACAATGTGCTTTTTTTTTATCCTGTGTTACAGAGCCCTAAATCATCTCAACAGCATATCAACTAGTTCAACTTTATCAACTTTGGTGCTATACTTAAAATTGTATCAGCCACAATGACAAAAAAACAGGTTCATAAGTTGAAATTCTATAGGTTCTTCTACTCTTCTCTTCTATAGGTCTTATCTTGATGCATGTGGAGGGGAGACGGTGACAGAATGGAGGAGAGAATGGAGGAGAGAAGACTTTGTAAGTTGTTCAAGTCTGGCTAAAGGATGCATTGTAATCACAGCCCTTCTTTCAACTGTGGTCGAGCAAAATCAATCCCCGTGATTTGTGTGGCCGGCAGACTTCTAACAAGTGCAGCCAGCTGGAAAATAGGTCCACGGTTACCTCACAACACCTGGCTGAGCGGCCCAGACACTGCATGGTTCCTTTGGAAAGCCACATGTAAACAAACACACATACACATACCTGTGTGAGACCATAAGGGTAAACAATCTTTGCAATCTTAACGGCGGAGATGCGGCGTTGCTGAGAGACAGCATAAAGCAGACCAGAGAAGATTTTCAGGGCTGTGATCTCTATAGAACTGGAGATGAATAAGACACAGCTGACAATTGCTGCCGGCCAGCTGTGAACTTGCATCCTGTTGAATTGCACAGAAAAGTAGGACATATAAGTCACACAGATCGGAGTGTTGAATCTTTCAACATTCTTCCTTTGCTGTTTCTTTGAGCGAAATTTAGATGTATTATTGCTGACTGGTGAGAAATATGCTAATATGGCAACTTAAAGAACGTGTAATCCTCACTTCATATGTCGGTGATGAACACACTTATTCAAGCAGCACTGGAGAGGAACACACTGTCCTTCCTTTTAAAATGGCCGCATCAACATATCTATGTTGTACTGGGATTCCTCAACAAATCAATCTGTCTTATTTTAACCATTAATTAATGAAGAACTGACATTTATTAGACCAGCTGGTAGAGGCCCAGTCTTTACTGTTAGATCCCATCTCCACTGACTTTCATGTCTCTATCACTATGAAGCAAAAAACAATAATCTTAAAAACCACTGTAGTATTTATTCAAAATGTTCTTCTGTACTTGTTACATATGCTTTTTCATAAACGACCTGCTTATTTATAACCCTGTTGTTAAAGAAGAATGTTAGCTTAATTCTGCCATAGCCTGAATTTAAGATCAATATCAGCAATGCTAACATTGAGTTTTAAATTGTTGCTTGGTAATCACACAAAAGTGACTAAAACGCTTTATTAAGATTAGGGAAAGATAGCAGCTTTAGTTGTTTAAAAAAAAGTGAATATTAAATTTAGGGTTGGGGCTAGAACGTTGACATTGGACATAAAGAGAGGTGTAGAATATAAATGTTATTTCTAGGATGCATTTTGACATAAATAAGAACATGTACTTTTTTAGCATGATATGTGAGCGTATGGCCATGTTCATATGGATATGTTGTTTTGATGAGATGAGGCACGTGAATATTGTTCTTGGATCTCTGGTCGCAATTTTAGAACCATCTTATGCATTTACTGCATGACCTGTTGAAAGTGTTCTTCACTTTGATTGGGGTGCGAATGCCTCCCTCTCTGATTAAACCACTTGTTGATTGACTTGTTTTGTTTTTGTTCTCAGAAAGGCTTTGCAGTGATTGCAAGCTGAGGTGTGAGGTGAAATGTGAGCTGACAGTTGAGCATATAAAAAGTAATTGGAAGGTACCACTGTCGCTAAAAGCTGCTGCTCTTACCTGACTCTTACTTGACTTATAATTCATATTATATCTGCTGTATTGGAAAAAATTTAAATAACACACTGTAGATCTTAATTAATCATTTTACAGCAATGGTACTAAGATCCGATCCGATCCGATCCGATCCGATAAGATAAGATAAGATAAGATAAGATAAGATAAGATAAGATAAGATAAGATAAGATAAGATAAGATAAGATAAGATAAGATAAGATAAGATAAGAAAAGAAAAGAACAAGAAATACTAACAAGTAAACAAACAATATAAACCAAAGAAAAACATATAAAAAAATATGAACAATTTAAAGAGGAGAAAAAGGTAAAAATAAAAAATACTGTATGCCTATGACTGCAACAATTCTCTCATCTGCAACACCTGTAAACATGTGTGCGCTCTTGAATATGCATTACATGCACAAAACAAACAACTCAACAGCATTGCTCTTGCCGTGCTTTCCGAGTTTTGTCCATCCAATTCAAAATGTCTGCGCCAAAGAAGACCTGCTGTCCAAACATAATGGCTCCTTGGAATTGAAACAAATCCCACTGATCAACATGGCCATTCACTTTCACAGCCAGTGTAAGAAGCTGCCTTGTTAAAGCAGCATATTAAACGGCCGGCTACACCACAGGATGATTGTTTCAGCATCACAATGAGTGCTTATGTGTGATTTTCCAGCTGGTTGGCCTCTGATGTCTCCCCATTTTTTTATTCAATCAGAATATCTTGTGTGACGATGATAATGATGATGATAATGATGATTATTGCTGTTATGATTTTACACTAAATTTGCTAGAAGTTAGTTGGTGTGTACAATCACAAAGCTTTTGGCTGATCCCTCGTTCTGCCTGTTTGTCTTTCCCCTTATCCCTCGGCAGGGTGCTCAGGCACTATCATTTTGTCCATCCAACTGCAGCCAAGGCAAAATCTGGCTCACAATATAATGCATCACCAGTCCCATCAGAGCCCACATCACAGAAAGCTAGCTGTAACCAAAGCACCTGACTAACAGGATGGAACTGTGCAGGGAAGGAGAGAGGCAGGGGGGGAGAAACAATTATAAATAGTGAATCATGTGTTCAAATTGTTAAATCGAAGTGGATAAAAGAAAGAATTCATGAAGAAAAAGTGGAATCCTGCCACTTTCAAGCACATCAAAGAACACATTTCTCTTGAGCAGCGGGGGGGTGAATTCACAAGGCAGACTCAGCTCTCTGGTTCACTGTCTCCCCTAACATTAGAGATTTAATGAAGTCAATCTACAGCAGGGTTTCTGAGGGAAAGCAGTGACTGAAACATAATTTGCATTTTTGCAACATGCATAATTTGCAATTTGCAACATTTGCACTGGACACTTGCACTACCTGCATATACTGTAAATATTGTTATAATGTACTGTACATACATCCTATCTATAGTGTATCTATATCCACTTATTTATCTTTAATAGTTAGACATACCCATATCTCAATGTCATATTATACCCATATCAGCCCTGTATTTATTTGTACATATCAACACTGTATATATGTACATTATGCACTTCTCTGCACTTTACTGCTTCTATTGCACTTCTGGATAGATGCCAACTGCATTTCGTTGTCATTTTGTTGTACCGAACTTGTACGATGATCAATGACAATAAAGTTGAATCTGACCTGATCTTATAATTTGTTACTGAAATAACTGGAGCCACTCAATGATGTTTATCAGAAATTAGTTCTTTTCTAAGAAAATGTATTTCAAGATTTAAAAAATCTTCCAATACATGATTGTTTATTTCAGTTTCACACTTCACCAAAAGGTGCATTTGTTGCATTACACAATTACCAAATAAAGGCTTATAGCTTCACTATGTCATGGGGCTTGTTTAAGCAGAATGGAGAAAGGATGGACCCAGATCAGCTCCAAACCCGCTGTACAGGTTTACAGAAGCAGCCAGCCTCTTTCAGTCCTACAATGTCTCTCTGCTCTGTACTTTCAAAGGCTGACTCTCCACTGACTCAGAGGATGGGAGGGTGGAACAACATTTCAATAATTTCTAAGCTTCTTAAACTTCAAGAGAAAAAAAACACATTGTGATGCAGCATTTGGGAGAGAAACAGAGTATTAAACTCTAAAAGTAAAAGTTATCTTATTTCACAAGTTAAAATCAGTTTAAATGTATTCTGAGTACATGCTACTGCATTATTTTAATTTTTTTAATAATTATGGGGATGGGGTTATCCCATGCCAGCATTACATTAAAGAATTTAAGGTTTTAATAAATGCCACTCAAACAACACTAGTGGAACATCATCGAGCCCAAAGCCTTTATATGCACACTGACAATTAACTCCATGTTTAAAAACATTTGCAGCCTCTCCATGCCCCTTATTATCAATTATAACTAGTTGACTGTATAGTGTGAGTATAATTAACAAGAATAGAGTACAAAAGCACATGCACATTTAAATAAAATGAGCTATTGACACTGCAGTGGGTGCAAAAAGCGATATACAGAAATGAAATACCTGTCACTGAGCTGCAAAGAGCCCTGCACATTTCGTACAGCATGTATAGCACTCACACACAATGCTACATTATTACAAGGCAAAGCAGAGGATGTATTCACCTGACCATCTTCACCATCCTCAGTGCCTGTTACAACCAGTCCGCTCAGCCTGTTTGTCCCACTATAACCAGTCACCTCAGCCTCTCAGTCGTACGCCGCGGTCATCAAAGCTTTCAAACATTTTGAGTTAAAGAGGCTCTGCAGTCACAATGTTGACTGAAACAGTAGAAAAGGCTCACACACTTCACTGAAGGTAGAAATCCATTAGCGATGTATCAAATGTAGAAATATGATGATCCACTTAGCATTTTAGCATTTTGAGGTAAATATAAATGCGTTACTTAGACCATTCATGGTAGAGACAAGAGGCATCTGTAGATGACATATTTCCCCAACATCCCCCACAAAGCATTGTGCAACATCAGTATATGACATATCCTCCATTCTTTTGGTGAGCCTAGAGTTGTGTATAAGTGTTATGGATATATGCTATGGAGAAGATGACCAACCTTCAGAGTCACCTTAAAATCATCTTTGCACGGAAAACTCAAAAAAATGAAATACAATTTGTAGAAAGAAAACACACAAAAAAAAAACACTATACTTATTATATTTCATTTATGTGTAAAGTGTGGTCAGGTTAGTATTTGCGAGACATGCAGACGGATAAAAAGAGTAGATCTGGTAACTTTACATGATCTGAAAATCTCTAATATCTCACTGCTACTGGGAAACAGTTAAACCAGTAGCCTTGCAACCCCCCCAACACTAATTTCTAGTAAAAGTCATGAATACTAGATTTTGCTTTAAATTAATTTCTCCCTTTTAAAATGCATAAAATCTAGGCCACGATGAGGAATAATCTTGTTTTAAAAAAAAGAAAGAAAATGACCACAGTGCACCTATGCAAATTCAAGCCAACCATCAAGATATATGTTCTGACATCTCCAGGGAGCATGTGAAGCCTAATTTGCAACACGGTGAGGTGACACATGGATGTGAGTGGGGAGGGAGAGTCGTCGTGGCCCGTGGCACAGCTCCCTCCCTCTCTCCCATTCTCTCCCTACGCTTCTGTCTCTCGTGATCTCTCTCAAGACCTTTCCCTGTCCTCCGCTCCCCTTTAACTTTCTTTCCATCCCTGCGACTGTCCCTTAACTCCCCCTCTGTTCCCTGTCCTACCTACGTTTGGTGAGTGCTGTGAGGTAAACTGATGATGATGATGATGATGATGATGATGTTGTGCTCTTAACGTGCTGTTTTTGAGAAAACAAAACTTGCACCGTAATTGAAAGTGAAGAAGCAGCTCCGCTTAAAACGCTACACTTCTCTGCCATATGGCTCACTTTCCTAACAACATTCATTAATGTGGGTGACTGACATTTTATACTGAAGCAATTCATTTGAGTTCACATGAATAGCAAACCTTGGACACGGTAAATACCCAGTAAATAAATTGAGATGTGATGTGTTGTCTTGTCTTCTACCAAATATTAGTAATCGCATCAAAAATAGAACATAAAGACAAAATATTTTTCATTGAAGTCGATTGTCTAAAGGTGTCTTTGAATTCCTCGCAGCTGTTTGATGTAATTCACCGTATCTGAAACATTTTTTTCCTCTTCTTTCAAGTGGCCTAAAAAGCGCAGATTTGAAATGAAAACAAAGTCGCTTTCCGACCAACCTACATACCGTCCCCCTCCTCTTTTCCAGTTTTTATCTCGTTCCAAATATGGCTTGGGGAGGGCAGCATTCATCACTTGCCAGTGGCACGTCCTAATGAAGCCATCGTTTGTCTGCCTAATGGCACCTGGGCTCCATCTGTCATTGGCATGCCGCTGCAGAGACACGCGGCATTCACCTTGCCAGCTCTTGTTCGCTGACAGAGAGGGGATCGTGTCTGACCTTACCCCGTGTGTGTGTGTGTGTGTGTGTGTGTGTGTGTGTGTGTGTCTTTTTGCATGCTGTGAAATTCCTGTAGCAACACGGCTCCTTTGCGCTCGGCCGGCCAAAAGAAAGCGTGCCACTACCTCCGTGCCACAGCTCCCCAATGTGGCTTGGACCGGGAGTGTGACATATGTCTGTGTTGTCAGGAATGTAGGGTGGGTGTGCATCTTTGCAGCTCGACAGCTGGAGCTGGGCTCAGCAGCCTCTCTTAGGGGAGCACTTCATGGCTCTTGCGTTGACTACGCTGCCATGGCCTGAAGGCTGGTTTGACAACAGTTAACCTTGGATTTATCTAGCCCACTGCCTAGCTCCGGAGCACAGAAAGACACAAGCGTACACTCACGTAGGCACATAAAACACATGCACACACTGAAAGGGCACACTGTACAGTGTTCACACTCGACTCGAGACTTCGAAAGAACAATGCCTTCATTATGTTCCGCGCGGATTAGTCACGCATTTTGCAAACACACACTAAGACACACACGAACCTCTACATGCACATATGTCTGCAGCCAATCATCATCTTTTAAGGTGCTCATTATTTACAAATAGAATCATTAAAAAAAAGAAGTATTTTTAGTGCATAAATCCTCTTTCCCATTCATTCTTCCACTTTGCCATCACTTAGCCAGGCTTAATCGCATGCATTCACACCAGGGGGTGGAGGAGAAATCCATTACATTACTTTATGATGCTACATCTGTTTAGCCATCCTTGCAAATTAAACCGCCTCCAAGCAGGCTCATCGCTCAGCACAACACTCAATTAAAATAACTCTGCCTCGTGTACAGATATGCTTCCTTAGACCACGCTATTTTTTTTTCTTTCCTGCTTTAAGTCTGCTGTTGGTGTGCAGCAGAGAAGGACTGAGATGAAGTGAGATAGATAAGCGTGGAGAAGAGGGTGCTTGTCAAGTTAGTAAGTAAATTACTGTTCTGTTGCCATTCTGCACATGTGCTAAAGTCCAGTGTGTGTGGCTGTGCAGCCGAGGCCATGAAGGCATGTTGTACATGTCTGCACTGATGTATACATACCTGAAAGTGTGACATATGGATTGATGTGTGTGTGTGTGTGTGTGTGTGCAATGCCTTGATGCCTGGCCCTGCAGAAATCCCACTATGCATGAGGCTGTATGCAAATGATCCCCACAGTAAAAGTCAATCAGTCGTACTGAATTTCCTTTACCTGCAGGAATTTGCTACCCAAATGAAATCAAGAGAAAATTCGGATAATTTATTTTACAGTAAGCTCTGTGGAGCAACATGTTCTTGATATTTAGACTGTACTTGGTTAATTAGTTCAGTAAATCTGAACTGGTCTAATTAGCGCCACAAATCCTCCAGCAGCTCAATCCTCTGTTATAGCCACCGGACATATCACTGGGTCCCGCTGTGGGGAAAATATTTGCACAAGCAAAGACAGGGAAAAAAAGCATAGGGAGATACTATTAAGGAGGATTGTGTTTAGTTCTAACATTCAGGGCAAAAAAAACAAACAAAAAAAAAAAGCCACGCTCCACAGGCTCCATCTCTGCCTCCGTCTCTCACTCTCTCTTTCTCTCTTCCACAGACCTCTACCCTACTGAGGCTGACAATGGAGAAGAGTGGCATGGTGAAAAGCAATTATGAGAAAAAAACTGCATAGCTGCCCACGCAATCATCTGTGTCAGAGGCCACACAGCGAAACACAGGGCTCGCTTAAATGAGCCTGACAAGCACAGAGAATATTAATTTTCTCTCTCCTGATTTTATCTCCTCAAACATGTATTATTAAAACCTTTCTCATCAAGGCCACACTATGGAAATGATGAATGGTCATCCGGATTGGCAATGTGGTTCCCACAGGTGTGTGTGTGGTACAAGGGGGTGTGAGCTAGAGGTCACACACACACACACACACACACACACACACACACACAGTCAGAGTGCAGTCACACAAACATGTGCAGACGCATCTCCTGGGTGGATGACCCTGCAGGAGATGGCTTGAGCGCTCTGATTGGGGTGTTGATCAAAATGAGATGGTAGACACCCCCCTGCCCTAGCAGTGAATGGCAGGGACACAGCCTGTGACAACCTCACACCAACACACACACACACACACACACACACACACACACACACACACACACACACACACTTGCACAGAATTGTTTGCACTCAGTCCAGAGACATTCAGAAGTTAGAATTACAAGATTGCCCTCCTGATTGCAGACCCCTCAGGGTGTTCAGGCTCCATACAGTACAGGTACACACAGTCTCATTATACACTGTTCAGGTCCAATCATTTAAACTATGGGATGTGGGTAAGGATCCTATCAGGTGGACTGTTTCAGTGGAAAATAAACTTTGAAAAGCACCCTCTGCATGATTTCCAACTTAAATAGAAACCTGGAATAGGATCGCCCACTTTACCCTGAGCATGTTCAGTCTCACATTGACACACATGCTTTCCTTTTGGAGGTGCTTGATTAGATTGGGAACACCTTGGTGTGCCCCCAGAAGAGCTGGAGGAGGTGGCTATGGGTTTGGGCTTCTCCACTGAGACTGCTGCCCCTACGACCCAGACCCAGACAAGTGCAAGAAAATGGATGGATGGATGGATGGACACATGCTTTCTGTTCTGCAAATGCTCTGCAATATTGCCATGCTGGAATGTTTTAGCTGACATTGTTACTCATGGCACCGAATGCCAACTGTTAAAAAGTTAGGTGTCAAATAAATTCTATGTTGTGTGGAGTTATCGACGTAAAGTCATTCCCAGAAATGATGGTGTGCCAGTATAACAGTGGAACAGTGCACTGGAAGTACATTTTGGCACAGCATAAATTATAACTGTGAAACGCAGAGACTTCATTTACAGCTCGCCATTCTGGGACAAATGTATTAGGACTAATAGAATCGTACATGGAGTTAATGTCATGGCAATCCATTTAAATTACAGAGAGTAAAATGCAGATATGTGATATATACGTGAGATCATAATGTACTCATCATTATGCAGGGAAATCAAGATGTCAAAATAATGTATCTCCATGCCTTATATCTGTCAGATCTCCATGTATTAAACATATCACTTCCCTCCTTATGGCCCCACTCTGAATCGCTGATTCTGATTATCCACCTCAGCTGTCAATCTTCACCGCTGGGGTTTACGTGAGCAAAACAAGATACAAGTACCAAAACAGACTCACAAATGAAGCAGATACGGTTTCACCAGTGAAGTACGCGATGATGAGAGGCTTCCAGAGAAGCAGGAGACACGAGAGAAGAAGGGAAAAAAAAAAGAAAAAGCGAATCGTTTCTTTCATTTGATATCACAATAGAGCCAGACCGGGGGGGGTTATGTGCTGTAGTAGATGTAGGATGGCTGAAAAGATAGGGGTGGAACATGGTGTAGCTGAAATTAATTGCAAAGCTGCCATGTGAAAGGCCTCAATGGGTTTCTTCCTATGAACCCTTTTTGGCATCTGAGAAGTGACTTCACAGCTCAGATTGGAAATTTAAAAAAAATCAGGGCAGTGAACATATGTAATTTATCATCTCTTTTTTATTGTAAGACATACTGTACAGTTTAAAGAATTGAAAATGTGTTGAAAGCGTCTCAACTTTGAACTTAGTGCATCCGATTTACTGTATAACAAGGCTGAACGTCTGCAGACACGGTTACAACTGTGCGAGGCTGTACTTAGGTACAGTACAGTGGTACTTTGAGCTAAATGCTAATGTCTGCCTGCTACAGTATGCTTGCAATTGTAATGCAAACATGCAGATGTTTGCCATATTCACCATCTTAGTTTAGCATGTTAGCATGCTAGCATTTTCTATTTAGCACTAAAGAGAATTAAAGCTGAAGCTGTTGAAAAATGTCTAGTTTTGAATGATATCGACCAGATGGTGGCGTTAGACAAAATATCAAGTGATTACCAACATGAAAATCTATACTAGATATTTCACTCAGAACCAAATTGGTTCACTGCTAGCTGAAAACTCCAAGGATCGACAATGTCACTGCTGGTTATCATCTGGAGACTGTGAATATCTGTGTCAAATTTCTTCCTTTAAAAGAAGTTGTTGTTGTTTTGTTTGTTGTAGATAGTGTAGATAGAGAACAACATGGGGAAACATGGCTACTGGGCCGTTACACATGTACTACATTTCAATGGCAATCAATCCAATATATGTTGATATATTGCATGTGTACTTACTGTATACAGTGTAATATACACAGTATTAATATATCTTTATTATAATAACATTAAAATGGAATATACTGTACATAGAGTATGACATCAAAATGAAGATACGTGTAATGCATTTTTTTAAAAGCATAAATGCAATGTGAAGTGTTTTACTGCCTCATATAAACAAAAAACTCATTCTATATCTAAGTCTTTCTTTCTTTTTGTTGTTTTGTTCAAAAAGAACTGCACTTTCACAAGGTATTTATTCACTGCTAATTGTGTGGAGGAAATTGTGCTATAGATTATTATTGCATTCATTCTATCCTACTATTATTCTCTAAACTGCCTGTTTGTCTTGGAATAAACAGTCTACTTTATGTGACCTACTGTATCAGTCGCTATCATAGAACAATCTCTTCCACAGCGTTATCTATCCCCCGGCTTCTTCACAGTCAATAAAACCCTCGATGAGGCTCAGCATTCCGAAGTTACTTCCTATCTTTTCACACCATATTTTCATTTCAGTGATTTACAAGTAAATCTCATTATTGCTTCGACATGTTTTCAACCAACCAAAGCGGGAATTATTCTATTTTTTCAATGCCGACACAGATCGAGAAACATGAGGAACACAGGCCAGGGAAAATGCATTCCTCTCAACTTTTTACCTGCAGGACAAATATCATAAAAATTCCCATTCAGCCTCGTTGCCAAGAAACAAGATTTGAAGAAACGAGACTTTCAGACCCCCATAGTTTCTGTGGATCCATTTATATTTCCATGAAGTCCCCACACTGAGTTTCACCTTTCAGTTTTGCTAAATTCATTTTTAACAAAGTATACAGTATTTATTTTTGGGTGAAGAGGACAGTATAGGATGGACTTAACCTTTGGGAACTGAAATGTAGCAGTGATCCCTCAACTATCTAATCCTCAAACAGAGAGATTATATACTTAAATACTTGGATATTTGCAGACACACATCAAGCCTGTCTGTCTAGAATACAAATGTGGATGCATGTATACACACCCACCCACCCACACACACACAAAACAGCCGAAGGATAGCAACACTGCGGAGCCCAAACGAAATCAGCCAACCCATTAAATGAGGCGTGACTCAGGAATCGTGCGTAATTTCTCTTGATGGTGTCTCAACATGTTTTAAAGTCATTTATATAACGATGCCGATGATTCACAGAGGAGACGAACAGAAATGGAGCAGAAAAAAAACCCATATTGACTCTGTTGAGTGTCCCATGAATTGTGTCTTCAAACATACAGCGGGGCAGTCAGCAGAGGGTCAGCGCCATCATGTAAGCTCCGGAAGTCGCCACGGTGACACCACGGCACCAACAAAGTGAAAGAATACACTTAATGGTCATTCTATTTAATTACGTTAACACTGGCAGGAGACAGTTCTAAAAATGTCATTCAAATATTTATCCTCATGCTCCCAACACTAACTGCCAACATTTGTGCTGCCTGAGGCCTTTTTAAAAACACCTTCTGTGAAAATGTAGAAATAATGAATCACAGATGAAGACACCACGTTTGGGTGAGTTTACAAACAAATCAAGAATCCTCTGCTTATCTTAATCCAACTAATGCGACACCTTGAGGTGACACAGGCAGAATGCATACGGCACAGTCTCCAGAGTCTTCCCCCTGGTGAAAATGAAAAAGGAAATACGACAGTGAACTGGGGTGGTAGAGCAGAGAGATGGGGGAGACAAAGTGAACAGCAGCTTTAGAGGAAACTTCATGCTTCTTGTCCAGGAGTCTCCGAAACACGTGCTCACAGAAACCTGGTGGCTTTGCTCAAACCATAGAAATCCCTGAGATGGAGATTAAGGAATCGCTGGAATGCCGGAGCAGCCAAGGATGTCCCCTGTGATTAGAGGAGCTTATATGACAGGACTGCTACCGGAGATACCAAATCATCACTTTTTATGCTATTCAGTGGGCGATTTCATTCAAATTGACTTACAGCACCATGTAGGAAGATTATTTTAGCACCGGTTGCCTCAGTGAGACTCTTAGCCATTCAGAAATTGGTCCTATCTTAGCATTGCACTATATCCACAAATCTGACAGATATCTGTGGGTTTTCCGTCAGCCACTTATCGCTGCTGAAACATGTCAGAGTAAAGGGGAGGCGGACAGGAGACGAGGAATCCATTAGTTTACAAGTAAGAAGGCCAAAACACACCTCAGGTGACGAGGTTATTTATACACGACTGCAGGGGTTTGTAATTATGATGCCAATCTTCAGGACTTAGCAGGAAGTTAAAAACCTCGCACCACTTAGGGAACTTTAAATGTAGCATTTTACCGTATATTACCGTGTTAGAGAAGTGTGGATGTGAGGTTTGAGGTTGTATCGCCAACTATCACCACGCAATAATGGGAAAGAGCTAGTATGCCACATAAATCTGTCTGCAGGGTTGCAATAGTGGTCAGGCTGGAATACACTTGAACATAAAACTATCAACAATCGGAGACATTGCAGCTATAAAAATTATTTAGAAGGGACGGCCACTTAAACTTTGTACCAGATAGATGAGTCATTTTCCTGTTAGCACAATTAAAACACGTACAAAACTACAATTAAACCACTTGGTTCAATATCTGATGCATTTATAGGTTACTCACACATCAACGATGACGCCACGTTTCCCCAACCAGCCATTACGTGTGACCTGTGCGATCCCTCTGACCCGTTACACATGCTACTTTACTGATTTCTTACTTTATTTAAGGAGTGCAATCACAGCTAACGGCTGCCATCGTCCTGAGATGTACTAATCAACTCTGGCACATAGCATTATGCACAACATGGATCAAGTTACTAACAGCCAAGTGATAATAATACACAGGTAATAAACAGGCGTCAAAGCAGATAACAGCATGCGTACTTTCAGTTTCACATATCAGAATCGTTTCTGCCAGCATAATATGGCATGTTGTCTAAAAAAAGAGATGCATGTGATAATTGGATACTGTACAGCGACTGCTATAATAAACTGTGATTTACCACACATAATCAGCAACCCCCCCCTTCTATTATTACTCCTCAGATTTAGAGAGTGTGAGCTGAGGCGGATAAAAGTGGATGTTGGAAAGCAAGCAAAAATACTGGAGGGGCTGTATCTTTGCAAATGAAGGAAGAAAAAAAAGAAAAAAAAGAAAAAAGTCCCCGGAGAAGCCAAATCACTTTCATTCTGCATCTCTGAAGAATTGGAACAAGTTAAACAGAGCAACACCACCAGGAAAGTGATGCCAAGCTGGAGATATAATAATGGATGGCTTTCACCTTAAGGTCAATAAATAATTATCCAGGTGTGGGTTTAAAATCTCATGTTTTAAAGAGGAACATCACACCAGAATAGGGGTTTTCTTATGGAAAGGCTTATGGAATATTGTGGGATCCGTATATGTGAAAGCACATCTTGCCATTTTGGATCTATTGTTCACACGTTTGTTTGTGTCTAAGACTTTGAAAGTGGATAAACTTTCTGGTTCTGGTAAAGCATTTTAAGGACTTTCAGGATTGTAGGGACAATAATTGAACGTATTAGAGTAATATGTCACTGATCATTTTCTAATTATCAATATTTGTCCACCTGTCAACAAATAAAGCTATGTTTGTTTGTCGTTTTTGTTTTTTGTTGCTGCGATAGAAGTTTTCCCTTCTACCTTCTTCTTGATTTTCTCTCCTCTATGCCCTTTCCTGTTGTTTTTTCCCCCTCTAACTGGGCTGTACTGGAACAAATCATTAGTAACACACACTGCTGTTTTTCTCTGGGTGAGCCAGGCTAATTCTGACACACAATTATGCCTTATCTTTCTCTCTCTCTCTCTCTCTCTCTCTCTGTGTCCTTTTCCTCCTCCTCATTGACTTTCTCTCTCTTTAAGCCCTGACCTTCCTCCTTCCCTAGCCACTGCACACTGGTCCGTGCAATACATCACTGTAAAAGCTGCCTCTCTCTCCCCCTCTCTCGGGGGGTGCCTGGGGTGAAGGCTCTGCTGGACAGGGTTCGAAACAGGGCCACTGACCAATCTCTGTCCAAAGACGGCGAACTCTGAGCCTGATCATAATTCTGCTTTCCAGCCGGAAACCCGCTGAAACCAGCAAGCGTGGACACGCTTTTGCATGTTGCTCCCGTCTATGCTCCCGAATCTGCGCTCTTACTCGTTGTCTCGTTTCGAACCTTCTTCTCTCCCCTCGCTCCGTGTCAGGACAGTGCATGACATGCTTCTGGCTGGCTGCAGCACATGGCAGCGGGAGAAAAAGTGGGAGGGAGACAGATGCCTGTGACAGTGTGGGGGCAGTAATGAGGGTTCCTTACGACGGAGAAATAATCAGTAAGGCCTGAACACACAGCACACTTTTGCGCACATGCTCGCAAAACAGCTAGGGAGTAATGGGCTGGCAAAGGCCCGGAGCCAGTCTCACTGATGCACGCACATCACCACACACTACATGGTGAATTATGAAGAGAGACACCATCACCATGAATGTCCACCACTCACTGAGCAGAATAAAAACAGCCAAAATTATATTACCCACTGCATTTTTTTTAAAATATCCAATTACAAAAAACAAACAAAGGTGAATCAGCTCAGTATTACAGTAAACTAAAGGGAAAGGGGGAAATATTTTCTGCAACTCATAAGCCATTCTGTCTCATGTCAGGATGCCACATCTGTTCCCTATAAACCTGCCTCTAACAAGCACGCACAGCCTTTCAAAAGCATTACGCAGCCGATGGGAGATCCTTTCATTGTGGCGGACGTTTCAATGAGAAGGAGGTTCGATTCAACCAAAGCGCGGGTGCAGAGGAGGGGAGAACAAACAGTCACCGAGTGAGGGGTTCACGCTGCCGCGGAGACATTTCAAGAAGCGGGGGCAGAGGACGGAGGAGCGCAGTGTTGAAGGGAACGGGCTTTGAAAATAGAGATAATACGGAGACAGCACAGCTGCCAACGTGCCGCACGGAGCGCCGCACAAATGCACACGACAATAGGCTGAAGCAGACATGCAGAAATACATGCACAACACTCTCGCTTGCTCAAAAAGAGTGCTAGAGTCGACGCCAGTGGCATATTGGACAGTTTGAGCCGAGGAGGATTGATTACAATTGATTATGTCACCACAGGAAGTGGGAGGTCTTATATATATATATCGTATCTGTTTTGCCTGCTTAGGCCTACAGATCAATCCACTGAGCTTGATTTGGTTAATTAAGACAGCTGTCAGCAAAGGGAGATGTTAAATATAATAAGACACACAGAAGACCTCTATACCGTAACGTGTCTGAGGCTATTCATCACATCTACACTGCATCATCGTGACCTTTGGAAATTGCTCATTAAACTGAGGCTGCGCTTTCAGCCACAAGGATTAACATTTTAAATCTTAACCAAGACTACACCTTCTGAGGGGTCGGCTGTTGTATATACGTGGGATAACTACTAAGCCCACAGTGTTAAAGGTAGTGACTTAAACATACTTTTTATAACAGTAGCCAAGACACCAACCAAGGCTAAAGGAGCATGCGGGTACCACAGTACCATCTAAAGTCTATTTGAATGTGTATGGAGGCCTGTAAGTGTCAGCTTATGACTAGTATCAGCATCTCAAGACTGATAGCAATTAAAAAATCTGCATTATGGTTACCCTGGTGTTTATCCTGGCCTGAGCAGACAGCATACAGACTTACAGACACAAAACTGGACCCATACAGTCACATTCACTATTAAACATTTCCCTGTTCCCTGATTGGGAGACACATTTGAAATGGTGGGCCTGTGGATGATCAGCCCTCTGCTGTAGTTGGGTCCCTTGTCACCCAGAAAATTCATGTCAGCATTGGTCACATGGGATAATCTAAATGGCATTAGTGTCCCACTTTATGTGTGTGTGTGTGTGTGTGTGTGTGTGTGTGTGTGTGTGTGTGTGTGTGTGTGTGTGTGTGTGTGTGTGTGTGTGTGTGTGTGTGACAGAGAGACAAAGCTAAGGAAAGGAGAATAGGTGTGGTACCTTTGAGAAGCAAAGCGAGAAGCTGCCTGTAAATTATGTACAGGCCTGTCACCGTGCAACAAAGCAACAGCTGTACTCCAGCTGTGGAAATGACAACTGAACATGCAGTCTGGTTCAGTTTGCCATGTTTAGTGTCAAATAGTGTGTTCACACCAAATGCAAAAACACATTTTGATCCAGCCTGATTACATATGGAGTCACTGCACAAACGCTACAATGCATGCACTAAAAATTCACGTTATTTGTGTCATTTGCACATTTGTGCAAGTTGGAGACCATGGTGTGTGTAGCAGAGTTTTGTTTTGGAGAGGCGAAGCTACTGCTCTGCTGATGAAGGATGGGGAGCTATGGAGGAAAGGGCTGGTTGCAGAGCTGGACAAGGAATAACCACTGGGACTCACATCCGATTCTTGTCCAACCTGAAGCCATTTACCGGTGGGAGAAGACCTCAGAGTTGACTTTTTAAACTTTTTGGATTAAAAGTGAACACTCCCGCTTATCAACCTGTCTGCGGCAGCGAGCCTCATAGGTAACCTGCACTGTTGGGTTCTTATGTACTGCAATGTTCACTGTTGACTGGAGGGGAAATGTACTTTACTTTGTGAATGCACAGACAGGAGAGGGGGGGAATGAAAATAATGTTTTAAATGTGTTTTAAATGTGAATTGAGTGTGTTGAGCCTGTCAAAGAAACAATTCTGTCACTGATGGGACAGACAATAAAGGTTATCTATTCTGTTCTATTCTAGACAAGAGACTGGTGAGTGCAGAGTTAAATCAAAAGCTGAAATGAATTCAAACACAGATACGCACATCGATTTAGTGCCATGTATGGTAAGTATTCTGGCTTTTTATGTGCAAATAAACACACATAATGTAAATAAACGCAGATGATCCTTCAGTCATAATTTTCTTTTTTTATCAATGGTCTATTGGACAAAGACAAATAATTACCTGCCTTTTGATTCATTTTTCCTCACCAACGTTTAACAATTGGGCAACGTTTGGAACTTCAGATCAATAATAGTTTTAAAAGACAGAAACTAAACACAGCAAAGAATGGCTGGGAGCAGCAATGGGTTGTTGAGAAATCGCTGAGAAAAAGAAAATGTTTTGACCTACCTCAAAGTTAACTAAACATAGTGCGGCAAAGTATTACAGCCGCGTGTATTCCTGAATTCAATGCAATTTATTAGTCCCTATGTGGTGTTTTAATGGAGCCACTTCAAAACTAATCTTGGACGGGCTTTCATGGTTGGACAGTGTGAACAGCACTCTCCAGGTAAGAGGAAGTTAGTGTTTTACATTAACAAAGCCACAGACCGAATATGAAAGTCCTCAAACCCACGAGCATTAACTTTATTGTATCTTTATTTTAATTTTTTTTTACTGTTACATCCATCTCACGAGTAGTGCCTTTGTGCATTACAGTAACCTTCCAGAGAAAATGTCTGAACGAGGTGGTGAATTTAGAATACAAAGAATGAGAGAGACAGAGACTAAAGTATGTCAGAGTGCCATTATGTGAAATTAATCAACAACCTTTGAGCTAGTCAGAATTACATATATTCATGCAGGCCATTGTTGTAATGAATATAAATGATGACCTTATGAGAGCTTATTTTTTTCATATCATGTTTCCTCAAGTAGGTTGAGGATGAGCCACTTTGGTGGCACTGAAAGATGAAACTAGTGAATTGTACTTTGAAAACAGTAATGTCCATTTATATCATAAGAATGATAGCAGAGGCAATGCAGCAGAGAGTAGAAAGGAGGTAGAAGCCATAATGAAGCTCTAAAACTGTGGGTTATGTCGTAATCATTGTTCTCTGAGTGAAGAGACCATCTCTCCACCCAGCTACATATCCCATACGTCTATATAAGGTGCTGGGGTACATCATCACGCTGATTTTCAAACATGGACACTTTGATTCTGAGTGACCTCGAGGTGGAGAGATAGTCTCGTCACTCAGAGAACAACGGTTACAGTGTAAACTACAGTACATATTCGGGGATTCTGACAGACACCTGGGAAAGAAGCAGATCACCAGTCTGTGCTACAAACAGACTATACATGTATGACATGTGCAAACACCCGAGCTGGAGAGATGCTACCCAGAGCCTCACGGGTCGGTAAGCACGGAGGCCAGAGACGATGGGGTGAAAGTGTCGCTCAAGTTAGCCCGCTAGACACCAGGCTAACTGACGGGTAAAGACAGCACCTCTGCGGCGGCCAACGGTAGTCAGGCCACCGCCAAGAAGCGCATATACCTCTGTATTCAGCTGGTTAGAACCGGGTCAACGTAGACCGTAGCTGCTGTGCAGATCCCAAGATGAGACGACCCTTCCATAGTGCTGCAGAGATGACATGACATCTTGACATGCATGCTGGATCATCTCTATGATCATCTCTATGATCCAGTGGGACAGCCTAGACTGACACTGTGTTCTGCCTAAAGTCTAGGTGTCTCGGCCCTAAACACTCATGCACACATTGAACACATGTGGCCTGGATGTACAACACAGCACCCTAACATGGCAGAGTGGGGACCGCCTCCACCTCCAATCTCCCTCTGCCTGTGAGGAGAGCAAGGCACAATTCGATTGAGAGAACCTTATGGAGAAAGGCAGGAGATACAGTATGGTATAGGGTATGTATAAAATTTTAGAATCACATTATAAGACTAATAAAAGAGGCTGCCGGTAGCGTTTTTGGAGAGGATATATTTATGATCAATACCTATGTTCAATAAAAGAGAGTAGAGCTACTGTTTAACAGAGGGTGACATCCAGCCAACACAAAGATATGTCTCCAACTGTGATTCATAATCAATAAAGATCAAGAATCCTAATGCACCAGTCTGCAATCAAAGTTGTTTCCTTGATGACTCCTGTAAGATGCATGTAGGGAATCTGTAGGCAATGGCTGCAAACTCTGAGAGCAAGTTAGGACAATCTACTGTGAAAGTCTGTGAGGACCATCTGTAGAGGGTGATGAACTAGGAAACTGCTGACACAACAATTACAGGCATCTAGCAATGAGGCTGAGAAAAACAAATAGCAGGCAGGGTGTGAAGCAAAGTTGGAGACTGACAGAATGAACAGGGAGAGAGAGCCAGAAACTTGAGTTGAGAAGTTGATAATTATCATGAGGTGAATATTTAGCACTGAGATAGTGACTTTTCCTGGCCATCAACATTGTATAACAACAGTTTTTTTGGTCAGATGTAAGTATCACAAAATGATTCATTACCAGCTTGTGTGTGTGTGTGTGTCTGAGCTAAGATGGGATAAACACCCTCAGTGAAATGAGTACCAGAAAATTATGCAGACTGTGTAGACATTTCAAATGAATCAGTTTCCAGCAGAGACCTCAGACTTTGGCAGGCTGCAAAGTTTGGGTGGCAGTGCAAAGTATTTTGTGTACTGTATTTTGCATATACAATGACAATAAAA
Source organism: Chaunax sp. Z400 (assembly GCA_037577475.1). Taxonomy (NCBI): domain Eukaryota; kingdom Metazoa; phylum Chordata; class Actinopteri; order Lophiiformes; family Chaunacidae; genus Chaunax; species Chaunax sp. Z400. Next base: position 16,369,616 of record CM075202.1, on the reverse strand, counting down.
GCCTCCGATTCAAAAGGGAAAGCATTCAGAAGTCCTCCTGAGTGTAGCATGCAGGATAGTGGACTTAAATGTCTAATTCCACCTGTCTCCATTACTTCACCTCTCGTTGTTAACATCCCATGGTTTCAATGAAACGTGAAAAGGTTACAATTAAGGTAAAATAAAATGTATTTGCCTAAGGAGCCAGAATTTGTCAGCCAAAAGAAGTCTTTAAAGTGTAAGCTCTTAACTAGCAGTGATAACCCATGAAAAGTGCAAAACACTACTTCACTGTAGCCCCATCAGTGAGAAACCTACATTGGAATGAATTGGGAGCCATCTTGGAACATGGTACGCACTTCTAGTAGTACACAAAAAGGGTCCAACGCATCCCTGACCACATATTTACCTGCATTAATATTGGGCAATTCTGAAACAACACACAGAGATGCCATAAAAACAATGACAAATCCATCAGGAGCTTCAGTATCTTATAAGAACACTCTGACATGGAAGCAAGATGAGCCACGGATCAAACCTCCAACACTGAACGAATGACAGAACCACTCAGCTAGGACAACTTTAAAATCTGAGAGGAATAAATAACATTTACAATCGCTGAATCACCATCATCCACAATACTAAACAGATTTCTTGACAATATGATGGAGCTTTACTAGAAATGCAACGTTTTCAAAGTCAAGGACGGACCTTCGATGTCATCTTTTAATCTAACACTAACTTTAAGGCGTCATGCCTTAAAACGCTGCTGACAGCAGGCCAATCTTAATCAATCTGAGGAATATAATTTGATGTGATTGAAAGAATGTCCAATCTAGAGCATAATCTTATTACCCCACATATAAACACATGGCCAGTGAGACTAAATCTGGTTCTTCCCATGTGGGAGAGGATGTTATTTTATCTTAATTACTGTTCAAACAAAGTCAAGGAATTAACCATTTAGCCACATTTACATATTTCAAGGATATTTCACATGCATGAAAGCTGCGGGTGGAGGGCTAACAGGCACGAAACAGCAGGGAGTGAGGCCCTTAATTGCTCAGGTGGGCAGGACCGCATGTTCAGCTCACAGGAGTGAGAGTGGACTGCCTGCTGATGGAAATTAGAATGTCAGAGGCAATTGCCTTAAAATGCCTTCACCTGATGAAAAACATCAGTTTTGTTCGACGGCTGGACGTCTCGACCTGCCCGTCAGTGTCGGTACTTTTTTCTTTCTCTTGTCTAAACCCTCAGATGAATAAGCTCACTGAACGACACAACTGTCCCCTGAGTAAACGTTAAAAACAAACAACCTAGATGTTGACAGTTGTGTGGCAGTGTGACTTAGGTAAAAGCCTGGCTCTAAGGTAGTAGAGTTAAATGGGTCTGTCAGACATACAACACAGCCTATTAATGAGCCCACACAACCCTGGCACGTGTTGAAAAGCAGTCAGAGACTGATTTTGATTCTGATTTGAGATGAACCCTTCTGTTGTGTTCTGGTCAAATGTGAGTTTGAAGGTTTTCTCTCTAAAAAAATGTAGTTAATTTCATCTGTTTGTCATAAGGTTCCAGGACTTTGTTCACATGTGGCATCTGAACACACGAAATAAATTTTGAGATTTTGAGTTAATTTTTGGGTGTTTTGTAGAACTTGTGTACACCCTTGGTGTTCCCGGTCAAAAATGACCAGTCATAAGAAAAGTCCCTTTTTGGCTTCCATGGCAACCCCCAAATGGGAACCTGTCCTCAATAAGATTTTTACCCTGTGGGAACCAGTCCTGATGGCAATAGTCAAAAACAACCTAAACATTGTTTCAATGATATCTACAACTTTCTCACATCTCTGGTATAAAAGGCTTTTTTGAGGCCTTGCTCTCAGTTCATTCTGTGGCAGCATGATGGCAAAGTGATATGAGCTCAGGTCAACGAGGCCTACAGGCCATAATTAGCAAATGGACATTCAAAACTTGTAATGTTCACAAGAATATGAGTTGATAAAAGGATGACACACAATATTAGGCGATTATATATGTATTATTATGGATTTATAATCAGCTAGAATAAAGCAGGAACACCAAACTAGTGAACAGGAAACGAACACAACAGGAGGGTTAACAAAAATATTAGTATGTAGATATATAATGCCTCTTGTTTGTGATGGAGTGCCCTCCTACAAGTGGCGTTCAGAGGAGAGCTTTGTTCTGCTTTGAGTGGTTTATCTCCCTACTGGAGTTGACTACCACCTATCAGCCTCACTGCTCAGAGGAAAAAGAAAGAAAAGAGGTAGAGAGAAGGAGAGAGCAACAAGAAGAGGCCAATGCAATACCAATATATTACACTTACTGTATGTTTTCATTATTGATATTGTGCTGTTTATTTGTCTTGACCTGCTAAGGGACCACAGATGCAAAAAAGCTCGAAGCTATAATCTAGTGCAGTGCATCAAACAGTGACATTTATGTTTGAGCTGTAGTGTGCCTTTTAAATGAATTTCATAAATAACATAAAAATAAAAGAATGGAACCATGTCACTGTCTTTTTTCACTCATGCAAATCTATACTGATGTTGTGAAGCTGCAGCCTGGGAATGGCAAATTTCTTGTATTTGCGTCGACTGTAAAAAAAAAAAAAATCCAGATATGGATTAAAAGACATTTTACCAACAAATGCGTATTTGTTTTCCCACTGTGACATCATGAAGCAGGAGGAGAAATGGCTAAAAGAAAAGATAATTTCATCTTCTTTGCTGAAAAGACCAGAAAGACGACGACAGGTAACGATGATAAGCGAGACAAGTAGCAAAGAGCTGCAAAAGAAAACTGCATTTATTCAAGACATATTCCTGCCCGAAACCCTGAAATTCAGGCGAGGTGTTGGAGGCATTCTTGGGGTGATTTGTATGTGTTGCCTGTGCTCCCGAAATGTGTCTAAGAACATGAGTTGATGGATGTGTCTGTGGCTCTCAGGCTGTAAGGGCCAGGGTGGATGCTGGGAAAGCTCTGACAGCCTCAAGGTTACCCGCCTGGCACCAAAACAGATGGATGCTCCTCATCGTAACTGTCTGTAATGTGCCCAACTCAATCATTCCCCTCTCTCTCCCATTCAACACAACATCTCTTTTGTTCCCTCGCTGAGGCAGCTTGCAGGAAGTCTGGGACAAGTTGTATCCATAGACAGCAGTGGAAGCCATGATTGTATTTATCACAGCATGAGAACATCCACATATTCTCCCCCACGTGCAGCAACAATGATGTAACGTTGTAAACTGTCAGCTTCTTGGTGTGTTAAAGAATGGTGCAACATTTTTCTTTACTTTCTTTACACGAGTGACATGAGACATATCTACTGTATCTATTGAGCTGCAGTCACTAATTAACACACTGCATCTTGTTTGTTAAATGCTACATAAACATAATCATACTAACACAGAAACATAATACAAAATGAAAACTAATAGTAGTGGCTGGAGCTGTTTTTCCCTGCCAACAGTGCAAAGACAAGATAAAAACATCCGATGCAGACTAAATCTCTCTACTAAAGGCACATACATGAGATCAATATATATTATTGAATATATATTGTTACCTTAAAGAATCATTTAGTATATTTTGCCAACTTGGGGTCAGCAATACTAGCTAAAATGAAAAAAATTACATATTATCACTAAACTGTATGTTATGGCACTATATATTATACCATGTTGTGGCTTTTCAGTTGCAATGCACGACTACTTCACCTGCTAGTTACTACTGTAGCTTTGTCTACAGATAGATAGATAGATAGATGGCTGGATGGATAGATAGAGAGTAGAGTATACATAGATTGCTCAATAAACATATGAATGTACATATATATATATATATATATATATATATATATTTGTTACTGGGCAGGTAGCATACACTAAGGTTTGTCAGAGCTTTTTTTGCAGGAAATAGCTGCTTGTTACAAGTGGGATTAAGTTAAAGGTGGCTGATGGGTTTTTTTTTGTTGTTGTTGTTTAATAATAATATTACCATAGAGCCATGCCTTTGAGAATCGGTCCCCCAGGGTCGCACCGTCAGGAGAAGCAAACCAGGCAAGTCTTTGGAGCCCCCCAAAATACTCCTATTGGCACATGTTGCAATGACAACTGTACACCTGCTTAAAGTTCCCATGAAGGCACTATATAGTGGGGCCCCTCTTACTCACCATACGACAGCAGGACATTGTTTATTTGGACACCTCCACAACTGAGCTGTCATACATACAACGTTAGTCATCGAACATACCTGTCCGATCATACTGTAAGTTACATATATACATCCTTTGTTTTATATTTAGGTGTGTGTGTGTGTGTGTGTGTGTGTGTGTGTGTGTGTGTGTGTGTGTGTGTGTGTGTGTGCGTGTGTGTGTGTGTGTGTGTGCGTGTGTGTGTGTGTGTGTGTGTGTGTGTGTGTGCTTGGTGTTGTTTCTTAGATAAATTTGCTATTTTTCTAAAAAATTATGACATTTGATGAAACACAATAAACAGAACACATTTTTTGACTGTACCGACTGAATGAATTTTTATGGAGGAAAAGGGTGTACAGGGAGGGGAGGACTTTGGACTTTGTTGCCTGGGGCTCCGTAGAGTCGAGCATCGCCACCGGTGTTCCCATTTCAGTCACAAGGATGCACATGCACACACATGCTGTACGTTTCACATTCTGCCACTGCTGCATGGTACTCTGCTGCCTGATAGATGGCACAGTACTGCACGAGGCAATGAAGAATACGAGCTAGTAAACGTGGATGTAAACGACGCACAATTAAAACATAAAAATGCAATTCAAGCAATTTTCACGATGCGGGAAATGCACTCTACGTGTTTGTTAAACCCCGAGGATAAAAACAGTGAGTACTGGTGAGTGACACTAACAATTAAAATGCACAGATTGCCTTTAATGAGGACAGAGATGTGGGCCAGAAAACCAAAACGATGAGCTGAAACAGCTGAAAGGATGCAATTTATTCAGAGATTATACAAAAATAATGAATAGTGCAGCTTGAAGTAAACGACTAAGAAACATTCCTGCAATGAGACGAACGGCTAAGAAATACAGCAGTACATCAGCATATTAATACAAAAGTAAATGAGCCAAAAATATCGAAAACTGCTCATTTCTCCAGCACACACATGTGGAGGAGCATCTCCCACTTTTCTCCTTCATCTATATACCTGCTTTACATTCTCTTTCTTCTGGCCCCGGGGCATTTAGGCTCCACAGCACCATATATATCCAATTATGCTGCGGCTCTGAGCACAGCAGTGACACATCGATTGACACAAATATCATCCAGCCTTATCACAGTGACACAACACAGTGATAGGTAAGCATCATTAGCCTGATCGGCCTGTAGCTGGGCAGCTTGTTAGACCCCCTCAAGGGCTGGATGTGCAGCTCTTGTTCTGATACAGATATCACAAGACCAGGGAGGGGAGTGATAAAGCGATAGAGAGAGGAAGAAAGATTATAAACCTTGGAGGGACACCTTTATGTTTGTGCCCCCTTGTGCATGAATGTGTTTTGGCCAGTTCCACTTTGCTGATAGGAGGAAATTACACTTTTCCTTAAGCGACAGCTGCACAACGGGCACAGATTCCTCAAAGCGGAAAACCTCCATCTTCCCAGACATGTTCCTTTGTGACAATACAGCAGGTAGCTGTCGGATCCTTAAGCTGTTGTAAAAGCCGCCTGATCATGTGATGCTTTGGTCATATGGGTGTTTCTGGTTAACATAATCCTCTCTTTAGACGACAAAGAGAGTCAGATCATCTCAAAGGGAGCTTTTGGGATAGGTTGTGCCCTAAGGACAAACAATTCTCTCGGCCCACTTTTGGTCCATTTCTGATCTTCCTGTGGTATTTATAGGCAAATGTTCTCATATTTCTATGCTCTACTTATAAGCCCTCTTTAGCCAAAAGGTTGTTTCACGGACTGTATGAAAAGTTTGGACAGGCTTTTGAAAAAAACCCATCTATTTCTTCCTGTCTGGTGCTCATTTTTCCAGATTAATCTCGGCATCTATCGACTTCACTGGCTGGAAAAGTCGTCCATGTACTATGATGTAAAGTTGCCACATTTACATCTGTCTGTCCTGGCCAGCTTCAGCAAAGAAATCTATAGATCATCAACATCAGCATGCATGCCTCTTTTATCACTCATCACCTTTGTCATCTGATTGTGAAAGGTACACTCCTTTCCTCAACAAGTGGAAGAAAAATTACTGTAAGGCCAATGCCATGATTGTTTCCTTTTAAATAATGGAGGGAGCAATGCAGCAGCCGTGTTAGTCATTTATGTAAGCAGTTAGCATGCTTTGAAAAGTAAATGAAGGACAGTGAGTTGAGAAGGAGGTTGGTTGGGATCAATGCCCTAACAGAGAAATTCATAACTAAATCTATCTGAGCGATCACTGATGTCAGCATCAAACTGAGGAAGAGTTTTCTGCTGCCTGTCTCCAGTTTCCTTCTCACTCTTCCACTCCATCTCTCTGTTTGTGTCCCATGTTCCTGCTGTGGAACAATGACCTTTGCAGAGATAATTCTATTACGTAAGTTGAGTAATTGCTCTGGATGTGGAAGAGGAGTGTCCGCTGTTTCTCTTGCCAGGCCCACAGCTCCAATGTCCTTGGATTTAAATGAAACTCTGCGGCATTCATGCAACCTGACAGGAAGAGTTCTGCTTAGAAAACAGGGAGCGGAGGCGACGAGGAGAAAGAGGAGAGAGAGGGGAGGGAAATTGGGATGGATGTGAGACGACAGGGAGACGGAGATGTGCATGACAAAAGCAGTGAGCCAGAACAGAGCAAGATAAAAATGCTCTAATAAGAGTCCGTCCTCCCCCCTCTTCTTTTTAAGGAGAGGTAGGCACAACATGTGCCTCCAGATTGTCCAAGTGGCTCCGAAAATGTTCTGTTTGGTGCAAAGAGCCTTGCAAAGGAGTACACAGAAATAAATGGAAGGAGCACAGATAGTTCTTGCCTGCTGAGTTTTTTTCCCGTTCTTCTCCGCCACCTAGAGCCCTGTTTGCAACAATAGAGAAGTGCACAGAGGGTACGAAGGCTGTACACTAACAATCGGCACTGATGGCAAAGCAAGAGGCTTTGCTGGCAGAAATGTTCTCTTCACTTTGTTCGAATTTCTTCATTTGGACAATGGGTCGAGACGGAGTCACAGAAGCAGACAATTACTGATATTTGCTGCCAGCTACCGGAGAGGGAGAGACCGAGAGAAAGAGAGGGAACAGCTCCACTCCCACATTGTTAATTAAAAAGTCTCTCTCAGCATCGTGCCCACTGAATAAAAGGGAGAAGAACACACACTCGAGCACAAGGCCAAGTCTGCATTCATCGCTTTTAATTCCACTCCGATCAAACGTAACATTTGTCAATATGATTGCATTCGATTACATTTGATTTTGTATTGTGTATGAGATTGCACAATATTCTCTCTCTGATCCATAACTGCAGTAATTGGACGGGCTATGGGTCTGTAGGGGGTGTGGTAGATAAGAGGGGAAGAAGTAAAAGAGGCAAAGCAGTGGAGGAAAATAACAGGAAAGCTGATTTCATGCTCGGGGGATTGCATCTCATTTTCTCTGAGCTAAGAAAGGCTGAACCAAGTCCGGCTTTTGGATTTACTGCCACCTGGTGGTGTGTGAAAGCACCGCCGACCTCCTGAAACCGCACAGGTACACATGACGTCATCACAGTCTGCATCATAAGATTAGCTCAGTCCCTATAGAGCTACACTACATTTACATTGGCCATACAGTGTCATGTACACCTGAGTGTTCCCAAACACTCAGGTGTACATGACACAAGTGCATGTCTGCTAGACTTTACCACTTTATTATTATTTTATTATTATTATTCTACAACTTTCGGCACAGGAAATCAAAAGAAATTGCTTTGAAGAAAGAAAATCGACAAGAAAATCAATAAAGAAATTCCCATTATGGGTAATACCGCTCAGTTAAGGATGCTATTATACGCTTGGACAGTCCAGTCGATATTAGTGGATATCTATCTCCAAAAGCAGCAATAGGAGCACTGCAATGTCAGGAGATATAAAATAAGTTTCCATCCAAGCTCTTGTCTTTAAAGACGAAATATGTCTGCGGCGATCGGAAATCAATTAAAGCTCCCTCAAAGTCGTCCCAGGCAGCACCAGGAGGTGATTTAACGAGGGCCTCTCATCACTAATTAACACATAAACACACAGCTTCCATCACCAAGGGAGAACTGAAGTCGATTACACGACCTGCGCTGAAACGGCCGCGTCAAATGATCTTTTGCAGAGGGAGAAAAAAAGAGGAGGGCGAGAGGAAAAAGCGATAAAAGAGAGAGGGGAGAGGCATTTGAGAGATATGAAGTCATACACGGCGGCTGGGTCTAGCATCAGAAAGGTCTAGATGATTGGGGGACGCCGGCGCTCACACAGAGAGCAGCTCTGCTAACAGCCTCCACCACCTCATTAGTCTGGCCCAGCAGCAGTATGCCCCCACTATTAACCGCTAAATGAAAGACCGCCAACCGTGATTTCTGAAGGGAAGTCCCCTTGTGTCATGGGGATAAGAGCTCACTACACACACACACACACACACACACACACGCACGCACACACACACACACACACACACACACACACACACACACACACACACACACATGCACAAGCTCTCGCTTTGACTTCTATGATAGCTATTTGAAGGGCGTTTATGAAAAGGCGATTGAGGCAGAAGTGGATATTTTACACATCATTGGTCACAGCCGTTGAAAGGAGGCCTAAACGTGAAACCTTGGGACATCAAGCAAACCTTTTACAACAAACTGTCTGCACTGCAGCAAAAAAAAAAAAGAAAAAAAAGGAAATAAAAAAAACTCAAAAATTGACAGCATCTTCTCATTTTTTTTCATTTAAAGATTCCATTAAGCTTTCAGCTCCACTTTCATGCGACAAATCTTACAAAAGCTTAATAAGAACGTGAGCGAAACGGCCTCGGAGTCCTTGAGTCAAGGATATGGTACTCACTGTTGCAGACAGGATGGTATGGCTTAGGTTATTGTATCAGTATGTATGCTTGTATTGTGACATCGCTGCATGTTACGATGTCTTTTTATGCACTTCTATACACAGGATATGGATATATAATGCACTCTAATACAAACGTTTTGTATAGTTATGCATCCCTGGTGTTGACTGAATGCACATCTTTAAAGAGCACTCCTGCAATTTAGCATTGCACACTCCATACAGTTGAGGGGACTTGCAACAAGCTACATCGGTGCTGCAGCAGCTCATGAATCCTGAACTTCAACATAAATATAGCTAAAGCTGAAAAAATATCCCGTGAATAAAATAAAACGTGGTGACATTTGTAAGACCTGTCATGACTTGTAAATGGCCATGTCTTTCAAAAACCCAGTGTGCACACAGTTTGTAACATCCAGTCTCCTGTCTCCAAGTTGAAACTAATACTACTAAAGACATATCAATTTAGCAGTTTTCTCCCATTAGAGCCACAGGATCCTTTATGCAACTCTTTTAAATGCTGTTTAGTACTCCCTACTTACATATATATTAACTTTGACGTGTAAAAATCAGCGGAGTGCTCCTTTAATGCACGCATGCAGGTAAAGCCGAAGCCCAGCAGTACTCACGGTCGTTGCAGTGCGTCCCTGTGTAAGACGTCATAGAGCAGTCACAAGTGAAGTTCTCCCACTGCTGGATACACACACCCATGTTGGCGCAAGAGTCCTCCTGGCAGGTCGTACTCGGGCCTGCAAAAAGGCGGGAGGGAGGGAGGGAGACGCCGCAGGACAGCGTGGTTGAGTAAACAGTAAGAGCTACTTCTTAGCCTTAACAATGCAGGACTCATGCAGAAGAAGTGCACACTAGAGATAGACCATGTGGGCCTAGAAGAAAGGCCGAGGAGCAGACAGTGTCACCACAGGAAGCCTGACTCGGAGTACAATTCAGGTAAAAAAACAGACATCCTTCTTTTGCTAATCGCTGTAAAAGCTGCCTTCCTGTATGCTAGTTTGGTCCTATTCTGTATTTAAGACAAGAGATGAATTAGACCCCTGCTTGGCTGATGCGATGACACTGTCAATTTCCCCCCAAATTTCTTCTTTTTATGTGCCTGTGGGCATGCATTTTTTTTTTTTTTTATCATTCCAACAGGTAATCGAAAAAAAAAATGTTTTATCACAGTAAATCCTGCATTCCCTCTGTGAACAAGCAAGACGAGACATGAAAAAAATAACCTCTTAACAAATGACAATAATTCCATGAAACAACACTCATTTAGAAAATGGCATTAATGTGGTCGTGGAAATGTTCTTTCCAAACATCTCTCTCACTGTGTGAATATGCAGCGAACATTAGACACGCAAGACAAGCAGATTTTTTTTTTTTTTTGAAGAGCAGAGGAGGGAAGAAACATAAAGAGCACTTGAACTTGAACATGTAGTGCATATCCTCGCGTATGCACTTCAGTCAGACGGGAGTCGAGGAGGGTATTCAAAGTCAAACTGAATGTGTGTTTTCTGTTCCTCCACACCACACATAGCTCTTACCTTTGAATACGTACACAGAGAGGGAATGCAGATAAGGACAAGTGCACAGCATAGATAATGAGATAAACAATTCCCCCATCGGAGTCGAGACAGAAATGTGAGGAAACCTGGACAGAAGCCCTTCTGATAACCACAAAGGAATCAAACAAAAGCATAAAACAAAAACTGAAATCAACAGTCCAAATAAATGGCAGACAAATGCAAGTAAACTATATTCAAGAGAAGACAGGAAGGACATTTGGAGTGGACAGCAGAGCAAGTTTGCAGGCTGAAAGTGCATTTACTGTGTAATGTATGGTAATGGTAGTCAACCAGGCATCCTGTGTGCATACAGTACGTGTTATTATATTGCATCAGTGTGAGCCTTTTGTTTGCATGCACACATCAGTTCTCCCTTGTCAGCGTGAGAAATAGAGGATTTGGCTGTGTTTGAGTGCTGCAGCAGGAGGTCGCTCGATCTCTGAAAAACTCTCATCTGGGTAAAGTGGCAAACAAGAAATGTGTTTCTGGAAAAAAAAAAAAAAAAAAAAAAAAAAGGAGAGACACAGACAGAGGTCTGATGCATGAGCAGCACGCTGACGGCATTTGGACGGGCGGTGACAGCCTCTGTCTGCTGCCTATGTCAGCCTGTAATGTGTCACAGCTGACATTTACATAAGAAACACTGTCTTCCTACAAATTGTCTCACTCTCCATGAACGTCATATATCTATACTGTTTGACTTCAAAGGCCTGATCACTCTGTTCTCTTTAATAATACTGTGTACTCCTGATCTGATGTGGCCCTCCATTGATAGCACCTGTAGCAGGGAAGAGAAGATGCCTTTGAGACCATTTATAGAAGTGTTACATACAGGTTAACGAGCTGGAACTGAAACATGTAGCTATTCTATCCTTCTCTTTTTGCCTCTGTAATCATTTTTTTTTTCTTTTCAGAGAGCGAGTCACCCCTGCTGCACCTTGGGTACGTTATTGCCATGGTGACATCCACGATGCATTGCACACAGCGGACTTTCAGGCAAGCAGGCCTCCGAGAGGCTGAGTTTAACCGTCTACCTTGCAGGTCGGCTTTGGTGAAACCAACTTTGTTAGCGCAGAAAGAAAATAACAAACAGAACAGAGCAGAGCGGAAAACAAGAGTAAAGGTTAGTGAGGGAGCAGCATTGTTAGTGTTTGTAAAGCTTTATAAGTTTGTCACTGGCATAATGCCACACAGGGAAATGTTGTTGATTTGTTAGTGAAGGGTTGAGCCCCTGAATAAAGGGACTACATGATGGTATTTCTTTTTTCTTTTTGTATAAAATGAGAGTTTATGTTTTGGCCAGATGTTCTTCTCTTATAAAGATGATGTGCAGTACTTATTTTAATCTTCTGCTGCTCTCTAGAGGTCATATGCAGAATTGTGTTCTATACACAAGGAACATCATTTGAAGGTATTTGAACACAATAATGAAAGATGGAATAAATAATGATTTATGAAGCCCTGAATAGATCCAAAGAGCTTTGACGTGACAGTACACTAGACTACTGATGAAAGGAGCCTCATGATGATGATGATGAGGAGGAGGAGGAGATGAGTGTATGAATAGCAAAATCAGCAGCAGCTCGTTTTAATTCTGTAACAGTAAAAAAGCTGGGTTTGCTTCAAGATGGAAATGTTTCAGGGCAGAAAAAGACAAATGGTAGTGGGTGACTACTAATTTCGTTAAATGGCTTTTACAGTTTAAAAGAATACCTAAATATTTTGGTTTAAAATCCTATCAAAATAAGATGTTCCTTAAATTCCTTCTCAGGTTTTAGTGCTTAAGATATGTTGATGCCACATGTTGACAAGCCCTTATTACAGAAACTGAAAGACAAATTATGTTTCCCATGATGTGACAAATGCCTGGTGATGAAAAAGAAGATGAGTAGAATTAACAATGCCAGCGAGTGGCTTCAAGGGCTACCGAAGAGCCCTCTAATTAGACTAATAAATCTCACACGGCAGGTCATGATTCTTGAACGCTACAGGCCATCTGTACCTTCGCAGCCACGCTCAATCTGCCCGCTGCGGAAAAGGGCGTCATTGATGAGGTCTGGCAGGCGGCCGTTGAGGTCAACCGAGGCCAAGCAGCCCTGGAAGCCTTCCCGAGAGACCACAAGCTTCGGCAGGTTCTGGTACATGTTGGGTCCCAGACCTCCGATAAACAGGTCGCCTGAAGGCAGAGGAAGAGCAGGAGGAAGATGAGTGAGTGTGTTAGCACGATAAGACAAAAACTTTTTGACAGGGTAACAATATCAATTTGCATAATAAGATAAATAATAATAAAATAAAATAATCTGATTAATTTAAACCAAAGCTACTTGAAGTCCATTCTGAAAAATGAATGCGTGGATGTTTAGTTAAAATGCTGAATTACCATAGATTTATAATAAAGGAGGAGTTGATTTGATACTTTTTTGGAAAGTAGTACTTTTTTAAATGCGTGGGGAAAAACGCATTTAACACCCAAGGAGCCACAAGTCTTTAGAGTTGAGGTCAAAGTCAAGCTGCACATTTGTTTAATTACCTATTTACATACTGCTGTAGATGAGCAGATGCTGTGTGATATTCTTTCACCCTCATCATGAAAATGATAATTGTACCTTTGAGGTCAAGGTTCTTGGCTCCGTTGACGTTCTGAGTGACAGACTTCGTGTCCACCTTGAGCGTGTGGGTGTTGGAGTCGTCCCGCGTGATGACCACGTTGTGCCACTGGTTGTCGTTCAGTGGGTTGTCGCTGTTCCCCTTCAGCAGACTTGGCCCGTTCCCCAGGTCAAACACGTAGTGGATAAACCTGGCAGAGAGGAAGCGCAGCAGAGGAACACGTCAGGGTTTGTTAGTGTATATCTGTGCGTGCTGATGCAGTGTGTCTCTTTGTATCTTCCCACACTGATTAGTCTTAATGGAGAAAACTCCCATAATCAGCTCAGGTTGGTCTGATGCTGATGAGGATTAAAGTGGGAAAGAAAACAGTCCTTCCTGCAGCACGATGGTGTCTTCGTTTTTACAAGACATCGAATTTGGTCCGCTGTTTCATTCACTCTGCTCTGTTTAATATCATAATTGTCTCTGGACAACACCCATCAATCTGTCAGCATCACCACCTCCAACTCACCCTTTGACCAGCTCTACGGCAATGAAGTCGTTCCCGTCGCCGCTGTTAAAGACGATGAAACCATCGGGCGAGGTGGTTTTGAACTGAAAGAAGAGGTGCATTGTGGTATAGGCCTGCAGAGTGGCCAAGCCCAAATAACTGCCCTTGGTCTTGAAGGTTACGGGGTCAGCGATGATGAAGCGCATGCCGAAGCGGGCGTTGAGCTCGCAGAAGTCGATGTCGCCGTTCTTGCACATGTCGATGTACTGCATGCCGTTGAACTTAAGGCTCTGTGGGGAGAGTTGTTGAGAGATGGTGTGGTTAGAAAGTTAAAGTTTAAAGTTAAAGTTTCCCATCATACAGTCTACAACTTTAGCTTTCAGTGGTCATACCCAAGGTAATAATCATAACAACCCTATTTTAAGCCTTATAAAATACATCCTCACAAACATGAGATACCTGTGGTAGAATATGCTAACCTGTGGCTAAGATGATGAACAGTGATGAGCAAAAATCCTCTTCATAGGGAGGAGTTGAAATAATGCATCTGACTGTATTTATTGTATACCTGAAGATGGCCAATGAAAGAGGAGGGTGCAGACGAGACAAAGCGCCTCTCGGTCAAGATGCCCGTCTCCACATTGTTGAACTCCAGGCGGGTGTGGTCGCCCGCCATCTGACCTGAGATGGAGGAAGGGAGAGAAGGGAGAAGAAGCCGAGGGATGAAGGGGTGGAAGAGGAGGAAGGACACTGCATCCTAAACTTTTATTTTGTGTCATACTGATGCAATAACCCCACTGAGTCAAGTCAATGTACAGTAAGAAACTGCCGTATAGAGAAACGCTGGCAAATTTTCAAACAAATGGTAAAAATTGCAAACCAATGACTTGTTTATATTAGGACAGTATTTTTATATCATTACTTTTCAGAGAGGGAGAGTCAGTGTTGGCAATGTCCGATATGATGATAATATATACTAGAAATAATGAATACTAGACACCAGTTTAATTTAAGAAGCATAACATGAACAGATTATAATGTCACATAAATCTGATTTTGATTTATATGAGAAAGTTTTATGTTTGCTGATTCTTAAATTGGCATCAGAGACTTATATTAAATAGAGAAATAGGAACTTTATCTAAATAAATGAATACATGAATCAAAAAAGAGAAAAAACATATGAATGATATAATCATGCATATCGTGGATATTATAAAATTACAGTAAAGCGGTTCGGAGTAATACCTTCAGCCATGTCTTCATCCACAATGAGTTTGAGGTTTTTACCGCGGCGGGACACTCGTACTGAGTGCCACTCATTGTCGTTGAGCTTTTGTCCGGCATAAAGAACCTCAGGGCCTTTGCCTGAAGAGGAGGGTTAGTTAGTCAAGGGACGGGGGAAGCACAAGCACAAGCACAAACCAAACGTTTGTTTACACAACAAATACAACAGACTGGGGAAATCAACCAGGAAAATAATTTTCAATTTAGATTTTTTTTTTAAAGAATATGTTAAAATAAGGTTTTGATCGTTTAGAAGCTTACTTTTGAAACAAAAACCTTGGTTTTGATTTTACTACAGAAGAGAGCAATACAATAAATCACAAATAACAGTCAAATTAATCATTTGCTGTTACTCGTGCAAGGACTCAAAAGCAGAGACAATAACGGTCCTTTGTTTGAATTTTGGTTCTACTTTAAAAATCATATTTTAATAGTGTTTCAGTTTAGACAGAAACGCAGATGCACATAAATTGTGCTGGAGTTTTATTGTGGCTTTTATTGCAATAGGCCTGTAGAGATTGTGTAAGGCATTCTTCTAAAGAACCACTAGAGGGCACCACAGCCCCACTGAGTTACTCTAAAGGCCAAAGCTGCTCAGTCTGAACCTGATGGGCAAAACTGAATGCATGCATTTAAATTAGCATTGTGCCCCAATTTTAAGAAAAGATTTAGTATTTTTAATTTGGTGCTTAAACTCCTGTTGACCCAGTGCTGGAGAGAAATCTGTTGCACTGCATGTATATGAAGAAGTTAATATGATTTCTAAACGTTTCCTTTCACCTGAAGTAGAATTCAATATTTTCAAGCCTATGGATTGTTTTTGGAAAAGAGTGGTTCATCTAACCTAAACTCAAAATACTCTGAAATGCTTTAACGAACCCTTGTAATCAATAATCTTAAATGAATATAAATTGTCTCCTTTAGTGCTGATTTAATGCAGCATGTGTACAAGTCTGTATGCATTTGTAGGGTATGATTCCTCAATAGCAATAATTCAGCTAATCAATAATGAATGGGTTTTTTTTATGCATCTTCAGTACACAGTTACACACACACTTCCTCTTGCACATAAGTGAACCCACGTATTTTTGGAAATAATGCAAAATAGTCCCTGTCATGAGTAAGAGCATGCTGGCTAACACCACCTATATATCTCCTGAGAGGCCCATATACAGCAGGTATTAAAGGTTGTTAAATTAAGGAAGGTAAAAACATTTTTTTTTAAACAAAGCCAGAGATAAAGAGAGCAATATATCATAGTATAATTGGGAAAACAATATAGCCCATAAAATAAAAGTGCTACTGTTCAGCGAGTTGCTTTATGCATTAGGGAAAGATTAAGAGCTAGTTTCCTGGCTTAATTTGAAAAATGGGCCATTTAAGACATATAAAGTACATTAAGTCTGATTTGCATAACTTTGATGTCTGGCTATTACTTATTCCCCTCTTATCTGAGAAATCCTCTTATCAGTCCCCTGCATTCTCACATCTCTGCCCTTACATCTAGAACACAAGCTCTTATCAAACATTAAAGGCTGCAGAAGAAGAATGTTGACTTACTGGTGTTACAGTTTATCCTGACACAGTCTAGATGGGGAGGGGAGAATAAGTGACAGATGAAATCGCATCCTTCAAGGTTACAGCTGCAGACATCCACGAGCAAGAAAAGCCACCTTCCGGGGACGGTCACATGACCCCGGCAGCGATTTCAGCCTGGTTGGTGATTGATGATCAATATCGGTATACTGATGCTGGAAATCCAGTTTAATCTCAGTCCAGATCTTTTCATTAGCCACTATCAATTCTGTAGCCAATAATATTGTACCCATACTGGTCAATATTATCGGGCCGATTAAACAGTGTTCATGTCTTTGGTTGAATTTGAAAATTTCTTTTCCCAAATAAAATTCACAGCTACGTTGTGAGCTGTTTTTTGACTGGTTGCTTGCAATTCAGTGGCCACATCGATTTTTCTCAACCCAGCAACAAGAGGCAAAATATTTGACCTTTAGCCGAAAGCATTCTGTAAAATCAATCAACTCATGCTTCTTACTGAAATCTCCATCCAAGGCAGACTATTGAACCTGTGTTTGGCAGGTGCAGGTTGAAATCCATGTGACCAGGGTGGTCATGTGCCGTCAACCGCAACAGAAGAGTGGGAACAAACAGCACCGAGCCACGGAGCACCAACACCATACAGAGGCCTAAAGCCGCCTTCTCAGAGCGTTCTATGTAAGTTAATGTAAATAGTTTGTGTGTTACATGGATTTGTTAGAATTTAAATTAAATTGAGTTTTTAAAGTGAGACTCTACTCTGAATGTTTGACCACGTTGCACATTAAAAACATGAAATATGGAGCGCGGATGTTCCACGTTTTTAACTGCCGTGGTAACCACTACATTTCATTCTGTATAGAGTCAGATATTTTGCATGTGAACATGTGCTTTGTGTCAAGAGTATCTATTCTTGGCTCACTGCTCTAAAGGCCTACAGTCTACTTAAATGTAGCACTTGTGCCACCATCTGCAGGCGCGCTGGGTGCTGTGGCATCGGGCTGTTTGCCAGACGGGCCGCAGGCTCGGGGGCCTTTGAAGGGGTGAGTGCCATCTTTGAACAAGGCATGGAAGATGCCAGCGAGACAAAGTGCTACTAATGGACAGAGAAAAAAACAAAACATGGTCCTAAAAAATCAAAAAGACAACAGGAACACATGATAAGAATGAATATTATCAGTGCGGCAGTGAAACGCTGACCTGCAGCTCTGAATAGATGGCAGGATCTAATCTAAAAAAAAAAAAATGTATTCTTTTGAATTGATGCATGTCTGGGACAGTGCCATCTATTTAATGTAATTCATAAAGCAAAATGTGCCTTTGGAAAAATCTACATGTAGCAATAATGAGCATGACTAAAATGATCAATGATCTGTTCAAAAGATGTGCTGTAGAGCATGGATAAGCTTTGTTAAGTGTTAGATTCACGGAGATAAAAATCTACAAAGTCATCTACGGTAAGCATCAAGGCAGAAAAAACTTACAGCCAGGCAAGTAAGAAACAAAACATGCAACTACGAAGACAAACTACCAAAACTGGTTTAGTATGTGTTAGGTCTGATGTGAAGTCTAGACCATAAAGAAAAGGTAAAAAAGAAAAGAAAAAAGAAAGGACAAAAACAGTAAGGCCTCCTCTTGAAGTCGAAGGGAGGGGCGCCATCGGAGACGGTTTATACGATACCTAGGTTGACCGTCAGTTTGACCCTGCCGCTGTCCAGCTCGAGTCTCAACGTATCTGCTGACTCACGGGACGTGGCGGCCATGAGGAGGCCGAACGCCCGCTGGGACATGAAGCGGAGGGAGACGTCCTCGGCCTCTGTGTGCATGACAGTCGGGATCACAACTTTCATGTACATGCTGCCGTCGTAGGACAGGATCGATGCCTCTGCGAGGAAAACAGGTGAAGAGGATGTTTAACTTTAGAGCCTCAATTTTTTTTTTTAACATACAACAAGCTTTCAGGCATGTGGAGAGACTGTCGAGTGTTTTTGTAAATGAAAAAAAAAAAACAGATACCACAATAACAGGATACAGTGTGACAGATTTTTATTACATATTTTATGATAAGATAAGAGAGAGTGTTTGCTATGAAATCAAATACACACACATGCTCGGAGAAGTGAACCCAATTCAAAGTGGGAACATGCATGTCTCTCCTTACATTTTATCAATTGGAAACGCAACGCATACGTGTCCCACGTGCCCGGCTGCAGCCGTATTCATCATGGAGTGACAGGCGGGCGACTGGGAGCTCAGGCGGAGGCGCACACACGCTGCTCAGTGTGCAGAAAATTAAATCATCATGCTAATTCCTCCGCTGCCTGGCAAGTCCCCCTTATAAATGTCAGCTGGCGTCTTTAATCGTGAAATTGCTCTTTTTTTGAAAATGTAAAAAAAAGAGGAATATGTACAATCACAGTGTAATAAAAAAAAAACACCTTGCGGTTAAAAAGGGACAATAGCAATTAGATGATGGTGGTTTGAAGGCTGCAGGACTATTCCGCTCCCTTATGTTGAGCTCCAAAAGGAGGAGAACACCGGAGCGAGTGGACTAAAAAAAAGAGGAGGCCTGTCAGCAGACTGGAGGCCTCAGAGAGGAGAGAGGGAAACATATTAAAAAGGGTATCCAACCATGACATACCTTTTTTGACACCTCAGCTTTCTAAAAAGGAAAAAAAATAGCCCGGCGGCCTCAGAAATGCACCACCATTTTGCTGCATCTGGGGAAATCCTGAGATGGTATCGTAGAGAGGTTTTGGAGCATCACACAAGAGAGGGGTTGTACCTGTAAATGGTGCAATGTTGCATGTCACATCCGTGTGCTGATTCTCTTTTAATCATTTTTACACGAGGTCTACTGGAGAAAAAAAAAGTGTCACTTTCAAGCTGATTTGTGCAGATACCCATGCAGTAATGTACCATAAGCAATATTGGATCTTGCTTCGCTCGCCAAGATCCGTGTGATATGTTGCAGAATTCATCGCTGAACCGTCTCGCCAAGAAGAGCAACGCTTTACAAAAAAACACATTCCTCTGTGTTGCTTTCAGGGCTGTGGTAAAATCCATTCCTCGAACAAGCTGTTGACTGTGCAGGTACAGTGGCCTGGAGGGTAATGAAACCGTGGCTCTCCGTTCTACTGAAATTTAAATTGCACCGCCTCTGTCCCTCTTTGTGTCTCCTTTACACACACATGGAAAAAAGAAAAAAAACTCCAGAAGCACACGTCCACACAAGCACGCACACCAGCATGTCCGCAGACAGATCCCCTAACTGACAGAGGCATGTATTGATTTGCGAGCCAGGTCAGGTCCCAGGCTAACACGAGAAGGAAAAAAACACACAAACATGGTCAGAGTCAATCTGCAGCTCAGAAAACACAGAGAAACTACAATGAAGGGCGTGAAGAGTAAAGCAAACTGAGACGTCCACAGTGGAGTTTAGGTGGACTCTGCACAGCTTCATTTGTATGGCAGTACAGTACCTCACGCCCCTTTTTTGGCTTCCTTGGCAACCCCCAAGGGATTTTGGGGGTTGATTTTTACCCCATGGAAACTATTAGCAATTCTTTCCTCACAGCTCTGGTATATAAAGCTTTATTGGGGCCTTGCTCACAGTTCATTCCGTAGCAGCACGATGGCCAAGTGATATGAGCTCAGGTAAATAAATGGCAAATGGGTGTTCAAAACTTGTAACGTTCACAAGAACTTTACAAGTTTTGAAGAACAAGACAGAAGAAAAGGCTGCATTTATTCTGAGGATGTCCTTCATTGAGTCTGAAGAAGTACCAAAAGGAAATCTCTCACATTTTAGGACTCACACTGTTCCTTACTGGTCAAATAATGTCCGACATGAATTTCTCCTACAACATTAAGACACAAGGAAGAAAAGGAGCAAAAGACTTCTTTTTTTTTTCTCTGATCACTACAGCGTTTTGTTTTTTCAGCGGCGAGGCAGCACGCTCAAATTGTTTTTGCTTGTTGTTATTAGATTAACACATAAGGATTGTTTATGTGTTTTTACAAATGTGAGCCAATCATATGGGATGGACCACAAAACGGCCCTCATCATCACAGAAGTAAATCTTACTGCTCAGCGTTACGAGGACAATATTTATGAAGGAGGTCTGCATGTAAAACTGTCGCCAGTCTGCTGTTAGCCTTTATTTTGTTCAACCAGTATACATCAGGCACTACATTCACCTTAGTGGTAAATATTACAGCCTGGCTGAGAACACATAATGGGTTTCTTAAAAGCTCATCTGTAAAACGGTCGCCTATCTCCACCTACAAATACAAACAAAGACAAAACTGTGTAGGGTGAGAGAGACTGAGAGAAACCAAACAATCTCAGATCTCATATACTGATATTAAATGAAACTCTAATGCTATATTTTACGTCTGAATTCTAAATTTAAGGAAAGAACACATCCCGTGTCGGCAGCTACTCATGTTATGGTTCTACACAGGTTGTACTTTCAAAAATACTGGTTGACGTTATTCAACAAAGTAACGTTAAGCTAGATAATCTTCTAATTTACCTTCTTGTGATCAAGTTTTTTGTCTCCAGTCGCTCATAAAACACAAAGATGGGCTGTTGCTGCTAAATGTATGCAGCAGAAATATCCATCTTTCCAGGTTTATACTGGTGGCCTGCCTTTAGTCTTCAACACTGAGCACACACCTTCTCACACTCTCGTTTTTTTAATAAACAACTTACCTTGACCGTTCTGAATTTACAAGAAGCTGATGTTTCAGTCATTCATAGCAGCTAAAACACTAATAGCAGGCCTCATGAAGATACAGCAGCTGATTAAACTCCATCCAACGAGTGTGTTTCTGTGTTAAGGCCCGTATGCATAAAACTATGCAGCCACAGTTTGTGCTGCTCTGTCGGTAATTCTTGAGAAAGATATCAGGATGTCATTTCAGATGGTAATTAAGATGCTACTTGCCAATCTGTGTGTGTGTGTGTGTGTGTGTGTGTGTTTTCTAGTGAGACCGGCACTTTACATAATTAGCAGGCCAATTGAAGCAGAAGATGGAGGAGGAGGTAAGCTTTTGAGTGAGACGCTTCACAATTATTCCGGGTATATGAGGGAGGTGGGTAGACAAATCTCGTCAGCACACACACACACACAAAACGACACAGACACACACTGTAGTCCCGTTCAAACTCTGAAATCTGTATTCTTTCTCTCTCAGTGTTCCCATTATTTACACGCCTTGGCTGTAACTGTGTAGGATTATCTAACCTTTTTCTCTCTCTCCCAGCTAGCAGAATGACAAGCCTTTGTTTTGATAAACAAACCAAAAAGGGTCCTGACTGTCATTGTGGTGTTTCATGTGAATGCCTGTCAACCCTTTTCCCATACTCACACACACACACACACACACACACACACACACACACACACACACACACACACAGTCTCCTGTCAAAAATCTTTAAAGTTCAGAAATCATATCCTCTTCCTGGCAGCAAGGATAAGGACATCGATAAAGAATCTCACAGGCAGTAAGTGTGTCTTCGTCTACTTTTTTTGTGTGCCTTTGTATAGTGTGTTTATGTGCGAGTCTGTGTGTAGTGTTTGTGTGCTATGTGCATACACACTGAAGTAGCAGAAAATGCCTGCACTCAACAGAAGACGCTCCTGGCAGTGGACGATGTCCACAGTAATCCTCCACACACGATTCGGTCTGGAGACACGCAGGCGAGCACACACATGCACACACATGCACACACATGCACACACATGCACACACAAACACACATGCACACACATGCACACACAAACACACATGCACACACATGCACACACAAACACACATGCACACACATGCACACACAAACACACACACATCAACCTGATGGAAAATATCCCAGTGACCTGTCAAAGACATACAGCAGTCGAACAAACTATAATTTAACAGTGCATAAACAAAAAAGATCAGTAGTCCCACCTCCACACAGTTTTGTTTATTTGTTTGTTTGTAATCGTAAGCAGGATACAAGGTTTTGACAGGATTTCAAATTAAATTTTGTGGAAAGTTGGACCCTTGGGGGAGGGGAACTGGGGCTTATCCAGATAATGTATGGATCCAAGCTTATTATTTGTACCATTCCTACTATGGTGATGCCACGACACACCCTTCTCTGCTTCTGATTGGCTTGATAAAGCGATGACATTTCTCACGTAGTCGACACTCTTTCACTAAGAAACTACAGTACGCAATGAACGTAAATTGTTCATTTCTTGACAACGCTTTTATTGTGAAATAGTTGTATAGGGACGTCTTATGGGAAATTGAAATCTAGCTAGTGCAATCTTTTCTCAAATTGCAAAAGGCCAAAGCCTTTTTTTCATTTATCATTTTGGAGTCAAACTTAAGAAGAAGAAAAGTTAACTTGAATGGCTGTTGTGAGAAATAAAAATATGGTGTATTAAAGTTGTTCTCATGGATTGTGGCAATGCTACGCTCCCATTCATGGGCTCAACGTCTTTCTCCCTTCTCATTTTTCTTCCGTGACACACAGGAACTTGTACAAAAAACCCTTAAAATGTAAAACACAACGCCGTGCCTCTGCCCAGATTTAGGAAACGGTGTACACTGAGCGCTTTGAAGGATGAAATCCCCTTCAGACAGTAAAACTCAGAAGGTCAGTGCACTCACAGGGATTATCAAACCTAAGCAGGCCCACATGAATTTATGAGCGCATCAGAAATCGTAAAGGGTCATGTGGCGTCAATATGAAACAGTAAGCGGTTTTCTGCATCAGACATATTGAATAGGCTTTACGCAAGGATGGGATGAATAAATCCACAGAGCTTTATGAACATGTGACAGATATAATCAGTATCTGAAACAAGCCTGGGCACATGAAATTTCGAGTATGATTTTGTAATGGACATCATGCTGTTCTGTTTATTCTCTCTGCAGGTCAAGAACAACAAAGTGACTATCATTCCCAGGGTTTTGTTGGCTTTACCATATTCCTTGTAAAAGTCGTAGAATAGAGTTCCAAAAAAAAGTCTCTCTAAGAGGGATTATTCAAAGCTTCCAGGCTGTATTTCACCTGAAGGATGTTAAAGTTATGATTAATGACAGCTTGAGACGATTCATGACAGTAAAACTCCTGCTTCGTCAGTGGTTACACGCATGGCCACACAAGGGTCACTCCGTGTGGAAAAACGGATATACACACATATACAATAATGTGGAAAGGCTTATGTACCTGCACATTCACCTTCATCAGTGTTGTGCACGGACTCTCCAAGATGCAAAGGTGGAAAAATGAAACGCGGTTAGCATGAGAGGAGGAGTTTGGTGTAGTTTAAAAAGTACGTTTTGCCCTCCAGTGACACTAGACGCTTGTTTGGACAAAGAAAAAAGGGCACTTGGACTGGTCAGAGGTGTATTTTGCCCAAGAGCGGTAATTTGGGTGGCCTTGCAGAACGATTTTCCTGAATTGAATCCTGGATAAAGACACATCAGTAAATGCATTTATTGTTAGTGTTTAAGCTTTATGGGAATTTCAAGCCTTTGCTTTAGACCTCAATTGAAGAGGGGGCAAAAAAAAAAAAGATGTGAAATGACAGAAATGAATGTCATCGGCCAGATTCACTGGCGACTTTGCAGTTCAAGTTTTAACCCATAAAAAAAAAAAGTGAAAATTGCTCATGGAGATAATCAGACAATCAGTGGAGGAGTGGATGAATCTGTGAGGCCAGTCCATGAACTACTGCCTCTACTTATAATTCTTGCAATTTGTAAGATTTTAAATATATGTACATTAGCAGACAGAATGGGGAGAGAGCTGGCTGTTTCCCTGTGAGTGTTGCTTGCCAGATTTTCAGAGTCCTTGTGTCAGGAGAACCTAGATCAGCCTCATTTCCATGCAGTATGTTCGACAAACTCAACAGCCTTGTACCGCTGTAAAATTCTTTCACATCTGGTATTCTGGGATGTACCTCCTGTTTAGTGTTCGAAACAACCTGAGGATGCAAATTAAAAATACAGCAGCTACCTTTACTTGACTGTGGGGCGCCGTAAATAATTCATACAGGAATTTAGTGGAATCAACCTTTCTTTCCGGCGACATGGTGGCATTGTGGGTAGTATTGTTGCCTCGCAGCAAAAGGGTTCAACTCCACCTGAGGTCCTGGGACATTCCTGTGTGGAGTCTGCATGTTCTCCCCGTGTCTGTTGTGGGTTCCCTCCGGGTTCTCCGGCTTCTTCCCACAGTCCAATAACATCAAATAGAGGTGAATTGGTGGCTCTAAGTGAATGTGAGTGTAAATGGTTGTTTGTCTTTCTATGCAGCCCCGTGATGAACTGGCGAATTGGGATAGGCTAAACCCCCCTAGTGACCCTGCACAGGATAAGCGGTTACAGAAAATGGATGGATGGGACTTCTCTTTCCTCATTAGCTTTGATTTTTTTTTTTTACATTAACCATAATTTAAAAGGTTTTTTTTCTTAATGCAAGTTTATGAACCTTAAAATGTCTAGTTTTAATTGTTCAGATGTCTTTGAATAGAAATGATCAGGATGTATGTATTGTACAAATTCAACCAACTCAACCAACCATATATGTTAGAAATATGCTGCATGTCTTTAATACATTTTAGATCAGTCATGGCTATTTGTTTTAACAATAATGACAACAATAGAAACCATGATGAATATATACATTTTTATCTACAGTCCCCTTTAACTTAATATGTATTTTACATATGGTGCATGTGGAGCAGCTGCAGCTGAAGAACTCAGTATGCAAAAAAGTCTTAAGGTTTTTTAACTTGTTTTCTCACGTTTATTTAATTGAATTAATTGGTTTCAAGTTCAAAACAGACTTTGAAAGTAATTATTCGACCCATGTTAATAACACAGCAGACAAATATGCAAGTGTGCACACCTGCAAATACACCCAACCAGTGAACGACATCACCAGCAGGGGGCAGCAAAGTCAAACATAGCTTCTCATTTGACTTGTTGGGATGATGAACAGGGTAGAGATGAGAAGGGTGGTAACAGGAGCGAGGGATGGAAATAGAGCAGAGAAGAAGATGATGACAGGTGACCAAAAATAAGAGTAAGGATTAACTGAAGCAGGTGGAATACGACACCAAACAGAGAGAAATTAAATACCTACTGTATGGGGAAAGCAAAATAACTTGAACCAACAATTAACCTGACTAACATTATATTAAACCTGGTAGACGTAGGCAAAAAAAACCCAACAACATGTCAGGTGATGTGTGAAAATATTATTAGAAAATGTGAAGTCATGCTATTTTATAAAACTTGCAACCCCAGATACTACTTCAAACCCAGGAGAGGATACGGTTATACTGTGAGGAAAAGTAGTTTTCTGTCTTTTCCCCCTCGTTTATCCTCAGGTAGTTACTCTGGGAACCTTCCTCCCCGCTGCTGTGAGAGGTTTGGAGATGGGCTTGATGCCCGCACCGTGTTCCCTCTCTTACACAGAGAGAGGAGGGAGTGTTTGCATGCGAGTGTGTGTTGGAAGGAAGAGACAATAGAATGCAATGAGACACAGAAAGCAGGGGGGAAAAATGGATGCAGCACATCCCCATCCTCCCAAGTCTGCATCGTGTGCCAAAATCAGAGTCAAGGTTTACATAACCCAGCGCAGCTCCGAAGAACACATTTAATTACAAATGGAGATTAGGGAGCAACAGCATAATGTTCTAAGCAGCGAAACAGCGGAAATGAACAGAGGATGCGGGAGGATCTGCTCCTCTCCTGGGTAAACATTGTCAAACAAATCTCTGTCTTTCTGTTTCTCTGGCATTTTCAATGATTCAGTCAACAGTTTGTGCTTCTCTGTCCTTCTCCCGCTCCATCTATCATCTACTACATGAGCCTTTTCTTGTTCCTGTATGAATGTGTGGAGCCGAGTTGCACCAGGCACCTCTGGCATACTGTTCCAGCTCAGCAGGGACGACTGTCAGCTCGCCATGAGTATTTCTTCTGGCGCCGGAGGCATGAAACACCATCTTTAATGGCAGGCAATTCAAATCTCCTCAGTAAGCGAGGAGAGGAGAGGAGAGGAGAGGAGAGGAGAGGAGAGGAGAGGAGGAGAGGAGAGGATATTCCACTCTGTATTTCCTCTTCTGCGTGTGCTCAGGGCAATTACCACAGCTGGCATTGGTGAGAATTAAAATTCAATCTACATGACCTCCAATCACTTAGGACCTTCTCTCTGCAAAACCATTATCTCAGCAAATGGAGAGGGCAAGAATTAAGAAGATGGTGAAATTGGGATGAATCCATTTCGGAGCAGAGAAAAAAAAAAGCCCTTTCCCGAGTCAAAGCGCTGCATTGACTGAACGACAGAACTCATCTCAAAAAACCATGTGGCAGGCTAGATAATGCAGAAGATACCAAAGTCATTATTCTACTAAATTATTCAGCAACAGCGGGTAACAGATAAGTGTTAAAAAAGACGAATGGAACAAAGCTGTGAATAGAGGGGGCTGTTTTTTGTTGTTGCGACTAGGAAATTAAAAATAAATATAAACCAAGTAAAACACACACATGCAGTTAGGCTTAGATATCTGTGTGCATTGCAAACTGAAGAGAAATAAGAAAATAAAACCGATTACATGCTTGAATACATTCACTTACTGTATTTGCCTTAACTACAATCCTTTTGTCATGGCTCTGTATTTAGTTTGCCATTTCCTGTTTTATTTTGTAAGTTTACGCTTCCTGTCTTCTTTTCTTGTAGTTTGTGTTTTAGTCTCCTATGCTTTTAGTTCCAGTTCACTCCCTCTCCCTCGTGTCTGCGTTTGACCTGTCAGTTTTATTACCATATTCTCCTTCTGCTTTAAGTTTTCCCTATTCATTTTACCTCCACTGTGATTGTCTGATCATTCCCACCCATCTCTGATTGGCTCCTCCTCCCTGTGCCACCTGTTCCCCATCTTCTCTCCTTACCTGTCGATATTTAGTCTGTGTGTTTCTTACCCTCTTCAACAGTTCGTCTGCTTTGCCCTGTGTCTGCTCCTGGGATTTCCTGTTTTACTTCCTGTTTTTTTTCCCCTGTGTTTTTCAGCCCGGTTTTTCCGTGCAAGTTATTTTCCTTGTGGTTTTTGTTAAGTTTATGTGCTTTTTGGACTTTGCTTGCTTTTTAGAACTTGCCTTTTATGCATCATGCCTGCTTGTGCTCATTCTGAGTTAAAGTATTTCTTTTCAAATTTATCTTTTGTCTCGCTCTCGTGTTGTCTGTGTTGTGCGTCCTGTTTTTGAACTGCATTGCCTTGAATTCTCATTTAATTCTAACACTTAATTCTGAGACTGGCTGTTGTAGAAATCCTATGAAAATTTGTTTTCATAAGACAAAATTCACAGGAAGGATCACGTGTGTATATTTAGATATGCACCTATTGAGCATAATCAGAATGCATGAAAAATGTCAAGCAGTGTGTCAGCTCACCTTGACACATCTATTCTTAACTTAGTCAAAAGAGTTACAGCGACGGCTGACACCTCAAGACATATGGCTTTAAATCTATTTCTTTTTTTACCCATGAGGAAATATATTATATTCATCATTCAACTTGATATACTGTATGGTGACATATATGGGGACATATTCTCTATCTTTTTTTCTCTAGAGGTATAGGCCTGTCAATCATATGGTTTGCTTGTTAGTTACACCCCAAAAGAAAAAGCAATTATTTCTTGTGTGGAGTAAAGATTTATCTGTGGCGCACTCACATGCTGAGTAGATAAAATGTGATATATTCTATAATATTGTCTCCCTGCTCTCTAACAGTCTAAGTCCATTATCAATCTACTAGAAAGCATTCTGAGAGCGCAGACCTCCGCCAAGGAAGCTGTCTCCCCATGTTGCCATTTCACTCCAAAGCAAAACTACAGTCATTTTGTTGCAGACAACCCCATCTTGTGGAGCCTTGTAATCATTACATTACAAAGGTACATGTGGTATAACTAATAAAATATTTTTTAAAATTCCTGGATCCAGAAGATGATCCAGATCCCCACCAAAAATCTAATCGATTGTTCCTTGGGTCACTTCCGACATCTCCTGAAAATTTAATCAAAATCCGTCCATTACTTTTTTTTAAATCCTGTTATCAAACCCACCAACTCCAGCAAAAACATAACCACCTCCCTTGGCGGAGGTAAAATGAGTATGATACCGTAACAGTATAGCCATAATGGTGAGCTGCAGGTGCAGCCGCCAACGATGCTTCAATTCCACCACCTGCAGCGCCGCACCGATGTATCACAACGGCGTCATGTGCTGAATGGTGCCAGTCAGTTACAGAGTTCAGAACCAGTGAGCTTTAGCTGTCGGTGCATACGCGCATAATAACATCACATACGTTGTGAACCAAGAAAAATGAAGGAAAAAAACTCACTCAATTCATTACATACATTTTTTTCTTTCATCTACTTAAAAAGATGAACATTTATACCTTATTGTGGCAGTAACTTTGTAGATAAAACCGAGAATAAAGCAAACGTGCTCTGAAAGGTGACACACACTGCTGGTCTCGCTAATCAATAAATCACATGCTTTTAAGACCACTGTCCTGTATTACAAGGCCGATTGCTCATCCATTCTTCTCCAGCTAATTCTTCGCCCTCATTCGTCTCCATTCTCAGTTTGCCAACCTTTCCATAACCTATAACCATTCTCTATTCTTTTTTCCATCCTTCCACCCCTTTGTCCTGTGTGTACGTGAGCACTGGCCTGTTGGTAGCTGCAGACCTTGAAGTGCCACTTTGTCTTTCTGTGGCGATAGATCTTTTCAAGAGGTGCTCGTCACCTGTTCGTGGTGAGAAGCGGGGGTGGGGAAAAGGCGAGGGCGAGAGTGTGAAAAAGGTTTAAAGGAGTTAGAGTGCAGCGGGCGGGCGGAGAAAGGGGTGGAGGGGTCTTAGATGAGCGGTGGATTTTTAAAACGGTCTTCCTTCCTTAAAAAGGGAAGGAACCAAAGATTGAAAGACAAACACAGCAAGTCAATTGCCATCTGCAAGTTCAGCTGTCAGGTCGTCAGGAAAGAGGCAGATAAAGCCATTTTCACTCAAAGTGATGGAGGGCAATGTTGAAGGCGTAATCATGATTCTTCAGCCTTTAAAGGCTTTCTCACCCTCCGTCTCCCCACTTCATGATAACACAGGAAGAGCATCTGGAAGACTCCAGTTGTACATCTCATTCTATCTCACTCAGCCACAAGGGCTCTCTTCTAAGAGGGGGAAAAGAGCTGCTGAAAGATGTCCGACTGTGCAGCGTGCACTCAGACAGCTGCACGGCTGATGTGATTTTCTTTCCTTCAAACCAAATGTTCAACAGATAGACGGGAGCTTTACGTTGCAGCAACGTATTCTGACAAACAGAAACACGACACTTGGAGATGGAGGCACAGACGTTCAAGAACTCTTCCCTTTGGAACGATCATAAAAAAGCATTGCTGGCGTCTTCCCATGATTTACACGCTTTTTCGGGTTAAAGCCAAATGGATGATAATTGTTTAATGTCAGCCATTTTGTTTTGGGCTGACCAAAACAACCTTCAAGGGCCGAAGACACAAAAACAGCAAACTGTTTTCAAGGATAAACCGTAGAGAGCACCGTTTTTGCAGCCACAGTCATTAAAACGTTGGAAGATTATAATGGCAGATGCTGTAGTTTTATGAAGTAATGATGGGGCACCTATGTCACACATTATGTTATGTTTACTTGTCATGAAGAGCCCCACTCTTGTGTGTATTTACCCGACAGGGAGGGCCTAATGAACGACACAAATGAACTGAAACATGGTAAATGTGGATTGGACCATACAGAGACTGAAGTGAGTGTACAAAACCAATGGAGAACCTCTATTAAACCATCAGTTCAAATGTAAATATGGCCGCTGGGCAAACTAAAACCATTCAGCTTCCTGTGGAGGTACAAACGGGAACGGTGGACCTTGCTCTGGTGTTAATTATGTAGGAATAAAGCCAAAGGGTTCAGCAAAGCTTTATCATAATGTAGCTTCAGGTGCAAAAGCTTTGTTTAAAATAAGAAAAGGGTTTTAAAACGTGTCTTTGGAATCAAACTGATGATTAAACGCAGAGATGTAAGCTCAAATTTAAAAATAAAATACTAATCCAATCAACCTGGGCATGAGATTAAAGATGCACTAAGATTAGAGTTGATTAATGTTTGCTGCGGGGTCTTTTTTTAATGTCAACACATCATATCTAAGTGTGTGTATATAGATTAAAAAAAACATGAAAGAAAGTCTTCCTGAATACACTCGAGAAGTGAAAAATCTTCAAATCTATATCAACTTTTTTCTCATCTTCACATTGAGGCTGGGTTTCTTGTTTCATTTCAAATCGTCAAATAAAGGAGTCTCTTTCAAATGTGGCTCTTTTAAACTGATCATATAGCATATATGACAGCACTATGAGTCTGCAGCTGCAGTGGACTAAATAAGAGCCATGAACAAAATACAGTATTGCATACAGACGTCTGCTTTGCAGTTGTGGACTCCGAATCTAATGTGGCAGTACCTAACCGTGAGAAATTATTCACACAGCAGCAGCTGTGCAGGGGCTACCATTGGACTCGAAGGTTATGGAAGCCCCCACCACCACCACCCCCACGCCACTCTAACACTGCAGGAACGGGCTTTTAGCGTATCTGAGGAACGGACCTCATCTGAATACTAATGGCTTTGGAAAATTGCTTTGAAAGTGATTAATAGGTTATCAAATTGGGTGCAGAAAAGCACAATGGGAGACCCCGTAAACTCGGAACAATATTTCTGCCCATTCATTCTGCCCCCATACTTTCAAATCATGTTAAGAATTGATTAATTATTGTCAAATATAACAGCACAACAATTATGGCAGCCAAATTAAGAGTTAATCATAGACTGCATGTGAATGAGAGATTGCAGCACTATTAGAAACAGCTTGTTGGAATGGGAAGGTGCTGCTAGTGCCTCTAAGTTATCATGTTCCCTCTTTGAAATGATTCGTTTGATTCCAATAGTCCTTTGCATAGTAGGAGAATCACACCTGCCACAACAGATAATTAACAGATCATCTGCAAAAGACAGCAATTTTCTTAAAAAAAAAAAGTACTGCTTTCATCACTTTTCAAGCACAACCCAGAGATAAAGGAGCATAACATTACACCCAGGTTAGAGGATTTCATGTACTGTAGGAGGGTGGGGGCCATCAAAGTCATCCAATCTCTGTTCTGCCATCACTACCTATGATTAAACTGTAAAATCCATGTGGCAACCTATTACTTCACTGCCACTATGAATGAAGCGGAGCAAAATGAGCAGGTAATTGCATGGCGTGTGTGTTCTGGCGTTTCTATCTCTGTGGGAACCACTTTGATTGATGTGATTAAGGAGCGTGAGAGTAGAGGCAGAAATGTAACAATATGCAAAAAAAGAAAGAAAAAAAAAAGGCCTGAATACTAATAGGAGGACAAGAATTCTCATGATCAATCAATCATATAAATAAATGTCAGAGGATGGGCGTTTTTTCAGTGCACGGCCTCCAGTGAAAACATGGAAGTCAGTAGCGTCATACGAGTGATGTCACTGCTGCCGACACAAGCGCTTACTGTATTTGGGCGGTGGCATCTTGTCAGAGATAATGCAATACACATTAGACACAATCCAATCTGTCTCCAGCCGATCGGGGTGTGTGTGTGTGTGTTCCTGACTGTCTATCTGAGTGTGACTGTGTTTATCTGTGAGCGTGTGTGTCGATGCTGCAGAAAGGCGGAAAGTGGAGAGTCTCAGTGGGATCCCTTGGCGCTGGCCGGGCACACCGTCAGACAAACACACTTCATTACAGGCCTATTTACCTGATTAACTGGGCTACTTTATCAGCGGCGCAGCATACAGCTGTCAGCAACACCCCGGCTCCCAAGAAGATCCCCTCCCGTAGCCACACAGACAGACCCACACGCGGTTTAAAACACACAAACCTTGACTTAGTGACTGACTGTTTGAACGAGAGACTGGATTGCTGAATCAAAGCAGCGTGCATGAATCCCCATCGTTTGGCAGAGTCGGTAGGTGACATCAAATACACCTCCCTGCAGACTCGAACTGATGGCACCTCCTACGAGTTAGACTCAAATACAGCCTGAATAATCTCTTGTACTTGGGTTTTCCTTATGGGGAATAACATTTGGCTAACCTTTTCATGTAATGGAATGTCGCAATCAAAAAGAAATAACGCCCTGAGCTGCCTCCCAAAGACGAGAGAGAGGACAAAGCCCATTGAGAAACATTATCATTACAGCAGGGTAATGATTTCCTTTCTCTTTGCTTTCTGTGGATCTGGCTGCAGGCTATTTGAGGAGTAAATCTTCAGCCGGCCTCACTTTTTTAAGCACTACACCGAACTAAACCTTTATGTCTGATTTAACCCAATTAGACACGTCCCACTCGGCTGGAGTGCTGACACAGACAACCTTTTCACACTTTAGCCAATGATTAAAGCAGGACCGGCAGAAGACAATAGAAATAGTTTACAAAAGTAAAGAAATTTTGCATCACTTCCACAATCCGTATCACTCTCAGGGCAGCAGAGTGTGAGGGCAACGATTTTCCCTCCCTCAAAACATGCTAATACATGTGCACAAGGTTGCATTTTAAACAGGCAGCTTCTCTCTTCCCTTTGCCACGTGTGCCTGTTGGGGCCACATGGAGCCAAACTGCCCCATTTGAATTCAGATCACAGGCAGACAGGTTTTTGGCAGGGGCTACACTCCTGGTCACAACCCAGACAAGAGGGGTCTATCAGGGCCAGAGCCCCGGTATCATATGTCTGCACGGCGCTTTGGCACTGCCTGACTGGTAGGACCACACAAACACACATAGACACACACACAGTCATGATCATACATCATATACAGTGTGAGCACATTTCCATAACACACACACACACACACATAGAGTGGCTGGCTCCCATGCTGACACTACATCTGTTTGTGTGATATCACAGTAGACCTCTGATCACAGGTGCTGTCATGTCTCATGGTCTGGGTTAAAGAAGCGATGCCAAACAGAGACAGAGTGTGTGTGTGTGTGTGTATGTGTGTGTGTGTGTGTATGTGAGAGAGGGCTAAACATGGAGATGTCAGCAGTAAAAGCAAGGGATGGATTTTTAAGACCAGCGAGTGAAAAACAGACATACAGTAGTAAAATAAGAGCAGCGACACACGAGATAAGAGACGTCATCTGCTTACTAAACTTGGCACAGATACCATGCAGGGAAGAAAAAAAGAGCAGACAGCAGCGGTGTTGTCTGTTAGCTGTCGCCTGGTGCAACGTTTGATCTCCTCAAACAGTCGAAAATGTCTGTCAGCTTGTATTTTTACTCTCTTAAACAGAGCGAGAAAATTGCTAGTTTTTTAGCTCCCAGTGGAAAGGAGGAAATTACACAGGGCAGTGTGCTCTGTTCAATACAAATATGAAGAAATCATCTGGAGACTTTCGTTTCTGATCATTCCAGTGTGTGGGAGACAAAAATATCATGCTGAAACGACTGAAAACTACCAGGAGACCAGGGTTTTCTCAAATCACAGAATTAACAACGGTACATGGGGAGGACTTTTTAGAGTTAGACGCCTTTGGTACTGTAAAAAATATAAATCCTTTCAGAAACATATGCTCCGACTAAACAAATTACAACACCTTCCTTATTAATAAATTATATTACAGTATCATTGATTTAAAGTCATCAAGTGATAAGGTATTAAAAACAATATAAGAACTCCTCATAGTATTTATAGTTTGACATTTGAACTGCCAGAATGTGCCCTGAAAATTTTACGGGCATTATTTAAAAATAAAACATTCACATTCACATTTAATAATATAATAATAATAATAATAATAATAATAATAATAATAATAATAATAGTAATAATAATAATAATAATAATAGTAATAGTAGTAAAAATAATAATAGTAATAATAGTAATAATAAAAAATAATAATAATAATAATATAATAATACATATATATATATATATATATATATATATATATCTTAAAAGTCTAAATCAAACACCAGGGGTTGTAGTAAAGAATCCCATTGCATCCTCTGAAATATACTGTACATGCTACAGCTATTCCAAATCTATGGCGCGCAAGGAAGTGACAAAACAAACCTCAACAGCAAGATATTAATCGTTCTCCTGGTCACAGCAACGACGGCTGAATGTGATGCCAAAATAATAGATTTGGATTGCATGGATTGCATCAGACGTGTATCAATGTAAAGAAAAGCTTCCAATGCCTCTCTAGGAAATCCATTTGAATTTAATAATGTCACAAAAAAAAGTGTAGCCTGATCTCAACAAGCTGTTCTAAGCAAAAACAGACAAAAGAACTTATTTACAATCCAGCAGAGAGTCACCAGCAAAGGCCAATCATTGTAATGTAAATGTATAACCTTTGTTGCACTCCCTCGGAGAGGGCTGATCTCTATCATTTCACCCCTTGTTTCATCATACAAGCACAATTCTCTGCTGCACCGTATAGAGTGTTTGAGATCAATAGCAAGCACCATGTGTGAATACATCTCTTGGCTGTTTGATATTGTCACTAGGGAGCTCCAGGGGCTGCTTAAAAGCATGGAAGAGATGGGGGAAAAAAACCTCTTCTAGCAGCATGACTAATAATATTCCATTCATTCCAAAGTGTTGCACATTCATTTTGAGAAAAGAAAATACAATTCATCATTTGAAGCCAAATATTTCTTAATCTCAAGGGCTTCTTTGTTCGATGCAGGAAAGGATTAGCTACAAAACTACTTTACTTGTAAATGTAATGTGAGGAATCATTTGAGAATATAGAAGCTGGTGAAGTCGGGCTAATTTGTCAAGTAAGTTTGCAAATATCCAGAGCTTGTGCTTTTCGCAGATGATGTTGTCATTCCATGTGTAGAGTGCAGCTGAGGGTTAAACAGTCAGAACGAGAGCAAGAGAAAGGGCGCACTGCTAAGTTTAGATGTTCATGAGTGATTGTGGGGAAGTGTAGCAGAAGGAGGTTGGTAATGAGGGCCATCTTCACTGCAGCAGAGTCAAGGGAGCTCCAAATCAAAACTCTCGAAGTACTACTCTGTCTGCCCTCTGACCCTGTACCTGTTCTATCATGCTTTGGGCAGTGACAGACAAAAAAGAAATCTTCGACACAAGCAGCCCGAAATGATCCTTCACCGGTGGCTGGCCTCACTCGGTGTGAGAGAGTGAGTAGTTTTCCTGCGTTGACATGAGCTACACTATATCTGAGGTGGTTCAGGCTGTTCAGGCCTGACCGTAGATCAGACCCAGGACACATAGGAGGGATTACAGATCCTGAGCCGGTGGGAAGATGAAGGGGGAAGAATATCTTGGCTGCTCTGTTCACACCTTTCTCACTAAGACCCTGACCTCAGGAAGTGCATTGAAAAGGAAAGATAATAGATGATGGTAGGAAGGATGGAAGACAAAGTCTTACTTCAGTCTAAGGGGAATTGTACTTTAAGGATGGCTTCTGCAACTTCTTGCTCACTTTCGGGCTAACAAGTTACCAAAGTGGAGCCAAGGTGTTTTACCCCCAAGAGCTTCATTTTAAAACCAAAACGAAAAGCAGCAAATCATAACATTTGATTTCCAACACACCTCCAAACCACCTACCTGACTGGGAGGGATTCAACTTATGTTGAAACCAAGACACTAAAAGTCGTGACAGCATTGGCAACATCAGCACATTTTAGCACACCCCAAGTCTGATTGTGTAAAATGAATGGACTGCTGAACAGACTGAAGCTTTGTTCTTCAGCTCCAGAACTGCAGGACAGACTCGCAGTCTCTCGGGTTATCAACCAGCGGCACAGCACCGGCTGAGTGCAGAGGTAAAAGTATTCAGAGATGCATGTGTAGGAGGAGGCAGAACAGGACAGATGAAGACGAAGAAGAGGAAGTGAGAAAGGACACATGAGTTTCTTGGCATGTAAACTCCTGCCTTAACCTTTTGTGCTGATACGACATAGGAGTGCTACGAAAATAGATGAAAACAGTCCGGCTAAGACGAGGTTAACGCGATACGACAGCACCAGCCTCCTAACTGGGCTCACACTGGTGAGTTCATCTCTTTCACAACAGGACAGGACTTAAGCTCAACATTGTTGCAATGTAAAGTCAACTTTTCTGAATTATTCATGACATGAGCATTTTTAAAAATTAATGTTCCACTTCCTCTGAATCTCATCTTTCTCCAAGAAAGTAAAATATGTGATCTAGAGCTGAATTATTTACTGACAACACAGGAGGGACATGTTTCAGTTCTGATGGATAATGGATATAATAGTCGCTAACACAGAGCTTTCTCAATATGAATTAAATTTGATCCATTTTTGGCTTTTTAATTATTAACAACACATTTTCATCTCACCGGCATCCCAGAGTAACACCTAGTGCAGGTTGTAACAGAGTCCTCTCCAGATACCCATTAGTCTTGCGACAAGTACATTCCTTCACACACCTCAATTTCCTAGGAAAGTACTCAAAACCCTCTACCGAACCCCGAAAATTTCTGTGAAATAGTAAAAAACTGGAGGACAATCTGAACAATGGTTCAACAACACAATCTCCCACAGCTTGGACTGTCCCTGTCCCAACCGTCTCATAAAAACTTAATCCGTCCAGCATCAGCTCTTAAAATCCAGGCAAGGAGAGCCCATTTCACCAGCAGTGAGAAGTTCAATTTCGGAACGGAAACCTTCTCCCGCAAAAAAAGGCTGCGATTTACCAAAGCCAGTTGGCGGAAAAGTGAAATCCTATTAATCTTTCAGCAAAGCTTCTATAAATATTGTAAAGGAAGTGTCCCAAGTCACACTTCTTGCCTGTCTTCCAAGACTGTCCACTTTCTTGAGGAAGCTATTGTTAGCAGATCGTGGCTACATCACTGTCTTTACATCCATCCTTAAAGACAACAGAATGGAAAACTTTCTTAAATGACCTCTTAATTATTGGCAGCATTTTTAAAACCTATAACCCTTCTGTTGTGTTCCAGTCAAATGTGACCAATTTACTATCAAAAAAATCTACAGGCCATAAATAGCAAATGGAAGTTCAAAACTTGTAATGTTCACAAGAACTTGAGATGATAAAAAAAATGAAACACAACATTAGATGATAATATATGTATTATTATGGATTTATAATCTGCTAGAATGGAGCAGTCAATTTTAACCGGGTAACACCAAATTAGCTCACGGGAAAGGAACACAACACAAACGTAGTGTTAGAATATAACACTATTCCACGAGCGTACTGACGAAATAGGATTCTTTGCACATAGAAAGAGTAGTGCTGCTGTGTCCTCTTTAAACATTTACTAGCAAATCAATAAGCCTCCTGACAAATCCATCGACGTTTTAAAATGATCACTACAAGAGGGAAAACCCATTCACCACACGGAGAGGACTGATTGGAAAGAAAACTCACCTCTCTCACAGGTACTATCCCAGAAGCCCGTTCCAGTGCAGTCACAGATGAAGCGGTTCCATCCCTCTTTGCATGCTCCATTGTTCTTGCAGGGGTTACTATCACACTGTTTTCCAGTCACCTTACTACATGAATACTTGATGCCGGTCATATTCTGGGACTGAGCAAGCTGTCGGATGTCCTTGCTGCGTCCGTCGATGAACAGATCTCGCACGCAGCCCACGTAGCCGTAGTTGAGCATAGCGGTCCAGAGCTCGGTGGGGAGCACCAGGCCCACCCGGTTGTCAGGCAGACCACCCAGATAAAGATCCCCCTCCAGGTCCAAGATCTCATTTTCCCCGCTGGCTGTGAAAGGAGTCCTGCGGCTGTTTACTGAGATGATGCCTGGAGGAAGAAAAATCCATTATTAAATACCGGACGGACACGACACTGCAAATATGTTCATGTCAGCATGTCATGTAATCTCCTATCACATGCGTTTCTTGTTGATTTTTTTTTTTAAATCAAGTGTCCTGTTGTAGTTAAGATGTCTGCCATTTTTTGTTGACTTGTAGAGAACAGCATTTGCTTCATTCCTGAAATAACAGGAAATTCACTCGAAGTAAGAAACACTATTACGCTCAGTTTACAGTATTTGCCACTTCGACAAACATATTTTAAGAATGAAGAAAAATGATATTTTCAAGCAGAACGTGAGACTGACAGGTCCTTATTTGTTCATCAAGGTGAAGACAGAGGTGATGATGAGGTTTTTGGTTATTTTGCAACCGTGCTAACAACAAAGACATCCAGGTTTAAAGGTTAAACCTTTTCAAGGTAGAAACTATCCAAATTTTAATTAAAGAGAGACGCTAACACCAGAATTAATAGTACATGATTGGAATCTGCTGTGAATGCCAAAATGATTAATAAGTCTTTTACCAAACCGGTCAAAGGTTTGCTGATATATAATTAGATTAGACTAGATTAGATTAGATTAGATTAGATTAGATTCAACTTTATTGTCATTGCCCAGTACAAGTACTCAACAGCGAAATGCAGTTTAGCATCCAATCCGAAGGAGAAAGGACTGACATAGGTGCTCAGATGAAATAAATAAATGAATAAATAAATACACATGTAAATAAAAACTTCACTGCCCCACTGCGGTTGTATCGATGTCGACATAGAGGACGTACAGAAGTATGTACGGGTCGACGGATTGACCGTTTATGGTCGGATGCACCCATTTACATACGTAGAGGGAGCATAAACGTTAAGATGTTATCAGATTTATAATGGGCATCTTATTGATAAATACATATATACATATAATAAGTGAACATTAATATATCAAGTCATGATCGTGTCAGAGATTCAGACTCCAATAACATATGCATTAAATCTGTAATTAATGTGGCCTAAAAAATACAGATTGGTCCTCACAATATGAATAGTTCATCAAAAAAGCCAAAAAGAAGCAGGTCTAACTTCTGACTGCACCTCTCTATCAACCCTCTCTAAGGTTAAGTCAACTCTGCGAAAAGATGAAAAGATCTCACTTCTTTTCTCCAAGCCCAAAGTTAGCTTGTCTGAAAAAGCCGAAATATGACGTCTCACATCTTACTTGTGTTCCATTCACCTTGCAGCCAGACAAGAAAGGTTGAGGCTTCGAGGTTTTTGTGGACGAGAAATTTAATTCACTTGCAACTTCTATTAACATTTCAGTCAAGTCCCAAGTGTGATTATGCCTGTTCCTAACCATCCCATCAGTCTGGTGCCCATATATCTGTCTCATTCCTTATTTTCCATGTGAAAGTCCTACTTTCTGCTCTGCTATCACACCAGGGGCTGTGCCGGTGATTAATCAAAGCAGCAGGCTCTGGCATACGGCTCAATTGGCTGCTCTAACCTGATATATAACACAGGCTGTAGCACTAACACACCCCGGTTCTCTGGAGGATCACACCTAATGCAGAGATTGTGTTGTTTTTTGAGGCTCAAGGCAACAGAAGTTTCTAACCCTTTTCTCTAATACAATCTTCTTCTAATACTTTTTGTATATTTGGCCATGTTTTGAGGTCAGATGACATACAGATGGAAGGAAGCAGGGGTGGGGGAAATAGAGTCAGTAGCTATCTAGAAGAAGTATGGCTTTATCCCTGCAATAAATCATCGCTGAACTTAATATATTGAGAAAGTTTACATTATCCTGTGGTTGTGACAAAGAAAAACACAGAAATAAGGACAGGGCAGCTACAGTAAGCCAAAATGCTTTTCTTAACTTTAACAGCTTTAATCTAAACAACCTCAAAAATGATAAAACATTCGAACCATCATTATTCATTTGTGTGAAATGGAAAAGATGTGGGAAAGTGATCTTGATGATCTTGGAAGTTTGTGCAAAGAGAAATTGCATAAAAGTGCAAGTTTATGATGGTGAAAATGAGTTCCTTATTTTCAAATTCTATTTTGATTTCAACATATATTTAACCCTTAAGGCAGTTATCATGTACCGTGAACAATGCCACGTTCACACTGCGATTGAAAGTGAGCTGATTCTGATTATATATTCCCAACTCTGATTTACATCCGTCTGACCTCTATCTGTCATCAGTGTTAACAGATCCAACCTCACATTTACAACAAGCATACTGCAGAACAACAAAAAGTGTTACTGGCATGACGGTTCATCATCAAAATGAACAAAATAGCAATAAAGCAATCAAATAAAATGCAAGTATGCATTTCTTGAATCGTGTGCTGTGGTAACACAAGTGTAGTGAAAGTCAGTCGGCCTTTCTGGCTGTGAAAAAAAGGGCTTTGAATGTGATTTAGGACCACAAATCAGAACTGGAAGAAATCAGATTCCATGTGATGTGTGCTGCCGGTGAGTATTATCACCCATTCACACACAGAGGTTATTATTATTTATTATTATTATTCTTTCACCTTCCCATGATGCTCTGCTGTTTGCTTTAAATTTTACAGGACGCCCCAGTAAAAATGGATTTCTGTAATCGCGTCTTATTTCTCCCAAACTGCATTGCAGTTTACAGCATGTCAATATATGACATTAATAGAGAAGAACATTATCCAGACTTCACTGTACATTTACAGCCAGGTTTTACCGTGTATCTGTAGAAAATATATGGTAATCCATCAAAGAGTCGTTGAGACACCAGAAAGGGGATGACTAAATTAGGCCAAAGCGTGATTCATCCTTTTAGGACCATGAATGTCTGGACCAAACATTGCCATCCCATCCTTATGCAGCTACAATGGAGGATAAGGCATTTGTTATTAGATATGACATGTTAAATTAACTTCTATTATCCTGATGAATATTCAACGGATTCATTGTTGTTATAATAAAGACTTAATGTCTCCAATTTACAAAGGATGAATCACTATGAACCGAGTTGCTCTCTGAGTTGATACAGCAATACTGCAGGAACTACTACAGACCTTTTTCACTCAGTTTTTTAAGGGTATATTGTTTGTCTTGGTTCGATCAATATGTTACTTGTCTTGTCAGCTCTGCATATGAATTCATATACTCTATAGCCAAAGGCGGCATATGTTTAATTGAGCCAGGAGTTCAGTTCTCTGCTTGAAGCCAATGTTTGTTCATGTGTGTAAAAACCAGTGGCATGATGAGACCCCACTGCCTTCCTAACATATCAATCTGACCACAGTTGACTTTAACAGTGACTGTGACTTTAGAGAGAGATTAAGCTTCTAATGCCGCTTTACTAGACAGTCATGCCTGCTTAAAAACAATAAAATCAAGTTTGGAAATGTCTTACATCACAAGCTTCCTTACCTGAGCGACCGTCTCTCTGGATGTCCACATGGTGCCAGGCGCCGTCGTTCACCTTTGCCTGTGTGGCCTTGACCTTGATGGTGCCGGAGCCCATGTCCAGCAGCAGGTACAGTCCTCCGTCCAGCAGCTCCACCGCAAAGAAGTCCACCTTGTTGTTTTTCTGGCCCTTTGAGTCCCGCCGGTCCTGCGGCTTGCCGTGGGTGAAGAGTATCAACCCGTTGGGTTCAGAGGTGCGGAAGTCAAAGGAGATGGAGCCGACGCGCTTGGTGTTCCATTTTGGCAGGGCCAGGTAGGAGTCCGGGTTCTCAAAGTTAATGGGATCAAGGGTGGGGACATTCTCGCACTTGAAGACCACATCACCCTGGAGTTTCATTTTAGGGTCCACGATGCGGGCGAGGCGGGACAGCTCCAGGCGGATATCGTTATTTTTGTACACCACCTGGGGAAGAAATGCAAGCTTTTGAGTGTTTTTCACAAAAGTACGGAGTATTCTCTTTTCCAGTGTTAGTTGAAAAATATTTATTTCAATTAATTGCACTCCAATCCATCACATCTTACTCTGGTTATATTACATACTGTGGATTCGAGGACAGCTGGATCGATAAAACTAATATCTTCAAAGACGTATGCAGCCCAGTTTGTTTCTCAATCATTTTCCACTACAACTTCAATTTATCCAAGATGAGAAAGAGATCATACTCAAATCCATGACTGTGTTCATCTGATTGAAAACCTGCCGACTGAGTGAATCGGGAGAAACGATGGCCATATTATTAGCGAGTCATTCCCCGTAATGTTCAATAAGACCAATCTTCTTGAACATGTGATGAAACTCCACAGGAGTATTTGTGAGCCTGTGAGAATACATCCAATAATATACCTATTTAGCTTCAAAAAATATGTTCCAACTCCATTATCCATGAAAGTAGAGAGCGGCCTCACATTATAGTCAAATACAAAAAACACCACAGAAAAAGGAGAGTAGAATATTGACAATTGGAAGCCGCTAAGGTGAAAGATTTATGTTTTTTTCTTGATTTCCTGTCTGTGGAGGAAGACAGGCTTTTTTCTGGTATATAGGGCAGTGGATGTGCAGGAAGCAGCAACGCTGTCAGAGGGAGCACAGCTGTCAGCAAACAGATATTACTGCTGTGGGATTACCGATAATCCTGGAAGATTTGACAGTAAATCAACACAGGTGACCCGAATGCTGAGGAGGACTGACAAGAAGGGGGCACAGAGAGAAAGTCCAGGCCATGAGAAAGACATGCTGGTGTGAAAAGAGAGAGATCTGGAAGATTAAATGCTGCCAGGCCAGAATGTGCCAGTAGCTGTAAAGATATGCCTGTGTGTGTTTGAGGGTGTCTGTGTGTGCGTCTGTGTACAGTACACTGTGATTG
Source organism: Chaunax sp. Z400 (assembly GCA_037577475.1). Lineage (NCBI taxonomy): Eukaryota > Metazoa > Chordata > Actinopteri > Lophiiformes > Chaunacidae > Chaunax > Chaunax sp. Z400. Next base: position 16,326,349 of record CM075202.1, on the reverse strand, counting down.
TAGCTGTCAATGCAGTTACTGACCACACTTAATCTCCTTAACTTCAAACGCAACAAAATACTTAGTCCACACTATGACCAGCACTTAATGTACTGGTAATGTACCACACTATACTAATTCAGTCATTTCCTTTGACATTTAGGGAGCAAATTTAGGCTACCTGCAAAAAAAAAAAGAAGAAAAAAAGATGAGATGCAGATGACTAGAGTTGAAAGTAATGTTCGTTTGGATTAATCATAAATATGTGATTATTTCATTGAGTCATCAATTAATCATTTGTTCTGGCAGCTGCTTCATGTAAGGCATCTGTCTGACCCACTAATTAATTTGAAATTAAAACCAGCAGGAATTATCTTATGATGAAAACTGTCAACTCCTGCATATCTATCTATTTATCTTTTTTTAATCATATATCTTATTTAACATTTCAGTCTCTCAGCTCTTTGTATATTAATCTGTATGTTGTTGTTTTTTTATGTGTGACTGTGTTTTTGTATGACTGACTTCTTCTGTATGAGCCGCTCACAATGAATTTGCCCCTAGTGGGATAAATAAAGTTGTTTGAATTGAATCTGAATTGAATTGAATTGAGCATCGGTTAATAAAAACTGGAAACGCGTGTTAATGTTGAAGGGGTCTTTCAGCCAGAAACTGTAAGAGTGTCCAGCCAGCAAGAGGTGTGCAGGGTGGCAGTTTGCATCAGCACAATATGGGCAGATTGCTCAGCCTTCAGCAATCCACCATCAATCTTTCGGTCTAAAAACGTGAGGACCTGATGGAGGTTCATGGAATAAAATGTTGTTTTTCTGAAGCAGAGGCTTTTTGTTTTTATTTCCCCAAAACTGACGTTTACTGATGTAGAAGTTGAACAGAAAAGATGTCTGATCATCTGTTAGAAAAAGGACTAAATATAGTTGATTATAAACTATTAATAGTTTTTGATTTTCAACATTTTACAGATGTATCTGACAGATTTCGTAGTAAAAGTGCTTAGCCTGAAATTGTGATGTTACATGTGGTGCCACTGCAGTAATGGTGGCTCATTTACTTCATATATATATTAGATGTATCTATTAAAACATCAGAAATTAGTGGAAAATATCATAATTTCCTGAAGCCTGAGGTGACAGCTATTAATTGCCTGTCTAGATTTCCAGTTTAGAACACAGAAGGTGAAATATGTGAAGAAAATGCTTACAATGAACAAGGGAATGTCTACGACAAATTACTAATCAAAATAATGATTACTTCTTGCATAGAATGTCCAGCTGATTGGTAGATTAGTCATTTCAGCTCCTCCAGAGCATTTCCAGCGATGACTCCAGTCATACAACCCTGATGCTGAAGCAATATTAGAGTATGCTAAGCATGCCAGTGTAAACTCTACACTCTGTTTGTTCTCTTTGTCTGCAAGTGATTATCAGCTACCATCAAGACTTGAGAGAAAATGTGGCTCTGTGATATTTTGCATTTTGCATTTAGAGTTGAAACCACCCAAACAACAACTTTCTCAATTCTGGAAAAAAAAAACATAAAAAGAAAAACAGAGATGATTTTAAAGTAGTATTTCACAGAAAAGTTGCAGCTGCTCTCTAGTTCTAAATTCTTGCAGCTGATTATTATAAGTGTCTAACAAACGGATGTTTTTATGAGTATTCGTCTGAACCCAAATACTTTGCATTCGCCTTTTGAGCATTTAGAAGACTCATGGGCGAGAGAGCAGACTGATAATTACATGAAAAAAAGAAAAGAAAAAAGAGGAGAAAAGGATGATTTAATGATCCACATTTGTAGAATTATTTCCTAACAGTACTGTGACGGTGAAGATGTGGCACTCATCTGTCTTCGAGACACATTTAAGTACAATCTTTCAAGACAAAGACAGAATAATTGATCTTCCCATTCAACACAAGGCTGTTAAGAGTGTCATACTCAACTCAAGGAAACCTCGGTCTCAATCTCATTTTGTTTGACAGGCGAAAGTCTTTAAAAACTCTCCCAGGCACTGCAATTTTAGTCTGTGATGAACTAACCTCACAGTCAACAAGCTCCCGGTCCATTTTGGGATTATGATTTTGTCTGTTCTGCTGCAGGCCGATCAATAGAGTAATCAAAACGACATTATAAAAGAGGAACTGACTACTGCGGCTATGTGTGCCTCATCTTCTCGTTTGTTATGGCTGTGTTTTGCTACGCTATCCTTCTCCCTATCAGCAGCCCTATGGGGCCCATTCATAATTCAAGCACGGGGGAGACTGTAACGACTCCATAAAGCCAAGATCCTCCGTCTCTGCTCCAGGATGGTGTATTGATTGGGCCCTGGTAAGGGTGAGGAGAGGGCAGGCTGATGGCGGCATGGAGGTGTGCATGCAAAATTACATGCACAAACACAGTCTCCTCCCTAATCTACTTCAGATCAGTGCTCATGACCTCTTGGCCCTGGCCACAGCTGCTGTCAGCTGATGATTTAGCCCCAGTGTTAATGAAGAGGCGGAGTAATTCCACTGAACGAAAGATACACAAACACAGGCATACATGCTCAAAAGGCTTTGCAGAGGAGATCTGCACTTGCAATACATGAAGTTGCATATGTCAATACACAAGCACAACAGATTAAGAGGACAGATCAATATTAACAGAAGACACTGGGTTAACATGCTGACTGGATGAAGGACGGAACAGATTAACAAGAGATAGAAGATGTAATAAGAATTACTGGTGACTCTAATTACCATATTAAAATGACTGAGACGGTGCATTAATATTGAAGTGTTATTTCACCTAAATCACAAAAAGCATGCAATATCGTCTGTTGTCACAGTTACCAGACAGATAATTCACACTAAGACGATGGCCTCCAACATAATAAAAGGGATTATAATGGGGTTTTGTTAATATTGCTCCTAAAAAGTGTCAAACAATAAATTTCAAAACTATAAAAATTTGTGTCCAAGGACACAGATGCCTCCACTACTGGACAAACTGAATTTGTGTTGATGTGGAAAGAACATAACTGACATGAAAATCAACAAAGTTCAAATATGCCTAAAGATTTAAACGTAAGCAAACTGAAGAAAGCAATTAGGAGATGCACACCTTTAGGGCTCCTATGAGCATGTGTGAAGTTTCATTGAATTCTGTCCAGTGGTTTTTGAGGAGACTTGAACACACCATACACTGTTATATATGTATGCCTTTTGTTCAAATTAACCTTTATGGGCAAAATAGAGGCGACGCATGACAGTTCATTGTGACACATAAGCACAATGCCAAACACTGATACACACACACACACACTCAGAGCGAGGTGTTCAGTCTGTCAGCTCAAAATACCAACGCGGCCTTTTCAGCTGCAGCCCTTTCTTAGCATCCGCCACAGCATGCATGTAGCATCTTCTGACACTCCTCCTTTCCTCCTTGTTAAGATGTAGGCATTGCAGGGAGTGACGAGTGAGAACCATGACAAAAAAATGTCTTTGGAAGATACAGAAAGAGAGACATTTGTTCTCAATAAATCTGTTTCACAAGATGTGAGCCTGAAATAGAAGAGTTGGTACCGCGTGCAGTAGAGCTTGATAAAATCAGATTAAGAGTTAAATTTAGTGCTGTACTTAGCAGCTACTATAAAATGCTTGCATAAAACCGCAAATAGTCGTAGTGGTGCAATGCCATAATGTAGTTGTAGATTTTAGTTTATGCATGAATCACCAAGAAAGAAAAAAAAGATGGTATGCAGATTTCTCGACTGGAGCCAGACTAGCAGTGTCCTCCTATTTTTTTTCAATTATTATTACTGTATTATCATTTTATTCTTTATGCTAAGCTAAGATAACCTGCTCCTGGCCGTGGCTTCATATTTAGCACACAGACATGAGAGCATCCTCTCAAGTAACTCTTGGAAAGAAAGCGACTTCAAGGGGATTTGAACTATTGCTTTAAGGGAACGATAATAGTTCACATTTTTACACGTGTTTTTATTTATTAGGCATATTTGACATGCTGCAAATATCGCACAATGAAAGCGAGGAATCACTGGAACATCTTGGGTTTCTGGCAAATGCAGTACAAGTGGGTGACTATTGTGTGATGAGGATTCTAGCGCCTTGGAATATGTGTTTAATTTCTTGTTGAATGATAGCGTGGGATCCTGTGTTAAGAAGCACGGTAAGCATAATACTGCACAGTGTTACTGCAGCAAGGCCATTTAGTCTGAAGCATGGAGATGTGAACTTGTTATCTGCACAAAAAAAGGCAAAACATATGATTTATCAAGTCTGTTTTTAGCTGCGCTGCACAAAAAGTTCTTCGTCAACAGTAAAAAGATCACTCCTCTGATATGCTATCAGTTATCATAGGTCTAGCTGTTCTCCCTGGGCCCTGAATTTAAAAATACCTTTCTTCAGATGTATTTTTGTGATAGTGTTTATGTTTTGAGTTACCACATTTAAGGACATAAATAAATAATGATAAATTCTGTAAACTATGTGTGCTAGCTTAGAGTATAGGGATGTAACGGTGAAAGGCATTTCATTCCAGCCTGAGGTTACCCATCCATCACTGATAGCCCCATTAAGGGGACATTTAAAAAAAGTACGTACTTAAAAGGACAGGGTGACATTTGCCTCTGTATTTGAGGTTAAAACAAGTGATGCCTGAACACACTGTGATGCACCAACACAAAACCAATGACGACAAGGTTTCCTCTAAAATGCCAATACTTGCCTCTCCCCCCCCTTCCTCTCATTTTCTCATCATTTTCTTCATTTCTGTCCACATCAGTTGTTCTTCTCTCTCTCTCTTGCTGACGTTCACCTCACCTGCACCTGCATCCTACGCTCTGTCACTCCCTTCATTTAAAAAAAAAAAAATCCTCACAACTCCTATCCTCACATCTTCCACCTCCCACATGCCTCCAGTTCTGCCACAGGTGTCCTGTGACACCGAAAGGAGAGGGTCTGCTATGGCATGAGAGCTGATCGGGGGGGGGGGAGGGAGAGGGTCTGCATGGCACTGCAAGCAATAGGCTGATCAGAGAGTGACCAAGCAGCTGACCACTGCCCCCTCGGTCACATGACTTGCTGCAGCCCACGTGGCAAAACACAAGCAAAGGCGGGACATGTATGTGTGTGTTGTGGATGTATGACATCCCCTACAGCCTGCGGGGGGGCAGATGAGTGCAGTGAAGAGAGATGCAGACGGGTTGTGATGGCAGAGAGCAACATCTCTTTTGCTGTCAGACAAAAGAGAAAGGGAGGTATTTGTTCGCTGCAGCAACACAAGCCTCTGTCTGCTTATTCATCAGCTCAAAGTGATGCACTTTTTTTAAACTTTTTTTTTTATTTCAGAGTGAACAGAGAGCAATATGCATCAGCGTTCCTGCTTCGGAACACAGTCAGACAGAAATACTGTTGCACTCTAATCAGAGCAATGGGCCAACTGAATCATTCCCTCATTATCTGGGGAAATTGAATCCAAAGCAAGATGTGGAGGGGGCATGAGGGAATAAACGTGGAGTAGGAGAGTAAGAGAGAAACAAAAGCGATGATGCACAGAGCGTACATGTAGAGGACAAAAGCATGCATTACAGAGCATAGAATGAATGTTATGTTATGAATGAATGGAAGCATGAATAGGAGATCTCAAATCCAGTCATGGGAAGTTTGCAGAGGTTTGCATGGTCCTGGCATCATATTGTGTATCGTACTGTACACAACACTAACACTTCACAACACACATGTTGAATCGCCGCCAAGATTCTGGGCCAACTCATGCTGAGTCACACTTTTTCAGATTGTGTTGGAAACAAATGTAAGATACAACTGCCTCTGCATCATGGCCATGGAAATGAAATATGCTAATCTTTGCAGTAAAGTGGAAATACAGAGCTTTTTTTATATATATATATATATATTGATTGAATAGCTATAAATATTTATAAATATATAAATGTATTGATTGCACAGTGCTACGGTTATTGAAACACCATGTGCTGCACTTCCTGTTTGCCAGAGAGCAGGATTTTTCCCAGAAACATTAAGGCTCAGTTTATGGCACTAAGAAAAAAAGCTGGCACTGAGTTGGCATTGATTCTACTAGAAGCTTTGGAAGAATTTGGATTCTTATGGTTGTTTCTTGACGGGCTTCTAGTGATAATGATGTGCAAATTAATGCTAGCAGCCAGAAAACATACTAGAAGCTGCAAGGAAACAAGAAATAAACACACATGGTTCTGCTTGATTGCATCAGCAGCGTGGTTGTCTTAGTGCTTGTATTAGCTAATACTGACATCAACATTTTGGGAGAATTTGGAGTCTTATGGTTGTTTCTTGGCAGGCTTCTATGTGACAACAATGTGCTTATTAATGCTAGCAGCCAGACAGCATACCACAAGTTGCGAGGAAACAGATTATACACTTGGGAAACACCTGGAGGGGAGAAGCTGAAAAGTTGTCTTGTTTTTCTGTAATGTATTTGATTCCATGGAGGTGCATTGATCAATATTTTTATTTATATGAACATACAATGTGTTAAGGGTTGTTTGCTGTGATAATCAGATGAGTGTGACATGATTCCTTTCTGAGAATATCCGATTCTGTGTGCTTCTTTCCTGCTTCCACATTCATGATTCATATCTGATCTGTGCCACATGGGAGGAAAAAATCGGCATGGCGTCACTTGAACCATGTAGTGTAAAGACAGCCTAAGTGGTCAAAAAGTGACCGATTTTTAGCTTTTCATTCGTGATGAATTACAAAATGAGGTTTGCTTACATGATCAGTTTTTGAAGTTTGAGGAAGGTGGAGATACTGTAAATAAATACACAACTTTCCGTGTGATGCTTTAGCTCCAAACTGGTGTCCCAGTTATTGAAGGTATGTGAATATGTAAAAATGTCTTTGAGTACAGAATATAGAGGTTTTACTCTGATTTGATCCGGTGCAGCAAACACAAGCCTTCTTTACAGGCTTGGAAACATATCTATCAATTAGTTTAGCTGACACACTAATATTAATATTACACGAGAAGTTGTATATTAGAGTTACTGCTCTTTATAATCACATTGGGTGTGTCATATTTGTTTATAATGGATTGTGAATGAGGAGGCTCAGGGGAGGATGAGTTCAGCACTCCTCTTCGAATTCACAGCGACACCATGAGCATCAACATTCAGAGAAGTATAGCCACGTTACATCTGCAGGTCTCTCCTCACCCGACCACTTGGTATGGACTAAACTAGTCAAATGCAAATAATTGGACCGAACATGTGTTATTTATCTGTGCTCACACATAAACTGCTTACTTTGCTAATATTTGATGCAACTAGTAAGGCTATTAGTTAAACAGGGTGGATGCAGGAACTTTTGCCTGACTACCAGATTCCACTGTGGTGCTGCAGGTTGTGTTGGCAGTATATAGAGTACACTACCTATAAGTCTCCAAGCAGGACTCCCCACCTGCTTGGAGACCTGAGCCATTTGCTCATTCATGTCTCATGCTGTTTTCCATGGCTGTCAAAAACTGCGATTCAACAAATCTTTCCACACATTCTTCACTCATATACGCTGCCTGGTGGATTTCTCATCATTAGCCCTTGAGCCTTTTTTGCTTATGTCTACGTATGTTTGTCTTAGTTGTTAGTAGAGTTTCACCAATTAAAAAAAGATCATTCGCAGTACAAATATACAATGGCTTGAAAGACAATGCCACAAGGAGAGTTTTCACCACTGGTTGTATGCTGTAGTTCTTTTGATCATTCCTTCTTGCTGCACACCATTAATATACTTGCACCATCATTAGTCTTTGATGACACAAACAACTACAGTGAGACTTTTTTTAAAAGCGCTCTATCATTTTTGTGCTAAATGGTAAACTGGGAACAACCGACTGAAACCTAACATCTGAGCCAGGTTCCTGAGACTTAACACAGCGAGGATGTTAATGATCAAAGACACATTTGAGTGAAAGCCCAGGATATGTTAACTATTCATTTATAGCTTCAGGTAACAGTACAGGTATGGCTGGGTGAATATTGGGAATGTGTGCATTGTATATGTGTATGTGATCAGAGAATCCATTAGCTGATGCAGTAATGGAACAGCAGCCTGAGCTTTTCAGTGGAAACATAAAACAACGCAAAGTGCCTTTCACTGCAGGTGTGGTTGCTTATATGTGTGGTTCGAGGGAAGAGACTGTAGTGGTGATTGAAGCAAACTTAGCTAAGTCAGAGGCGTGTTGGAAGATGTTTGACTGAGCTTGGCAGCACATTACTCGACTTACTGGCTTTTGTCAAAGTTTGTAATGGAAAGGAAACACAACTAGGATGAGGGTCAGCCTGTAAAAGGGTTGTGTATTAATGTTGTACAGAAAACTCAAAAATATCATGAAGGGTGCCACACAAATAAAATATGTAATAAATGTAGTAAATATGAAGTCCTGCAGGGATTCTATTTACTCCATTACAATAAATTTTCCTAATGTGTAAAAAAAAAAAATCCACAAGGGAGAAAACTTTTCTATATCTGCCAATGAGGTTATGTTTACAATGTTGTTGTTTGTCTGTTAGTCAGCAGGATTACACAAAAACTTCAAAACTGATTTCAACTAAATTTGGTGGATAAGCTCATTAAATTGGGTTGGAATGTTTTTATATGTTCATACAGTAAGTATACAATACTGTTTTGAATGGGAGTGAAAAGAAAAACATTCAAGCAGTGTGAAAATACAGAAAGTGCTTTGTGGTGGTTATTTGTGACAGAATTATGAAGACCTTGACTGAACTCAAAATTTTCAAGAGATTTAAAAGGTTTTTCAATTGCAGCTGTTTTGACTTTTCATCAACACACTTTGGATTATAAACACTGTCTGAAGGTTAAGAGGATTTGTTCACTTTTTTTCTATGCGCACTGTTCAAATGCACTTAGTCAGTACATCAGTCAGTGAACACATCACAGGTTATAATGCCATGTCATTTAGCACCGATATTGACTTCAGTATAATGTTCAGTTGTTTGCCAGTTCAACTTGTTTAGTTCCGTATAAAACTAGGCCTATAGAAGTGTTTATCATTTCAATATGATTATTTGTGACAGAACTCTCACTTCATGATCGTCTCTGTGGCTTTTGCTGAGTTTTAGTAAGATGTAATGGAACGATTTTCATAAAATACTGTGTATCACAAGATTTTATTTTTCTCAAATGTTTCTTTTTAGGTTGCTGCCACAAAACTATACAAGCAAAATTATACATCTCCTTAAGTTTAGTCAAAATGCTATTTAATTTGTTAATAGCATTAAATTATCATGTTAGCTGGTAAGAAGGAGGCGTAGAAAGTGGAGCTCCAGTTAACTTTATGGTAATTCAAGTTGTCTGGTGCCAGTTACTAATGAGTAAGAAGACATTTCTTTGGGTGACATCTGATCCATGTTCAAACCTCACACCATTTACATTAAAGGATAAAAACATGGAGGATTTATTCATGTTTACAGTGTTGTATTTCAATGTCTGCTGCTGAATACTGAGGGGCTGTACGACATGATTGCAGCAGTAGCACAATATCAGTTTTCACCTGTGTTTTAGATACAGTCCGCAATCACATCCTTGTGATTATCGCGGCTGCAGCAAACTGCTCTCCGTGTTTTCAGCTTGCAGTGCTCCGGCAGCCATTGCCAGGGCTTTTTTTTTTTTTTTTATTATCCCAGCCTAATATGAGATGACTTTCTGGCAGAACAACCAAATTGCCATTTCAACAAACATAAGTGCATCTGCAATAAGAGAAAACTTTTGGAAGTATTTTCTGGCAGCATTCCACTCATCTAAGGCCGATCGGTTTTCCTTTTATCACAGAGAGAGCTGTCAGAGACTATAATCAAAGTGGTCTGAGTATTATATGTGCATGTAGAGCACAGAGGCTAACATGTATGATCAAACCATTTATATACATGCCAAGGTGTTTTTTTTTAATAACGATGTAGAGCGTAGTTTTCATTATTCCACTACCACTGCTGCTTAACTGCAGAAATCAATGTGAGAACAACCACTCCTCCCTTTATTATAATTACTTGCTACAGAATAAGTAATGGTGAGGAAAATGTAAATAACAGGACGTTTAATATATTTTTTGGCTCTGCTCACGAGCTCAAAGTGCTGGCAAATGCATTATAAATGTCCCAAAACAACACTTTTTTCCCCCCGTATTTCATCACAGGCAAATGTTTCTTTCTGTTCTGCTGCCCCGTTGGGAAGCGTTTTAGTGGCACTCTCAAGCCGATGCTGCAAATTACATGTGACAGAAGCAATTTTGGGATATTTTCCTCACGCACAAGCTGCAGTAACTATTATGAATTAGATTAAGCAGGGGGACATTTAAAGTCTGATACTCCCTCTGCCAACTCAGCAGCTTTAATTGATAATGCAATTTTGTTTTCTTCTCCTTTCTCCTTCCCGGTGCTCGTTATTATATTGGTCCATATTAAAACGGCTCCTGCGGTTAAGTAAATAAAAGGTAAGTATTTGCACATTTATGAATGACAACGTTGTTGCTAAATCGTTGAAAAATGATAATTGAGATGTGACATCAGAAGCTGTGAGACCCGTTTTCTGTCTGTGTTTATCTGAGTTCCTCCTACCTCTCTGAGGCAGCCCATGAAATTGTTGCTAACTGGAGATCCGGGCAGGTCAGCAGTGCTGGGGCTCCCACCCACGTAGAAAAAGTCATCAGAGCCAAGCATGGTGTAGTCTTCCTGGGTGTAGCCAGTAGTGGTCAGGATCCCATCAACGGAGATAGTCACCTGTTGAGGGGTAACACATAGCCAAAACCAAGCCATTACACTCTGGGATTGGATGGAGTGCTGTGTATAAAACACACGTCCTTCCGTGGTCTGCAAATGAGCCGTTTGACCTATTCTTTAGGTTGTAGGTTTCTTTCTCATTTAACCTATTTCAAAGAATCATTTGGTACCTTGAAGCGATCGTTTTGGACCAGACAGCGTTTGGCTTTTGTTGATGGAATTTTTGCTGTAGGATTCACAGGACAGGTAAAGAAAATATGGCAGAGGCATATTTTCTTTATCTTTGATGGGGGTAAGAGAATGGATTCTAGGTTTGGTTCTGAAACTTCAGGTCGGGGGGGGAGGGTTAGTACAAAGTTCAAACCAAGGACAAATTGATTTCACTTGTCTTAGGTTTCGGGATTTATCTGGTAACTGCAGACACACACATATACAGTACACATGTATGTGACCACACACACACACACACACACACACACACACATACAAACAGACACGCTCACAAGGACTTACACTCATCCCCGTACACTCACTCTAACACCATCGGTCTCACATTCTCCACTCTCTTGCACATATCTACATTTATATATCCACGAACATGCAAAACAAAGGGAGGCTTTTCACACAACATCAATGTGCAAACCAAGGTCATCACTGTTATAAGGCAAATTAAACACACTTAATTAGACATGTAGGGGAGTAAGTGGATCAATGGTGCCATACAAAGCTAAAGCAGGCCACACAGGGTGCAGAGACTCATGCACAATCAAGACCAGAGCCCATATTCAAATACATTCTCAGAATAGCTGATGCTGATCTCTGATCAGGTTTAGCTCAGGTGTCATGGTTTTGTTTTTTTTAATGTCACTGGACCAGACCTGGATCAGTAACCGTAGATCAGAATGCTTATTCTCAGACGTGTTGTGCATATGGGCCCAGGGGTAAGGGTGATCAAAGTTTAGCCAAAACACACAAACACCACTTCAACCAGCATGCCACAGGAACACACAGAGGGCAGAGTGAGTGACACGGTGATAGGTGGAAGGTGAGTGAGGGAATTAGAGTGTTAGTGGTTATTTTGGGTGACAGGGTTGAGGTTCTATGAGTTTGGATGGTAAGAGGTCAATGAGGTGTGGGCATGCCATGCGCCATTGTGAGTTTGAAACAACTGTCAGAGCTCCCGCAATAAATGTCGAGGGTTGCCACTTTGTGGTACTTTTTCTTTTAGGGCTCGGTGTTGAGGTCACCATCTTTGGGATTGTGGTAAGCTTCTGTCAGTTCTGGACGACAGTCCTCACAAAAAATGGGGACCTTTAGTGTGAAAAAAAATAAAATAAAAAGTACGTTGCCCTGACAAAGGCAAAGGAATCAATTTCTTTTTTTTTCTTTTTTTTTTCTTCTTTTTTTACTTGTTGTAAATCTACAGTAATGTGGAAGAAACAAAGAGAAAAAAGTAAAAGCCAAAGTGAAAAAACAGGATGGGGTATTGTGGGGTAAAGAAGGAGGTTGTTGCAGGTCAAGGAAGAAATTGAGAAGAAGCGAAGAAAGAATTGCCTGGTAATACAAACCCATCTCCTCATTTTTTGATAAGAGTGTCTAGGATGGAACTCAAAGAACGAATAAAAGAAGAAAGGGGGAGGGGACACACGGCAAACCCAAAAAAAAGACAATAAGAATGATATCTACCAGACAATGTAGTTTGTTTACCATAGCGTGTCCAATGCCTGATTGCTTTCCAGAAAAAGGGGAAGAAAGGAAATCAAAAGAATAGTGAACAAAAAAGGTTGTTAATAAGGATGGACAGAAAACAAAAACCAAAAGCAACGATGAAGAATTAGGATGTTGGTTAGTACATTAGTTGGTTAGAAACTGGTTAGTAGTAAAAATGGCTTTTTATCATGGATGAGTTAGTGTTGCGGTGAAAAAACACTACATGGTTTGTCAGAGATTCTCTGCAGCAATGAAGTGCCATGTTGCCATCCTAGCCAAATTTTCTACACCAGAGTCCTGCAAGGAAAAGACAAAGACAAGTACTTTACGGACCAAAAAAAATTTGTGTAGGATGGCTGCAATCCCAACAAAACTTGTAGTGTTTTTTGTTTTTTTTACACCTCTGGTCTAACAAAGTGTGCCTTTCAAAGAGGAAAGAAAATGACTGTGAAAGAAAGACAGAGCTGTAAAAAAAGAAAGTGAGAAAGAAGGCAAGCAGCTCTTGGCTCTTAGCTTCTAACCCCCTAAACTGTGTGCTATCCTGTTGAGACTTTCAGCTCCAACTATTTACTAACCTGTGGTGTGAAAGCTTTCTGTCAGGGAGGGTCAGGAAATCAGCACTTACTTGCTGTGCTGTTCTTACAGCAATTCTAAATGTCGTCTCACCTGTCTGCAGGCAAACTAAAGGTCGACCACCACATAACAACTCCGCTCTTTGCATCTAGCACTACGTCAATACAGCCCCGGGTGTCATTCATTCTGTTGTTACTCTTCCTGCAGCCTCCTGCAGACAGTGCTGATTCATACTAGGCTCAATAAGGTTCACTTCAAATCACATTAAGAAAATGGTAAGCAACGCCTGTCAAGTGAGAAGTCTTACAAAAGATGCATATCTTTGATGCAAATGTATTTGTGTCTTTAAAAAGCCTCTCGATCATCTGAGCTATAAATACCACGTTAATGGTTGACTCAAAGGCAAATTCTCTGGCTTTACAGCGTAAGTCTATGTTCTACACAAGCATCAAAACAAATTCTGAAAGCAAGGAGTTAGCATCAGCTGAAGTAAAACGGGATTATCACATAAATCTAATTCAATCCCCTCCAGTTCCATAAATTGAAAAACAGAGAAGAAATGGCATGATATGCTAAGCTATCAGCTAATTACAGTCTCTGCTTTGCCCTGTGATTGTTGAACTTTTTCACTGAGGAGAGAAGGAAGTAAATAATGAGATGAAATTAAAAAGAATTCATGTAACTGCAAAGACGACCAAAGGTACAGTGACATCTGTCTCAATAATGGCTCTGAACTGTGGCGATGGAATGAAAACCAATCAGAAAACGGTGAAAATCTTAACGGCAGCTCTCTCAAAGCTCTACAAAGCAACTAATCTAAAGCACAAAAAGAAAAAAATCCACCTGTCTCCACACTCCGTCCATCACTGCTACCCCGATTACCTGTCTCAGGTTGCGCGTCACTTTGATGTCGTGCCAGGTGTTGTCATTGAATTTTCCATTGACCGGCTCGACGATGGCCTCAAAGGCCCCTGAACCCAGATTGATGACGAGGGAGACGGCCCCATCCTTCAGCGCCAGGTTGACATAGTCGGCGGACTTCCCTGTGTGGAGGAGGAGGCCGTTGCGCTGCCAGGTCTTGAAGGACAGCGTGATCTCATCGCTGCTGCTCTGGATGGGGTTCTGCGACAGGTCGTAGCAGAAGTACTCCGAGCCACGGAAGGTGGCCACATTCTCCTCCCTCGCTGAAATGACAAGAGGGAAGGAATGAGACGTTACTTTTAGGAGATAGGCGTCGGCTTGCCTGATGTGACTTACCATGTTTGTTGCATGTTTTTTTTTTTTAATCAAATTCATTCTCACATGTGTGGCAGAAGGTTTAATACACGAAACAAGCCAAGAATCCGCGTTGGTCCTCGCATCAATCACGAAGCATCCACAGTAAATATGAGAACTATGCTGTAGAGAGGGTTATTATCAAGCAAACATGCATTGATGACCATTATTCCAGCTACAATACACCCATCATTCATTTCAGATCATAAAATCCTATCTGTATGACAGTGAGTTTGGGTTTCACATACAGCATCTAGACGGACGGACTACTTATGATGGAACACTATTCCTTGCTAATGGTGCTCATAAATCAAACTTGGTGAGATTTTACAGTTTTTATCACTCCGATGTTGAGAGGCGACTACCTGAGCCCGTTTTTTTTTTTTTTTAGATTGAAAAAGAGTAAGGTGAGACAGGAAGTGAGGAAGATGGATTGAAAGTGAAGAGAGAGCAAAAATAAAATGGCTGGGCTGAGGAAAGGTTTCCGTAGGAGAGAAAGAGTGGATCGGTGGAGTAGTGTTTCCTTATGATCTGTGATGAAATAATTGACATTTCTGCTGCCTCTTATAAGGTGATTTGATACAATGCGATCAGCAAGGTCAGACTGACAGTCAATTTATTTACTCGGTGTGTTTTATTGGATGTGGCACCACTGATTCAGGGCTACAAGATTTCTCCTCTGAGCACACAGAGTCCAACGTAGAACCTTTTACACACTGCAACCAGCCAACATATCAACCCGACATATTAACAGCTGCGGCACATGGTAACGGTAACTATGTCATTACCTTCTAACAATACCACTTTCAACATGTCAATTAATTCCCCCTGCATCCTGCAGTCACAAGGACCAAAACAGAAGGGGGGGGAAAGAATCTGTAAAAGCAAGAAAACAGATGTGAGCGATGAGAAATAAAAACACGCTGGCTGCAGGCTGAAAAGCCTCTGTTTGTTGCTTTGGATCAGGCTATATGTAAACATGAGGGAGCTGCCAGAAAGATACAGAAGCAGGAGGAAAAAAAAAAAGAGAGAATGCGAAGTTTGAGAGAGAAAGTAAAAGGAAAGTGGAGAGGGACTGTGGGGATGATGGGGTCCTGATTCCGGTCATTGAGACATTCTCCCCTCGGAGCCAAACTAATGTCTATGCGCATCACAGAGACAAGAGGAAACGGTATGAGAGGCAACAAAGGCTCGGTGAAAGCCCTCATCCATGTGCCTGGGGAATAAATAGAAACCCATTATTAACACTGAGACAGCGCAACACAGAGAGGCAGCAGAACGCACATTGGAGAATCTAAACCTCCCTCCATCTCCAGTTGTTTCATGCATCTAATTTAGGAAATTGCACAGACGTTCCCTGCATGGAGAAGCCACTAGATTGTATATCAATATATTATTTTTCTTGCACAATTATTTAGAACATCAAACACAAAACTGCAGTGCTGTAAATATCATAAGATAAGAAGCATAGGCATTTTTTTTTATCACGTCTATGCTATAAATGTGACTTTCTCCATAGCTTTTTCATAAATCAGCCAATGGCAGCCTCTTCCAGATGATTACTGAAACACTGATTTATATCACAGAAAATGTCTCCCGTTGCTTCAGTTGTCTTTATTACACTTCTGGATGAGTACAGGCCAAACACGTCTGACGTCCCCAAACCAGAAAGAGTCCTTGCAGCAGTTGTCATTAGTTTTAGACTCTACACTGACATTGGTGGACTTTATCTTGCCTGGAGGGCCCTTGCATACACCTGATGGCAAATATGGGTCGAAAGTCATTTCAATATGCTTAGTGAACAAACGCCTCTGATCCAGCATCACTTATGTTGAGCATCTTACAAAAAGGTGAGTCAGGCTTATGATTTAAAACTCTAAAAAGGTAAACTAATCCCTCAGATCCACGTCGAACACTTGATCGTGTGCTTTTCAACTGACTCAACGTCTATCCAGCACACTCTCACTTTCTATCTCAAAATATAATTACTGCCTTCAAGAGTATTCCTGTAACCTTCATAAGGTCAAAATTGTAATGTTTGATTTCAAATATTTTGCAAAAAAAAAAAAAAAAACCTGCAAAACTAATGCTGTAAAAAAATGTTTAAAAAAAAGAAAAAGAAAAAGGGACTGGCAGCAGAGTCATGGACACCATCAAATTACGTGAATAAATAACCATACCACCAAATTACTTATCATAAACTGTAAAAATACAGGACAGATTTTACAGTCCAAATGAATGAAACTACAGTATATTATTGTTGATAAGTGTTCATCATAAACAGTGGAATAATAAATATACTATGTCAAACAATATTCTAATATTCTAAACAACTACCTTTCAGGTTCATCTCTGTTAATTTAAGGCTTTTGGAGAACTATTTTCTCACACATTCATCCCAAGTGGGATTTGAACCCATGACCTTGTTGTGGTAAAGCAGTGCCTTCTCAAGGTGAATAATCTTTCAAAAAGACTACATTATGTTTGATGCAATGTAATTTTTAGTGTATGTATTTAGTAACAGGCACTAAAATCGCTGCGCCTTTGAGAGGCTAAAAATAAGAATTGGTTTTGTTGAAGATCAGCAAATTCTTATAATCGTGAACCCACCGTCCAGCTCTCCTGCATAACTTAACTTCCAATATATATGACTAATCCTGTATCGTATGTTTCCAGTATACATACGTGCACTTATACTAAAGCAAAAGGTTACCAGGCCATGGGTTCACTCTCACATGTGTATTAATTATAGAGATGTAATTAAAAAGTAGCTATGGAGCAGTAAGGACTATCAATATAACATTGTTGCTATGAATAATAGAGAGAGCAAATTGATATAATGCAATATTTGTGCACCTCAGCAATATTAAACCCTTGGTAAGTGTATACGGATCCATAAAAACCAGGGGAAATGTATTGCCTGTTGAGACATGTTCTGCACAGATCTGTGGCTTTCAGATCGATCATATAGCGGGGTCATTTTCCCTTATTTTCGCCAAAGTCATCAATATTCCATTTGCGTGCTGCGAGGCCCATGCACTGGGGGCTGGGGTTCGATTTCAAAATCCACTGGAAGCAATTAGCTCCTTCATTACCATCTCCCATATTGTTCCACTCGCCCTCGCCACACACACCATGCTGCCTGAGCTCGCTCTCCAGTATGACCTCGAGGGCCTCCTAGCAGAGAGCACTGTCACCTTACAAAGATCCAACCCGCAACCTTCAACCTGTTTAAGATCACTACAGGATCTCAAACTGTTCTTAATCGCCGTGGGGAGCCAAAGACTTAAGACACATAAAAGGAAATCAGATGAATTTAATGGCAGGATTAGACACAGGAGGTATTGTAATTATTGTGGTGAAATATCGACTGCCAGCCCTTAAGCCTCACTGCACACAGATGCTAGCTGGGCAACTAACACTTGTGTCAAGGACACTTTTCTTCCTGGAGATGAGCTCAATTTGTGCTGACATCCAACATATCACATGCATGTTTGCACTATTTGCGGATAAACAAAGCCTGAAGTTCCAGACATGAGCATGGAAATCTAAGTTCTGCCTTTAGCTATTGTTGTTTTTGTGACACCCACAGGACGTGAAGTCATCCAAAGCTGTGGCTTCATCCCACAAAATGCATTTAAAAAAATCTGAAAATATGTGCCTCTTCAGACCCTTTCTCTGTTTCAATTCTCATTCTAATGACAGTTAAACCAGCAAGGTTAGCAGACACACCAAAACATGAACAGTGCTAATGCTAACCATGCAACTGTGCGGTTTAGAGCTCACCGCATGTCAAACAAATTTGGAGCGTCATGGGTGATGTCTCTCTTCAAAGGCAGGCGGCACTCTCAGACAGGCTTATGTTGGAGGGAGACATTGCAGAATAGATTGCCCAATTGCTATCAATGCAAAGCAGCAATTAAAGGACGCACAAGAACAAACATTAGCAGCCAGAAGCTTATGCATCTAAGGTTTGTCAGGGATTTGTGTTCCAGTCAAAAACTATACACAACTTGCTCTTGTGTACCCTGTTCATGACAACTTTCAAGATGGCAGACGACATACCGAAGAGGCTGAAGCGAATTGTCAACCCTGACACTTCTTTTCCCATCTTGTGTTTCACCCAACCTTGTGAAGCGGCGGCGGACGACCTGTCAGAGTACCGTTGATGTCTGCACGCACAGACTGAGGGGAAATGACCGAGACAGACACAGACAGAGGGGTAAACATAAACAGAAGTGACACGGAGGAAGAAAAAGAGTCTCCAAACAAAAGGAACCGAGGAGATGAAGGCCGAGACAGTGGGGGGAAAAGAGAGAGAAAGGAAACAGGGAAAAAAAAGAAGAGAGTTTGATGGAGGGGAGGCAGAGGCTAGACGGGAGAAAGAGAGACAGAAACACTTCCAGTGGCTTCTTGGATAAACGAGGGGACAATGTGTGTTAATGCTGGCATGTCCTTTGTGATTCCAGCATTGATAATTACTGCACCAAATCCCATCGACCAAATCCCACTGTGTCTGTCTCCCCCTTCGCTTTCCTCAAAGCAGACATACGCCACCATAAATCCAACTATTTCTTACAGTCTGATTTCTTCACATTCTCCGATTTGTATCCAAGAATTGTGTTTCCGACGCCTGTTCAAAGACATCCTGCTAAGATTTTATTGCTATGTTTAAAAAGCAAATCACTAAAATAGAACATTGTGAACTTCAGAGTGTTTAAGCAATAAGAGCTGCGGGGTGCCGATGGCGCAGTGGTTTAAGCGCTCCCTCCCGCGGAGGCCGTGGGTTTGAGTCCCGCTCACGGCCCTGCGTCATGCATGTCTACCCCCCCTCCTTTTTTTTTTTTTTTAAAGCAATAGGAACTGCTGGAGGGAGAAATTAGGGGAAATTAAAAGAATGTAGCATCTTGACTGCAACAGATTAGGACTCATTATGTTAGAGAGGCTAAGACTGCACATGGAGAGGGGGAGCAGGCTGGTCAGCTTATGTGACACACTTCTACATCACTGTGATTATCCTCGGTGGACTGGTAATTGTATTAATAGACCTACAGAGAGGGCAGGCCACTGGCTTGACTGTGTGTGTTTCGGTCTTCTAATTGGCGGGGGATGTACAGGAAGTGAACTTGTTGGGGAGACTTGGTGGAGAACGGGGTCATGTCCACGATCACAGGCACCGAGTTTGTGCTGCTCTAGGGACGTAGTCGTCAGTCACATCAACACTTGATTTTATGAGTGAAATATTTGGACTCCTGTATTTGATGGATTCCAACAAACGTTGCTACAGAATTCAAACACCCTCAGATGATAAATTCTAATAATTTTAAGGATGCTCTAACTTTTTGCCATGATGACATTATTTAATTCTTCAATTTCTTTCATGATGAGATGCTGAGGTGGATTTGCATAAAATTTACCATGGAAAATCACAGACCTCAGAGGACAAATCCTCATGAATCTGATGACCTCTTGGCTCTTTCCTTATAGCGGTACATTGTGATTAGAGACTCAATGATATACAGAGGACCTCTATGCACATGGGTTGATGAAACTTTTTAGTTGACAGCCCCTTCTGTATGTCTTTTTGGTCTTCTTATCTTCAGGGGCCAAAACATGTTGGACTTCCATGAACTTATGTTCACGAATAGATTGTCATAGTTCAGTATTTAGGTTGCCTTTTCCTGATTTTATTTTTATTTCTTTGCATTTCCTGTCTTTTCTTGTGGTCTTTTTTTTTTTTACCTTTTGGTTCTCCTGTCTCCGTTTCACTGTTCAATGCTTTTAGTTGTAGTTCATTCTCTCTCCCTCTGTGTCTGTTTGCCCCGTTTTATGTTAGTCTATCATTGTATGCTCCTTGTCGTCCCCCGTTTAACATTTTCCCCTCCAGCGTGTGATTGTCTGATTGTCTCCTCCCTGTGCCACCTGCTCCCTATCTCCTCTCCTTACCTGTCTGTATTTAGTCTGTGTGTTTTCCCCTCTTTCGTTGCCGGTTCATCCTGTCATGTCCATGTGGATAATCCCCATATCTTTTCAGATCTCTCCATCTTGTTCTCTCTAAGTGTTTCTTGGTTTTCAACTTTGGATTTTGGATTTGTCTTGGAGTTTCTGGTTGGATTGATTTTGTTACTTGTTGGATTTTCTGGTTTTTGGACTTGAGTTTTCTTGCTTATGGACTTTCAGTTATTTTGGATTGTACTGTTTTTGAGTTTGGCTTTTTTTTTTTTTTTTTTGTTATCAAAACTATGAACTGCATTTCCATCTGTGTCTGCATCTGGGCCTTTTTTGAACTGAAATGTTACATAGATGAACCCTACTGAAGCAGATAACATAGCTAAATTAAAAGCTGCACTCATCAAATTTAAATGATCTAACCTGGCACATCACTGTAATTGGAAACATGTATGATTCATCACAGGTGTCTGATTATGTGTAGTCTCTTAAGAATCTCGGCGTGCTGATGCTCCTCACGTTTGTTCTGTAAGCAACATATAACGTCTTCGTGTATCTTCATTAGTGTGGGCATGTCCACACTAATGTCTCTCACCTTTCAGCATTCAGTTTGTGTGTGTGTTCATGTATGTGTGTCTCTGAAGCTCCTTATTGGCTGCTGATGGTCTCCATGGAGTCAGAGATGAGGTTTAGAGTGACAACAGGGGGGGGGGACTGGCGGGAGTGAAGGATGGAGGGATGAAGGGTGTCTGGAGAATGGGGGCAGGCGCCTGAGGTCCAATCCCATCAACTGAGGCAATTGTGCGGATCGAATGCTGGAGTGAGGAGGCGGGGGTTGAGGATGAGTTTGCAAAGGGAAGAGAGGGAGTGAGACAGCGATGTGGTGACTGGAACTCTTCAAAACACTTTACGGTTAAGAGTAGAGGAGATGTTGAGAAACGAGGAGGAGAGGAAGGAACTGAAGGAGAACGTCTGACTGGTCTTTACTGATACTCTAAATGCAACTTAGGAGAAACATATAAAGATACTTCATATTTATATCACTACCATAAGCATACCATAGGCAGCTACTTAATTACACTTATTCCAGTATGTTAGCAAATATTTGCTGACAACCATGTCATGAAGGAACAAGACTGAAAGTGATATTTGAATATTTGAACTGTGACTTTACTGCTTTCATCAAATCAATGAATTCTAAAAGGTCAATGAAGAGGCAAATTAACTAAATACTATTTTAATGCAAAGTCTTATTCAACAACTTGCATGCAGCTGTAGAATCTCACTCTGTAAGCTCCTGGTCAAGATTCCAAAATTTTATTTGACGAAAACTAGACAAAAAACATCACTGATTCTTTCCTCGTCTGTTTTATGTGTTTATTCTGTCACATATATACTGAATTACTGTCGGTGCTGCAGGTACAGCACTCATTAATCCTTGCGTGGCTATCTTTTTATTTAAATAGCTCTATTACTAGATTATAAAACTATGGAGTCCTCCATAGTCTGTTTTATTCCCGTCAACAATCACACATTCTCTGACAGGCTGATGATGGCATTCAGGAGACAGACTGCCAGCTGCCGTCCTGAGCCAAAACGGGGAGTGACGGCGGTGGGTTTTTATTCACCAACAGAAGAAGACCTTGATAGACTTCCATCACTCGGCAGCTGTGCATGTTTGTAAGTTATTTTCATTTATTTTTGTCTGCCTGCATCAGAAAATGTGATTTCCTCTGAATGATTAAAATCACATGATTAGTTAAAGCTACAGAGAGTGTAGCGTTTAATTGACTAATGCAATTATCTGTGAGCATTCATTCATTAACAACCTGTCAATAATGCGAATGTTATTATTTATGTATGTGTTTAGAAGTGTGCATGTATTGTATAAATGTGCATCTTTGTTGATGTGTGTATACACGTGTGCTTGTTTGTGTTGGAGCAGAGCCGGGCACCATGCAGCGGAACAGGCAGAGCCTTCCCTGGAGCCTGTCAGTCATGCAGAGTGGCGTCGCCTGATTGGCTATTATCTGTTCTGTCAGAAGCTCGGCCGGGCCTCCACCTCACCACATCAGTCTCTGTCAGTTCTCATGCTGCCTGTGGATAAACCTGTGGAGCTTGAAGCTGTATGCTCCTACTGTTATTATTACTGTTGGTGACAGAAGCTGTTTCCACCCATGACTCCACATATGGCACCGCTTATTCTGGGACTTCTGATAAAAAAAAAATATATATATATCATTTGTTTAATGAGGGGGTCATTACCCTGAAAGGTATTTCAGGTTATATTCAAATTCGACCTTATGTTCTGCAGTTGATGTGTGAAGATTTTACAACTTATCTATTGTGCTTGAACACATCATTTCACACAGTAAACAGTCAACATAACAAACTGGATACCACAATACAAACAGGTTTGGAAAATCACATATATGTAGATCCCATCGATATCGCTATTAATGGAGTCATTTTTGTAATAATAGTAATTTGAGTACATTTCTTCCTTTTTTCAGATGATAATAATGCTGTAATACAACTGTGATCCCAAAACCACAAAAAATGCTCAAAGATTGATATATATAATATATAATATATATTATTTGGTGAATTTACTCACATATTTGGTGAAAATAATTACAAAGCTTTTCTTTCTTTCTTATTTTTTTGGACATTTGACTTTTATTTTGAAGATCCAAGGAAACATTTGAACCAGAATACAGCATTTAGCCAACTGAGCTACTAGTGGAATTGATTTTTCCTTTTTAAACCTATCCATTTTTTGAAAAATTATATTTAATTTTTTTTAAATTTTTTTTTTTACTGTGTTTAAATTAACTTGAGGCAAATCCAAGCAGATCGTAAACGAGGCAGAGTAGGAGAGAGACAAAGTCCCTCTCCTATGATTGAAACAGATTAGCACACATTCCTAGTCAAAGCTTGGGCCATCTAATATTTATTACTCTATAACTTACTCTCCTGTGGACTGCCAGAACATTTAGCTGCGTACAGGGAGGCGAGGGGTTAAAGGGGGAACAGCGGTGCCATAAAAGGGACAATGAAAAAAACATGACTCACTGTGAAAGAGCCCTTAAAGCCAATATAATCTGGATGGTGGGGAAGAGCAGTGTTGCCAAAGACGGTTAACGACAAGCGACCCGTCAGATTTCAGCTTAGACCTCGTCTCTACAGCCAAACGTGTCGAGTGTTGCTTTAAGGTGGAGGCCAACAGCTATTTGATTATTGTCTACTTAGACAAGATGGAAATTAGTTTATGGTGCATTGAAAGACGTAGGATATAAGAGGACTAAAACACAGAGTATCCCCTCACTTACGATATTCTCAGCGTAACTGAGTACAATTATTATTTCTTGATAGCTGACAAGAGTGTGCGACAAAACTGCTGACAACTAAAGGGAAGCATCTTCAACACTGAGCTGAGTGAAATGAAGGAGAAAAAAAACCAAAACACTGCTGTAGCTGTAAATCCAGCTAGAACCAGTTGTAGCCTGTAGCCAAAACAATATGTGACTCTCACTCTGCGCGTGTAACACCATGTGCATGTGTTAAAGAGTGTGTGCAGGCATTTGCAACAACGTGTTCCTTCAAGAGATATGACAAATGATGGATTACTCTCACCTTTCTTAAGCTCTCTCTACCTTTTAACCTTTAACAGCAGAGATGATTGCAAACTTGACACACAAGTAAACATGGTATGATGCTGTGATCACAAAGGGGCATCTGCATTCAGTGTTTTATCACAAAGAAAAGAGGATACGCACAGACACACACTTAAAACATAAATCGGTGCATGGTATAATCTTAGCATATGCTGGCGACAAACAGCCACACTAATCACACCATTCAAACAGGCACACACTCACATGCACATCCTCCATCACGTGGCAGAAACACTGATGCTAGAGGCCAGGCCACCATGTGCCTGGATGCTTTTTTTTCCTCCACTGGATCCTGCTCGATCCAACCCTCTCCTCCTCTTTCCTTCCATTCCTATATGCCACATATGTTTTCTTGAAAAGTGTGCTCGCAGCCTCAGGGGATGGGGGATGGAGTTACAGCCTCATCCTTGCCTCACAACCATACCACGGTTGAACCAAACGCAGCAGCTCCAGCATTCCCCAGGCCCCTCACAGCTTTCTAAAAATAGCAGAGGGGATCCACAGCCTCACTACAGATAAGCAATTGTCATGTCTGCAGTTTCCTGAAATCATGTGGACAATCAAGCCTCCGCTGCATAAAGTGAGATTTGTAGCGCATGTGTGTAAGCTTTTGTGTTTTTTTCTTTCTGCATGTACCATGTCTCTATGTGCATGCCAACCAGTGTTGGGGTAATATTAATCTATTTAATTTAGTTAATCAAGCACTTTTAACTATTTTTTCAAACATTATTATCACAATTTCTTGTTGAGGACTGTGATTTAAATTAATAAAAAAAACATTTATGTGCATTTCTGCAACTTTATTCCTGTTTGTAATCTTTAACATTTACGGGAACTGACAAATGAGTAATAGGAATAAGTAATATTGATAGTAACTTATCTCCAATTGAAAGTAACTATTAATATGTAGTGCATTACGTGTTGAAAGCCACTTGCACATCATGCATGTGCACACAGAATTAGTTCATATGTGTAGATTTGTTTTATGAAATATAAATTCCGACTGCTTTCTAATTTTTGTTTGGCTGGATTCAAATCCACTGATCCTGACACAGTGAGGTAGAATAAATGTCATTGGGGAAAGCAGTATTTACTATTTGTGGAGTGAGGTCTGCCCATAGTTTCATCTATGCTCATTCTGACTGTTAGGCCATCTGATGAATGTAACTGCTCAAGCTTTTATTGCAAACACGTGCAAACACATCCATGCCACGTAGCACTCTGTGCATCCATATTACAAAAGTGTCCTCAGCAGGATGTTTCCTGACATCTGGCCTTCTTAATTGACTAATAAGACCACTCATAAAGAGAGAAATGACAAATGTGGATGTGCGTATTGTAAGATGTCTGAGATTCTTATATTATATTATATTATATCCTTTATTTCACCAGGTAAAAAAAATTCTCATTGAGATTAAAAATCTCTTTTCCAAGAGTGGCCTGGCCAAGAGAGCAGTGCAGGAAACATAATACAATACATACATACATACATATACAGATATGTACAACTTTCATACACCAATGAGTGAATACAAAGTATCTAAAATGAGTCAACACAAAGAATCAATCAGAATGATTTCAGTGTCATCTGAGAAACTAAAAATACTCAAATCAAAAATGTATGCCTAAAATCAAAGTTACACAGGTAATGTGTGTATGCAGATTGTACAATGCTATTCACTCACACCCACCCACACACACACACACACACACACACACACACAGAAACAGACCGACAGTCGGCTATCTAACTTAGAAGTCGATAACGTTATCCCCTCTCCATCTGGATGACGGTTATTAGTCTGGAGAGCCAAACGGCTCTCTTCAACGACACTCTGGAGATAAAGGGATAAATTATCACACTGGGAGTATGAGTGTGTGAGAAGGAGTGAGAGAGAATGAAGATGAGAATCGCAGACAAAAAAAATATATATATATGCTCAGGTAAAGACTCAGATGTAGACACAGTTAATTAAGTCTGGGTGGTAAGACTTTTTACTTTTTTCTAAGGGACAGACGATGATGATTGTAAATTTCCCCACTGTGGGACTAATAAAGGGATATCTTATCTTATCTTATCTTATGAGAAGGAAGGTCCTTCTGTTCACCTTTCTGAGTGCTGTACCTTTGCCTTTTATTCCCTCTGTTACACTCCATCTCCCTACCGTTTGCTTTATCACATTTTTTTTTTTTAAATGCATTACTTGGCCCGCTTCTCTAAAAAGCATCCCCTTTGTTACCACCCCCTCCTAAGTCTCCTCTCAATTTCACCCACTCCCTTCAAAATACAAGCACAGAGGAACAAATGCCAGAAGGCTCACTGCTAGTGACCACCTCACAGACTTATGTAGCCTACTTCCATTGTGCTACAAACAGGACGTTAACTAATTCACAGCTCTTTAAGTGAGGAATACGTTGTTGTTTTTCTTTGTGTGTCATAATACATACACTGAAGAAAATAAATCTTTGCTGTCAAAAATGTACACAAAGTAAGAGTTTCCAAAAGGAACATCTTTAAATCATATACAAGTATCCTCTTTTATGTTTTTGTGCTATTTTGTGTCAAAATAGTTTGAGGATCAGAGAGACCTTGTGTTTTAAATGAGTGAAATTAAAATGCATGTTGTGGACCACAGCTCACACATTAAAGAGACGCTAACCAAACACGATGCTAAGAGACAGCTAAAACCAGCTCAACCCTCCCTTCCATAGGACACATGTTGCTCTCCTCAAGTGGGAATCAGTGCTAACTTTAGCAAGATAGGCTAACAAGCTTCCTTTGTTAGCTTCTCAGCTTCCACTTTCCAAACTGAATAAAAAACTTAGCGGCAGTGTTGTGCAAGGTCACACTTCACTTCACGCCAATTAAAATTAACTATACGTTACGTGCAAGTTCACATTCCCCAAAAATGAAACACAGGGTCAGTTGATACTAATAGGCAAATGTTAATCATCCACACAAACAATGAAGTTGGTGATGACATGAGACAGTTGGTGATCTTGGCATTTTAGGATACATATTTGAAGACTTTTATTACATATACCTCTTAAAAAATACAAAGGGTCCATCCAGACCTCTGTGACCTCAATGTGCCTATAAGGCGGCAAAAAAAATCGAACGTGAGCGTTGTTAACTCTCGCAAACCACCGTTCACATTCCCGAAACATGAGCGCACTCAGTGAATGTGTTCTTTATAATGCAGTCATGCACAACACTGCTTAGCAACACATTGGGTGATCCTAAATTTTGAATGTTAAGGGAAAACCATCCTAAGGTGCTAACAAATGATAAGCAGCACCATGCAGGTGAAATATATGTCTTGTAACAACATTCAAAGGCAGTGCAGAGCAATTACTGTACATTTTACAGTCAGCTGTAGGTCAGAGGCCTGAAGCTGTTTTCACAGATATGTCCAGCCACTGGTTTAATCACACAAAAAAAAAGGAAAATGTGCTAAACAGCTGAAGAAAAATATAATGCCAAAGGGAAATGCTCAAGTAACATCCAAATCGTTTTGCATGTCTCAATCTCCTCAGACTAATAAAAACCAACATCCGTGAGATAAAAAGTGAAAACTCCTGCAACAGTCATGTCTCTGTGTGTGTGTGTGTGTGTGTGTGTGTGTGTGTGTGTGTGTGTGTGTGTGTGTGTACGCACCAATCGAAGTCAATGTTGATTCCTGTGGGACAGCTGGCTGTATGGTAGAGTGGTTAGCTCCACCCCGCAGGCTATCACTCCAAATGTCTATTTCCAGAGCCTGTGTGTGTGTGTGTGTGTGTGTGTGTGTGTGTGTGTGTGTGTGTGTGTGTGTGTGTGTGTGTGTGTGTGTGTGTGTGTGTGTGTGACCAGTTAGAGCTGGTGAGGAGTGTAACCATTGCACTACACCAGAGGCTCCTCCATATGGATGAGGTGCTGAAGACCAGGTGGGGTGAATAAAAAGAAGAGGTGTGTGGTGGGAGAGAGGGAAAATGATGCAGAATAAGAAGTAAAGACTATATTTTATAAAAAAAAATAAATAAGACGGTTCATTATAGGTTATTTCTAGATAAATATTAGATTAGTGATACTACCACACCAATCCATTTCATTATTTGGATAACTGGATAACGGTGGAGATGATGATGACGCTAATGATGATGAGGAGTGTTTAAGCGTCTCTGTGGAACTATATGAGAGAGCCAGTGAAGAGGATGCTGGCCAAGGAGGAGGACTAAAATAAAACAAAACGGGAGGAACAAAGAGACGAGGCAAAAAGCTGTTGCTAAAACTCAGAGGGGCCGTCAGGACTTTTACAATGAGGTTATGAAATCACCATTAGAGGAAAAACTGAGCTTAGTGATGCACGTTTATTGCACATTTGTATATCTGTGTGTTCTTTGGTGTTTATTCCAACACTTTGTCCACACTGTGCTACGTCTGAAACTTTAAAGAGCAGCGGTGAAATGAGAAGGGGGGAATTTGCTGAATTGCCATGATGAACATGGTTGATTTGTAATTATTCAAGTTGACACATTTAAACTGATGTGACTGAGGAATCAGGAGGCTGTGGCTTGACAACGGGAGATACTGTTACCCAAGCGGGCTGGCTATCTCTGCTTCAGCTTTAATTTTCCCCCCTGAACTGCACTGAGATAAACGATCTGGAAAAATAACAGTGTTGAAATATTCAAATCTTTCCGACCAATCCATAATAAGCTGTCAAATCCTGTCCCACCCAAGCGAGTGTGTGTTCAGGCTCATGTGTACTCTATCTCTGGTGGTATGGATGCAAAAAAAAATTAAATGTGTCATTCATACACTAACAAAAAGACAGATCGACTCTCACAAAACCGCACCAGGGATGACCTCACCAGCAGAGGGACTAAATAGAGGATGTCTGTAGTCCATTAAGTAAAACTCCAGAGATTGGCTCTTCCATTGTTGCACTTCACAGCGGAGGACATGCAGGGCTGAACCCCACATGCTCAAAAACACATTAGCCCATAAATTTATCAGTAATTCATAAAACATTACCTCGAATACCCGCCATTACCAGTGAGGAATTCTGAGGTCGAGAGCTCCGAACGTGCGAGCAGCGTGCACATGCATGTGTGCATATCAATGGAGCTCTTTCGTAGAACTTTCGGTTTAAATTTATGATCCATTAGCCGGTAATAAGCGTCATACGTTCCCTCTTGCGGCACAAATCAAAAGAGAGGCGAGTGAGAGGGAGATGGGAAAGGGCATTTAGAAGTCGGCCACAGAGCCAAACAATGTAGCGATTAGTGCGGTTCCGGTCTATGATGTGGCATTTAATGGACACCCGCATAAGTATGGAGCTAAGGAGGTTCATCCAGCAGTCACATCATGCCGGATTCACGGTCAACCCTCCCCTCTGGATTTGGATTGCTACATGCAGGAACTCCCATATGTAAAAAAACAACAACAAAAAAAAGGTTTTTTCCCATCAGTCCGAGGAGCAGCTACCTTTTAGTTCCAAAAATGGGTTCACCCAGTCAGAATGAGGCAATTCAAAACTGAGGATATTTTTTTTTTCTCTCCTTCTTTTTACCCTTTAGTACGTCAAAGAACAGAAGAATGGCACATCCATGCAGTGTTCCTGCAAGTCATCTATCCCCTGCTCATCAATGAGGCTAAAAGAGAAGATCTCCTGGAGGATGGGCCAGCATTCGCCAAAGATATGTCCAAGAGATGTTATATTATTCAGAAATTCATGCAGTTTCTATGTGAGTTGTATTATAAATGCTCTGGGCTTAGTTAAGTCTGAGAGGTAACGAAATTGTAAAACGAACCATATTATCAGATTTTACCACTCCTGTTGTCCTGCGATGACAGGCACAAGTTCACTCTAGTATCTGCTTTTTTTTTATCATCATCACAGGTATTGTACGTAACAGTGTAAATGCTTACAACCCGACTGCTCTGTCGCTTATTGTCAGAATAAAATCTATTCTCACAGAGCAATTTCCACACAAAACGGCAAGAATCAGAAGCAAAATGGCTCAAATGTGTTGTAATTTGCAATGATTCTTGCAAAGTGTGGCAATAAAGATGGGGGGACCTATTCAGGGCCGGAGAGGTAATCACAGCATTTTCTTGAGCAAACTCGAGCAGTGTGAAAACACTGCCAGGAAAAGAAACGCAAAGAGGAAAAATCAAATAGTGGCTAAATCAACAAACTTGAAACGAGCGGTGGCATGAAAATTTCCGCCGGCCCCTGAGGGCAACACTGCATTCTGCATATAGTCTTTTTCTCTTGCTCCCCTCTTTCCTTATCTGCAGCTCGACTTCAAAGACTCTCTTGCAGAATTCAAGTCAGGTGGTGGCGCTGGTGGTGGTGGTGGTGGTGGTGGGTGTAAAGCACACAATATGCTGAGTGCATGCACATCACACATCTCTCACTCTTTTATGTGCTAATCACCATCAGTGCAGCAGTGGATGGAAGATGGATGAGAATGTAATGAAGATTTAGGATGTGGGAAGTGACTGGCACGGACTGTCTGCCCCCTCAGCCCCGCCAAAGACTCCTTGACATCTGCTTGCTCCATAATTTGTATCCACTTCTGTTGCTATCGCAGGATGTTGGAGGCACGTGCCACATGAAAGGGAAACATTCGAAACATTCAAAGCTCAATTACAAAATGTGAGCGCCGCCAAAATCTCAACAAGTGATCCTTTTAAAACATCTGAGAAGAGCAGCTAAGTGGGCTGACTTCATTAGCCCTAATGGATGTGGTGCCGTCTAAATCATCAGAATCAAACGAGGCACTGGAAGCCTGTGATGACTATAAGGTGTCACCAGGAAGACAAGACCTCTCAGAAAGAGCCCAGGCTTAGATACACAGTAGCAGGAATGGACGCTCTCTTGAAAAGAAAAAAAAAAAAAAAAAAGAATGAATAAAAAGCCAGGCTTGAGTCTGGCAGGCAGAGAGCTCTATCAGGACCAAACCACACATCTATCAGGAAAAGGCAGTAAGGCTATTGGGGATAAGGCATGGAAGCATGAAGAGAGGCTATTTCCACGGGGATTCCTTGGAGAGGCCAGGCCCAACCTGCTAGTGAAGCCCGGCAATGAGAGGTCTCTCTGGGGGACCGCAGAGGATAAGAGGGCCCGGCGGAAGAACTCTCACGTCAGCACTTCAATCACTCCTAATCCCTTCTTAGTACACCCACTGCTATGGGAAGGAGAGAGAGAGGGAAAGAGGGGGAGTGCAAAGTGGAAACGGCGAGTAGGGAGGCTAAGAGGAAGAAAGATGAAGAGAAACAGAGGAAAGATAAAAGCTATACGAGAAATGAAAAAAAGATTAGGAGAAGGAACGAGATGAGAGACAAAGGGTAAAATTGCCAAAGGAGTCGTCAGAGGTGAGCAAGCGGTGATGGTTTGTGAAAGTGAGAGCGAGGACGCAAAAACTCCAGCACGCTAAAAGCAGCAGCGCAGCACCCTCTGCCAACAAATATATATTTTTGTCTATTGCAAATCCAGATCAGAAGAAATCAGAGCAAACAAGAGAGACGCGTGAAACATCGATTATCATGAACGTACATGCCTGCATGAGAAGAAATCAATCTCATGGGTGAAAGTGAAATTAAAACTTCAAAGAAAATTACCCTCACAAAAATGTGCTTTCAATTATTCAAATCGTGGCATTTTGAAAAAAGGTGGCTCTTGTATTCTTTTCTGTGTAACACGTTACAGCAAAGGACTGTGGGTCCACTTTAAGTGGGGTGAGAGAGGATATGCTGGGCTGTCTTTGGGAAGGAAAAGTCCCTGCACACACCGCCAGAAATATGACCAGAAAACTAAATGTTCCACTTGTCAGACAAATTACATGTTCCTGCCGTCCCGGTCCTCATCTGAGACTGCTTGTGTTGTTCAGAAGTGGATCGGATTATCCGAAAAAAGGGACGCAATCTCTGTAGGGATGTAAAAAAAAAAATATATATATAATGTATATATATATATATATATATATATACATTATATATATATATATATATATATAATGTATATATATATATATATATATAATGTATATATATATATATATACATTATATATATATATATATATATATATATAATGTATATATATATATATATATATATAATGTATATATATATATATATACATTATATATATATATATATATATAATGTATATATATATATACACACATATATAGAGAGAGACACATCAGGTCTATTTTCAAATGCCATCTCTGGCAAGAGATAGAAGGAAGATATCTATGGAAGGAAAATCTGTTCTGTTGACCTGCGGTTACTTTGCAGAGACAACACCAAAACCTTTAAACCTAATCTGACGAATGTTACACATATGTACAGTAAGTGTTTCTACATGCATGTGTGTGTGTGTGTTCGTGTGTCTGGGTGGGGAAACGGAGCTGCTGGAGAGGAGAGGAGAGGAGAGGAGAGAGGGATGGAGATGGAGATGGAGCAGATGGACGAGGGGAGATCAGTAAAAGAGGATTACGGCACGTCAAACCATCATCGCACTCATAAAACCGGTCCACCCACACTGCTTCAGAGGCTCCAGAGCCAATGTAGAGCAGGGATAATTTAAGGCCCGCAGACAATCTCCCTCCCCCACCCCCCGATAGTAAACTACCGCTGAGAGGGAACGGACAGGAGAGACAGTTTGAATTAAGAGCCGGGGATTCTACAAGAAAGGGCGATTGAGAGTACATCAAGATAAATTGTAACGGGTGATTGTGCTGGAAAGCTTTAAGGCGATTTCTAGGCAAGAGGTTAAAGAATATATATGTATTGGTAAGTCGTGAAAACAAGCAGTGGAAACAGAAATAAAGTGTTGTGTCAGCTTATGCTTGTGTGTAGGAAAAGGGGGAAGGTTGAACGTAGAGGGTGGAGCGCTTCAGACGTTTACCTGACATTCGATTTTCACTGAAAACTACAGCGTGATTATTAGCCTCCAGTGAAACCGTCACTGCTGTGTAAATTTGCATCACCACGCAGGACAAATCTAAAGAATCAAAGCTGCTTTACACTTTACGTCACGTGCAGCTTCCCCGTTCCTCTGTGCTGCTTGTGATAGAATCCGACAACTCCTCTTTTTTTCCTCTCTCCGTTTTCCGACCAGCACGTTTTCCCAGGGTTAGCGTCTGTGTGGGAGAAATATAAGCTAACATCCTCAGAGCTTTGAGCGGTGAGAGAAAAAAAATGATGTTAAAGGGGCCACAACGTTTCGACAGCAATGTTCTCCACATAAAACATGGCCATGCTGAAATGTTTACAGAACAAGGTTGCAAGAAAACCTTTTGTTTTCCTGTCTAGTTTGTTGTTGTTTTTGTAGGAATCCACAGATTTAAGCTTTATTCTCATATAGGAGATGAATTGTATTATTTATAATCTGTCAAATAAAACCACACACCAATTTAAAAAAAAAAAAAAAATCAGATTCTTGGACTGAAATCTTCCGTTTGAAACATCACAGTACTGTATGTGGCTGAATGCTTGGTACTTTATCACAACCTACTGGTGCCGTCGCCTTATTTGTTGTTGTAAAACTTTTTGAAAGTTCACTGCCCAACTGTGGTTGTGTGGATTGTCGATGTGGAGGATGGACAGAAGTACACAGGCATTGACAGATAGACTGTTTATGGATGGACGTATCCTTTTACTTATGTAGAGGGAGCATAAATTGTCCTTAAGGGGCTGGTTAAACTAAAAAAAAAATTTGGTTGTTTCCACGTGCTGACTTGGTTTAACTAGATTTTACTTGACGCATCAGGCCGGCGCAGCAGGATTTACATGTCCTTTTACAACAGGGCTACACTTGAGGGTTGCCTTTAACTGATGCTGTGTTTATCCTGCAGTCAATAACATTTAAAAGCAGTGAGCCGATCCAGGCTGTGACAAGAGCGTCTGTAAAACACTGGAGTGCCACATTTCATTCCCCCCTTTATTTTTGCTGTGTTTTTCCATCACACATCGCGGCAGGTGAAACATGTTTGTCCACTGGTTGGAGATGAGATTTTTGCAGAGGAGCAGAAGCTCCTCATCGAACAGCAGACATCTCACTGTGACCATTTCTGCTAGCGTAGTCTCCCTACCTGCAGTATTGAAGGATAGCTGCTAAGAAAGAAAATGTTAAAATGTTAATGTTAAAAATCATTAATTTAATATAGATTCTTCACTATAAAATCCCTGGTTTGATTATGAAGCAGCAAAATCAGGAAATGTTGGGTTTTCAACAGCTGAAAGTGAACATGATGCAACGCTTAAATAAAGCATATATCAGAAACTACAAACAGGAAGGCAGGAGAGAAAAAGGAACTTCAAACCACAGAGATTCAGTCAGAAGCTAAAAAGGTGAGCAGTCGGAGCAGAACACAGAGATTAAAAAAAAATAAAAAAGCATTTTTCTCTTTGGTCTGTTGCACTCGAGTCTCACAACACACACTTGTTTGAGGGGGGTTTGCCATAGGGGGGGTTTGCCATAGGTTGGTAAGATGCATGCATCCTGTATGGAGACTGGCTGAGCACATTTGGTAAAGGGAACACACAGTTATTGGGTTTTTTGCTGCTGCAAAAAGCTCCGATGGAAAAGGCCCACAAGTGGTGTCAGCCTCGTGGTCCGACCATGATGAAAATCAAAAACGGTACCAGCCATACTGAGAGGTGGGGTGTAGCCTCCCGAGAGGCTGGAGACGCCTGTTGTTTTATGGGAATAACAGAACGCATTTTCTGACAGCCTCTCCTGGGAGACATTCATAATGTTTCACTCTGACAGCGATGACAGAAACTGTTGTGTCAAAGATAACAAAAGAGAACTAGAGAGAGTTCAAACCTGATAAGCAATTCTGACGGAGTCTACTGGATGCTTTTCGCTCATTGAGCACGACTGAGCATTTCAGCACCATGGACAAGGCCACTCTGATCCTGCTCCAGGACTCACTGGAGTCAAAACCTAGAATTTAAACTCACCATGACTTCAAAAAATGATTTTCTACAATTCTGAATGATTACATATATTAGATTTTCTCACGTTATGTCGGAATGATTGTATAAATTGGTGAGTAATGGCTATAGCCTGCCAAGACTTGTTTCTTAGTGCATACCTCTTGCATATTATGTGTAGACACTACGTTTAGTCAGCAAGTTTTGGTGCCAGGATTATTTTTCACAATGTCAATAAGTTATATCTGTTATTATATGTGTATAATCACATGTAAGTTTAACATGTTGACCATCAGAGTTGAAGTTGAGGTTGATGCCGATGTCAAATGTTATGCAGGTTATTAAAATTGTTGCTTTTCTTCTTGAGGGGGGACAACAGGAACCAACTTTCATGTCAAAACATCCGATCACTCAAATCCACAAATGTCAACCTACAGTAACGGTGCTGAAAACTCCGAGAAACATCAAAGTCTGTAGACATTTCACAGTAACCCATCAAATAATTGTGAAGATACCTCTGGAGCGAAGTTGTGCACTGACTGACGCTGCCATCCTTAGAAAGGCAATGCTTGTGTGGCTCGAGAAGCTCGGTGTTTCCTGTGCTTCAACACATGGTTAACATTTTAAATACGAGACCAAGATCACAATGGTTACCTCACCTTAACCAGGTGCAACAAGCGCATGAAATTAGCCCCCAAATGGTTAATCATGGTTCAATTCTGAGACAGGTATTAGTAGTAGTAGTAGTAGTAGTAGTTGTAGTTGTTGTTCTTGTAGTAGTAGTAGTAGTATGTTATGACTTTGTTCGTTGTATTGTTTTTTTTGTTTGTTTTTTCCATCACTGATCATTATATTATATAATAATATTATGTATGGCAGCTCTCTCTACTCCCCTCCTCACTGCAGCAGGTTAGAGCTAGGAAATTACTGGCAGGTGGTGTCTCCCTGAGAGGGCAGGTGACACCTATCCTTGCAGCTGATTGGAGGATGGAAGATTCAAACTCCAGCTGATGCCGGCCGCTCTCATCTCTCACCCGCCCTCAATTACGGCTGTGTTGCAGAACGCCCGACTTTGTTGATAGCTATGTGTTTTATATAACGGCGGTTGGTAATTCTGAACATTTTCTAAGCACAAAAATCAATAAATACTGCTACGTGATTTTGATTGGTTGTCAGCTGGCCCTTATTGGGAGGGGGAAGAGGAGAACACAAGAAAGCATGTTACGTTCACGTTTCCTGCAGACGGGGACATAACAAGTAGTAGCCTCACTTACTCTGAAAATACATGCAGAAAGCCTAGCTATGGCTAAAAACATATACAGTACATGAATGTGTACTAGTCATATGCACACTGTATAGTGGAGACTAAGCCTTTTTCTGGCAGTGTGGCATATAGAGGTGGACCAAGAGAGATGGTCTCATCCTCTCTTTGAAAGCCAACCAACAAGGAAGCATTCCAAGCTCACTGGTCAATTATGTATACACTCTCAGCCCCTCCCACTTCCTAACCCCCCCAGCTGCCCTTGAGAGAATAAAACTGGGTAAATGATCTCCAAAAAGGGGACTGAGGACGGATGAATTAGTTTTTGTACTTAAGTTTTGTCACATGCATTTATGCAGTTCAAATCACCGGCGCTATCCCATGTGACCACGCCCACTGATTTCCCATGCAGCAGCTCTTCCGATGCCATGTCATGCTCAAAATGACCATCAGTTAACACCATGTGCTGTCGGCAGGCGCTATGCTAACACCCTGGAACGGAATGAATGGGGCATCCCAGGTCCATCTGGGCCAGCACATACAGATATGTACACAGGGGGAGTTGTGTACTCACATGTACTGCGTCTATGTACAAACACACACTCAAGCACCAAAATACAGATCAAACACCAGCAAGAGAGAGAGAGGAGGGGAGATAAGATGTGAAACACCAGCTGCTCCATCCCTTTTTGATGGCAAAGACGTTTGGAGTCCCCTTTTCAATAAACCAACACTTCATGTCCCTGGCACTGCCTCGCTGCAGACACACTCTGCAACATATCCAAAACAGCGAGAGAGCAGGAGGATATTAATTAGCACAGCGTGAGACGGGTCTTCTTAAAGCGGCGCAGGTCTGCCTGGTGTTTAATGAGCTGTCATCAGGTCAGTAAAAGTAAAAACCTTATAGGAAAAAGTCAGGAAAGTCAGACCGCTTCACTAGAGCGGAAAAATAAGTACACGCCGCGAGTAATATGTCCTAGAGATTCTTTTGAAATGTCATTATGGGCTTTGTGACTCATTCAGCTGATGTGAGTCACAATTATATGACACTGAGGGGTAATCAGTCGTCTTTAAAGAGGCACACTTTGCTTCTGACAAACAAGTTAATGACTATCATGTCTATGGAGAGAAAAAGCAGGTGCTATAAGCAGGATATACTTACACCCCTTCTTATACTCCTGGCCATTGCCACCCCTCCATTACTTATGTCACCATAGGCATTTAGAGTTTTTTTTATGAACAAGGGTCGAGGTGCCGGAGGATGTTTTATTTGAGATACATGATAGCTTTAATGCTCCCAGGCTAAGAGGAGTGGGAGAATTATGCAGCTTTCAGGAGAGCCATTTGTCATCATTCTATTTATTTTTATTTATTTTTTGCTTTACTTTGGCATTCTCTGCTGTGTCTGTTTGTTTGCTTTCTGTTTTTTTGTTGCTGCCCTGTGCTAAAAGGAGATGAATCTGTTCTGTGCTTTAGTGTGTGGGAAACAATCCAACAGCAAACGTTTTGCGACCCTCCCACTTCATGGGAGCTAAGAGGAGCTCAGCTATTTTTGCTGCGGAGGAGACGAGAGTAGGCAAGTGGAAGCGTGAGCATGCTCGACGTTTGGAGATGAGGAAGATGTGAAAAGAGAAATTGTTTTGTTCTTAAAAAAAAAAAGACTCACGGCAGAACAATACAACTCTAATGTTTACCTTACACCTTTAAAACATACACACGAGGGGAGAAATTACATTATTTCATTACAGCATGCTCGCCATGACAGCGCACACCCCCTCAACACACATACACACACACACTTGACAAGAGGAGAGAGTACCATCCATGAAATAGGAAAGGGAGAGAGTGAAGCGGGTGATGGAACTCATTTACGAGCAAAATGACAACTGGCTCCATTTGAGACAGAGCTGGCAGACAGCTCAAAAGGGAGGACTGGGAGGTGAGGCTGAGATTGGAGAGGGACTCTGGGTTACTGGGAGACTGTGGCTCCCCTTAGCATCTGTGTGAAGTTCATTAAGCAGCGGGTCTGTTGTGGAGAGACTTCATTATGAAACCCAGCCAGAGAATGCGGGAGTGTCTGAGGATGATGCTCCAAGGTCGCCGCTCGTCCCTGAGGTCAGAGACTTTAAAGAGGGGGATGGAGGCGATAATGATGATGGCAATGATGACAGATGATGCAGCGACACCTACATCCTTTTTCTGCTTCACGCTGTGTATTTCCCCATGACCGTACAGAGCCAATGGCCAGTAACAAAATGGAAATAAAATGTTCACTGTGACGGGGCGGACATACAGGAAGACGTTTCATATCTCATTAACCACATATACTATTATCCAACACAGCATCCAGGTGTGACATTAAACCTCAGTGTATTTGTCTCATATATAATATGCATGACAGCCGAGGAGCAGGAATTAGCCTCCGTCTTTGTGAGCAGCCTTATCCTCTGGAAATGATGTTTACCGACCACTAATATGGAAAGACAGACACATAATAACACCTAAATCTAATTTGTCTATCTACATAATGTGGATTTGCTCATAATTGGTGTTAATGGACATCTTTGAAAATCATTTTGACAATATCCACAAGCTACCAAAGCATGATTATGTTTTTTTTGTGTTTTTTTATATAGCTACAACAGTGTCACGTTATGTATGCCAATGTCAGTTGGCTTCCATGAAATTTCACACCAGTAGTGAAAAAACCATGAGGATGAAACCTAATGACTTCCTGATTAGATCCTCTGATGGCAGCAGAAACTCAAAATGTAAACTTATTCTCTAAAATATCTCAGTATCTACTGTACAGATTACATTCATGATATATGCAACTGCTAATTAGCAAATGCTAACATACCAGTGTGCTAAAATAAATGGTAAACGTGGTATAAGCATCTGAGATGCATTGTGGGAAATGTAGGACCCAATGTTTGTGGAGCTTTACCCACACCGGCCTCTGTTGCATCGATTTGGAACATTGTTCTTTACGTGTCTCGATATTAAACCACTGGAGTAGCCCTTCTTCCTGCTCAATAATTCATGCATGCTTGAATGCTGCTTGTATGAGAGTTTGGATGCCTTAAAATGAATTGCATGTATTTTTGTTGAAAGTTTGTTTAAAAGCAGTGTAGAATCTGTGATTTTTACAGTGTTAAAATATACACAGATACCATAAAATCAATATTTTGAACAGATAATGAAAGCATCCAATACTTGTCATGCAGATGTAATATTGGGAGTCCAATATCTCCAAAGACTGTCCTTGCAAAAGACACATTTATCAGTTCAGTGATGTCTCAGTCGAGATAGAATTTCACCAGAGCAGGATTGTTTTGTGTTAAATTTTACTGCTGTAAGTAAAACCCAGAGCCAACCTCTCTAAGGGTTTTGTTGGATTTAATACTGTGGTTTCACTTTACGTCTTCAGTGACTTTGGGTGCCTGCGTCCAATTTGTTCTCTATCTGCTCTTTTTTCCCCCTGCAGCCCCTGATCTCAGCATGCGATCTACACATGTGTCAAAGATGATTTATACAGTCGCAAAGAGAAATAATGTTCCCTCAAATCATTAATCTTTGGTTTTTAACAATCTGTGACGTGCAGGGTAAATGAAAGAGTTAGAGAATATAATACAGTGTGGCGCAGGTCCTACTTGAATGAGAGTGTCCATAAAGGCCTGTCAGATTAGGTGTGCCAATTCCTCAGTCTGGATTTATTATTATTATGGGCTGTGGAATGCTGGTAATACTGCCTGCATGCAGATGAGGGGCTCGACACTGAGACGTCAGACCAGATCAGACTTCATTAAGTTCTACCCTGGAGTGTGAGTGTGCGTATATATGTGTGTGTGTGTGTGTGTGTGTGTGTGTGTGTGTGTGTGTGTGTGTGTGTGTGTGTGTGTGTGTGTGTGTGTTTGTGTGTGTGATGGGGGAGGGCAGGGGGATGTAATTTTATCTGGTCACATATTTGTTAGGAATGGTGGCTGAAATGTCATGTTGGTGGGTAGAGTGTGTATAAAAACATGTTTCACACAGTGGCTGGTGGACAGTGTGTGTCCTCTCTATAGTGTTTCTAATATGTCTGCACACGTTCATGTTCCGCTGATTCACAGAGGAGAACACGACTCTATTACAGCCCTGCCCAAAAAAGGAAATGCATTATAAACACACTTCAAACAATCAGCGTCTTCTGAACGGGGACACTGCCGAGGAGGACAGCGGCAGCAGGAATTTGCATTCATATCCAAGTCTCAAATTCTCCCCAAGATGTTGACACAGGATGATCTAAAGCTATGAGAGTTGGTTCTCCCACAGTTGCGTCGTTGCAAACACTCGAAGCATCTACATAGTGGAAAAAGCCCCGGAGCTGCTAAAAATGCAGCTCCTACTTTCAGTCTAGCTGCCTGTCATCTCTTGATCTTTATCCTAACTGCTTACTTTCACTTCCCTCTTCTTCTGCTTCCTGCCCCCCCCTACACCCCCTTCTTTATTTCTCATTTCGACATTCTTCCTCTTCATCTCTATTTCTACGTTGCCCCGGTTCAAGAGACACCTGTGGTGACTGCGCGCCCATCCGCACTCTTAAGGCAGACAAAAGGCAAAGCCGCACAGCAAAACCGCCGATCTTTAAATAATTAAAGAGCGGCTGAAAGACAGATAAGAGAGGAGGGGAGGGGAGTCTGAAGGTGAGAAAAAATATTGACTTTAACTGATCAACGCTGAGTTAATGTTTGAAGTTTGAGGGAAGTTTTGCCTCAGATGTTCAGAGGTATTGACTGTAGTGAGTAATGGCTGAGAGGACTACAAATGAAGGATGAGAAAAGAGTAGATGGACTTCTGCCTCAGTGGTTGAGGATGTAGTATATTAGATGAATACATAAAATACAACGTGCAAATAACTTGCTATTGCCAGAAACTAAGATGTTAAACGTTTGCTATTCGTTGCTGTGTAATGGTCTGGAAACTGTTAATATGTCATAATGATGAGTTTGGAATCTTATAGATATACAAATAATTTTTTTTTTTTTTGCCCAGCTGCTGGTGTATTCTGATAGCTTAAAAAAATTGCTGCCTCCACTTCGCTCAACATGGAATATCATATTAAACACGAAAAAGAAAAAGGCTCTGTCAAAGTTGGCAGATCCAGCTGTCAACAATCTTTACAATAAGCCACGGCATAGGAAATGACATTGTCTCAGAAGTCCCACAGATGTCTGTTAGTTCAATGTATGAACTTGTTGTTTTTTTCCATTGTACAGTAGATCTATGTGTCTTGTCTTGCAGCATTGGTTAAAATACTTGCAAATACAACAACTAAAGGCCCATTTATGCTCCTGCTATGTACATAAATGGATCCGTCTGTCCCTTTATAGTCTATCTGTCAATGCCTTCACACTTCCACACGTCCTCTATGTTGATACAACCGCAGGAGGGCAGTAAAGTGTCAAAAGTTTCAACAACAACAAATATGGCGACGGAGGAGGTTGTGATAATGTACCCAGTGAATACATAACTGCTAAAGCGGAGGTGACGTGTGAGGCCATTAGGTACAGACTTGTACCTAAAAGGTATTAGCCTTGAGGATGGAGAGTTTTTCTCACTTCTTCACT
Organism: Chaunax sp. Z400; assembly: GCA_037577475.1. Taxonomy (NCBI): domain Eukaryota; kingdom Metazoa; phylum Chordata; class Actinopteri; order Lophiiformes; family Chaunacidae; genus Chaunax; species Chaunax sp. Z400. Next base: position 16,284,573 of record CM075202.1, on the reverse strand, counting down.
TCACCTTTTTCTTCGTCATTGTGTCCGTACACATTTGTCACGCCGTGCTTGAACTGTAGCTGCACTGCCCTCAACCATTTCCGGAGTTGGCTTTTCTGCTGTGGCACAGCCCTCTGCCTGACTCTGATGCCATCGTCCATCTCCATGATTCACTGTTCATTCATTTCAATATCAGCAAAGCTTCCAATGTCTTCGCACCGTTGCTGCAGTGCTGCAGATTCAATAGGCTATGTTAACTCATGTGTACGTGGTTCAGGCTGGCCACAGAAGAAATAAGGCCTTAGCATTCTGACACACATAGTGTTTCAACCAAATACACTCTGTCTGAAAGTATGGCTGTCAACATTAGTTGGTCTTGAAGCACAAACCGTTTTAAGGGCAGCAGAGATTATCGCTGAGGGATATTTGTCAGCTGAGTCACATTAACTGCAGCATTCAATAGAACCTGACCTCAAACATAACTCCCTCTTAGCCGCACAGTCTGTGGCATTGCAAATTTGACCACATATGTGAGCCCAAAGAAATATGTTCCCACATTTTTTTTGTTTTTTTTGTTTTGGAAGGACTTGCATGCACGAAATCTTGTAACAAAGAGTGAGGTTTTGACTTTAAAAAAGAGATGGTGCTGCTGAAAGACATGGACAAAGATAGGTAATACACCACAAAGAGGAAGAACTGCAGCAAAAAAAAATGGAGCAAAATAAAAAAAAAAAAATTTAAAAAACAGAGAGGCAAGGTGACAGCAACACAAGAGTCCCTCTCCCATCTGGAAAAGGAAAGATGAATGACGGAAACTAAATGAAATGCCACTCCTGGTAATGGGAAAGAGCCGGTGTCAGGAAAGCAGGTCACTTGAATTGCAGGGGATGCTCTTGAGTGGATTTGCCCTGGGGCCTTACGTATTCAAGCTTCCTCCTCAAGAGTCGATAATATTAGCTCTACCACACACACACAAACATACATGCAGGCCAGGCCAGTGCAGTAGCCACTGCAGGCTGCTTGCATTAAAAAAAATCTGCATGTGGTTATCGCAGGTATAACAAGGCAGCCCAGAACCTGCACAAACTGAACCACCTCTCCTGGTTTATGGCTTTCATTGGATATTCTAATGTATGCAAAGCAGGAGCATATTGATGTTAATCATCATATAGGTGATGATGTTTTCTCTCATTCAGTTTCCCTCCCCCCTTCCTGCGCTCTTGGGTTTGAAAGACTCAATCTCTGACCTCTGCTTTTTCGTGCTCTGCCTTCATCCCTCTCCACCCTCCCTTTCCTGCATCCCTCTGACCTGGATTATACATTTTTTCAACTCCCTGAGCGGAACAATACGCTCCAGCATATTAGCATGCAGCACATCCTAAAAAAAATAAATAAAAAAATCCTGCTCAGTCCCCTCCTCTCTCTCTGTCCCTCTCCTTCCCTTATTACTCCCCATGACCTCAGCCCTTCCATTTTACACTGGGACTCTCACGTCTGCAGTCTGGTCACTCTAAATTTCTGTTCCTTTCTCTTTATCTTCATCTACAAGGCCTCCATTTATCTTATCCTCTGTTATTATTGTCTTAAAGTCCTCCATCTCTCCCTTCTCCATTTCCCTTCTATCATCTTTCAATTCCATTAGGCCTGGTGCATCTTTGTCAATTTCTAGCCAGCATCCACTCCTTTTCCAGTCATTCCCCATTCCCCCCCCAACGCTGCCAACACTTCACTGCCCTGTCGCTGCAGTACTTGAAAGGGGAGGTGGGGATGGGAGTGGCAGAGGCAGCGTGTTTCATTTAATGGCAATAATTAATTCTCCTTCTCTGTCTTAATGAGCCAAATCATTCACAAGCCAACGAAAGACGGAGGGAGACGGGAGCAAAGGAAACGAGGGAGTGAAGGCGTGAGACAAGCGCCTCTCATTCTTAATGCCTGTAAACACGGCTCCGACAGCCTGCAACGTTTTAAACTGACGGCCTCCTCGTACTCACCTGGAGATCAGATGTCTCTCTCTCTGTCTCTGAAGCCGAATCTGAATGATAGATGATTTAACAGAGTGAAATACAGCCATGACATGAGTCACACTCTCTACCTCTGATTCCAGTCAACTCTCCGTCTCTTCTCTCAAGCTATTTTAAACCACCACTCCAGGAACTATAGACAATAGTTGATTCAAATGGCATGCCTTTCTCCTCACAAGAGCTCATTACCCGATGAACTTTAGCTTTGTTCTATGCAGTGTCGTAAAATATAAGGACTTATTGTTTTGTGTCCTTGGCTGCTGCTCAGACAATAATGGGCTATGTCACTGTAATTAGTCTACCTATGCAACAGGAAAAATAATTATTATTAACAAATTAGCTGTTTTTATAACATCACATTAGACATGATCAAAGCAGCCACTTCTTTTCCATATTTTTCCTCCCCCTGCATCTTGAACATCATCAGATATCAGTTTATTTTTAGGACCCATAAGTGTGTCTTATTCATGAAAGGTCGTCCTTCACTTTGCATATGCTACAACACGGGTACATCTTAAACTATATGATTATTTTCAGCACAATTCCTGCTTATTTAAGCTTGAAGTTTGCAGTCTTACGTTGTACAAATGGCTTCATGGTCTGCAAAATGTCCTTGAAACTGGAATGACCTGCAGGCCAAGCTCAAACTTGAGACTTCTGTCTATTTAAATAAATTGAAACTCAGGATACTGTTAGTGGTTACTGCAGACTGCATTTGCTTGACACATGGTTGAATTGCATTGCCTTGTTAAAGCATTGCATATGTATTATTTTTGTACTTATTGTTGCTATTGTGATTTAATGATGCTGTCCTCTTGCATGATATATCCTAATATCTAAGTCTTCAGTCCAACTATGGCTGTTAACCTGGAAGTTCTTCTAAAAGCTAGAGGCTAGAAGGACGTGATCTCTCTGCAATCTGAACCTTATGTTTTACTGAGACTAATTGGATGTAACAACTCAGAGAAGTGGAATTTATGGCATTTCTGATCAGAGAAAAACTCCGGGATCAGGTATGTGAAGACAGAACTGTACAGCCGATGGGCAGATTCAACACATAGTACAATTATGTGCATACAAATCATCTGTGATTACTCTCACTAGAGTGAGGCAGAGGCATCTATCTGTTAGAGGCTTAAACCGGCTGTACAACTTAAGGTTAGTTTAGTCTTTTTGAATAATGTTGCCATGGGTGGTGTGGATGCATCAACCAACTTTAAAGATCAAAATTTAATTTTATATCTAATGTTTTATTTATGGCTAATTCGGCTACACCTGCTGTTACAGCTGGTTATGCTTAGAATGTCTCACATACTGTACATCCCAGAATTCTGTTAGATGGGGGCAAGAGACTCATTTTGAGAAATACCTCAGAGGAAGAGGAGCAATCAGTCTCCTTGTACCAATGCAAATTGCCTGGGATTGTCATTTGAATCTAGAGCGGGGATTGCGGACTCTGCAGTTACTATTACAAAGAGATAACAAACACTTATTTAGAAGCTGTACACAAACCTTTAGTTTGTGAATGCTGCTATATGGCCAATATTAAGACCATTAATAATTTAAGAGTGGGACATTTGTCAACAACTATAATTTCTACTGTGAGACATATTTTATATTATTACATCTATATCATTAACTGTCAATACACCAGCACACATTTATGGGAAGGAGGAGTTAGAATTGGTGATAAACACTCAAATTAACACATTTATTCAATGTTTACACGGCTTGCAAGAGGAAAGTGTTAATTAATGCATATACAGTATATCTCATGGCTATTACAGTTATGGTAATTATAATTGGCTCTCTACGTCTACCAGTAGAAAATTCAATTAGGGCTTGAGATGGTTGTACTTTTTCAAAATATAACGGAGCTATAAATAAACAAATAAATAAATGAATGAAGCATTGTCGGGTGTTGCAAGTCTTCAAGAAAGAGAAATTACAGACTAAAAAATGTGCATATGGTTAGCATACTATAGCTGATAAAATGGCAGCTCATGAACAGCATGTTTCGTGAGATAAAATATTACATTTATGAATGTCAATGACAGCAGGCAGATCCAACGTTACCTAAAAATGCACACAAGTGACACTGTGGCATGTTCACTGTATGGTGTGTACAAAAATACCTCGTCTTACTTCCCCTTTGGACTGACATGTCAGATGTTTTCACAGCTTGATCTCCAAGCTCCTTAAGATCACACTGACACTCACTCAACTATATTTCACAGGATTTAAGGCTAAAGATCAAATTCTTTACTCCCTGGAAAGACTTGGCATGATTTGACACTTGTATATATTTAGCAACTGATTAACACAAGAAAAGACAGAGATGTTAGGTACCATCCAGTGTAGGTGGAAGAGACAGCAGCTTTAAAGGTGTCACAACTAGGTTTGGGCTCCATTCAATTTTGAACAGATACCAGTACCTGGAATTTGGTGCCCAATGGTTCCTTTTATCAGCACTTAACCCTCTTTGTAACAACAAAAATGCAATTTCAGGAAAAAAATAAATAGAGGAAGATGTTCACAGACCTGGGACCGCAGCTGTGGAAACAGCTTTTATTTCTGGCACTTACATCTTTTAACCCAGTTTACGAAAATAAATTGAAATGAAAAATAAAAAAAAGATAAAACATCTGCAGAGCATTGGGCAGTAGACAGCATCAATGCTTTATTGCAATGTGCATTATCCAAAGAAGGAGCAACACTGGCATCACCTGTCTGTTATGTTGTTGTCATCTCTACCACAGTGGATGAAGTCAGTGGCTGTGTGTTGAGGCTCTTTAGCAAGTTTTGAAAAGTGTTTATTTAACATTTGGTACTTGGTGATTCTGTCGGTACTCTTAAATTTAAAGAGTTCGATATCCAACCCTAGTCATGACTCCTGTGCAATCCATGTTATTTAAAATTTAAAATAAAAAGTTTTGTCATTAAAAACTTTGCCATTTGTGTTATGTGGCTAAATAAAAGTTAAATAGCAGTCAAATCAATGTAATTACCCTGCGTGTCCAGCCTGCCTGCAAGACACTGATGCTACAATTAATAGACAGCGATTGACAGATGGCTTAGCGCTTTAAACGAACAGAGAGATTATTCCTCTGAGCAACTACACTCCGAGGAGAAAAGAGGAGATCCAACAGAACAGATCCCTATTATCCCATCGGCTGTTTTCAAGATGGACATGCTGAGCAAAACAGCCCAGAATCAGGCAGAGCGAGTGCTCTGAGGGAGACGGACATAAGGAGGGCAAGGGTTGACTGCAGTTTTATATCAACGCATTCATCGTCATACTTTCTTGTCCCCACGCTGACATTTCCAACTGTGAAACAAGGCATCAAGGGTCAGAATTAATGTGTCAGCACTAAAGCTGAACCATTAAAATGCTTGAAAGACAGTGATTATTTTTGTGAGCTAGCAGGACAAAAACACAGAGGCCCAAACAATAGCAGGAGGTCACCTTGATACAGCTGCCTGCCGGAGACAGTGCTCGAATGAGGAGAAAATGACTCAATTACAGCCAGGCGCACAGCGGAGTACTGAGAAAAAGAGGAGCAGTGATGTTGGTTTACAGGCAGAGAGAAAAACGGGAATGTTGTCATCGACGTTATTGTTCAAATGGGAATGTTGTCGTCGTTGTTATTACCTCCGCCATGGAGGTTATGGTTTTGCCGGTGTTGGTTGGTTGGTTTGTTTGTTAGTTTGTTGACAAGATAACACAAAAAGTTATTGACGGATTTTGATGAAATTTTCAGGAGAGTTCCGAAGTGCCAATCTGCATGCTGGAGTTTTCAGTGAGTGTATTTACAGATTAATATTACATTGCACACATAAATTGTACCATACTATGGTGGTAATGAAAATTTTGAGGCACCATATTGTTACATAATCTATTCTCTACTTTCAATACCGATGTATGTAGTGTCATTGTAACAATTTGCACTTTAATTTACTTATACTTACTTACTTATACTTTTATACTTAAATCATCTTGAATCCATTGCATAAGAAGCGTCCTGATTGTGGTCAGGAGTAAAGCAGTCTACCGGCCTAATGTAGAGGCTTCATCTCCTCCTCAGGCTCTGAATGGGTGACATCTGACAGCTGTCAAGCTGAACTGACAGCATTGTCTCACAAATTGCCATCGGCCTCAAATTTCTCTCCACTGTGGAAAACAAGGATTTTCATAAATTCAGAGCCTGGCAGAGCGCTGCCTAAACATTCTCACCAGAGGATGCCCTGCAGAGCCAGGTGCCCATCCCTCTACAGTCCGTACAAAACCATGTGAGAAGGCAGAGCGAAAGGGATTTCTGTCTGTGCTAAAACAGGTTTATGACCTCAATATCTGGCATTGCAGTCCTTTCTACTGCAGAATTCCATTTACAGTATGTTAGATTGCACAGTCAAGGACAACATAAAACTGAGTGTGTGAAGTTTTTCAGCTTTAGTTGACCTGTAATGATGCAGAGCTAACGAACTAATTCACATCTGTGTTTCAAACAGACTAGATAAACATGATTTACCATGCCTTTAAAACACTCAAAAATCTAACAGGCTTCAGCGATTCAACACCCGACTTTCAGATAGCTAACTAGAAAAAAAGAAGTAAGCAAGTTTGCCCAGTTCTTGACTCACTAGCTTCAGATCGTCCTCTGCCAAGCTCCTAAATATGTCAACACTCCCTAAAAGAAACATTGGGAGTGCTCATTTTAAGGCCCAAAATATAAGGATATTCAGGCCTTTTCACTTTACTCACAGGTACTGACAGTGATGATCACGAAAAAGCTAAACAAATAGTTAATTATGGCAGGAAAAATAGCCAACCTTACTAAAAGTCTTCTTTCTGCACATCCGTGCTCTGTGATGCTGTCGGTTTAAGTGAGGCCTTTCACTAATGCAAAAGACTGCAGCAATTTGGATACATCTCTTAAAAGAAGGCATCAAAATGAGATCTTCAAAAAGGTCCCATCAGCACACAAGCCTTGAAGGTCACGAAAGAAACTCTTTCAGGTACCAGTGTCTAGAAGAGAAGAGACCACACAACAACTGGAAGAGAAAGTTGTTGCATCGAGCTTTGTCGGTGCCGGAGGAAGACACAGCTCACCATCCTGTCAAAGATTTGAAGGTGACTTGTAGCAACAGGCTGACTTTGCAGAATTCAAGTGAGACACTTCTGGCCATATTAATTTTTTTTTTTTTTTAAATTCATGGACAGAAAAAAAATCAAAAAAGGCTATTCAATACAACTAAATGAAAGGGAACAGATCCATTGCAGTATATATATATATATGCACACGAGGGAGGAGAGGTGGCATATGGATAAAAAAACAATAAAGATAATAAGATTAAAAGGATGAAGATATACAGTGTAGTCCCCAGTTACAGACACATTTTTTACCCTCCACTACAACTATTTGTCTCAAAACATTGCTGCTTGACAGTCTCCCGGAGGAGCAAGTGGCATGTATAGGCCAACATAAATTCACCTTTTCTTATGTGTGAGGCTGTCCAACCCTCAACGGCAACCGACCAGTTCCTCTGCAGCCGCACACAAATACAGATATGAACATGCTTTCACACATATATGAGGTTATTTAAGACATTAGAGTCTTGTGTATGTGATTACATACATTCATTCATGATTTTACCAGAGTGAAAACAGAGAGGACTGCTGGACTGAGACCTTTAAGGGACAAATAAGGAGTGTTTTATGAGCAGACTGAACCCGTCTGTGTCAATCCCGGCACATGCATGTGAGAATAAATGATATTACTGACACAATTCACCCTCATTCTCTTACAAAAGTGAGGCACACAGGACACACAATTCATTCATATTATATGTAAGGCTGAGTATAAAAGTGAGTGCCTTCATTATAATAATGTTATAATAATGACAGTATGAGAAAAACATATGAAATGCAAGGCTGTCTAAATAGATTTTACTTAAAATCATGATTTTCTTGATGGTGACCTGCGCTGTCGTTTTGTCTATGTATATTATCTGTCTCTATACTTATATCAGTATTGTATTATATGTCTGGCGTGTTGTATTATATGTTTAGATTACTGTATTAGGTGTTTTAAAGTTTAAATTTTGTGTGTCTTACCCAGTCCTACTGTATATACACAGTGCATCGGGTTTGTTTTATTTAAAATGTAAAAATGTCTATCGTGCCTGTCAAATAAATAATAAAATACACTTATGACAAATAAAGTGCAGCCTATTTTAATCTTTATGACAATGAACACTGTGACTGATGTTCAATTCATACATCAATTCATGCACACATCTATAACTGGAGTTATATTAAAAATCCATTCTATTTGTTTATTCTAGAATTAGAATATATTCTAATAAAAACATATTCTTTTTCTGATCCATAAATATGCAGAGGTGGTGGTAGTACGATTTATAATCCCTGGGTAGTGTCTGCTGCCTCGCATCAACCTTTTAAATAGAACTAAATATTTCTTGCCTGTGAGGCAAGACTCTGTTCAAAAAGTGGTCAAAGACATATTAATATTTCATAGCAATAACTGAAACTGAAACCGAGATGAATATTTTGGATTTTGGCAGCTCGACAGTCAGAGATCAATGTTTACAGAGATTTTAGAGACTGATTCAAAATGAAAGCATAAAAGTGAGGGGGATACAAATATGATTTTGGAAGGTGAATGCCTTATGTCCACCTTATCCCTTATTGGGATCAGTCCTTGTCTGACTGTAAAAATCTAAATTTAAAAGGATGAATTTGGAATGAGCACCAGATGAGATATGATCACTTCACTTCTGAGGTTTATTTTGACTTCAAAATCTGACTTTAACGAATTAGTTGTATTGGAGGGGAAGCGTTACGACTACGATTGCAAATTGTGGATTTCTAAAGCAATTATGCCAAAGTTTTGAATGATAAAACCGAGCTTGCGTTCACAGTTTTATTCTCAACAAAATGTTCTATAAATTCAGAGGAAATATATGCTGAATATCTGTTTTGTATGTCTATAGTTTAGTGAGCCCAGGGTTTAGTATGCTATAGTGTCCTGATACTGTGAGGTTCACACTGGCCCTAAGCTACAGCCATGGCCCCATTCTGCCAGGAAAACCAATTACTTAGTGTTTCAAAACCCCCTTAAAGCCCAAAAGGGGCCCATCATTTAACCATGAGACACTCCAACTTCACTCACTGCCGGCCTTTTAGCCCCAAGTCATGCTGACACACAAATACACACTTCATGCACACACATACCAAAAAGAAAAAAACAAATGAACCCATAGAATAATCAAAAAAAACACGCTGAAGGTAAAATTTGTGGGAGGAAAATAAGACTTTTCTCCATGTTAATGTGACTTACTGCTTAAAAATACTTATCTGTTACTGTTGCATGTGCTCGAGATGATGTACTGTATGTTTTTCCATGGAGGATACAAAAATATATCAGAATGATGTCAACAGCGGTAAGATACAAAGAGGTACAGGGTACAAAAGGTAACGCAAGATGGGTTATGCATCATGAGGGATGAATATATATTGAAGCGCTGGTCAAACACGTCAGTCCAGAAAGCTGCGGCGCTCTCTAAACTCTATTTTCCAATTAATATTTAACCAACGTCATACAGTGAGTCAGCAGCCAACCTTCCGCACCAAACACATGGCAAGTCTGCAACTCCTCAGTGTCTCGTTACACCATCACTCACACACGCATGCCAACAGGTGAAGCTGTGGAAACAAACACTGATGCGACGTGTACGCTCTCACACACACACACACACACACACACACACACACACACACACACACACTCCCAAAAACAGACACACACGTCAGGTCTGCTACACCAGACATGGAGTCATACTTGAACAAGCTATTCTTGGTTTTCACTGTGGCTCATCGAAATATCTGTGAAGTAAAAAGGTTGAACTCACTTCTAGCTGTCTCTGCAGGGATAAGTTAATGAGTCTAACGAGAATGAAAGTGAAGGGGAGGGAGGAAAAAAAAAAAAGACACGAGAAGGAATGAAAAGGGGAGGAGAGGGAGAAGAAATCACATGTGGCTTTGTCCAGCCCTTGGCAATGACAAAGTGGAGCAATTATGCATGCAGGCTGTGACATTGACTGTGGCGTCACCTCTTCTGCTGATCTGTCAGAAAGCAAACATGGTCTATAATTCAGTGAAGCACTCAGTCACACACACACACACACACACACAGACAAGCACACACACACGCGCACACACACACACGCGCACACACACACATCGTCTTGCCAAACATGTTCAAGGACACAAATGATCCCACTTTGACCAGTTAACACGGTTGCTCGCACGGATGCATCGGTGGCTGGTGTGAGCGTTTCACAGCGTTAGGTCAGCAGAAGGTCAGAGCTGCTCTGCAGAGTTCATCACCTACTTTTAGCCTCTCATCTCTCTCCACACACACACAGACATAAGTACAAACACACACATCGTACCTCTCCACCTGCGCCACTTGAAGCCTGGGTGATTGTGATGATGTCATGCTTTAAAGATATTGAACGGTTAGAACGAGCATTCGGCGACTCCGGTTTACACATCTGTGAGCGTCGAAAAGGCATCGTCACACATGTCGGCAAAGAACCAATTCAGGAGGGGAATGTGGGAGTCTATATCAGCTGGAGGTGGCAGTGGGAATGGTTGTAGCGTTACTGGCTGCATTTAAAGGGGAGCTATTGTGAAAACAGAAATTGCGTGGCACTAGAATGGGACTTTGCTGTCAGAGTGTGATGTGCTATAGAAGAAAAATTATGGTTTAATCTCATAGTAGCGCTTGAGGGAAAGTCAGGGGATCACCTGAGTGGACCCACAGTGACATTCATATATAGAGACATTTGCTGATGTGGCTCAAAATAAAATCCAAGTTGTAATAAACTGGATTTATCCTTTCAATGAAGTTGGTACTCCTCACAGTTTATTGATGCGATGAAAATGCATCTTTTGTTAAGTACAATCTCAACTGACAGCCAGTATATTGTCATTTCCGTAATAATAAGATAAGAAACATTACTGCTGCTTCCTTTTTTCTTTTTTCTTTTTTATTAATGTTAAACAGTCTGCTGCATCACAGCTCTGGAAATAAAAACAGTCTTAATGATACTGAAAGTCATAAGGGCATTCAAATTAATTATAATGCTAAATTTTCTAATAGCCAGCAATGAAAGCCTTGGTGAGAGAGTAAATGTTCCCTTCCTCATCTGCTGTAGTCAATATATCCTTGAAGTGCACGACAAGCGCGAAAAGAGATATTTGGTGCGCAAAAGCCTCTAAATTCTACATTCCTTCTTCCTTTTATCCGCAAAAACAAACCAGCAAAATCTAATTAGGAGATGACTCTAGCTCATGCATAAATATAAATATAAAATTACACATAAACACAACAAAACAAATATATGTGAAACATACTGTACAACCTCCTTAAAAAGGCACAAATAATTATGAATTTAAATCGAACAGTGCCTCCCAGGCCAATCCCTTTTAAGTTTATAATCACAAAGAATTCTCAACGTGACAACTCTCACATGAAAAGACACTGGCAAAGACTCAAACCTAAAGAAATCTATTCAAGGGTCAAAACAAGTTGCAGCAACCAAGTGTCAGCTCAGCATATTTCTGTGAAAATGAACAGCCAATTACCCGACTAATTATTGTCTTTGCAGATCTGTCAGGCTGTGGAAGTGCAGGGGCAGCAGAGATCAATAGGATGTGTTAATTCAAGTAACTCACATACACACATGAACACCGCTGAAAGGGAAGATGATCAAACAAATGCCTTTGTGAGTCTCTCAGAGGAACCCCAGTTAGGCACTGAAGCAACAGGGGTTAATGGGTGTGCTGCAATGCTTTGAAATCAGCAAATAAAAACAAGAACGTTGAATTATTTTTCTGCTCAGCTGCACTCAAATAAAAAAAGAAATTTTTTTAAAAGGAGAAAAGAGACAAATGTGGAATTTTGCTTTGTTTACTTAAAGCTTCACAGAGAGGGTCAGGGCTAGGACATGAGTGGGACATTACAAAACAAAATGCACTGATATTGGAATGAACCCGGGAAAACGGGTGGGAGAGTGAGAGATCAAGACAGAGATTAGAAAAAAAAGAAAGAAGGAGGGACAGATGATTTAATCACGAGGGAGGATGTGTTATTTTCTCATTTCACAAAGGAGGGGATGAAGAGAAAGAGAGAGAGAGAGAGTGGAGGGAGAAGACGTGAAGTGAACTGGTGACTGTCCACAAATAAGAGGAATGAGGGAGGTGGGTGTGTGACTAATGAGCAGTGGGCAAACGGAGAAAAACCAAGGGGATGAAAGAGAGGACCGATGTGGAAAAATGAAAGGAGGAGCCACATAGGTGCAGGGTGCACAGAGCGGACAAAATACACAAATAATCAGGAGAGAGTCAGTCACTGCAAACTGAGAACATAAGAGGCAGGACTAGGCGAAGCATCTCCTACTACTGATCTATAAATATGTTAATGAATCTGTTAATGTATTAATAAATATTCGGAAACAATTCAAGCTTCTCCTCGGAATTTTTTTTTTTAATTATAATTGTGTTTTATTATATTGTAATTTAGTAAGTGTTTATAAACTATCCTCCAAAATACCAAATACCAACAGCAGAGGTGATTTGTTGATAAATACACTAAACCAAATTATTTTGTCTTACAAGTAATTTACTGTATTAAATGAAGCTGTAGCGTAAGTTCAGTCAGGAGGACTAAAACTTTGCACACATAGGCTTTACTTTATTTCTCATGCTGTTCTGTTATTCATACCTCTCACACAAGCTCAATCTTATTTCCTGCTATCACAGTCCGGGGTGTCAATTGTTATCAGCTGTTCTCATCATCCGGTCACATCTATCCAATGGCTCAGCGACACACCTTCATTGTCAGCCTATCATGTTGCTGCTGTCTTTCTAAATATGACTCTCTAGTCCTCTAGCTCTTTCATGCTGCTGTTTTGCGCACCGTCCACCTCCCCATCACCGCTCAGTCTTCAAAGATTCACCAACTTCATCATTCACCAACTTCACCAGGTCCATCAGCCACCACCACCACCACCAGTGCCTCGACTCCAAGGGGGTATATATATCTTGTTGCTGCTCAGGACAGATACCCTTCAATCTCAATCTCCTTAGAGTCTAAGCGCCAAAGACTTTTTGACACCAAAGATTTTCTGACACCAATGACTTTCTAACACCAAAGACTTTCAAACATGCTAAATATCACATATCATTTGATGTAATAAATATTTTTATTTTCTTCAACCACTTGTCTTTCCTGATTGAAATGTTTATACTGCCTATAAATACTTAACGGGGGAGTTAAAATAAAGTGTTACCCATAAAGAAAATATGGTCTACAGTTGTTGGTCATACCCTGATTTAAATCTGGAAATATCTCATTTAAAAAAATTCATAAAAGGGTCTTGGAAGTGATGCCAGATTTGACACAAATTGAGTTTTTTCGTGCTACAGGCGCATTTGTGACGGCACTTAGACCATCTATAACAGCTCACAAAGAAGCCAAACATTCACCATGATCCACCACATGAACATACATGTGCATCGATACAATTCTTCTTTTTCTGAAAGCTGACCAGCGCAAAACTGCACACTTGATTGAAATACGTACAACACACCAACACACAGTGAGTGTGATGGTGGCAGCTGATCAGTGCTTGATTATCTTCCCTCAGTGCAGCACACCCTCAGCAGAACCAAATCAAATGGTTTCATTAGCATATCATCTACATAAGCAGAGTAAGGGCATTTGCCTGCTGCGTGGCTCCCACCATGTCTCATTCGGAGGAGGGGGGAGGTCGGGGTTAGTTATCCTCCTTAATTCTGGTTTTAGCTAGGTCTCTTTTGGGTCACATGCTCGCCTCATACATCTAAAGTGCCTGGTTAATTGAGGGCATGTCAAAAAAAGGGAAGAAAATCAACTGAAAATGATTTCTTTACTGTGTACAATCACTGGATTTTCCTCTGTGATGCATCCAATTATAATCATTTCTGCAGCAAATCAAAGTATGAACATGTAGGCATGGATGTTTGTCAAGTGAATATTAATTGCCTGAATATTTTTAAGCATGCTCAACATTTCTCTTTTGCAAACGACCTGGGGAATGTTTGGTTGAAGAAATGGTCTGTGAAAAAATTTCAAAAAGACCTGCTCGTCTTTCACTCTTGGTCTGACCACAGAAAAACATCATCATGTCCTCACCGGCCTCATGGTTTTCTCTTCTTGTTCTTCCCAGGACAAAAAGCCATGCATTACAACCAAGGCTACTAGAATATGAAGCCCCTTCAAATGGTGTGCCATGAAAGGTTTGCATTCTGCAAATCACAAGAGTCCTTGGTTGGTGTTTTTAGAATGGCTTTTTTCTGTTTACCTCATTCAACATTTTATATCACTTTGAAACTCTCATGTCAATAGAAGCCATGGCCATATTTTTAATTAGCTTGGGTTGTTTTTGCATTTTATGCGTGGTTCAGAGGTCAGGATTTCACCAAATTAGATAAAACACATTTTCAGACTCACACAGCACCTTTTTTTTTCTTTTAGTCATCTTGTGTCAGATCATGGGAGCAGTAGACATGCTGCATGAGTGCTACACTTCAACACACAGACACACGCAGAAATTACTTTCAAGTCAGTATAACAGCTCTTCTCTCAGGCAAGAACGCTGCCATGTGATGTAGCTTATAGGAAGCTGCTGTGTCAGGGTAGAAGAAAAACAAAGAAACAGTAGTGGCATGGTACAAACATCTGGGCCCCTCCCCTTTTAATCCAAGTACTGTCACATAAGAATAAAAAAAGGAATAAAAAGTAAATATATGCTTCCTTTGTAGCTTTTATGCTAATCAGAAGTGTTTAATAACAAATTTAAGAAAGCCTGGACCATCTGAAATCTCAGGATGTTCATTCATCTTTCGGTAGGATACCACAAGCTAACACATGCTAGCACAGACTGCTGCATCACAAAATGAATATAATCAAACTTTAGAAACATACAGGCATAATCCATACATATGTCAAAAGTAGTTAAATAAAGGTTTGAATAACTATAATTAACTATATAAGCTAGATATCTTGCTGCATAACATACTATTATTAAAGTATTCTGACATACTAGTAGCATTTCCTAGTTTGCTGGTTACCTGATACTTTTCTTTAATTACATAATTCACCTGAAAGCCTCAGCATCAACACAACGACTGAATATGAGGAAGAACTATTTATCACTGCTCAGAAACGAGACAGTTCACTGAAAAGTCCTCTCCTGTACCTGTGTCACACGGATTGTGACCACTGCCCTGCCCCACCAGGAGACTGGCAGCAGGTCCCGGGTCTATTCATTCAAACTGGAGAACATGAACACATACTATGACCAATTATTTTGCCTTACAGTCACTGAAGTGAATATCAGACCAGTTTTTCTCAAGCCACACATCTTCCTAACATTATGACACTAAAATAGCATCATTCAGAAACTGAGTCACATAAAAAATGATTTTGTTCCAGCCCTGTTTCTGCCTCAGGAGCACTCTCTTGTGAGATGTGGAGATCTGTAGTAAGCATATCACGCTAGCAGCTAAAAACAAGCAGTAAGATAAGGTGTCAATGTTACAATTCTGACTGTATCTATATTGTTTTGACACCCACTTAGGAGACAGGAACTGTATACCATCTCATACGTAGCTTGTAATGTGTTAAAGAAAACTAAACCATTTACACCATTCAAAGGGGGGTCAAAGTTGATATATGCACAGAACTTAAAATTGGTTGCAGGTGCAAAAGGCAAAGTCTGAGTAAATTAAATAAATAAAAGCTGTAAAATATATTCATTTTAAGTCAGCATGCATAGAGGAAATTGTGCAAACTAAAAATAAGATTCTGAGGTTTCAGGCAAGCAAACAAACAAACAAACAAACAGACAAACAGGCAGACAAACACGTGCAACCTTCGTGGCAGAGGTAGAGAGAGACGGTGAAACGGATAGAGACCCAAAAAGAGAGAAAGAGGCAGTGCGCTCCGACAGTGGTTGTTGCATTTCTTACCATTCTGCTGCCATGTTTGTTTACTTTCTCTCTGGTGTGAACATCTACGCATGGCTGCAGCCATCACATCTACACATGTCACCCCTCTGCACAAGAACACAAACACTCTGCACGAACACGCACGCACCCACATATTCTTAAGCCCTCCTTGCGCTCAAACTTAGACTCTCACAATACAGCCCTTCCAGCCACAACTTAACCTAGTTCTTTGCATAAATCCTGCTCATAAGGTCTGAGGCACAAATAATACACAGCATTCCTGTTTTCAACCAAATGTGTTCTCTCAGTGCTGCTACTCGCAAACTGAACCACGATCTGTAAGTTCTTATTTAACGAGATTTTCTCATTTGAACTCTAGATTAGAGTACATTTATTACAGTTTTCCTGCATTAAAATATTCATATTTTCATGTATATTCATATACATGTTCAATTGCAATTATGTCATCAAAAAACTAACAAACTGGCACAGCAAGAATGTTTCAGCCCTCATCCCTATACCGGCACTATAAAGACATGTTTGTGTGCATGTGTAAACAGTTTTCTAATTGTGGCCGTGTATGAACAGCACACATTTTATATTTGCCCAACAGTGAAACCGGTACTGATAGTCCAAATATTTTAGGCAAACATTTTAAATAATTTGTTGGTGAAGTGGCTTAACCAAGAGCAATATCCTTTTGGTAACAAGCACCAGTGCAAACAACAATGGGCAAACATGTCCATTACATATTCACATGTTCTCTCTCTCTCTCACTGCCTCTCTTTTTCTCTCTCCGTCTCTATTGCGTAACTGCTGACGCACTCATGATCCGTGAAAAAGTGGGAATCAGTTTTGCTCGGTTGATCCCAGAGGTCAGCAGGAGAGAGAGAGAGACAGAGAGAGAAAGAACAGAGGGAGAGGAGTAAAGAAATCACAATACCAGAAGAGAGCAAAAGGGAAAATGGGAGGAAAGACAACCGATTGCCACATTGGCATCTGTGAGTTGGTGTCTGGGTAAGAATTGTGTGCAGCACTGCTTTCTGAACCTCTGCCTCGTTGACTGGGAGAACCAGAGATGCAGGAAATAGCACAGAGGAAGGGGACGAGAACGAACTGAACATGACATGACAGAGAATAATGGAACCAAAACTGAAAATAAACAGCCAAATAACAGAAAGGAACAAGAGACTGAAGAGAAAGAAGAGAAATTGGGTGAAAGCAAAAACACGGAATGTAGATAGAAGCAGATAAAATGAGGAAAATGTGTTAGTAAAGACAGTAATGGATAAGAGACAATCAACAGGCCTTCGGATTCTTGGAACAAATAAAATGAAACCAAGGCAAAATCTACTTCATTGCAAAATGTACTAACAGTACGCTGCACCACACTTTCAGACAGACATTGTGCAACATCAGCGCCGAAATGAATTCCCTTCTCTGTGACCCCTTCGGTGCGTTCAAACTGGACCAGCCCAAGGCGTCACAACGCCACCTCGGTGTGTGCGTTCAGAGTGTACGCCAGTGTACCGCAATGTTAAGAGGCTGTTATGATGCAACAGCGAGCATAGAAGCTGATAGATTTCACTATCTCCCCAGTTTAGCAGTCATTTTCTGTGCTTGTTCTTCAAATAACAGACCTCCTGTTGCTACTGCATCGTTAAATCCCCCCGGGGTAGGTCGCAAACCTGATCATATTACTACAACGTCACACCCGTTCAACAACGTCGGGGCACTCCATTCATGCAGACGCCCGTTTCAGCGCTGTTACTACCTCGCGACGGGTCACAGAGGTGGAACAAACTGACACCCTATTACGCCTTCATTGCCTTCAGACAGATGTCGGGGCGGAATAAAGGCGCAACAGGCACGGAATGAAAACGGTGTCTGAATGGGGCTATTAAAAACAAGCATTGTGGAGATATGGGGCCAGTCGATGTGGTGCAGGTCAAGGGATTCAAAGAGCCGATGTCAATTTGGTACATTACGCTATCAATACTTATTGAGACCAAATACATTTCTAACCACAATGGGAAAAAGGAGGACGAGCTAAAAGTCCCGCTGGCCAGCTCTGACCTCCGACTGCTCGACAGCTTTCTCAAACGAAAGCTACATCACAGCGAGCTGCACTTCATCGATGCTGACAGGGAGATGAAGTCCAGTGCTACTTCAGCCAATCAGCGTCCCTTCAGAAACAATGAGTTGCAGGAGAAAAGCCACATTTACACATGAGACACATTCATGGCTCATATTTTTTTTTTCCACTGCTTAAGCAGCAGCCGGTCAGTACTAGATCAATTTGACCAATGCCCTCAATTTTTAGCAACTTTGGAATCCACCTCAGAGATTGTGGTGCAGTTTCAGACTGATTAATGAGGAGAGGCAAAGTTTAACTCAGTTCCAGGGCGAGCGTCTGGCCGTTAATAGCCGTTAATCAACAGCATGACCAACACGCGCCAAGGCCAATAAATGCCAGCTGGTGCTCTGAATCCAACATCTGAGGGATGACAGGAAAACCCTTTTCCATTCCCTCTCTGACACTGCATGGACGCTAACAAACCATAACTCTGATGGCACACAGTGGTGTACCTATCTTATGCAACACAGGGGCAAGGAAGGGCAAACGACCCATTTTGCAACATGCAATCATGGGTCAGTAGGGTAAGGGCTGAGCAGTACATAAACAACGAATCCTTTCAGCAGCAATTTGTTTGATTCTGTTATTGAGAAAACATTTTTGCAACTGGCACTCAAGGGAGTAGCCCCACAAGTAGTGCCATGTGCAGCAAAATACACTTTTCTTTTAATCAAACCAATTAATTCGGTTTGGATGACATCTAAATAAAACTAAAGTGTGGCTAAATTGTCCATTCATCGAGTTTTCTAATGTAAAAAGTGAAATCTCATGCATGCTTATTCACAAACACTTTTTTTAACGCATTGTTCCTCATTGTCAAAATCTACATTATACCAACCAGGCAACTTGACCACTGGAAGTTTAGTCAGAGATTTGGGTTTGTTATAGCAACAGTGGCCTATTTAGCTTTGATTTTATCTCGGCTAGCTACAGAGATGAGGAGCAAGCGACAGTGATCTGCTAAACTCAATTATTTCAAACTGCATAACGCCAGATTTTCTCATTTTCAATATGTGGTCTTTATCTCCGGCCAACACTGACACAAGTGACATCACTGGGGCCAATTTATCAGACTTCATGCAGCTCATCTGTAATAGACAAACTGATGTAGAATCCTTATTCAAACATTGGTACTATTTACAACAACAAAACGGACAAAAGGTTGTGGTGAATGAGTCACTAAACACGTGTCACAGTGGGTTGATATGTATAAATGCATCATTATAAGCCACTGTTCAATTTCGTATCATTAACTCTATAGAAAAGCAGCAATTTAATGGCATTATTTCTGAAGATCAGGATACCAAACAATGTGAAACAACATGGCGCTGTGTGGTGCACAGCAACATGTTGTGTCACATACGCTTTGCAACAGAACAAAGTAAATATACTGCAGCATCTTTCTTCCAGCAAAACATTGCCTTTTTTGTTCTTTTCCCTTTGGGGTCTATTTTTCCTATAACCTATTATTGTTGTTGAAGGGGATTTTCATCTTTAGCCTTTTTTGCCTGAAACTAATTCCTGGAAACTAAGAACTGTGAACTGCAAAGAAGTTATTTGGCAAAATCCAGATACTAACCAAAAAAGATCTGAGGACGATGGACAGAAGCCTCGAAGAATCTGGAGAGGCAGTAACCACCAATGTAATTCTCACAGCATGAGCCTCACTGAGGCCTCACTGTGAGGCTCGTGATCTGAGTCCACAGTTCTTTGAACTGGTGAAACAGAAGAAAAAGTAGAGAGGAGGACGAGAGAGAAAGGCTAACTAGAAAACTGAGGCCGACAGAGATGAATAGGTTGGGGCAAAGGCAGAGAGGGAGACGGAGTCAGCGTCAGAGGAGGGGTGACAGGCAGGGAGAGAATACATATTAGAGAGAGAGAGAACCAGCGAGGGTGTGACGGAGGCAGAAAGCAAAATCTTCGGAACTTATTGGCAAGACTTTGAGGGGATAATTAGAGAGAGTGACTCCAGAAGTGGAGAATAAGTTCTCCTTTCTAAGCCTTCCTGTGGGGGGGATTAGACTCAGGCAGAACTCCTCCCTCCATCCATCCCTCTCTTACTGCTCTCTAAAGTGGTCTCGCCCCCATTGCCAATTTCTGTCCAAAGCAACTAGAGCAGCGCTCTTTCTCTGCCCATCCCTGGAGTGCAAGCAGTTTCATTGCAGAATATGACACCATTCTGTATTACCTATAAGGACGGGGAGTGGGTGCAAGTACAGGGAACAAGCCGGGGAAAGGTTTCACACTAATTCTGGATTGCATTATTGTACGTATAACCAACGTATTCTCACTCAACATTGTGTGTGTGCAGTCACATTTCAGCTTTTGTAATGCTTTTATGTTTGGCAGGAAGCCATCAGGAAATCCTGGCAGCAAGACCTGCAGGCTGCAGCTTAGAGTCTGATCTCCGACCTAAACTGATGATGATGATGATGATGATGATGAACACCATGCAGGTGTTCACTGAGTGAATGCCCATCATTGATTAGACATGGGTGAGAAAATATTGATGTCACAAGTCAGCAAGTGCAATATGGGCTCACATGAGAGGGACACCGTGGTCAGTATGCCTGACGTCTTTGCTGCTATTTGCTGAGGAACTAAAGGTCCAAGCAATTAGGATATAACATGTACTAAACATAAGTAGCTTACTACATTATCTACACTGAAAGATTTCTTTTAATTATGCTTATAATCACGCGGGCCTTCATCAACTCTGATTAAAGCAAACACTGTGAAGTTAAGAGTTTAGTATGCAGAAGCAATTAAATAGGTAAAATAAATGAGGCACACAGAACACCTGGAATACGACTGGCTCTATCACACCACATCTGGATGTGGCACATGCAACAGCAGATGTCTTCGACTTGCTATCGTACTCGGTATGCCATATATGGAGATCCAATCTCAAAATAATGAAACAAGTACAATTAATTAGCATAGAGTGTAAACATAAGTCGCCGTGATCTAATTAGCTGGATGACACAACGACTGTATGTATGATCACTTTCAGAATGTCAGCTGTATCGGGGTCTGTGATTGGTATTCGCCTCACTACACTTATTTTCACATACAGGCTGTCGTATCTTTAGAAATATTCAAAGATAAGAACAAGTGAAATCAAAAGATGGCTCAACCAGTGAGATCTGAAAATAGAGCTGTTGTATGTCCCTGGTGGAGTCTAGTATCCTGTCCATATCAGAAGGTTGAAGAGCATCATGTCACTAACTGGAGCAAATGTTGCTAACTGGAGCACAGCCCCTGGTCCTCTGCCATGGCTTATAAAAAAAGTTTGCTATATGCCCTCTAACTTCTGCACCTTTGAGCCAAGAATGATCCGATCTTTGCTGACTTTAAAGGACTAACTTTCTCGATAGGTTTGTGCATAAAGGCATCAGCTCTGGATTGTAAGCACAAGGGTAACACGGTGCTCCTAATTTGTCATGGGAAATGTGTGCTCTCACAACGCTGATGGCTCCCCAGGCTTCATCCCCTTTATCTGCAGCACTGTCCTATTCCTTTCTGTCTTTATCTCGCCCTTGTGCCTTCTGCCCCTCCCCAGCTCTCTCTGGTTACTTCTCCCGGGTCTATTCTGTTGTTTGCTCTCCCCTGCCTCCTAATGCCCTCTGACCACTGTTTCATTTACAGTGCACACACACATTTGCAGAGACATCAATATAATTGAGCGCAGGGGTTTTTTTTTCCACGTCATGTTCCGAGCATTCCTCTATAAAATGTCTTCTATTAAGTTATGTAACCTGAATACTTCCTTGGTTATATGTTTATATGTTGAATCATCTCCTTTTATAGCTCTAGTAATTCTAAAGTAATGGCTGATTAAGTAGCCCCAATTCTGAAACTATTTCTCATTCATTCTCTTCACACAGTTATTCCTTCCCAGGGCCACAGGAGGGTGGACCCTATCCAGGGATCACTGCAGGTTTAAGAGACAATAATTCACACTCACACCAGATTAATTCCCCATAGGTGTCCCCAGTGCATCTGATTTGCATGTCCTTGGACAGTTGGAGGGAACTATAACACCGAGAGGTAACCCCAACGGACAGAGCGGTGCTTCAACCCTCGGTCCTTCTTGATCTGTTATGCAACAGTGGCAACAACTGAACCACTGTGGGACACGTCACTACACTCGGATCGGCCCACTGCTACCTAATATGCTGAAGATGTGTAGAGGTTGGTTTTACTCCATTCGCAGGGAGAATGCAGTGCTGGAAGTGATACAGAGCCTCAGAATAGTGAACACAAGTGCCTCATTTCACATTTCAGCCCAAAGTGAGAAAATATAGCCGACCTCTAC
The DNA here is from genome assembly GCA_037577475.1 of Chaunax sp. Z400. Taxonomy (NCBI): domain Eukaryota; kingdom Metazoa; phylum Chordata; class Actinopteri; order Lophiiformes; family Chaunacidae; genus Chaunax; species Chaunax sp. Z400. The sequence continues at coordinate 16,262,038 of CM075202.1, read as the reverse complement.
TCGATATCAATCAAGAAAGATTGCCACAACTCATCATAGGGGTGGGCAATACAGCAATCTTAGATCACGATCGATGTTGAGGACAACCTTCTTTTCATCCACATGGATCTTCAGCTGGTTAGGTTACTGTATTTTACCTGGGACATGCAACTGTAGCCTCGGTTTTTTAACATGATATGACATATGAAGCCATTGCATGCATATTTAAAGGACGCTCATTTAATTAAGAGTCATCTGGAAACATTTCAAAAGCCAATCATAGCTTCCCAACCGATGCAGCAGCTAACGCTAGCTAAATCAGCTACTGTAGCCATTGTAGGCACCTTTTACTTAAACTATATCAGTCAGAACAGGTGATCATAATTCACCGTTGTCCTCCGTCTAGATAAGGAGGCAAAAACACACACACACACACATATAGAGCATGCATGGCCTCACACACACCACAGTGTATCATGTGGCATGATAAATGAATAATGAGGTCATTCTCTGAATGATTGCAATACACAGGCCACTAACATGACCTCAGACACAGACCTCCAGTCACATCCAGTTAAGCACTTACACATACAAATGTATGTACATCTCATCTTCACATAGACGAGCGTATAATTAATATTTACTGTTTGTACAAACACTGAATAATCCATCATAGAGCTCACTCTCATCATTTTATACTTAACAGTGTTAATAAAGAGAAATCACACCATATTTCTTACAACCTCGGCTCACGTCTCGGCTCAATCATTCATCTTTCATGCAACAGCAAATCTTGGCACTCATTAACTGCAAAGGATCAAGTCCCCTGATTTTTCGCTTTTCTCTCCCAAACGCACAGACAGGCATACGGGCGTATCTAATGAACACACAAAATGAATGATTAACCGGTGGCTCCACAAGCACAACCACACATACGGCTCATGCAGCACAGATAAAAGTAAAGTAGGGAAAAACGGAGTGCTGTACCTTTGTTTCTACCTACAGTTTTTGGAGAGGAGAAAGGATCCGCGGAGATAAAAGAGGGAAGAGTGTCATCCCGCATGGAGCGCCGGAGAAAGACAGCAAAAAGTGATGACAAGTTCTAGTTAGTCTACAGAGAGCCAGTACACTGCCAAGTGACACTGCTGTGCAAAAAGCTGACAATCATGCAAATGGTAATGAAATGAGAGAAGCACACATATACTGTAAGAAGCACACAACTGCACAATTCTAGCATTTTATTTCTTTTTTGTTTGTATTTGTGGTGAGTTGCATCATTACACTGAACCCTATAATCAATGATATTGTTAGATCTACCTAATCCCAGATTACATTTAACATTAGAATTCCCAAATCAACCTCTTTAGAACCATGTGATATGGCTGAAAGCTCAAGACAGCTGCTAAATTAATCTAGACTTAAATTATCCCAAGAGGAATCTGTAAGTTTATGCAAGGTAGTGGTGCATTTCATGTTTGTGTGTTGCTATAACTTCCAGCCGAGTGTCAAAAGGTGAGGAAGTCACAATCGCAATGTGAAAATAACTTTAAAACACTACTTCGTCTGTGAAAATTTCTGCCTCAGTCACTTCAGATAGATTTTTTGAAGAATACCAACTCCCATGATGCCACTAGCGGCAGAAACTACATGCTGCGCTTTTAATATTGTTTCGTCAGCTGCAGTTTCAAAGGTCAAGAATTAACGTAAAATCTTATTATGTCATCGCAATTAAAAAGTCCAGAATTTACGATATTGGGTTATATATATATATATATATACACTACCAGTCAAAAATTTGGACACAGTTTCCCATTCAAGTGGATGGGAAACTGTGTCCAAACTATTGACTGGTACTGTATATAAAAATGAACTACAGTTCAATGTGGTGACTATGGATGGTTTATGTTAGGGAAAGATCATGTTTTATGGCTAGGCGACTAAAATAAAGGAAAGGACGCAGGGAAGTATGTAGGCGTTGACGGTTAGACCGTTTACGGATGGACGTATCCATTTACGTAAGTAAAGCGAGCATAAATGGGCCTTTAGAGAAATGCAAAACATTAAACGTGACATTAGGACAGTGACAGGACATATGGAAGTCTGACTCAGTCCACATCCATCCACCACCCCAACCTTCGCACCTTCCTGGATGTAAATTGTACACTGCAAATTTGTATATACTGTAGCTGTAAGGGATACTGGTCTGTTTCTACGACACGTTTCTTTCACCATGACACCGCTTGTTCCTTATTGTCCTCTTTTCCCCTCTGTCTACCCCATACCCCTCTTCTTCTTCCACTGAGCTGTCTCCTCTCATTTCGGCTATTCTCTTATCCACCCTTCTGATTCCATAGTTTTAATACTCCCTCCTCCTCCTCCTCCTCCCCGCCCCAACCCAGTCGCTGCAGAGGTCGAGCAGGAACGGTGAAGTGTGTCACTGCATGTTAGCTGCAGAGCTGGGAACAGTATACAATTATGTAATACACAGAGACCTGGGTGAAACAAGGGTGAGGTGACATGGAAGCATAGAGAGCGAGGCGAAATTGAGATAAGGAACATGCCATGCTGCCATGCATCGTTCTACCACCACCACCCTCCCACACACACACACACACACACACACACACACACAAACCCTCCCACTTCTCTGCAGCAAAAATGGAAACACTGCAACACTTAAATGCACATGGACAGGTAGTGAAGGCGCACAACATAAATGTATGCCCAATAACCAAGCCAGGCGGTAAAAGAAGAGGAAAAAAAAGACAGCTTTACAAAGAAAAGAGTACCTTGCTCTGCCTTCAGATGTGCGAGGCCTTGAAGAGAAAAACCAATCAGAGGAGGGCAGAGAGAGAATTTGAGAACGGCACACCAATACTACATTTGTATTGTCATTATGCATGATTTGCATGAGGACAAACCATGGTTATCACACTAAAAGCAAAGCTTTCCCAAGTGCATTTGAAAGCTTTCTGTTGAAACAGACTAATAACTGTTGAAGAGAGGCTGCACAATAGGTATGTGAATTTTAAGTCGCTCTGTAGCTTCTGAATAAATAGCAATTATGAATGACATAAGTTGACTACTGGTACATTTTTGCCTGCCTTTTAAAACTGAATGCATAAACATTTTTAATGGAAGTGCACAATTTAGCTACAATAAGTCCTTCTGGAGACTCACCTGGTTGTCTCTGGACTGCTGAGGATTCGTCACAGGAAAGAGAGAGAGAGAGAGAAAGCAAAGACAAGTCCTGCATTAGCGACACACTTCAGCTGCTTTTGCATGTGTCTAAAACATGCAAAACATAACACACACTTCTAAGCAGCTCCATGTAAGGAGCAAAGAGCTGCCCCTTGACATGCCAGATCAAAACGAGAACTCCAGTATTACCTGTGGAGAGAAACACATACAGTTTCATCTGTCCCATCTTTTTCAGGGGAATCAGATCAGCGTTACACGTTTGCAAACAACTCTTTCACCTTTAGAATATTGTCACAGTAACACATAATATTCTGCATCTTGTATCGCACAGAGTGCCTCACATACACGAAGAGGAGACATGAATCCAGGAGGATTTATGGTGTTGTGAGGATTGTGGATACTGGGATGCTCCTTCTCAGACCAACTTCCTTTTCTCCTCCACCTCCCCTCTTGCCCCTTTAATCCAACCCCCCCCGTCTTTTTCTGTACCGCTGACCCAAATTCAACACACCCCTTGTTGTTTCTCAGGGGAACACTCACTGAGGGCTTCCTGTAATTCGCCGTACGGTTGCGACAAAAAAAAAAAAGCCACACATTAGTCTTCTGTTTCTTTCAGCAAACATCCTCACCAGGATCTCAACCGTGGATGACGTCTTGGGTATCAAACATGTCCGTCTGATTTAGGGCACACGAAAGATCAAGTGAATTCAGTCTCTGCTATGTCTGTCTCTTCAGTCTCTGAATTGCTACTTGAGTATTGAGAGATCTCTCAAATCAGAGCCCCTCAAAAGCACCAAGGACAGACATACAATAGCAACATTGAACGAGTCTTAAAACAGACTACAGCGCCGGTTCTCATAGAATATAATTGATAATAGTGTGATTCAGTGCTTTGCCTTGATCCCTGTTCACAGAGGCCTGGCCTGTTTCCCACCACTGGATATAACTGAGGATTTTCATGCTGTATCTTTGTCTGTGAAAGCATTAAGTCCTTGTGAAATGAGAAATTTTACAATCTCAGCAAAGGACATAAAAATCGTTCGAGAGGAGGCGCGGAGAGACAAATGCAGTTGGAAGGAGCCGGTGAAGGCGACGTGAGCTTTTTTCCTGTCTCTGTCTTCGGGGAGTCCAAAATGGCTGCTGCTTCTCCTCCCACACGAGAAGGATGACATTGGTAGAGGAAAGGGAAGGACGAAGCAGCAAACTGGGGGAGGGGGGGAGAGATAGTGGCCAGCTGATGGACAGCAGCACAGATCCAGTTCTTGAAAACTGGACTGGGGGGGGGGGGACTTAAGACCCGTGAAAATATGTGCCTGAATGAGCAGGGACACGTTTTTTTTCTCTGACTGTGCAAACGCTGGTGCTCAGTAAGCGTGCATATGCTGTGTGTGCGTGTTAAACGCTCAGTTTCCCATGTAGATAAAACCCTTTCTCTTGATGCGACAGCACCCAGAACAAGCCAATGTGCAGTGGAGGACATGTGGTCCGAGCGTAATCCTCTGCTCTATTTTACCAGCAGCTTCACCACTCAAATCTAAACATAATTTTAAGCTTGGGCACTATGGCACAAATGCCCTCTGCACTGGAATCAGGCAAGTCCCTGCACCAGTTTTCCTTTTTTTTTCCCCCCTGACCTACTTTTTATAGTAAGATTATTGTAACTGTCATTTTTTTTTTCATGTCTCTTTATTAATCCCCAAAGCTTAGCCTGAAGGCGCCATTTTAGCACTTGCTTAACAGTTTGCTTGTCCTTGCCTTCAATTTCTAGCCTTCAATCAAACCAGTGAATTTTTTTTTTGAGGCAAAGGGTGCCTTAAACCACTCATTCCAAATGCAGGATGTGGGATTGCAATGGGGGGGGATTGTTTTACATATTCATTAAACAGTCCAGTGCAGCTCTTAATAACCTTGACCTTATGCATATCTCATTGTAGCTGGAAAAAAAACCCTGAGGTATTCAAGAGACTTCATAATGTCAAGCCCATTAATTTAATTAAGCAGAATGAGGGGCAATATCAAGATCATTACTATAACGGATATTGATTTTTCCGCAGCTACTAACAAGACTGGAATGAAGTTTATATCAAGTTAAAAAATGACTCTACAGAATATAGTGGTTTAAATTATTTCAAGACAAAGGGCTGAAGCTACGGAGGCCCAAGTCGACACATGCGGAAAGTGAATGATGAGTGGTGTCTAATTTCAGCTCGTTGCCCTGACACAGTTACACTGATGCATCCTCACATATGAGGAGAGACTGAACATGTGCTTCATAAGGGCCAACTGTTTGTGGTGCTAAGCTTCTTAGCTGTGCTGGATGCTTTGGAGAAGGGCTGCAAGAAATGCACACCAAAAACGTGGCAGACAGTGTGGCAATATGGATGATTTTTCGCAAGTGTCACAAACAGGCTGTACCCTACTTCCCTATTTTCTCATTTGTCAGCACACGTTAATTCTGCCCACTTTTAGCATTTTTTCCCCTCCTCTAAGCCAGTGGGCTAAGAGGCTACCATTAGGAATACAGCTGGCAAAATGCTTCCAAGGCCCAGTCCACTCATTCAGTCAGCCATCTGCCCATTTTAACGAACAGCTCCGGGGCCTTGCTGCTCCACGTCTTATGCGTTTGTGCGTATGTGCACGCGAGGCTCGGGCCGTGCAGCTTGATAATGTAAAGTATAAATATTCACAGGTTTGACAGATTGCTTTCATTGTTCATTATACAGCGCTTAATCAACAGTGTGCCGACAAAGACAGGTGTGCTTAAGCGAGCGTTCACGTCTGACGTCATCCAAAATGGAGAAAGTGCGATTGCTCTGAATAACCCCTGAAAAAATGAGGTGCTTGGGGTTGTTTTGAACAAGTATGAAGACACTTGTAGGTTTAACAATAAAGAATCCCGCGTTAGTTTGGCAGTCGGCGGTTTGAACTGACGGTGTTTTTTTGTGCAGGCATTTTCCAAGCAAATTAGCCATTTCTGTTCTCATTATCCTCCTAATTATGGTTCCCTGTCTCTGTGGCATAATGAACAATCAGTTAATGGGAAGGCAGAAAAAGGCGGCGGTCATTTCAGCTGGGGAGCTAACATGACTACCCTGTCAGCTCGGCTCTTTTATTGCTTGAAAACAGAAGAAGACAAAGAAACGGTTGGTAAATGCGTGTCTACATGTGACAGAGACACTGACAGAGAGGAGGAGGGCAGGAGTTGGGTTCTTTTTCCAACAGCTGACCTCCTTGTATAAATTTGGGTACAACTTGCCAGTGGTGAATTCACTCATCACACTTGCTCCGCCTCGGGGCTGAGACGTGACCGTCTCTGTCCCTGTCCAAGCTGTCTGACAGAGTCGCAAGCACACTCTTAAAATCTTGGTTGTCATAACATGACTCCTTCTGTCAGCTCTCGGACCAACGGAGCACCTCCTCCTCTCCCATCGACTGTTGGACAGAGGCAACGAGCAAATGGGATGAAGCGGAAAGGGGGCATGTCCAGCCCGTCCGCCTGACTGCTCTGCAACCAGCACATCGCGTGCTGTCCTGAGCAATGCCACAGGCTAGCGCTCGAGATTCCAGCTCCAAACAGCTTCATTTGAGCAGCAAATGACGGAACATCCTATAAAACTAAACGCAGCATGAAAATGTGAAAATGCTTATTCTAAATCCCGGCTTCCTTGGTGACATATTATAACATCTTCGCTGTATTAGGCACAGTTTAAAATAGCTTGCAAGCACTACAGTAGCATTCAGTGAGCATTCCCCTGATTTTTAGCCAAATGGAGTCATCCCCAAAGCATATCAGTGTGATTTAACCAGGCAGGAAGTGGGTCAGCAGTGGAGGATATTTGACGTGGGTCTGTTCACACAAAATCATCATTTACAATCAACACATTATAAAGAAAAAGAGATAGGAATGTAGGGTTAAAGTGAAATTGTGTATTCTCCGTATTACTGGCATGTTATTCTTGGCATCAGCTGGCATGGATCTTAAGGCTAGAGGGTGTGGTAAGTTTTGAAAGGCATAGGTTTTAACATTAAGCAGAACTCAACCAGCAGCAGCGGAACATAAAAGTAGCTCACTGTACTGTACAAGGAAGATTGTTGGGGTTGTTTTTTTTTGTATTTTCTGGAGAGGGAGGGAAGGACCAGTGGCAAACTGTGTCCTGCATGATATGATCATCTTAAAAAAAAAAAAAAGAAAACTCAGTGTGCCCACATCTTAAAAGGTGTGGAAATCGAACAGGGAGAAGAATAATAGAGAGTAGAATAATGTGAAAGTGCTGCATCTCATTACACTCCACTGAAAAAGAGATGACCTTGGCACAGAAGCAGAGGAAAAACAGATAAGGCTGTTTCTATCCAAACATTGTGTGTACCTTCAGGTCCCTGTACCACCGAGCAAAGGCTGAACACATTCAATGGAGAGAAGAGAACTGAGTATTGTAATTTTAGTCATGTCAGCTAATACCAAACCCAACGCTTCCTCATCAAAAGTAATGACTGTGAAGGAAGAGGAACTGCTGAGCACATCACGTCCAATTCAACTCCCACATGAAATGCGGAGACTTTTCTAAAAGAAGCTGTAAGATTAACAACCCACTAAAAATATATTCTGATTCTATGAGTTTTAAGCCACACAACATGAGATGTTTGAACTACATTTGTGTAAATATGAGGCAAAAAGTAAAAACTGTATACCTGGAGGCTGACGGCAAACCTGCTGGTTAGTAAATTTGGAAGGAATGCCTCTGAATTCTTTACAAAGATTTGAATCAATATTCAGCACTTGACACTCTGGAGTTAGCACTCTTACCTTCTGTGCAGTATCGACCTACATATCCAGTTTTGGAGCAGTCACAATAGGTTTCTCCATCTGCCAGTGAGCAGATCCCGCCATTCTCACAGGGATTCTCTGTGCAAAGGCCCATCATCTCTAAGCGAACTTTCTGACTATTGATGAGTGTAGGCAGCCGCTTACTCCCATAACTGAGGTCTGTGATAATTCCCTTGAATGGTGGTAGCTCACGGACAGAGGGCAGAGTGATGGCCGAAGTGCGGATGTCCCCCGGGAGCCCTCCGAGGAAGAGGTCGCTGACTATCTTCATGAACTGTCGCTGGGGTCGCACCTCCTCCATTTTGGTCTTGCCATCCACGGCCAAGCCAGTCCGCAGATTGTGCCGGTTGATGGCAGCAAAGTGCCAGCGACTGTCGTTGACCGTCTTGTCAGAGGTGATGGTGGTCTCAGCGCAGTCGATGCTGACGCGAAGCTGCAGCTTTCCTGACGATACCGTGAGAAGCAGAAAGTCACAATATCCGCCGTCGTCAAAGTAGAGCAGCAGGCCTTCTGATTCTGATGTCTTGAACTGAAACGTCAGGTCACTTCTGGAGCTGGCGTCCCAGCGCACGTAACGAGCCCACTGACCTCCAGAGCCAGTAAACTCCAAGCCTACGCTCAGGCCCAGCATGGTACTTAGCAGCAGGAGGACATGCCCAGGTAGGCTTTTGGGATTCATTGCGGAGAGTAAAAAGATGCACCAGAGGAGGGTTAGAACTGGAGATATATCCTCAACGTGATAATGACATCTGATTATGGCTGTGTTCCAGGATTTATCTGCTGAATGTTATATTCCACATAGATAATTTTACAGCGGAGCAGAGAATGCAATATCCGTTTAATATTTATTTTGAGGCAGCTCTAATGCTGATAATGGAGGGAATCGAATCTTCTCAGCCAAGTCTATGCAGAGATATATATCTATGACGAAATATCCAATTTCCACAAGACATGGACAGGTGAAAGTGCTAAGATGAAGGTGATCCTCGGTGTGCTTTGTCAGTGATTCAGAGCTGCATCTTGTGATTTTTCTTTGAGGCGACTTCCTGGATTGAAGCACATAACCTTCACTGATGGTTCACTCTTGTGCCCCATGGCTTGATCTTCAGCTTCAGACACACTTTGGACAGAACTGTAGAAAAAAACAGATCACAAGAAAAATTCATGTTTTTCATTGTCAGTTTGCATGACAAAGACGCCATCTGCAAATAGAATAAGTGATTTATTTCACTCATAATCAATGTATTAACTTATAAATTGTTAGATCTGCAAGAAATACATCATTTCTAAAACATAAAAATATTTTGATTGACTACTAATTATTTTAACATATATTAGGTTAATTAATTCAGTTCAAATTAAAATTGTTATTAAAACGAGCCAGAATGGATGACGCAGTGTAAGTTTTGTGCAAACAAGTTAATAAAAATATATACTAATGCTTTACAGGTAAGCTGTCTGTGGGTTTAGATCAAGCTGTAAGAGGATACTGAGAGCAGTCAATGCAGATTTTACTCTCCATGTGACCATTAATACCACTAAACGTTTTTTATGCAGGGATCCATTTCTACCAACAACCCATTTTATTTAAAAATCAACTCAAATAATCATCAGAGCTTTTAAAGCCTTGATTGGAGAGTTAAATTCCCAGATAATGCCACCAGAGTACAGAAATGTTGAAAGTAAAAAAACATCGAGTCGACTTCTGTTGCTGATGTGTGACGGGTGAAAATCCATTGAGGTGAGCCAGAACATGTGTTAAGCCTCAAACGTTAGCCTGCTATCTGTGAGGGCCTGCAGGGATCCTTATAAATATGACTAATTATCCAATGCCACTCTCTCTCACACACATTTGCATGTCTTTGGGGGATTACAACCATAAACAGCTTTTCAGAAAGATGTTAGAATGGCAACACTTCATATTCAAATCTCACCTCATCTCACTTATTAACATGATTTAAATTTCCTTCCAGTGAATACATGTCTGAAACCTGGATGAATATTAACATACTCACTCGCCCTTGTTTGCCACACCTGTAGTCAGTTCTGTTTAAATTTGCTCAGCAGAGCTAGAAATGATTCACATGGTGAAACCTTATATGTGTGTGTACTCTTCCAGCCATTTGCCCCTGCAGTTGTTTTGGCAGTGGGCTGCCCACCAGACATTGTCCGTTCATGACAGCAGCACAGAACCATGCAACACAATAGGGCCTTTAACCACCTGCCCTGAATAGTTAATCTTGCTGCAGCAGGCCAGCTATTGAATTCTAGTAACTGATACCTATGCTAATGCACAGTGTGTACGCATGTGTGTGTGTGTGCAGGAGTGTGTGTCTCTGTGACAGCACTGGGTTGCCGGGATGGATCATTGTCTTAAAAAGGACTTGTACGGACAGAGGAGAAGTTAAATGGTTCTGTGTGGTGAAAATAACCTTGAACACAACTGTGTCCATCCAACCTCACCAACTGTAGAGATGCACCGTGTAGCCTTTCAATAACAACTGCAGGATATGGCCATGAAACCTGAGATACAGGTCTCTTATGAAACTGGCCCTGGCCTCTATTAAATTAACACGACTTATTGTGTGTATTGCCTAACTGACGTATCTGGTGTCCCTGTCTGCCAGTGATGTGACAGGGAGAGCTAACAATGCCAGACTGTTCTCTGTCAGCTTATTAAAGCACTTACGGGAACTATTTTTCCACATATTAAAGGACTTGCCGTGGTGGCATAATTGCTTTGGTCATGTGATGCTGGCAAGTTCTTCGGTAGTCAGAAGGCAATGTTAAAACAAAGCTCAAATGGTGATTGCTTTGGATTGATGACAGAAGTGAAGTGTGAAATATGGTACTATACTGTGTTGTTGTTGGGTGTGTCAATCATTTCAAGTCAGGATATGGACCAAAATTCAATCGGATACTGAAAAACCATGAATGGTGACAGAAACAGCTTCAAGCAATCAGCAGAAAGGATCGAATCTCAGACTTACACGATCGTGTTTGTGGAGTTAATTTTCTATCAGGTTTGAAATGCATCAAACATCATCTCAGAAAAATGTGTTTTTTGAATGGTTTTGGAAATGATAACGTTATGTTGAATCAATAAAACCAGTGTAGATCTCCTCTGTATGCTTTTAGATTTTCGTTTGCAGCAATGGAAATCTATAAAGATACAATTTATTAAAATATTAAAAATCATACACTGCCATACAAGGTTAGTGGGGCTTATCTTTCAGATGCTGAGATCGGATCACTTTCGTTTTCAACAGACAAAATGGCAATTTGTCGTCAATCTTATGATTGTGACCACTGTTAACATATTTATAGGCCTTTAAAGACTTAAATGCTCACATAGAGTCATGGGTAAACTGTCCCAGGGTGTCAATCAGATAGAAAAACATATTGGTAAAAGTTACTTCAGGCCAAATGGTTGGATCTTCAAGCAATCCATCCATCCATCCATCGCTTCACTTTGTTATCACTGGCCCTTGTTACCTTTTGCCTACCTCTACAAGAGACATGACATCACTTCCATAAACACATGGCAATTCCTATAAGAAAATTCTGGTTACAATAACATCACTTGCAAAAAAAGAGGCTAGCTTATATTCATTCACCTGACATTTGATACTTATAGCTCTATCAGATGTCCATACCCCCCAATAGTTAACTTGAAAACTCTCCACCTGCTAGCTAAGCCTGTAGGCTGAGCTAAATGAGGCTAATGTGGTGAAACGTCCAATTTCACAGGGAACGTTTTACTCACACTTTTCTTCCATAACAGGCTTGTTATGAAAGATCCCCTGTAGCTAACCCACGCCTGACAGGACCCTCAGCAGTCCTCAGTCTGGAGGGCAATAAACTGATAATTAAGAGGATATTTTTAGCTAGCTAAAGGAGTACATGTACTAGCATAAAAAAGCTATTATTTCTCTGCTAATACAAAATGTTAGTCCAGACACCTCAGATGTATAGTTAAATATTGAAATCTTGACAGCTTCAACCCTAAGCAGTCACATTAGCTATCTTTAATTCTTATTATATCTCTTATTTCTTATTTAGCCCTTAAACAGGCAGGAGTGGGATACAAACATTTCAAAAGCTGCTGAGTCACACCACAAACACTTTAATGCCGTTTTTTCTTCATCAGCATACTAAGACAATAAGTAGTAGTTTATAAATACTACTTATGAATATAAATTCAAAAGTAGTTTTATGAATTTATATTGTTGTTTAATTGAAATAACTATGATTAATATGTAATTACTTGCCCTCTGGTCAACAGCCCTGCACAACTGGCGGCCATGATGATTTCTGATCAGGCTGACGAAACGATGACAGATAATCTGAACCAAATCATGTCACCTAGATACTAATAACAGACAAGACTTCTGATGAATGATAACTTGATTGGGAGATAACCTTAAACCATAGAGGTAAAAAAAAAAAAGAAGCCCCTTACAGGATGCTAAAGAGGTTGTATCTCCTGGTGCCTGTTCAAGGGTTATGACGGAGTATGTATTTATGTAAATATGCTAGAAAGAATATTTTCCAGCATCAAAAGGTTGAATATAAATAACAGTTAGAGCAGGAAAGGAGATGACCTGCAAGTGATACCATCACTATGCATAAATGATGCATTTCGATGCTGTGGATTTATTGACATGTTTTGTAATACATCCTAGCCCCCATCACACACTGGAGACCCCTCTGTGCCCTGTGATCCCTGTCCGTCAAAAACTGCAGCCTGGGGGAACAATGTAATTCCACATCAGTCACAGCAGACAAGGGTATCTGACATTGGGATTCAGATCTGCTACTGCTAAGACTAGACAAAATGAGGTCCAGGGACCACCAAGGGGGCCTTCTGTGGGCAGGAAGCGGTCACCGGCCAAAATGTAGGAAAAATAACCTACTATAAGTGATCACTCAGCATTTTCATTCAATGACAAAGTGTGTTTGGATCTCTAAAGCAATTAAACACAAAAATCTAAAATCAAATGGCTCCTCTGCACAAATAAAACTTATACAGGTATGGAGAGACGCGAATGTCCATTTTAACAAACTTCCTTAGCAGCTCAATTTTAGCACTACCAGACATTAATAGTCAGAGAATGAATAGACACGTTTGTTGTCTGGCTGTGTCCCTGTGCAGAAATTGTGATGTTACTGTTACATACAGCAGTTTCGCAATGAAATGTAGCCTATAGTCTATATTGTTAAATGCAAGGAATAGCTCAGGAAAGGCTGTTATTTCTATGTACATTAAATATTATTATATTGGCTGAAATCCATAGAGAGAACAAACCCCGCAGTAAAGTCATAGAGTAAATAGTGTCTGCAATAATTTTAAATTATATAGTTACTATTTAATACAGGGATTAGTTAATCACACGCAGACATGCTTTCGCAAAATGAGTGCAATAACCCAGGGTATCATAGATCATAACTGTAATTTTGATCAAATGGTAGAATATTTGACATCGTGGAGAAACTAAATCGTTTAAAAGCGACCAGAAATCCGACCTGCAGCCTTGCACTGATAAATAAAACAACGGGTAATATTTTCCAGCAGCGCTGCAGCTTTCCCTCCGCTCCACGCACGGTGGCAGTCTGACTGTTGCTCAAGGACTCGAGCCTTTGCTTTTAAAAATTACGAAGCTAAATTTGAACAGGAGTCGATTTTACATTCGCAGTAAATTGTAAGAAGTTCCGTCAGCCCCTGGTTACGTGTTTAAGGTATAATGTACTGAGCTCTTCTCACTGAGAGACGCGATTCGGTGAGCTGAAACTTTGCGTCTCATTGCTCGTCACTCATTCACCACAAATATATATGTCACCAATTCAGCACTAATAACTCATCGTGATCCTTTCAAATGTGGTTTTCCCTAAAAAATAAAAAAAATAACTCGCTCTTATGCGCTTAAACTGCGCGTAAGAGCTTCCAGAGTAATCATCCAAACCATACCATTGCGCTTTAATCCACCATCTCAGCCAAAACTCACATATTCCACATTAGATTCAAAGAAAAGGGAAATTATTGCAGGTCAAATTTCAGCATAAATACCTTCCCGTAACACATATAGTGCGAGGAGCGTGTTAAATATAAAGAAAAGACGAATAGCCCAGTTTTTATTTGCTCTTACCTTTTCGTGCAGAGAGATGATTCCGGACGGATAGAGCCTCTGTGGATAAATATCACAAATTATAATAATCCAGACCACAATTCCACGCAGAGATAGTGATTTTAGTGAGATGCTGGTGATGCTGGTGACGAGAAGGTTATTATAAGTGAAGCTCCGTGGAGGGAAAGGCAGCTCTCCTTCTTCCCTCGGCTCAGAGAGCGCGCATCTCTCAGCTCAGCTCACTCAGCGCAAATGATGATGGGCCCCTGAAATTCTCCCACACCGACGCTCTGACCCGCCTTCTACACAGTGATCTCCACAGAGGGGGGAAAATTCAAATTGGAGAGGAAGAATAGCCCCTCAGGACAAATTACCAATAATGAAAACTCCTTGTTCCTTATTATTATGTGGCCTTTATATCTAGTTTCCTGTAACATAATACTATTTGTGGGCTGAAATTGCGAAAAGGACAGGGCGCACAGGGCGCAGAGACCTCATACACGTCATGTTCCCTCTGTGTGACACTAAATTTCTATCTATTGAACAGCCATTAGTATCCGTGATGTCTGATGGTTTAGTGTGGTTTGTCGCGTTTTTCCATGAGGCTGACTTCAAGGTTTACAAAGGTGAAGGTGCCTTAAAGCTTAAGTTTTGCTTGCCCTGCCTCTGGTGGAGGGAAGGTGGCCCTTGGAATGGGGAAGGTGGTCATATAGGATTTTTTTTTTCCTGCAGTCTTTGCAGTGGCATGCACTCTCAGAGTGTTTGATTGTGAATTGCATGTGCTACTGTTGAGTTTGCATCAGAAGTTCAGCACCCTGGACAGCACCCCAGCATGGAGTCTACATGGGCAGCATGCAATACTACAACACTGTAGAGGGTTCAGCACCTTGGACAGAACCCAGGGCTTTTGCATGTTACCCCAGCAGCCTGAAGGATTATGCAGAGAGGAGAGGAAAACTGCACATCAACAGGTTCTTAAACCCAGTTGATAATAATAATCTTGCACTATATGCTATAACATAGACTATGGTATACATTTTGTATTATGGGCTGCCATGTCAAGTTTGGAAATAGAGGAAGAGACACCAATCCTGTGAAATAATGGCACCCAATCCAAGACCCAGAAGCTGTATGTTTGTTATTTACTTACTTCCTCAAATGAATGTTTTGCAATAAGGTCTAAAAGGTGAAATGTCTCATTTTACAGTCTTACTGTAAACCATTCGTCACTATTATTTTTATCCTGCCTTTCTCATCTACAGGTAGGCTGCTGCTGCTGATGATGATGATTGTTCTTGTTGTTACATAATACTAATCTAAAAACAGAAATTACAAAGTGATACAAGAGGCAAAGACAAAACAGGAACAACCTAAAATAATGCATCATGAGAGGATTGAAACAACTAGAAAAAAAAATCAAAAGAATGAATAGATTTGTAATATCCAATAAGATATTAAACAGCATTAAAACAGCAGAGCTGAAAATTGTCTGGATTAAAAACGACTGCATTAAAGCTAAATTTAGCAATACTAATGTCTGCAAGCAGTCTTGAAGATGCGCCTCGGGAGCTTTAATGTTGAGTCTAGACCGAGGGTGAGTCAGTGAGGTCCTGCCTGGGGGTTTTGATCTGATCTCTGACTTTTGAGGACTCAAGAGATTGCACTTGCAAACAATGGCAAGATGCTAAATCTGGAGACACACTGATTCTCTCTCTTTGGCACCAGTTCAAAGCCTGGCTGATGCACTGAGAAACAGCTTGAGGCATTAGAGTGACTTCTGACTGTGGCAGGGTGAGAGAGAGATTAGAAGAAAGTCATCAATGGCCTTATCTTGTTCTCTGTAAAGTAAAACTTGGATATACCATCAAGAGCTGAAACATTCTGGAGGTAGTGCTGCAAAAACAGTTAGAATTGTGTGATCGAATTGTAAAATGGTTGAGACGTACAACAGTTTGTGTATGGAGGTATTACCTAGGACCTTGTGCACCCAGTTGGATGTTTTTAGGTATTTGAGTTGATGTGAGTTAAGAATACAAAGACATATAAATCATGATATGCTTAACGGACTGCTCCTTGACTCTAGTGTTACAATATGATGCAATAGGATATACTTTAATGTCCCCTCAGGGAAATTTGTCTTGGACTCAAATGCTGCGCACATTGATGCCTCCACAGTTGCGGCACAACAGACCACACATGAACAAGACAGAATCCACTAAACCACATCACAACAGAAATTGTGCATAATCCATATTGCACATGGAAATATTGCACATCCATAGCACATGACACATGATGCACACACCTGACAGTAAAACACC
Organism: Chaunax sp. Z400; assembly: GCA_037577475.1. Taxonomy (NCBI): domain Eukaryota; kingdom Metazoa; phylum Chordata; class Actinopteri; order Lophiiformes; family Chaunacidae; genus Chaunax; species Chaunax sp. Z400. Next base: position 16,245,587 of record CM075202.1, on the reverse strand, counting down.
ATGAAACTATTGCACAATCCCCACAGCCCCAAGCAGCATTGTTTAAAAGTTTGATAGAGTGAGGAACAAATGAGTTTTTAAAATGGTTGAGTTTACAGTGGGGAACTCGGTATCGTCTGCCAGAGGGCAGGAGCTTGTATTCTATACGTAGAGGATATGTGAAGGGTCGGTCAATATCCTCTGAGCTTGCCTAAGAACAGACTGCTCATATATCGACTGGACGGGCTGGTACTCATTCCTCCCCATCACCTTCATGGCGGTGTGTACCAGACGAGCCAGCTTATTAATTAATGTTGACCTGTAGAGACAAGTCAACTTGGACCGTTATCATTCTTTTCATTAGATGTAATGAGATTAAATCTTATGAAGAGCACCCAAAGAAAGTCATCCAGAGTAACTAAATGCATGCATATGCTTTGGCTGCATTTCTAAAAGAGAAAACATGAAAAAAAAAAAAAAGGATTGTGTCTAAATCATGGCTATGAGGTGACTCTGCAGGTCATGCATGTCGATGAACCCAATAAGTCTATTATAGTAACAGAATACATTGAACAAGACACAGGATCTGAGCCAAGACAGTGGAAAACTAGAGATACTCACTGACTGCTAGAGGAGGCGAATTACAACGGTGTGATGAACAGTGTTAAATGAGGCACTGAGGTCTAATAAGAATCAAATGAAACAATCTCCTGCATCTGTTGTGAAATTGAGGCCATTTGTTTCTCTGAATGGGGCTGCAGGGCTAAAACAATATATGTGCTGCATTGAAATCCTGACCCTATAATTGATGAGCACTTCTATTTGTTGTTAAAATCACTATTATTGGTTTATCTACTGTAACTAGTAGGAGTATATTGAAAACAATTACAGGCATCAGTGCAGGACAGGAAATCTTGGCTAATACGCTAAACATCAAAACATTCAAGTACAAATGTGCCACACTGATGTTAAAATGATAATGATGATAGCATTAATGAATTTATTTGGAAAGTCTGGTCAGGTTACTAACAGTTCAAGATTGACTTCTGAATGAATCCTGATAAATATGTTATTTGTTGTTGTGATAATTTTTAATCTTCTGATGCAATTAATGTCACACCTGAGTTTTTCGCGCTGACTATTTCAGGTTACCAGTGTATCAGCAGGCTGATCCGTGGGCTAAATATTAGCGCTAATCCGGTGACATATTTGAAAGGTCTTAGGCTCAAATTAAAACACAGCAGTGATGAGAAGATCAGCCAGCAGTTCTCTCAATAGCAAAGACAGACAGTTAAGAGGAAGAGTGGGGCAGAGCGCTCCATAGGGTTACATGCTAAAATTAGTGACCTACTACACAGAGCATGGCCAACCCTCATAAAAATGTACGCATGACAAATGAAAGGATTTCTCCATCAAATTAATTAAAATCAAAGAAATAACATCTGACGCGCCCTCAGTCTCTCACACAAGGTTTCATAGTCTCCTTTCCTCTGTACTAAAATGCATAATAAATGACTTGTAACCCTTTTATAAAATCTTCAAACTGAATTCAACACAAGCCTCTGGTTTACTTTGATTGCACCCCGAGCTACTTCTTCTGTAATCATGAAATGAATTTCGAGCCGCCACAACAACTGCTGTAATATTTACGATGTATTAGATACGATATGCTGCAAAAAATATATGAATCATGGATGAAGCGTATTTCTCCTGCATGTAGACTGGTGTGGGACTGTGCTTAGTCATCATACAGAGGAACTGTGTGCAGCAGTTGTGTTGTATACTGCTATGACATGTGAACATGATCTGATATGCAGGACATGACAGGTTGACCGATCAGTCCGGCCGGGATTTCTCACTTGTGACGTGTCGCCTGACATGTCTTTAGTTTTATCTCTCTATGGCTGCTTTAGCATGGCTGAGCACCTAACAGCAGACAAACACCATAGCAACTAGATGGTGAATATAGTGGAGCGTTTAGCAGCTAAACAGACCCATATTTCACCCAGGAGATGATGGAGACCAAAAAGGAGCAAAAACAGAAGACTTAAATTCCCCAAGTGGTTTGAAACATGCCTTCATATGAATGATGCATTTTTTTAATGGCGTGTTCACAACTTGTTTCTGCTGCCCCGGGACACAAACAGCAATGCAAGGTTTAAAATTCAGAGCCTAACAAGCTCTACACTGTGGTACAAGAATAATGCTGTTTGTTTATGTCACTATTTAGTGTATATGGCTACATGGATCATCAGCTGGTGAGTGTGTGGGTCTTTTGCCCAGGAGACAGAGCTGTAGCCTCAGTCTCTTAGCGAGATTCTATTTATGTCGACATCAAGCTCACAACTTTTATTGTAAAACAACTTTGACAGGATTCTTGTTTTCATACAAGTTACAGAAAATATAACAAATCAGCATATTTCAACCAATTCATGGATCAAATGTCACATAAATTAGCAAATCAGCAAGAAACTGGTTCAAATGATTTATAATTTTGAGTGACAAATATTCAGTCATCGTCCCTGAGGCATTTCTTATTTTCTTCCAGGTTTATTTTCTAGATATTGGACCCTCTCTCAGCACACAAACACACACAGTCACTTATCTTTAAAGAAACCATTAACTCTTCACATCAAGGATTTTCACCATCCACCACTCTCTAGATCACTGGCCTCATGGCTCCACTTTCTGACCTGATAGTGGGAGGTTTGGAGTGGAGTTTGATCTCCGGCTGACTCCTCTCTGCATGATACTAACTGCAGTCCTGCACTAAGGTGTGTGCAAAGCCTGCACTTACCTCAGATAGAGCAGATGAGCTACTAGCCTATTACCCTTCGGTTTGAAAAAGGCTTATTCCAAAACCACAGATAGATGACTCTCTACCACTATTGTCCATATGTGTGCGCTTACTATGCACACACTATTCATTCTCCTCTGATTGTCTCCATTGTTGAATTACTCATTTAATGGCTCTGCATTGAAAATCATGTTTCTGCCAGAGCTGCAGCGTATGCATATTCCACGGGTGTGTGTATATCTTTTTGAGGGAAAACTGGTGCTTACATAGGCTGTAAAATAAAGCATGTTGAAGAAGATTGACATTAAGGACAGCTGAAAGAAATAAAGCAACCAAGAGGCAATTGTTCTTTTACCGTTTCACAGTTTGTTTTTATCAAGGCTTTGAACCTGCTCTCACAGGGACGTTCAATAAGCTGCAGATTGTTCTAAAGATTTTCCTATGTCTACGGTGCAAAATAGGAAAAGGCTGTTTGGATTCCAAGTAAAACCCTGTTACGTGAAAGAACAGTCACAAAGTCAAATGAGGCAGATAAGACAGGAGATGCCACTTCAGATGAAACAGGATACTATATTGAAATAGGTAAATTCTATTCAATATGGCTTTGTGAGTACAAATGCATCCACCATGCAGTCTACATAGGCTAGTGGTGAGTGATGCTACAAATTGATTAGGACGTTGGGTTTCTAATACATCAAATGTTGTATAGATATATAGATTTATATATGCAAAGATGTACAAAGTAGGGACAATGCGCATAAAATTAACTTGTAATATATTCATGACAATAAATTATTTATTTTAAACCAATTAGGAAGTTACAGCCAGGAGACAGTTAGCTTGGCCTAGTATAAGGACTGGAAGCAGGGAACCAGCACGCCTACATTTGAGTGAAGGTAGCGAAATCACCCCACCAGGAAATAAATATCATTTACAAACAAATCATAAGATTATGTCTCATTTGAACAAAAACTGTACAGGTGACAAGTTTTGATTTTACAGCCTTTGTGTGCGATCATTGAGGGTGAGAAGTGTCCATCATTCCACACTCAATTTATGGGTTGATATTGAGTGTGCCATCCAGGTACTCATAGTATGCTGCTTTTTGACATACTTAGTAGTGTGAATGCACTTATACACTCAAACTGGCCAGTTTGAGTATGGAAGTATGTGATTTGGGACACAGCATTAGTGTTGGCATGAAAGCAAAAAATGTCCCCCGTTAAATTTGTTAAATGCTCATTCTATCGACAGCCTGACACAGACCTTTATGCTAGTATGCTAACTGTCCCAATACCCCCCCACACTCACACACCACCACCACCACCAAAGTTGGGCATGCTAGCATTATCCGATTCCCACTATACTGAAAGCCCAAACAATACATTTATACAAGCCTGCTGCCAGTGGGCACCACCTGCTGTGGTGCAATCAATAATCCATGAGGATCCTAATAATGTTGTCTAATGGTTTTGCACCTCCACTCTGGAGGTCACACACGTGCGCGCGCGCACACACACACACACACATACACACACATATACCAATTGATTCTGATTGATCCTAATTGTACCTATTTTACCACAAATCCGAGCTGCCTGAATGCTTGCGTGACTGGCTGGCTGGTCACTTAAGGGGCCCTAAGTGGGTCAAAGTGATTACACTATCAAGAGCACATATTAGGATCCAATTTGGCCAGGTTGGGTCCTCAAACAGGCCCAGCCAACCTCCTTAATGGACATTCATTTATCTCCCGTTGTTTGGGAGCAGTTGCGTGCGAAGTGCGCAGCTTTGGTGCTAAGTAGAATGGATGTGATATTTAGATCAATAGGCCCGGCTTATGGGGAAAAATGTGATGGTATACAGATGATTAGAGGGTCATATTTCATTGTAAATGTCAGTGTAATGTAACCATCTATGCCAAGGGTGGGAGGCTGTGCATATACACCACGATGCTTACTGTAAGACTATATAGTGTAGCAGGAGCAACTTACAGTATAGAGCACAGCATGGAAAGGCACCTCTTCTATCTCTCCTTCTCACACTGGTGAGAATCTATTTGAATAATGAGGAGAAGCACCTGTCAGGCTTGGTTTCCTTGACACACGGACTATAGTCCTAACACCTTCATACATCTGAAGGGAGAGAGAGAGAGAGAGAGAGAGAGAGAGACAAAGAGCACACAAGCTGCACTGCAGGGCACCTGCACCTTTTTTAAAACGTATACCTCAGAGCTTGAATCGACAATTGCTAAATAGGTGTCACTGCTGTAATACTGCATCAATCACCAGCTCCGTCATGAGATTACACCTCACTCTCACCAGGCCACAGATTCAAAATATGTCATTTTCAGAACATAGAACATATTATGGCTCGTTGCAGAGTGCTTTTATCGGAAATTGAGCTTATATCTAGGATTCTGACATGTATTTTTGTAACATGCATGATCCCAGTGAACATTAAACTGTGAATTGCAACTGTTATGTGACAGTCTACCCACTGGGGTCTATAGGTGTCTTTCACTTAGTGAAAAGTGATTCTTTAGCTTTGACGCAACCACTCTCTGAGCCTATCATCTCAGTTAACCATCTGTGAAAGTACATACGTCCCCATTAACCTCAGACTAAGGTCCTCTAGAACTTTCTGTGCCATGTTTCATCTAATAAATAGATGTCTGCGCAGGGACTAGAAAAAAATGTAAATGATAAACACTATAGTCTAGACTTCACTAATAAGTTGCAGATACTTGTCATTGTGTTTTTCCAGGGATCAAAATTGTGCATTGCACTCCCGTTTGCACACTGACAGGAAATTATTATGTTTAGATTTTGAGACTCAAGTCAGACCAACAATACAGACCACTGATATTTACTTTATTTTATTATCTCCATGACAGATTTCAGTGTCATTGTTGGAAGATGAATGTTGCAAAGATCTTATCTTCTGCAATCGCATCGGCGGTCGTCAATACTGTCCACAAAACTTCTTAGTCTCTCTCCTGCTCTCATTTTCGAACAGAAATGAGGCGGAAAGGCTTTATTGTTTAGTCACTTATAAGATGACTGTAAATGTACGGTGCTCAGCCCTCATCACAAACATAGGATGCTGTGTTATGTGCAAATTTTCATACTCTATTTGAGTATATGATTTTAAAAGAAAAGGTTAAAAATTGCAAAGGCAAAGGTTAACAGTTCATTTAGTCATGATATCAAGGTGAGTGTAACCAAATTAAACATCTTGATATCAAAGTGATATATTGCTCTCAGTGTAGCATCTAACACCAAACAGGGAAAAGGTCTCGGTGAGACACACCAGCCACCTGGGCACCCGGACGCCTTGACACCTGGCAGGGCCGACTGTGTGATACTTACTGTAAGTGTTTCAGACTCTGGCCAGATGGTTGTGTGAGGAGAGATCACATAAACAGACAAACGTGTACTCGCAGACATATACAGTTTGGCATACAGTTGCCTCACGCAAATAATTAATGTGAGCCAGATGCACTGCGGAACTACAGTTTTAAACACACATATACAAATGGACACTGCTCGCATTTCTTGCATGTGTTGTGTTCTTTAAGAGGATTTTGCATGTGATACCAGACGTTATGCCTTTATATCACATTGAAATTTAATGTAGAAAGATAAATGTATGTTTCCAAAACTGTTAAAGCTTCGTGAGAAATGGCTTTTTTATTTACTACGAAAGAAAGAAAGAAAGAAAGAAGGTTCATCTCGGTTATGCAAACCTTTTGCGTGGGAAAAAGAGGGAGAAAGGCAGACACAGAAAAATACAACGAAGCCCTGTGCCCCTCAAAAACTACTTCAGAGACAGGGGGTGAAACAAAAGCAGGCACAGAAGGACAAACAAAGTAATGAAAGCTTGGAGAATTTTGAAAAAGATGACACATTTCTTTCATTTGCAGAGAGAACGACTGCTTATCAAAGCTGCATATAATATTATGCTGAAGCATGAGTCATTTTTGTCTTTTGTTCTTCCTGCAATTGTACTAAAAATCATATGGCACATAAATCATATGAACATTTCTTTATTTCCCCCACGCACACACTACTGTCACATGCTTTCAAGAGGGACACCATTTGTTTTTTCAGGGGTCCTTGGAAAAAGAGCTTTGATGCCATCAAGAGAAAGGAAAAAAAAAAAAAAGGACAGGCTCATTTCATTGAAGTCACCCCCCTTTGGAGGATAAAGGCAGTGAGAGTTAGAAGAGAGGAGAAGCCATTTTAAGCCCTTGAATGACTCTGAGGTTTGTTGGAGGTGTAGTGAGTTATCGAGGCAGAAATCCCACAGCTCCCAGTTGTGGAACTAAGGTGTTCTCCCAGCAAAACCAGGACCATCCTGGCTCTGTCTCACTAAGATCAGTTCTTTCATATTTCCCATCTTCATGGCAATCACTCGTGTCTCAGTCATAATGGAAGGTACAGCAGTCACTTCGACCCAGCAAGAAGGAGCCCCTATTATTCCCTCATTCCGTTGACGGATGATTCCTGGATGTGATAGCAAGAGAAGGAGGGAGAGCAACTTAATGCAGAGAGAGAAAGAGATAGAATATAAGGGAGAGGGGTATTGTTTAGGCGGCTAATGTTTGCTTTCAGATTTGAAATAAAGCTGGCAGGAGACAGATCAATCACAGCCAAGAGTACAAGGTTAGTATTCTGGGTCTGAGCAGGTGATTCGTCAATGAGCTGAAATGGAATTGGACATTCATATAGGATCGGTTATGAATATGGAGCCACGCAGTGACTTTGAAAATGGGAGAGTTCGGAATGAGGCGCTTCAGTAAGCCGCAGAGACTGCAGTGAGAACAAGTGTTGTAGTCTGGGAGGCAGCCATTTTTCATAGCCAGTGTCTAAATTCCCCAATGAGGGCCTGGGTTCACATCCTTTGGTATTTTATGTGCTGTGATTCTTCTTGTTCCGCAACACTGGCTCACTTATCAGCATCTCAGTGAGGAGGAGAGCCACTAAAGGTGTTATTCATCCCATATCCTGTGAAAATGAATGTGCTCATATGCTTGTGTTTGCACACTTAAAGGTCGAATACTTTAGGCTCTCTTAACACATTACTCAGATGTCGTATCTCTTTTGAAAGACTTAGTCGTGACTGTAATCATTCTTCCGTGTATATATACAGTGCACTGACCATTAAGTAGACTGTCCTTGAAAATACAATTGTGTTCAAAAATGCATTGAACACTTCAGCTAAAGCTAATATGAGGCTTCAGCAGTCAGAACTCAAATCATCATAAGGTATATCTGTCTTGTTGTTTCCCTGGACATCACTGCTGAGCTGCGACAAGGTGATATTTCCCAGCAGGTGAATGCTGGTTTGTTGCCTGGACACAGCACCAGCAATAAACCTACACACAAGTATTATGACTAAAAGAAACCCACTCGATTTGGCGACGTCAGATTGTGAACTTTTGAATATTTGCACAGAACAAAGATGCAGACAACAATATAGTGTCTCAAACTGTTTCACGGCCCATATGGAGAGGAGGACTGACTATAGAGGCTCTTTCAGTGGACATATTACATAAATGCATTAAAGTTTACATTTAAAAAAAATCCCTCTTTTAAAGTAAGTCTAAGTACAGAAACAAAAGAAATAAATTGAATGCGTAGGAAGACTCAAATCTAGCTATAAAGAGACTGTTATCATTATCATTTCATTCTATTTATTTATTTACTTCTATACTATGAAAATGCAGTGTTGTGTATCTACTGCTTTTTTTAATAATAATAATAATAATAATAATAATAAATGTCTCAACAAATTGACTGAAAATTTAAGTTATATTAATCTAATCAAATATAATGTGTTAATAGCAAGCTTGTTGGTAGTTGGATTGGGTTACATTTGGAGAGCAACAGGTTGGCTTCCCCCCTTGGTTTCCTTTATGCTAAGCTAAAAATAACCATCTTATAAGAGTGGAAGCAATCCTCTCATCCAGCTCTTGGCAATAAAATTAATAGATGTATTTCACAAAACTATTTCTTTAAAAGCCATTCAAACAAATTGAGAAATAAATGTTTGGAGAGATCCCAGACAGGAACCAAGTCTGAAACGGTTGGACAACAATACCACTGAGACACAATGATAAATTAGAGTGAGAGAATGGTGAGTAGACTCTAAAATGTATTTATGGCGGACAGCTGTGCAAGGAGGAGCAGGAACAAGAGGAAAATCTGAGGAAATCTGGTGGACAGGTGGGGAATGGCAAGGTCTGGAAAGTTCCATTATAAACAGCCCAGGGGAAGTGAGAGATGGAGCAGGTGTGAGCTTCATTAGTCTACAATATTATCAAGGAAGTGTTGATATTATGTATTATGAATTCAATGTTTTATTTTTAAGAGGAGAGTGTCCAAACATTTTTAGAAAAATAGACAACACTTTGTATTCCACTTCAGGGTAACAGTAAAGTACACTTTCCAATATTACATAGCCATTTCCTCTGTGAGGCTTTGTGGTTGTCAGTGTGCCCAAGCTGCTGTCGGCCCATGTGCCATAAAATGTGTAAATAATGCTGAAGCTTGAAGCCATTAATACATGTCAAAAGCAAAATCATGTTTCAGTATGAAACCGCAGAGCAATTTAGTGCAGCCAGTTTGTTGTTGAATCACACCTACTGAGCCCTAAATCAAGCCGTGCCCTATGAATCAGCTGTGCCCTTGTGATTCATTGCAGCTGATTTGGATCTGAAATGTCCTTCCCTCCCACTTACGCTATCTGATTGGCTTCCTGATGTAGCTTCCTCCCATCTCCTTCCATTTGTCTAATGAAGAGACTATTGATTAGTCATGCAGACAGATGCACGGACAGATGGACACAGAAATAGTGACAAGGAGATAATAAACATACAAACAGGGAAGCGATGCGCAGTGAGGGGACAGGCTGGTGGACTGACAACAGCCATGAGTCAATGTTTATGTATGAGTGATCACACCATGGAGGACTCATTCCATATTTCATGAGAATGGATCTGTGGCAACTGAGATTCTTGCTCAGAGTACAAATGACATGATAACAGTTCTCATTCATTCTACACTACAATATTGCATGAACATTTAAAAAACTATTAAGTGCCACATTTGTAAAATGGCCAAAGCAACACTGTTTTCACTGTAATTTTATATCCTGTATTTGTCTGACTATTTACTGCTAGGATCAATATTTGGGCCAGAATATGCAAGTTATATGCATGTTGTTTTTTCTTGCTGCCATGTTTCCATCCCTCAGGTCTCAACATCTTTGACCCTCTTCTCCCATCCCTCATTCTTTTCTCTTTAATCCGTAAATCCCTTTATTATTCTGTGTTGTATGATAAACTATTCACAGAGCTTAATCTTGACTGTCCAGACTCTTCTGTCACTGGTTTTTTGGAAGTACTGTCACATTAATTTGCTCCATGAGGTTTCTGAAAACTGATATGAATGGTTTTCAGGTGGAAATTTAACAGGTACAAAATGACTCAAATGACTCATCGTCTTTCCAATATGAAATTTTTTAAAATCTGAATATATCAGCCAGTGTTAACATCAGATAAATCATCTAAATGAAGAGTTGGAACAATAAGATAAAGAGCATGATGTATGTATATAATACTGTCAGATAATGTGCAATAAGATGATTTTCTTTCTACCTTAAAGGTGCTTAAGCAACTGCATGGTTGGATGAATTCAGGCAAAATAAGACAAATTTTATTTTATTTTTATATCAAAGAATTGCTCAAACATCCTGACAGAGTAAAAGAAAAAAAAGAAAAATAAACATGGGAATATACTATATATATATATACACACACACACAATTAAACTCCTCCCGATTGGGTTTCTAATTTGAAATACAAATTAGAAAGTTAAAACTGAATTTATTTTCATTACATTCATCCAGTGTTCTCTGTGTTGCCCTCTGGGTAACTTCTATTGGATCAGTATCCCCCTCCACACACATTCCTTCCCTCACGCTCCTTCCTCTGTAGTCAAACCCCTCTAAGACAAGGCTGTAGGGGAGCTGATCTCCTTTGATTCTCTGGGACTAGGAGACAGACAGGGAGAGAGAGACGAAAAAAGAGAGACTGAGAGAGGGAAATGAAGGATTCACTCAGAAGCTGCTCCGGTCCGCTCACCCTGCTGCCGGAGCGTTTACTTCCCTCAGAACTTCTGTAGTCTTCCCAGGGCTGGAGTGATATGGAGAGCAAGGGGGTGGAAAGGGAGGGAGGGAAGAATGGAGGAAGGTGTAAGAAGAGGCAAGAACAGAACATGTTCTGCATTCAGACAATTCAGAAAATGGGGAAAAAGGAGGGGTAGAAAAGTCAGGGATTAGACACAAAGAGAGATTTGAACAGCCTCTGCCATATAAGCAGTAGTTGAATGTGTTGCTTTTAATAGAATTAAACCTTCTGTTGAGTCACACTTGCTCTATAGCAACATTAAAATGAATTTCAACGTATGGCAGGGAAGTGATTCCAATCATGAAGCTGTTATTAAACATTATTACAAGCTCGTGACCACTCCTACTATATATAATGCACTTAACCATGTTTTGTTTTTTGGCTGCGCACAGACAGAGAAAGGAAGAGGGAGGAAGAGATAGGAGGAGACTTCTGCTTCTTAGTCGCTGCCTCTAATTGATTCGGTTGCCTAATCCCTCTTGGACTGAGTTAAGGAGAGAGTGCAGCATGATTGAGGCATTTGAATTCCCTCCGCAAGACCCGGAGGCAGCATGGAGGTCATTTAAATTGAATGTGGATCAGTCACCACTCATGTTGACTCCAAGGATTTGGCTCCTGCTAACAGCCAGGAGTCTCAGTCTGTTAGGACAGGTCTGGGCCATCGATGTCGGTCTTCTTGTTTGTTCACACTTTGGCTCGCTGGCAATGCTGCGTCACTTGGGGCTTTTGCAGCATGTGCTCGAGTAGACGAGGAGCGGGTGCATTTCTTCAGTCGTAGCTCAAAATGTCCATTAAATTTCTGTTTTCACACTTATGTTCCTCTTTGCTATACGTTACTCTCCTAACCCCTCTACTTTTTCTTGAAGCTTTAGATGAGCGGAGCAGCTAACTTTTCCGGCAGCGGACGAGAATATTCATGGAAGAAGTGACTATGGGTCCCTTGACATTATGAGGTTAAGCACAAAAGAAACTCATATTAAGGCTTAGCTCTGGACTAATATTGGAATGTGACCATGAAAGACATTTCTAATCTGCTCAGCCAAAATCACATTAACTCTCCTCATGTATTTTCTCCACACTAACAGAGCCGGGTCTGGGAATATTTTTAATAGGAAACGTTCCCCTTTATACTGGCTGGTGAGGGAGTGGTGGGAAAAATTACAAGAACATTCTTCTTCTGCAAATCTTCTACATTTTATTTTTGAAGCAGCTGGCGATTCTTGTACACGAGCATGCATATGGTACATGGCTGGGGACAAAGCTCTGCAGATTTGCCCCTTATAAACACAACACAGATCTATCAGAGTCACTTTACACAGCATGTTAGGACAAAGTAAAAAACCACCAGCCCATTCCAAAGAGCTCTCCGGGCAGGAATATAAGAAATGACACCCCGCTGAAATGTGAAGCCAAGCAGAGTGCCACAACAAGACAAATGATTGGCTGTCAGGATCTCTGTAAGACTTGCTGATCATCACACGAAGCATGCAGACTCTCTCTTGGCTTCCCTGGGGCGATTGTGAGAGCTCAGTCTACAAAGCAAGGGAAGGAGAGAGGAGCTGGAGTGATGAGAAGGCCATTAGGGGCTGTGTTTATTGAGGAGGAGAGGGCAGCACTGCAGTCCCACTCTGTGTTGATGTTACAACCCACAGAAGTGTTTGTCTGTGGATCCAGAAGCAGGGCACACATTTGGAAGGAGTAGTTTAGATGATATTTAATACAATCAACAAAGGAAACTGGTGGGCAGGCAATGAGATGACAGGATGAGATAGTGGGCTGGAGCAGGTCAGTCACTGGCAGGATAGGGAGTAGAGGATTGATCCTGGACCATAAGAGAACACACGTTGGTGGTAGGGCAAAGGAGCAAATGATCAATGAGAAGCAACATAAAATGTCACAAGGAATAAATTATCCCTTAACGTCTGTAACACACAAGTAGACTGAAGGATCTGGCAATGACTGGCAGGAGAACCACGCTGGGGCGGCACGGTGCCGCACAGCAAGAAGGTCCTGGGTTCAAATCCACCTGAGGACCTGAGACTTTTCTGTGTGGAATTTGCATGTTCTCCCCGTGTCTGTGTGGGTTCCCTCCGGGTTCTCCGGCTTCCTCCGACCACCAAAAACATGCAATATGGGTGAAATGGTGACTCTAGTTTACCCATAGGTGTGAATGTGAGTGAGAATGGTTCTTTCTCTTTTTATGTGGCCCTGTGATGAACTTGCGACTTGTCCAAGGTGTACCCTGCCTCTCACCCAATGTCAGCTGGGATAGGCTCAAGCCCCCACCCACCCCAACCCAGTGACCCTATACAGGATAAGGGGGGACAGAAAATGGATGGATGGATGGATGGAGAGCTGGGGTTTAAATAATGCAGGCTGATGAGTTGATGAGTAATAGGTGAGCAGGCTGATGCAATCAGAGGCAGAGTTGAGTGCAGGTGAAGAGTAAGATGATGCCGCACTCAGAGAGATACGCTGGAAACACAAGGGAGGGGAACACTGGGGCAACACAGGGAGCAAATTAGGAAAATTTAGGATCTACAGTAGATCAATGCCACAGAAGTTGGAGCAGAGAATTAGAATTAGAGTTTTATTGATATTCTTTTTAAAGTTGAGTTTGAAATTCAAACAGGCCGGGTATTCCTTAACCAAGAACCATTCAGGTCACATTCAAACCTGCGGGCAAATTTAGCATAAACAATATGTTGCATGTTTCTGGACTGTGGGAGGAAGCCGGAGCACCTGGAGGGAGCCCACGCAAACATGGGGAGAACATGCAAACCCCACATTGAGGTCCGCCAGGATTTGAACTCAGAGCCTTCTTGTTATCAGGCAACAGTGCTAACCAATGCACCACCGTGCCACCAAGGCTAGCTCAAGTTCTGCCAAAGTCTTGTGTAGAGAAAACCCAAAGTAACATGGAAACATGCAACCAGGACCTTTTGCTACTCTTGATGATTAAGCTATGTGAATTTCACAAGGGATTACCATTGAACAATTCCAGTAAATCTTATGATGTGTGGGAAGAAAAGCAAAACTCATCTCCTTCCAAAAGTTTATTTCAGACTCAGTATTATGATGACAGCTGCATGCAACTTGTTTTGTGTGCAGTTTGTCTTCTCTCCACTGCAGAAGAGGAAATAAGTGGTGAGTCTTCTTTGAAATGTTATGTAAAATATTGCATCCATGGGACTTGCAGTAAAGTCACTTTACATTCTTCTGGTAGTGACATTAAATTAAGAAGGACATAGCACTGAACTGCACCGGAGAAATTGCATTATCAAGATATTGATGTGGAAAATTTTGTTGTGAGGGATTTGCACTTACGGTTTCAGCTTTACTGCAGATTCTCAGCAATATAATTCTGGTCACTTCTGCATGCATAAATAGGGACAAATTGAAATGCAGACTCCATAAACAACAAAAAGAGGGGGATTTCTCACTGCATTCGATTTCTGCAGTTCATTTACAAAATGTTTCACGATTAGGGGATAAAATTCAGTCATTTTAAACTTACAGAGAGCAGTTTTAATCAAGCCCGTCCTGGCTCTAAACAAACCAACTTTCAGGCAGAGAAATGGCACATGATGCAGCTCTAAATGTTTAACAGTAGTTTTATAGGTAGTGATATAAGACGTAGATATTATGGCTGTTGGAGTATAGCAGCAGTGGGCCTCCAGATAGTCTGTATGAGTTATTCCAAAACAGCAAATAGCAGATAGGACTATAATCTCAGTAATGGCAGAAATGCCTTTTCTGTCCCCGTGGAAATAGATGAAGGTCAGGAAGCCATGATTGTCCTACTGTGATCCAAAACAACAAAATTTCTGGGAGGCGGGAAACATGTGGCTCCCCCGAGAACCCTTTTTTCTTTTTCTTTTTTTCAACAGTATCTCCCATTTTTCCCAGAGGGCTCGAATTGTACAGTTGACAGGAGTGTTTTTCCATGCTCTCACATCTTTAGCTTCATTACACATACTCATTTTTCACTGTATGAGAAGAGACAAATGCAATTACCTGGAACAATGCGATGGATTCTGCCAAAGACGGTGCCTTCTAGTTGTTGGACAGATGTTTATGCTGTTTCTCGTTGTACACAAAGGCATGCTTCATCTAATTCCAAATTACCTCGAGTGGTAAATTGGACAGCAACAATGTACAGAATGTTGCCAGAACAGGTGATGAAATTACTTGAGATGCCAATAGCTCTGATGTACTTAAACATTGTGCATTGTGGAAATAATAATTACTATCATTTGTGTGGCACTTTTCTTAACAAGGTTACGAGGAACTTGTGCTTCACAGACAAAAATCTGCAGATAAGAGCCATGAAATTAAAACCATAATGAAAAAACAGCAATATAAACAAGAAAAGGATCAGACAACATAAAAAACCTGGTCAGTTTTTGTCAATGTCGGGATTGAGAAACATCCAGTGCAGTGCATCATTCCATTTCAAAAGGCTTGGCGAGCCACTGTGGTTGAGAATGATCTGGCTAACAGGAAGCATGTATAGTAAAGATAACGGAGAACCAGGAATCAACCGTTGAGGAACACCACAACTAAAATCGGCAACAGAACAGGCATTTCATACAACTACAGAGAAAGTTTAAGGAGTAAAGTAAGAACGGAGACACCAAACAGATGTTCTCTTTAGACTAACCCAGGTTTCAAGACAATGCAAGACTATAAAGTGATCAATCATGATGAAGGCAGTACTCCAGTGTAAAAATATGAGGAGTAAGCAATCACCTCTATATGCAGTTAAAAGTAGGTTAATGGAGACATTCACCAGGCCTTTCTCACTGTGTTGGCAAGCTTTGAAACCTGACTAAAAACTGCTGAAAGTGTAATTTATAATGGTTAACTGGGTTGGTCGAGATTACAGAGCTACTTGTAAATATAGCAGTATCAGTAGTTGGAGGATTAATATGCATGAGAGGACGTGCATGAAGAGAGGCATGAGTAAACTTTAAGACTAAGACCACAGGGTTGTCAATAATATTGGGACTGATTGAACGGAGTGGACATCAGCAAATTTTGGCTGGTAATAGTGGAACACCTGGGTTGGTAGGTGACACTGTTAAAAGTGTAGTTCTGACCCTTAACAGTTAGGATGAATGCAATCATTTCAAAATGAAGAATTGTGTGTTTTTAGAGAAAATCTTCCGATGCCATTTATGAGAGCTCAGCTGGACAGGCTGAAGATATTAGTGGATGGGTAAAAAAAATAAATCTGTTTTCCAGCTGGACAGATGGAGGAATTAAAGATGGGTTCCATCCCCATTTCTTGTAAACCCATATAACAGTCTAGGGTTTAAAGGAGCAGGTCTGAGACACCTCAGAGTCTCCAAGCGCCAAGGCTGGATCAGGGATCTTTCTCATTGATAGATCGAACGATCTGCGGCACCAGCTCTGCAATGACAGGGGGACCAAGCCAGGGAATGGTGATGCTGCTGTAGGGGAAACAGGATGCTTCTGCGGCCAGAGAGTCGATGAGTCACTCATATCCTGGAGAACCAGTTTTCAAATTCAGCTTTTTGTCTGGGTTAGCTGAAAACACTCAGTGCAGTGCAGTGGAGAGGTGATTGATGTAAACATGTAGCAGTACAGCAGGGCTGGTTGTAGCAAGGCTGCTATCAGCTTCCTCAAGATAAGGAGTGGAGGGAGTGCACTTGTGGGAGCGGGATCTACTCAACCAGTAAGATCCAGTATAGAAAAATTGAGTCCCAGTTAAACAGAAAATAAAGATCAAAAAAGAACAAGACATGTAGACATTTAAAGTTTAAAATAGGCATTAAAAAGTATCAATTTACTGTAATGAAAAAATGTCATTAAAACTGAAACGTTCAGGCAGAAGCCAGCTTCACAGCATCTCACTGTAGTGCTCGGCATTGCAGTGAGTCAGAGGGGAATGTTGTTAGAATAAAGAACTGAAGGATCCAATTATGTGCTTCAGCCTCGGCTACCTCAACACTTCAATCATTCAGACAGCAGACAGAAAGGGAGAGACACTGGGAGAGATGGGAAGACATAGACGGATAGAGTTACAAGGACGGCGTGCGAAAGAGAAATGAAAAGAAATAGTGAATGAAAGGATATTTTTATGGCAGGCAGAGAGCATTGCTCATATTATCCTTTGACCTGGAATTAATGCTCGATGCTATTAATTTTGATTGACTGTAGTTCATCATATCGTTTTCATTGTTAGCTCAAGCCAACCACCACCACCACCTCAACTGCAGCTGCATTAATTCAGCAGTGCCCACTTCAGTCCTGAGTTTTATTATTCACAGAAAGAGATTTGATTCAGGATGGCTTTCAGCTTTAATTGGGTAAACATTGAAAGTCACAATTACAAACATACTGCCATTGTGAATCCTCCATCATTGAATTTATTCTAGCCGGCAGGGGTCAATCTCATTTTGCCACTCAAAGGCACAGCATGTGGAAACATAGAGTAAATGACGCCCACATTCCTCTTTCTAGAAATTACCTTGATACTGTCTGTGCATACACATTTGAACAAATATGGATTATAGTTCACTCACTGTTTTCGGAGCAGACAATGACAGATAAATACTGTCTGCACAGTGAATGCAGATCAGAGTTGATATAGTTATGAGCAACAGGACTGTTTTTCTTTTTTTTATGTTCGTACAGAGGCACCATTGTCAGACAAGGAAAAAGCAGAAGAACGTGGGCACAAGTACAGTTTTTCAGTCCTAACTTTCTCCATCCTTCTCACACCAGTCCATGAACCTGATCCACCCCCACCCTGCCACCCTCGACAAGACAAACCAAGGCAGCTCACACAAATACAGACACGTAAGCATAAATAATAAACACGAATACAGACAGACTCGAAGACAAAGACAGACATCCCAGGCATCACACAGCCACAACATACATAAAACAACAGTTTCCTGAACAAAAATAGTCTTCCTCCATCATCTGTCTATGAAATGGCCAGAAGTATACATACCAGGTGTACACATATGAAATGAAAAAAATATGCACTTCTAATATGTATGTATATTATTCTCAACATGTTATTATTACTTTCCATGCAGTAAAACATCAGAAAGAAGCTCAAGTAATGCTAAAAGAGTTGCTCAGTGAGAGAAGTCTTGTAATTGAAATGCGTAAATTTTGGGGAACTTGGTCGTAAAGCTATGTAATCTAGTTTATAGTGAAATATATCGGCAGTATTCAGTTGGTACAATAATTCCACTGAGGCCCTAACCCTCTGTTTTGTGAGTTCATGCATAGTTCATGCATTTTTGTTGAGAGGGAAGGGCGAAGTGCTAGGGCTATATGGCCCTCCAAACGGAGGGGTAGGAGATATCTCCCAGAATGCCTTGCGAGTCATCGGCAAGATCATGGCAAATGTTTCAGAGGCAACAAAAGAAAACCACAAATGTTAGTATTTCCTTCTCGGGTCATCTTAATTTACTGCCATTTCAAATATGTTTTATAGACATAAAAAAAACCTAGCAACAAGATAACAAGATAACGTCTGTTATAACGCTGTCAGTGGCTACTGATGACGTATCAGAGTCTTGTAGGGTTGTCCCATTTCATAGGGGAATATTTCAACCACTACCCCTTGTAATCTGTTTCAAGGGGCGAGGCAAGAGCAAAGGGCAAGGTGTAGGGGTAGAGGTGAAAATAAGAAATGGGATTGGGCCTAGAAGTGTGTGTAATCAATGGAAGGATTTCAGTTCTTTTTCTGTCATTTGGAGTTGGCGAATGGTTCTAAATACTGTGATTACCGTCAGAGTGATTCTTTAGAGCAACTGGGAACATTCATCAAACATTTACCAGGAATGACAAAGTGAACTTTCTCAGATAGCTGAATGCATTTTCACATTCTACAAAGCAAAATCTTCAGCTCCTGCCTGTGGTTAGTCTGTTCTCTGTCCACAGATGTAAACCTTTGACTTTTCATCAAAGAACCACATATTTCCAAGCACAGTTGCTCATCTTTTGTACTGATGATTTCATGCCTATCCAAGCCTTGGATGTACTCCAACTACCCGTCATCATCTAAGTATCACTGCACATCTTCAGTTTTTGCCTTTAATTTGTTTCCTAAACACATTGTTTGGAGTACTTTAACGTCCTATGGGTTTCTCTCACTTGTGCCATTGCACAACG
Organism: Chaunax sp. Z400; assembly: GCA_037577475.1. NCBI lineage: Eukaryota > Metazoa > Chordata > Actinopteri > Lophiiformes > Chaunacidae > Chaunax > Chaunax sp. Z400. Next base: position 16,226,457 of record CM075202.1, on the reverse strand, counting down.
AATACAACCATGTGTTCAAGCTGGGTGAACCATCCAATGCAAAATGACTGCAGATGAGGCACAAAGGAGACATGAGTAATCAGAGTGGAGAAATGTCACATTGGCTCCTGACGCCTTTTGCATTGATCGGATAGTGACATAATTAAAAGCGACAGCTGTACAATCAATAACTATCCCTAACTCACCCTTGGGCAGGACTGCAGACCACCCTTTCAGCACCGTCTCTGTCTGTCACATACACCTCTTGGTTGAGGACGGAGGAGTAGTGATTCGGAGTGTGACCAAACATGTCATGCAAACAGCAGCAGATGTTATGTTTGACTCATTCTTGTCTGGCTTCTTGTCTTACACTCCCTCCCTCTCCCATTATTGGCTCTTACCTCCAAACAGTGGGAGAGAAGACTCAGCATAAAAGCCAGAAAACATCCATGAACAGGTAATGGTGGATCTAAAAGCCTCCCACATGCTCTCATGTCCTCATGCTTCCATATGTCATCAGGGCTCATATCAACACCTTGGCCCATTGGCTAAATCATAGTGTGAAAAAGAAGGGAAGAGACAGAGGGTGCCAGTTAGAAGGCACGACAACAGAAGTCTACATATTTTATAATGAGGAGACCGTCAGATTATCAAGTTATTGCTTTGGGTTTGTTGTCAGAGAAATTCCTGTTTTTAGATTTTTTTTTTAATCTTGTGAATACCAGAAATGGAAAAATGCATAAAAACTTTGTGACATATACACAAAATTGAAAATAGTCATTGATATTAGATGAATGGGAGAGCAACATGCAAATGGAAATGTCATTGTTATTGTTCAAATGGAAATGTTGTCATTGTTGTTATTGTTCAAATGTTGTCTTCATTGTTATTGTTCAAATGGGAATGTTGTCGTCGATGTTATTGTTCAAATGGGAATGTTGTCGTCGATGTTATCGTTCAAATGGGAATGTGTTCATCACTGTTATTGTTCAAATGGAAATGTTGTCTTTGTTGTTATTGTTCAAATGGGAATGTTGTCGTCGATGTTATTGTTCAAATGGGAATGTAGTTGTCGATGTTACTGTTCAAATGGGAATGTTGTCTTCATTGTTATTGCTCAAATGGGAATGTTGTTGTCGATGTTATTGTTCAAATGGGAATGTAGTCGTCGATGTTACTGTTCAAATGGGAATGTTGTCTTCATTGTTATTGCTCAAATGGGAATGTTGTTGTCGATGTTATTGTTCAAAGGGACTGTTGTCGGCGTTGTTATTGTTCAAATGGAAATGTTGTCATTGTTATTGTTCAAATGGGAATGTTGTCGGCGTTGTTATTGTTCAAATGGAAATGTAGTCGTCGATGTTACTGTTCAAATGGGAATGTTGTCTTCATTGTTATTGCTCAAATGGGAATGTTCTTGTCGATGTTATTGTTCAAATGGGACTGTTGTCGGCGTTGTTATTGTTCAAATGGAAATGTTGTCATTGTTATTGTTCAAATGGGAATGTTGTCGGCGTTGTTATTGTTCAAATGGAAATGTTGTCATTGTTATTGTTCAAATGGGAATGTTGTCGTCATTGTTATTGTTCAAATGGGAATGTTGTCGTCGTTGTTATTACCTCCGCCATGGAGGTTATGGTTTTGCCGGTGTTGGTTGGTTGATTGTTTGGTTAAAACAATCATCTTTTAAATTGTCCACAGAAATCTCCATGTTTGGATTATTATCAGATGTCAACTTTAAATGCCATATGGTTTTACACAAAGAGGACTGTTATCAGTGAAAGATAATCTCAAAATTCCTCTATTTCCATTCATCCATATTCATTGCCATTCTGTGATCTTTAAACCCAGGCGAGTCACCCTGTTAACATACAGGACAAACAGAATGGGGATCAACACTCAGTTGGTGTGCCCTGAGCTTATTGCATTACCACCATCCCAGCACGCAAAGCACGGCAGAAAATATATTTAGGGATCATCTGTCTACAATGTATTAAATACCCAGCACTGGGGAAAGGGATGGATGTTTGCAGCATAGGGATTCTAACAGTTGGACTTACTTTACAAATATCTCCATGAGATAATGCATTTATAGAGGATGAGCGGAACTTGTCTAGATTTCCCCTGGTGCCCCGTGCCATGTGCTGTTCTTGTCAGAGACATGAAATAACATCAGATGGGTTTTTTCTTGCACGTACTCTTATGTTGTATGCTGTTGGAGAGGCAAATGATATCACAACCTGTAATTACAAGAGCAAATGAAATCAGAGTGTGTATGTCAGCATGTGTGTGGGGGGTTTAACGTACATCTGGGGTAACCCCCTGGAGCAGACAGTAGCTCTGTAAGCTCCTTTAGCAGGAGATAACTCTGTGAGTAGATTAGATGGGGGTTTGAGACCGGTTACACCCTCTGTCCTGTCTGTGCGCCCCGATGGTCACTCACACTGTGAAACACAACCACTAAATCCCTGCTTACATCCAGGCTGCACTGTCAAAGAGTGACACTCAGACCCCCACCGCCCAGGACACACAATCACACACATAATGAAAAATACAGAGCATTATACTGTATGCATATACACACATCCAGACACCCTTATATGATGCATATGCACACATCACATATCATTTAATTATTAAGTAAATAAAAGAAACCATTGTTCATGTTTTGGTACACTAATAGCCACCTTTCTCCCAGGCTGAGGTAAGAACACAGACACAGCAGTCTCAGCCAGGAATAAGTATTATATAAGTATTATATTATATCATAAGTATTCTGGTCAAATCTTCTGGCTAGTTCGAATGTTAACATGTTTAGCATGACAGAAGAACTTGCTTATGTACAGCTCCTCTGGGGTTTACCATTCATGTTACACTGCATCTTCAAACTGTGTTATCATTGTGAGGGCATTCATTCATTCTTGCCATTAGAATCTCCGTGCACTGCCTCATCATTTGAGACCCAGTGTATGGACAAGCACAGCTGCTCTCTCCCACTCACGTCCTTTGTCTCATCCACTAAAATTTCATACTTCTCAGTACCTTCGATAGTCAACAACAGGACTTTGAATGACACATGATACAAGTTCTCCATTCATTTGTATAGAATTTGTGAGAGGCAAACTTCCCTTTCACCATGAATTTCCCGAGGAACCTACCATGGTAGTCAGCTGGTTTTTTCTTGGTAACCCCTGATGGGAAGCCCCTGCTGCACAAGACATCCTCTCTTCTCTTTGTCTCAACTAGAGAGCTGGTTCCACTTGTGGTGGCCTAGGCTTGGTCGCAAAACCACGTTTGCTTTGCAACCTATATTAGCGGGAGGCTCATTTTCTCAACTAGTTCGCTTAGTCCAGTACTCAGCAAAGAGTATTGGACAAACACACACACACACACACACACACACACACACACACACACACACAAAAGTGGGGGGACATAAAGTCTAATTTTCCTCCCTATTCTGGCTTCAGTAGTCACAGCTCTAGAAAGACGACCCACAACAGTTTCATCCTCATCTTGAGTATTTCCAGCTCTTTGTTCCTCTTAACCCCCATTCTCTCACCTGTCTCACCCAATAAAGTGTAGAATCAACCCCAAAATATCTTCCTCATTCTATTCGAAGCAGTCCTCATGGCTCATTTATCCTAAAGTCTCTCAGACTAGATCATACCTTCTGCTCCTGGTCTCCTCACTCTCTTCCCCCGCACCTCCTCTACCAAGATCCTCAGATACAGTTTGTGCTTACAGAACTGCTGATGATGAATACGGCAACTGATTTGCTGACGCTCCCTTTTGTGAGTGAGATTGCACCTTTAACAGTCATAACAACAATCTGAGATGTCACACCAAATTCCTGTTTAGACAAAGGAAGCATTAATTACGTTTTCTCAGCTCCCACTGCAAAACCTATCATTTTAGCACTTTGCATCATCAGCTACATTGTCACTTGTATCTACCTGTAGTGTCGTTGTTATCACTCACTTGATTGCTGACATTAAACTTTGCTTTCTGACGGAAACATTTTGAGTCATCCTCCATTAGTTGTAACTTAAAGAAGGAGGTGAAAGCAGATGAGAAAACAGGTTGAAAAGCGGTTTTATTTATAACCAGAACACTTTCACTGTAAGCAGGTATCACTTAGAATTTTTCGGTCTCATTGAATCATTTCCCTTGAGTTACGCTATCAAGTATCCCATGCAAAGAAACATAGCTTAAATGTCTGCAATGTTTTTTCTTCACTTTGACTAAAGAAGAATCAGGTAAAGAAAAACCAGAAGAGGAGAGCGCTGATCTCTGAACGGCTGGTCTCTATCTAGGAGGTATAGACACAATACTTTCTAAGTGGATTCATTGGTTCTCAATGAGGGACTTAATGAGTACCAAGAAAAATTATGACGAAAATGTTGGAATTCTACTTTTCAGTGAGTGATGAAGGCAAGATGTTTGTTGCTGGAAGTGGTTGAGTGCAAAGTAGCACAACAGCCTCTCACTCCAATGTGGCACACACCATATGGCCCAGACAGACGCAGATCTACTCACTGTGTTGGCACCGATGGCAGTGCTGTCAGCTTTGAATGGATTTTAACAAGGGTTTCTAAAGGCTCCAGTCAGTATTTGAGGAAATATTTAGTAGTAATTTTCAACTTTTGATTCACAAAAGGAAGATTAACAGCCAATATCTGGTGCTGTTTGCAAGCTTGAAGGTTTATACAAAAAGCAAAGAAAAGATCTGGTTTGGTGATATTTTGAATAAAAAAATTTAAAAAATGATATTGCTCCTTTGTGGCTCATATTAAGCTTCATGTCTTTTCCATTAGATTGGAGTGCAACTTGAGACCAAGGGGTGTGTCGGTGGGCTGGGCCCGATGGCTTGTAGTGATTGTGTAATGGCCTAAAATCCTATTCAGTGATTATCCTGACTCCCTGATGGATGATCATGACTTGAATGGGGGACAGTGATGACTATGTTACCCCAGAGACTGGAGAGAAAAAACCCCCACTGATATTGACTTGTGAGGAAAGAGGGATAGAAGGGCAGAGATGGAAACAGATGCAAATTGTGTTGATATAAAAAACGGAGAGTCACTGGTCACCTATTTTTACCATAACTAAATCAAAAACCTTGATCTACATGTTTCCAAAAGTGTAAGCAAAACCATAGGTTGGGGTTAAAAAGAGCGTATATTGATTGTGTCTTTTCGAATCTTACCAAGATCACACAGTTTCTGCATATGATGTCCTATTCAGCCCTCTAATTTTAGACTTTCTAAATATTGACTGAACTGGCAGACCACTACAGAACTTGAAATGTTCCTTTAAACAGTAAGAATTATTCTCAAGTCAAGCCAACCATAAATAGACTCCAACTGAGCCCCAGCTGAAAATGGATTTGTGCGATTGCCCGTGGACACAGCCAAAACATTCAATAAGCACTCGCAGGCAGAGAATTAGCAGCACTGGAGAGTTGTCTTGAAATTTCATGCAGAGTTACATGCCAAAAACTTGTGCCTCTCTCAGGCGCACTGGAAATCTGTTTCATCCTGTCGATTCGCTCCTACTCAGACGTGTGCTACAAGAGCAGCGATAGGAGAAAAAGGGTAAAGGAGAGGAAAACACAGATGTGCCGGAGCGTCAGCTGTGAAAAGGGTTTGAGAATAGTCTTGGACAAGTGTGTTAGCGCTCGGGGAATTCTGCAGACACGAGAAGATTCAGTTAAAAGGAAGGAGGGTGAGCGAGCACACAGAGAGATAGAGATTGTGCTAAAGTCAGAGGGAAGATGAAAGAGGTTTTCTTCTATCCCTCCATCGACCCTGGGGCTGGATTGATAGCTCTCACCTGCTGAGAGCGGTCTCTTCCTCAAGGGCTGCAGTTAAACGTATGACTACTAAAAAGTGTGATGGAATATAATCAAAGAAAACTGGAGGAGGTGACTCGTAAGATCAATACACTGTGACCTAAGGACCTTTTATTTCAGCAATATCATCAGATTAATTGCACATTTTTATAATTGTGATTATGCATGGACACAACCAGGGAAGTGTTCCAGTTACTAGACAAAGCTACACTTTAATGGAGGCGCTCATGGAAAGCCTATCTCAGGGTAATGTAATGTTAGTCCTACCTAGCTTCAGTGGAGAAACGGCACTTATTCTTGCGTGTGTGTGCACAAAACAGCATTAAGTCACAGAATTAACGGTGCGTCGATGTACCTGGAAGCTGCTACTTTCACAGCTGGGAAGACGACAGCAGGAAGTCCTTATGTGTCTAATGAAAACCAGTGGAAACGCTAACGCTCATCACTGTGCACACACGGACATAACTTCACACCACAAACACACAAAATCTAAGAGTGTCTCTTCTATTCTTCAACTGGAGTGTTTTGCCGGTGAAAACATTCACATGGTGAAAGTTAATTAGGTTGCTGTATTCAAAAAATTGTCTCAGCTTCTTTGCCGTTAATTGCTGATTTTGTTAGATAACTGCGCCCAAAAGCCTTTGAAGAAGTGAATTCTGCAAGTACCCTCTTTTCACTCCACCATTGAAATGGTGGCATTAAGTGGTTGTAAGCAGTGTCTCGTCTTTGCATTCTTTGTTTTGTGCAACTGGATTCTGTGTTAGAATCAAACTAAAAAGGAATCTCCAGAGGTAAGACCAGGGAAGAAATGCTGGTCTCCATTGTAGTGTTGCTACACTGTTCTTGTCCTGTAAATCATGGGTTAAGACATAATTGGACTATTTAGTTTTCCTTATAAAACGCAAATACATTTTTTACAGTAGCTGTATGCATCCTTACCTTTCATTAAATCTGCAACAACAAATATTTCTATAGCAATGGCTCAAATGACCCATGCATCATTTAAAATCATTAAAATATTCCTGATGAACCCACAGAAAATGACCACTTAAGCTATGCAGTTCCCCTCAGCTCTATGATGTGTTTTAGCGTCTTTTAGCTGAAAATCCTCATAGCCTTGTCTCAGGGTATTTTTTATGGCAATTTTACCACTTTGGTACAGCAGCAGACAGCTGTATTCAGCTTCAGTAAACCCATTACGCGCCACCTGCCAAGCAGTAAGAGGCTGATGGGCAAAGTTGGCAGCTACCTGGTAATGGAGCATTTAGGAGCTAGAGGCAGGTCTCCTCAATTAGTGGAAGCCAACTGAACTTGTCCCACTGAAAATAGTACAGAGGCATCAAAATAATAACTGGTAACCTAAGGCAGATACAGTAGCCCTAACCAGTTAGCTGTACCAACAGTTATGGAGTGATCAAATATGACAGTGTCTGTGTGTTTTATTCTTTGCATGTCATTCAAACAGACTGGATGAGTCGAATATCCTGCTGTGCTGGAATTTCTCTCGCTGACACTCATGGGAAGCCGTTTCGTTTTAAAACCGCGCTCTCATGTTCTGCTATATTGAATTCAGTTTTATTCAACTTTGATCTATTTTCTTTTTGTTTCCTTTATCCCGTCTTTCGCAGTCTCCCCCATCTCCTCCTGTCATCTTGGCTCCTTGTCTTTCCTCTCTGTGATGATGATGGTTCATGTCTGTTTTCTGGTGCACAAATACTCTCCATGGTTCCCCCTAAACAATTTAGCGCTAATGGAAATCTTCAATATTGCATGTTGAAGCCCTCTGGGTGCTGTTGATGGCCTGTTGTTGGAGATTGGCATATATGAGAGGTGGTCAGGTGCAGCAGAGGGAAGAGCTCGCTGTAGTGTAAATAAATGAAAATCTGAGTTGGAGAAAAGAAGCGAAAATCAGTGAATGTTCTGTGTTTTTATAGCCCAATAAATGATTAAAGCAAGCATGTTGGAAAGAACAGAAGAGATATGGTTGAAAATTGCTATGTGTAGCCAACAGAGGATAAGACAGTTATGGTATAATGTTTTTAAATAGATAAAAAAAATAAAATCTTTAAAGGTAAATGCAAGCCACAAGAGTCGTTTGCATTTGATGATTTAAAGTTCTAAAAATTCACCAAAAACTGAAATGCTCTGCAGACTTTGCACAAACAGTCTCTTGGTATTCATCAACAGATTTCATTTGTCAGTGAGGAAGTTTTCTAGCCGAACACAGTCCTTTGTATAAAAATCCTTTGGCTATGTGAATGTGGCCTTGGCTTTGCGGTCCACCTCCAGCAGGTGAAAGCAGCAGCCAGAGGGAATCTTGTTCACTCCCACTCTGTCTCCCTACAGCTCACTGCATACGGATGCTACTGGATTATGCAAAGCATGCTCTTTCACACGGCTCTGAGGGAAGAAAGACAGGAACCGAGATTGGCGTGAAAGGTCTTTATCTTTGTTTACGACTCTGGTGAGAGGGCTACTCTCCGTGCACTGTATTGTTTCGTGGCTTTACATTTTAAGCGATACAAACCACTTTCATTCCGTCAGAATGTGGGTGTCACGGGTTATGGAGTGCAAACCTTCACCCACATGTCACATTCTGGATGGAAAAAGTAAATAGGATTCAGTGACATTTGAACTCCAAGTTTGTGCTAACACAATAACTACTGCCTCAGCCTGTCCTTAAGCTGTGACGGCAGACCTTGAACAACAAATCTCATATTTTCTCCATCATGCTGCTATTGCTCTTTCGCCAACTCATCCGCCTCTCGTTTCACCCACCTCTTCCATAATATCACCTTTCCATCTCATACCCGCCATGCTCTGCCCCTCCTCCTCACAACCTTTGGCCTCATTATGGGAAAGCTTTAGTGTGCACAATGGTGCTCGCTCACTAACTGTAGTGGAGTGTAAGCATCAAACAGAGAGACAAAACGGGAAAATTAGAGTGAGGGAATGAGCAAGAAAGAGAGGTCTGAGGCACTGGGGCCGCCTCAATAAGCCCCAGGGACACAACTATTTCCTCCCATTAAAGACTACTTACTGTGATCCAATATTTGAAAGGTACTACAGGAAGAAAAATCATCTACTGTAATACAACTCAGCATTCCTGTAAATGTATTTCGCAGCGTTTTAGACAAAAAATACGTTAAAGGCAATATAACAAGGGAGCTTGAGCGGTAAAATTGCCATGTCCTCAAACAAGCTGCCTCAGGACACCCTCTCTATTAAAAAAATGAGACAAGGATGTTTTTTACCTGTGTCCATTGTGCGTTGGTTTGTCAGCAAGATTATGCAAAAACTACTGGATGTATTTCCACAACACTTGGTGGGAGGACAGTGCATGGGACAGGAAAGAACCCAGTGAAATTTGAAGTGGAACTGGATAAAGACATTTTTTTTCAAATTCTTTGTTAATGTGCAAAAGGATGTGTTTTTTGCAACAACTACTGAACTGAGTTCCACAGAGCTTTGCACAAAGCTAGACAGAGACGGGTTATTTGGCCTTGGCGGGGGCATGCGCTCCGAGTGCTATGCATTTTTTCTGAGGTAGTCACGACATTGGCCCTGCTGAAGATCCTTTTCAGTTTCATTATGACCCGAAAGAAATGTTGGTTTTTCCATAATGAATATATTTGTTTTCCCCTTATAAAAGCAGCCAGGTTCAGGTAAGGTTTTGCTGTTACCTTACTGCAATGCCCACAACAAATCAATATTCAATAGGACTAATGTAATAAATTGATATGGATGAAACCCCATCTTCCTACCTCTTATTATTATAATTTTTTACTTTTCCATATTTGCCTTTTGGTTGATGGTAGAATGAGGGAGAGAGGAGGATAGAGAAGGAAACAAGGATGGAGAGCAGGATGGAGTCAGCACAGAGAGAGCAGTATCATGATATACTGTTATCAAATGTGATAACAGCTTCCTCTTATATTTATTTACATCATAAATATTCTCTTTGCTCTTTTACACTGGCAAAGCACAAACTGTACAGCTGAGGCAAACAAAACAAATCATTCACAGTGGAATTTTACATGCGTGGAGCTGAGCCTCTCTAAAGGTCTGATCCTGGAGTCCTCACAGCAGACATGTGACTCACAGTAGGAAAAGCAGGTGTCACTGATAATAATAATAATTATTATTAATAATGTCTCCCTTCTATTCAAGTTCCCCGGTAAACCATGACAGTGTGAGGGTGAGCCAGCATGCACAACACCTGACACCAAAGCAGGTAATTGGAATTCAGTCATCATTAACTTTATTAATGACACCTGTGCTTTTCATCCAGTGACATCTACAGGAAAATGGCGGGCCATAGTCCAGCTGCACATTGTTTGATGTATCATCTGTGTCTGACATAACAAGATACATAAAGGATCAAATGAGAAAAGAAAAAGAAAGTGGAAAAATAAAGGTTGGTTTAAGCTTCAAAGGAAATACTGTTGTTTGTGAAACATATTATCTGAGAAAGTCTGAAGGCAGCAGTGTTTATAGTTGGTCTATATGACCACATTCAAGTGGAAAGTCTATAGGTCTGAAATAATGGGATGATTATTTAAAATGGCACATTTATGGACAATCTTTCCTGGATGCATTACTAATAGTAATTCATGCAATGCATGATAAAAATATTATTCTCATTTATACATGCAAATAATTATGTAATGAATGATGTGAGAAAAGTGTCATAAAAAAGGCTAAAGGCTTCGCTACCATCTGACAAACACTTGGTTGAAGAACACTGAATCCTTCAGTGTTTACAGCGGCCAATGTTAATGCTAATGTTTAGCAGGTATAAAGTTCACCATGACTGCTATTCTAATTTTAGAATGTTAGCATGCTAAGATGAGCTAATCAGCAGGTATTTGGTCATTAAACGAGTTAGAACAATTTATTTTATATCTTGACAGTTCATCAAATAGTTGAGGTATTTAACTCTGTGTCAAAGAGGTGGACCAACAGACCAATGGTGCAAACCCAAAAGAAAAAAGCCCTTATGGTTTCTATAGTAACAAAATATAAACCAGATGATGCTTAAATGATCTGTCACTGTTCAGCAGAGGGCTGCCAACTTTGATCTGCCGAGGCCTTTTTCTTGCTTCTGTTGCCAAGCGCTCGCTCATTGGGTAATTGTTGGGTCTCTGCAGAATAAAGAGCGGTTTAGACCTGCTCTCTTTGAAAAGTGCTTTGAGATAGCTTTTGTTGTGATTTGGCGCCGTACAAATGAAACAGACTTGACTTTTCCTCCTAACCATACAGAGAATATAACTGAATCAATGTTTACTTCTGTCATGGTTTTGGTCTTACTGCCTTATTTTGAAGGTGTTTCCTGTTTTCTTTTGGTATTTATGTTCTCCATGTTGTGTTTTTTGCTTTCCACTTCCTATTGCCTTTTCTTATTATCGGCTTTTGTTTTTGTTTTTTTGTCTCCCCTGTTTCGTTTTTAGTCTCCTGTTTTCAGTTCTGGTTTGTTCCCTCTCCCTCTGTGTCTTTGTAGACCCAGTCTCATATTAGTTTTTCATTGTATCCCCCTTGTGTCTTCCCCTTTAACATTTTTCCCTCCCGTGTGTGATTGTCTTATTGTCTCCTCCTCCCTGAGTACCTGTTTCCCATCCCATGTCTCATCTCCCAGTGTATTTAGTCTGTGTGTTTAGTTGCCAGGTCGTCATTGATGTCCAGTCACACGTTCCAGCCATTTTTCCTTGTGTTTTCCAAGTAAGTTCTCCCAAGTAATTTCTTTATGTTTGTTCTGGTTTTTCTGATATTGCCTTTGTTGATCATTTTATGGATTGTTCACCTGGTTTTCCTCGATTATTTCTGAACCTGCCTTATCCTTTTGTTACTGTTGCCTGTGCTGGACTACCTTATGGTTTTACCCCTGGACTGTTTTTCGGATCTGAGGAATAAAATCTTAACTGCACTCCCAGTGTCTCTGCCGTATATCTGCACTTGGGTCCTCACATTTCTGGCTGTGAAACCTGACAACTTCTCATTTTAAAGATGAATAGACATGACCAATGGCTCAACACACTATCTACTGAGCCATCAAAACAGTAACTTAGACACAAAAGGTAAACATCCAGATGAGAGGCCAGCCTGCCAGTTAGCCACACAGCTAAACGGGCAGGCTTCCATCGTGTTCTGGGCTGTGAGTGCTGATTGCTCGCCACTGCTGCCTGTGTCAGGATTAGCCATTGTGGCCAGAGCAGAGAGGATGGGCTCAGAGCCCATGATGATGCTGAACCCCCCCCCCCCCCTGTAAGCAGCAAGAGTCTGGAGTGGATTCACTGCCGACTGAATAAATGTTTACAGTAGAAATGCACCGACATCCAGGCTGGCACATACCCACACAGGCAAGCACTTGAAATCACACAAAATGACAATCAACCCAGCAGTGTATACAAGCCTGCATATGCACACACAGGAAAACAAGTTGCTCTCTCTCTCTCGCCTTCTCTCTCTCTGTTCATTTCCTCCCTCATCTCTCCTTGCCCAGAAAAGTGTCAGGCAGCAGGGCTGGACTCGCTGCCTGTCAGAATGGTCAGCAGTAACGGGATTAGCTGGGAGAGAGAGCGTGACGACAAGCCAGTTTGCCGCCACACACTGTCATTATTGAAATACATTACACACTCAAAATGGAGCTGCTGGAGCCAAACTGCTGTCGACTTAATTACTCCAAGAGCACTTTGTGGCTGTGGCACATTTTAATAATTTGTTTCCCTTCTCACCCCTCTCCTTCCACCCATGGGTTTATGAGATGGTCAGAAAACACCATGCCCTCGCTGGAGCTCCTTATTTAGCATTCATGTCCCATGTTTCACCTTGTATTGATGATGCACTTTTGTAGTAGTAGAGGATTTGCATGTCTATGTGCAAGTGTTTGTGGGCTTGCAGAAGTCAAACAATTACATGTGAGTGGAAGCCAAATCTACCTCTGCTTAGAGAGACACACACCTGAGGACCCACCAGAAACCCCTGAGAGCAGCCATTTTTAAAAAGCACTTCTCTTTTTAGGAACATCAAGCGCAAACCAGAGCAGTCCTGTAGCTTTCTGGTGCACATCATGATGCACTTTTCCTCGACTCCCATCAAGTTCACTTAGCTCCAACATCAAATCTTATGACGAGCAAACTGTGGAGCTGACAGCCGCACATAGCCGTCCTCCTGGTTGGCTGCTTACTACACTTAACTCTGTCAGCAGCATCGCTCAAGGCCACATGACTTGACTCTATGAATTATGCATAGGCTCATATTCTGGTACAGAGTACAGGCTAGAACTGTCATGAACATCTACGGCCACCCGTGACCAATGAGGCTCTTGATTCGTTTTACAGTATGTCGAAGTCCCGAGGGGTGAGGGGCCGCGAGGGTTCAAGTCCAGTTAGATAATATTTCCGATAGATGTTAGCCACAGGCGAGATGTGAGGCCTCAGGGAGCAGTGGGAAATGGGATATCCTGGTGAGAAGCATTGATGGCCCTACAGGAAAGGAAAAAAGGATGAATAAAGCAATAGATTTCTGAAAAGTGAGGGAAAATAGGAAGTGATGAAGAGAGAGAGAGAGAAAAAGCGATCAGGGAGCAACAACGTCCTTACTACAGTCACGCAAGCATTAATTAAAATGTCAGGTCTGAGCAGGAGAAACACCAGGGGGTGCAGAGCAGGGCATTATTGCTGCAGAATCACACACACATGCACACATATTTTTTGCACAAGCACACATGCAGGGACATTGTCATGTTACGTTAGCTGTACATTGCTGCATTTGCATCATGTAGATGGACTACATATATGGTTATTATCCTTAGAGAACAGATATGGCTGTAAAACATTAACACGGTGTGATGTTCTGTCAAACAGCACAATTCAAAGCTGTTTCCTCGCCGCTTTTCCTTCAGTGTAAAGAGCATCTAAACTAGATACCTGCATGAAACACTCACTGAAACTGATGACATTTTCTGGGCAAAATTTGGCATCCGAGTATAAAATAGCTGAGGAAACACAAGCACAGAAAATCCTCTCTTGCTCTGTAAGGCAGCAAAGCGGGGCACATATGGTAAGGTAGATTTATCTCATTCTAAGAAGTGCATTTATCTGCTTTAGAAGTCTCACTGGATGAGATAAATGATATCACCTGTGGTCAGCAGGGAAATTAAATAGATTATTTTCTTAGTCGGCTGCAGTGCAGATGGTACATAAGGCTCAACTTCCAATTGTGTATTCATGCAATAAAGGCTCAAGTGGTGAATTAAAAGATTGATTTTTTTCCCCTTTGCCTATGCTTGCACAATTCTTACCAAGTCACAGCATATACTCTACAGTGACACAGTGCAGGTGTTGTGAGTAAAAGCCTATTGGTTTGTCTGCGGTGCTCCAACACTGCACTGTATTTATATCAGCCTCAACCTGCTTTTTCCTCTCCGTTTCTGTATTCTTTTGGCAGTAGACTACGGTGGAGCCATGCATGAATTAAATTAGCAGGTTCATAAGGCCAAACACACGTGTGAAAAGATGGGGAGTGGTAAGACGCTGTGCAGATGTGAGGTGCAAACGAGGCTCAGGGGAGATCACTGACTGTGAAATTACACAAACAGCCAAATGTGCAAAGTCGAATGAAGTATGCAGATGTAAACGATGCTGCAAACAGGTGGATGAAACATACGGTATGTCAGAATAAAGACATGTTATATTTGAGAGCAAACTGTCATACAAAAAGGGGTGGGGGCAGGGGGGCACAGATAGGCCCAATAAAATGAGGAATAAAACCCACAACATTTAACATCCCTATCTGCTTTAGAACACTTTAAATTGGTTTCATAGCATTAAGAAGGCCTGTATCTGTAATGAGTTCTTTGTTCAGGGGAAAATAAATAAAACTGCTTGGAAACTCCAGACATCAGCAGGAAAGAGGCAAAAGATGAGGAGATATTATTGCTACATATTCCATCATAATAAGGCTGTAGTGTTTTTACAGGGTCAAGCGACAAGAGAAAATAATGACCGGGTGGCGATTGGGCTGGTATTACTGTTAAAAAGTTGGAACCTTGTCACAGATACATTAACTCTGTAAATGTAATATGAATCATTAACTTTTGTACAGTATGTGTGATATTATGTTCACAGTAGATTACCTTCTCATCAGGAGGAGGAGGAGGGCATAGGTGGCGTCAAATTCAGGCAGGCTAGAGACCATTGTTTGAGACTACCTGATCTGACAGGTAGCGACAGACAGCGACACTAACAGTGGCATTTTTTACAAACATTACACTCTGGAACCCATTTTTAAAACTTTACGTTTTCAAGCCCTCGATACGCCGTCATCATGTAAACAAACAGCCAAATCACATCAAAAGTTTACTGTATTATAGTAGAACGAATGTTGTGTAAATGGCTCCTTAGTAATTATATTACGAAGCATTGAAAATGCTTCTCATGTCTCCCACTATGACATACTACTGTTAAGGCTGAAGTCTCACAAAAGAGTTGACCAAAAGCACGACTCCAAACACACAGGATAGGCTTAAAAAAAACATGGTCTTCACTGGGAAACAGATGGTCAACAATCCACTGGTACAAGAAACACGGAGGTACAAAACGAGGCACACGGACTAAATACTTGGGGAAGATGCAAAAATGAGACACAGGTGACAACAATAAGGGCAGGACAGACAATCACAATGATGGGAGGAGACACAGGGCCGGGGTAGGGAAGTGACAAAATAAAACATGAACCATAAAATCATTGGACAAAACATGTCTTTGCTTGATGAGATGCAACAACTACAAGGATTAAAATGGGCAATTTCTGTACCTGACACTCATTTTAATATGTCCCTCATATTGGGGCTGAGCCAGTTACTCAGATGAAACAAGTACTATAGTACTACAAGTACTATAGTACACACTTCATATTAAAGATGAAGGAAAATCCTTTTTAGGTAGCTGTGACCACATCCTTCTGTGATAGGCCAGCTACATAATTATAATGTTATTTATGCTAATTATAATGATGTTATGCATGTTGGCTCGACAGCATGGGCTGTATATTTGCATAAATCACTCATCATCATTTAAGAAAAAAAATTATACCAGTGTAAAGATGATACCACTCCTCAAAACACACACATACACACACACACACACACACACACACACACACACACACACACACACACACACACTGTTATTCTCATGCTTTCTCTCTCTTTTTTGCTGAACATACAATCATTTTATTTTATGTTATGGGTGGCCTACTATAGAGCTCATAAAAATAAATAAAAGGTATATTAGCAGCTTTCGAATTAAAGGCTTGAATATGTATAGGCTTGAAATATTATGGATGTTAAACTGTTACACAGCCAGCACATGTGAAAGAACACACACTCACACAACATTATTATTGTTGTTTACTGTGTGTTCAAATCATAAATACACCCCTTAGAAATAAAAAAAATATTAGGCAATTAAAATGCCCTGTGATCACACACAGAGACGTCACACTGTATAAATTTAAATGTTTTAAAAAATAGAGTCTAAAAATAACAAGAGTCATCGACCCATGCAAAACATTGTACAACAAATTCATCAGTGTATGACGTATCCGCCATTCCTGGAGAGCCTGGAGTCGTATTTTTGGCATAAATTAAGTCAGAATGTATCGTTCACAAGCTATTCTCTGCACAAAAAATGATTATGGATGAACAGATGGAGATACCAGTGACTGTATCCCCCCGTCATTTCAAGGTCGGGGGATAAAACTTACATTGTTGAAAAATGAGTTCATGCATTTTACTGTACTTCACAATACTGTATCATGTTTATTGATTCACTGAAGTTTGCTCAGTCAGGTTTACACTTTTAATGTAAACAGTTGTACTGAAAACAGTACTAATTGCATTCAAATACTACACCTTTGTTCAAAGACGTTGATCTGAAGCTTAATTATCTACATATAGCAACTTCTGATAAAATCATATCAATGTCAGGCTTAAAAGACCAACTTAACGTTAAACACCCCCCAGATTTTCTTAAGCTGAGCTCATCTTTGAGTACAGACACAGATAAATGAGTTTATTGAACAGATACAAATGCAGGGGCACTTTCTTATCCCTACCACCCATTTACTGACATAAAATGCACATGGTAATACTAAAATCTGTGGCTAGCTCTTCAGATAAGTGACCATCATCTTCCAAAGGCTTATTTGCCACGAGTGTGCGTTCGTGGCTATATCAGCAATTTACCCTTCTGTTCAAAAGTTTGGAATCATCTGCCAGAAAAGCTTGATTTGGTGCAGTCAGGAAGCTGAGGGGACTACTGTGTATTTTTGACTGGCCATTGTTGCATTTTAGAGTAAAAAGTTAGGAGAAAAAATGGTTAAAGAGTTAAAACTGAAAACCAGCAACACGGAAAAAAATACTGACAGGTTCTAAAAATGGTTGAGTGTATATATGTGTGTGTAATATATAATTATTATTACAGTATATATCCTGTATTTTGGGTGCCAAAGTCCTCTGTCATTGTTTTAGCCCAGTATTTTACATTATTATGAAATCTTGGACCTAATTTTCCTTACATAAGATGAGTTAAGTAAGTGTGTGTGTGATTGACTGTAAGGTCCTTAAGTGCTATATTTGACCTAACATGTGCATTTTGTGTTTTATGCCCATTATGCATTAAATATGGCACATGCACCATGTTTCATGTTTGAATCTGTGTCTCTCTCTTCCCCTCCACTCACCAAAATGATCATTCAGCCCCTCTCCCCTCTTTGAAGCTCGGCCTCGAAGAGCACAATCAAAGCTCCATCTCTTACATGATAACATGTTGCTCCTTGTGTGAATGAAATATCAACAGGACTCTGCCTCTGCTATTATGATTTAATGATTGTGTTATTGAATGACTAGTGCTGGAGAATTTATAATTAGTTTTGCAGTGGAAAATCATTACCATTTGATTAGCTCAGCCCTAATGTTTCACTGCAGTAAAAACATTGCATATTAATTAGATGTGTTTGCTTGCCCGATAATTGTGTGTGTGTGTGTGTGTGTGTGTGTGTGTGTGTGTGTGTGTGTGTGTGTGTGTGTGTGTGTGTGTGTTGGTGTGTGTATGTTGGTACATTTATGTGTAGGGTGATTACAGTTGCAAGCGACTTAGCCAATTGTTGAAGGCGGTTTTGTGTGATAAGATTGTTTGAGCATATTTTTATACTTGAGCAGATGTGTGTGTGTGCTCCTCCACATATAACTTGTGCGTTCCTGTACACATGCCATATAAAGCCACATTTCCACTGCGCAGTACCAGCTCTACTCGACTCGACTCTGCATGGTATCAGGCACTTTTCTGCAGGTTGTTGTCCATGACGGGATAGTACTGTACGTCCTCAGGGTCAGTGGATGCTGTGCAAAACTGCAGTGGCGTAGTCTTCAAAGCGACACACACCTCTCATCCACCTCTCGTGATCCTCTCATCAGCTGTCTAGGAACGTCTGCACCTCCTCAATATAGCTGCCGCAATAAAAAATGGTACGGCTGCTAGTTTGGCTGTTTGAATGTAGCGGCCATTGATTTGTGCTGTGCAGGATATTCAGTGTGTGCCGAGCATCGAGCAATCAGTGGTCTGTAATGTTTCACGTGACCTTTTAGTGTCTGCTAAGCTCACTTGGAACCACAATGGAGGTGGTAGTAAAAAAGTAGTACCAGGTACTTGTTACCTAATGGAAAGCCAAAAGAGGTGAGTAGTGTAGAACTAGTACTACGCAGTGGAAATGGGGCTTAATATACAAGCCAATAAGATTGAAGAAAGTTTTGTATAGCTTGGACGTCTGAGTGCTGCAAGCTTTTTACATCAAACTGGTGCCAAGTGTACTAAAGCACCATTAGAACCTGTGAAGTGTATGTAAATTCAGTTTTACAGAGTAAAAAAAAAAAAAACACACACACACCAGATCCTACTGAAACAGAATCCTGGATCTCCCAGATTGGGACCCACACTTCTTCCATCAGATCTGGCCCCTCCTTTGTCACTATCAAAATCTGTAAAACTTTGTGCTGTCTGTTTTAGAAATATCAACTGCATAGGCACAGGTTACATCAGTGCACAAAAGTTATTTACCTCATTTCAATTAAAATGATGAGAAGCATAATGATATATTTGTGATTTATTATTCAAATTGAAATGTTGTTGTTGTTATTCAAAGGGAAATGTTGTTGTAATTCGAATGGGAATGTTGTCGTTGTTGTTATTCAAATGGAAATGTTGTCGTCATTGTTGTTATTAAAAATAGAACTGGCTAAGTGGTATAAAAGTGGTTTGCTAACAGATGAAGAAGTTAACAGATGAGTCACGACAGTCGTTGCACTACTGTATTTGCACACCTGTTGCAATTTATAGGGCCGTAGTGACTCCATGCAGCTCCTGACTCCAGAATGGTGACACCCTAAAAGAATGAATGAAAAAAAAACTCTCTGCACACCATTCATGTCATCGTTAACAAGGTATCATCTCTGATTACAACAGGTGAAGGCACAGGAAATGTCATGCAGTTTTATTCTTTGACAAGCACATGGAGGAAAAAGTCTAACGGAACCTTTATACCAGCTGCTCACCCTGAAGGCTGCTGGTGATACAGCCACATGTAGGGTGAAAGTGGCAAGAGTATAAAATAATAAAAGATTATATTTCTCTTGAATTTACCTTTATGCTATGTAAGACCATGTGCCTGCTGGTTTGTGTAATGTGCCATTCCAGACTTAGACTGCAACTCATCATTACTCCCATTCTGTGAGACAAACTTCCCTTTCAGTTTGACAGTGATGTGTCGAGACAGGTGGATGGTAAAGGCAGCCTCCACAGCATAGTGTAGGTTCACGCCTGTCACTTGGCATCCCAACAATATTTAAATAAGGGCTTTCTAAGTGTTATAGAAAGTTCTGAAATGCAGTAAGAGGAACAGAAGCAGCGTAAGACATTTAAATAGTGGAAGGAGAACAGAAAATCACAAATACATGAAGTTAAAATGTAAGATTTGACTCATTAATGGATGGTGAACAAGACAATGAACTTTTATAAGTGGGAATTCACTGAAATTTGCACAACCTGACTCTGGATTTAAATGCAATGGCAGATGTGCCTGTTGCATGAACTACCATGCTGTGAGAGCTGTCAATTCCGACTGCCTCTCACTGCCTGATGAGATTATAAAAAAGCGGACAGGCAGATGAATGCCACTGCTGGCATCCCAGTGAGCGTTCCAGTAAACCAGTAGGAGATAATAAATTACTCTGTGGCGATAATACACTGCTGGATATTAATTAATCACAAATCAGATTCAGATCAAAGTCATAAAATTGTCCCTATTGAGACAACTGACTCTTTATTGACTGTAACATTCAGTATACATACAAGGTACAGTAGTAGCCTCAAACATAGAATATCAGCATACATCAGCTGTTTTCTCATTTCGTCACACAACATTTTGTGCTGTTAAGCACAGCAGGACGTCTTGACATCGCTGACCTGTGAGCGAATAAATTTGTTTCAAAACCCACTGATACCTACTGGTGAGGTATAACTGCTCTTTAAAAAAGGAATGGCCTTCAGATCAGAGCTCTGGGCTCAATACTTGAGACTTAATATGATACTTTCAAGCAACAAAGCTGAGGAGACTTAACTTGACGACAGATAAATATTGAAAGATAATATTGTGCGTAGTGTTGCCTCTCATACTGCCGAACTGTAGTGAATAATATATATATATATATAAAATAGATACGGCAGACCTAAAAAGAGAGTTTGGGTGAAATGTAGTCATTTGTTTGCTCTCTTTATTCTCTCTTTGCTCAGTCACTGCAGCGCTGCGTCTTATCTGATAGGCCAAAGATGTTCCCCCAAGCCTCTGGGAATGAGAAGACTTAATCTGTAAAAAAAAAAAAAAGGGAAAACGATTCCTGAGGTATGGTTCGAGAGGCCATAGTCATGGTGTTAGTATGGCATGTTCTGAAATGTCTGTATTACCTCTATAATCTCTTCATACTGTCCTATGTAACCCTTCAGGAGCAATTTAATTGTATAATAATACCTCGGGTAGAAATAGAAATTGCCAGAATGGAAACAGTCAGTGTGGATTCCATTGCAATAGATCCTCTCTTTACTTTTAGTGAATTGTAGTCTTTGCAAGAGAACTACCTCCATTGTGCACTCATTTGAACAGTTTAATAATTGTGTGTACAATTGAGGAGATGTATTTGCAGGCTTATTTCAAAGCTCTGTGATTGTAATTTACTGTGACCTATTCTGTTCAGCAGTACGTCTGCATGAACAGTAGATTATCTCCAAAGGGAAACATACAGGTCCCGTTACATTTTTGCATAGCGAAAGAACAGTAGAGCCGTGTTAGTGGAGCCAATGACACTATGCCAGAGGCATTAAACAGAGTACCTGTTTGGTGGTAGATACAAACATTTTTGCATGCAGAAAAGGACGTGTTTTAGCTCAAAAGCATGGGTCATAAACACGTCAGATGGATTGAAAACGAAGGCCAAGGTTGAAAAAAGGTAACCAATCAAAACAGGCAAAGAAAGTTCATTATAGGTATATAATCATATAATATATCTATAATAATATCTATGATATAGATATTATGGGAACAGAGTCCACAATGGCAGGCGGGGGTCAAAGAAAGGACAGGCAGAATGTGGGCAACAAGCCTTGAGCATATGGCCAACAAGTCAGTTTAGATAATTATAACACTATACAGATATAGTGAGGCTCTTGAGCCATTATAGCTACTACATTCTGCACATAATGAGGGCATAGAGCAAGAAAACAATGTAAATAAATAATTAGGTCTTAATTAAGAGGAACTCATGTTTAATGTCTGCTGGGAGTTTCTACATCCTTATCACTACTTACCACACTACAAACTACAGCTCATGAAAAGTCCTCGGTCAGTATAAGGAATGTGTTTTTTTTACTTCAAGTCTCCAGAGTTTGGATTTCCCTACAATATTCTAGCTTGTATATGACGTATTAAATCAGGATTCTTTGACTGAATGACCGCTAATCATTATTGGCTTTTTGTTCTGAAGAGTTTGATCACAGAACAAAGACCGTTTTAATTGGTGATCAGCATTGGTCGATACCGTTTACGGCAATCGGCCCCCAAAACCCTGATCTGCATACACTTAGTATTAATTCCTGTTAAAAAACCTTGAACAAACTCACAGCTGGGAGACAGGCTTTCATTCTGTTGGAGACAAGTGAGTAAGACGAGCTGGAGTGTTTTCAAATGGCAGAGCTTTTGTTCCTCAAAGGAAGAGTACCATTAAGAGCAGTCAAAAGGGCCAATTAAAATGATCAAAACTCTCCTCAGTATTGACCAGAAGGACAAGAGTAGTGTTGGAAGTGCTCGTCAAAAAGGCCTCTGAGAATTTGCCAGAAGAGGCAGTCGAGTATGTCTCAGCAGAGGAGAGTACTGAGGCAGGCTGTGAAAAAGCAAGGAATCAGCTCACAGCAACGGCTTCTAGACCACATAAAACTTTACATGAAAAGAACTGTGGTGACTGAAAAACATGACTGTAAGACCCCTTTACCTGGAACGATCTCAGACACTTTGGATCCATTAATTGATTCAATGAACATCAGAAAATAATGAAAAATTGCAACAGAGACACTAATTCTCAATTTCATTCAGACATTCAAACAACTTTCATTAAGAAGCCAAAAATCTAAAATAAGGATTTCTGTTTAAAAGGTGATGTATTTGAAATATGATCTCTGATGCTATGCCAATCCAAGGTTGAATGGTAGAGATTCACAGAGACTGTTAAACACAGTTTAGCATACTCCAAACCCTAAAGACACATGCACATACATGCAAATATATCATTGTCTGTTTATGTCAATTTTGATGTGTCGGCATCCATGACAGTTGTCAGCAAATTAAGGGGAAAACTTTGTACCTGGAATACAGACCGTGAAGCATTTTGATACGACAGAAAAAAAGAGGCTTATTAGAACTTTGGTCATCAAAAGGATTGGCAAGATTGCAAGATTTATATTATTGTTAGGGATATAGGGGCCTGAGACCTCAGCAGGGAGGGAGGATGACTGACAGGATGTCTTACAATTTAGGTGAATACACTGCAAAAAAAAAAGAATTGTTAAAATACAAGAAATAAACACTGAATTTGAAAAAATGGCTGAATACTAAGAAAAGTTGAAAAAAATAGTAAATAACTTTATAAAAAGACAATTACTCTGATTTTCAGATCTAATATTCTAAATCTTGGCAAGTACATTCCCCAATCAAACCTCAAACAGTGGAAAACCATTTGAAAACTGTTTCTGTTTGTTTAATGTAGGAGGAAGGTTACGGTCATCTAACCAAGTTTTCATCTGCAGCCATTTTTATTCTCTCTAGCAAAAGCTTCATTGGATATGATCATGATTTATTTGCCAAATTTGTTTCCATCTCACTTTGTAGCGTTTTACTTTTTTGGACAATTTGAAAAACTTTTTTGCCTCGTTCCAATTTTTTAAATAAATGTTTATTTTGGCTATTTCCACTAAGGCCTTTTTAGGCACCAATTGAAAATGACAACTATCCTAATGTAGGAGCAGGCCAATACTAACCAAATTAATTGGGAATGAGTGCAACTGATTATTAATCATTCTTATTAATATTGTATAATTTGTTATTAATAACTAATGTATACATTTTAAAATATCAAAAAAATTATAAAAAACGAAACAAATTCCGAGAACCTAAACCGACATATTTAAAAGAGTAAAAAGCATATTAATCATAAAATATATAACATGGAATTTCCTCATTAGAGAATCTGGACCAGATCATGTTTGGCTTGTTAGCTTGATAAATTAATCAATTAACTTTATGTTGTAGTGTGGCTGCACAGAAAAGAAGAATAAATAGATTCAGAGATTCAGACAAAGATCAGTCCATTGTCCATTTTCTATAAACGGATTTCGGTTTTATATGTATTTGAAGAGCAATTTACTTAGAAAGCCTCCTCTGCAAGAGAACTGAAATAAAGGTTTCTCTCATAAAGTTCTCTCCTCATGCTCTTTATCGTTCTGTGCACTGGTGGTGCAATTTAGATCAGTGCAGCAGCATGTGAATAGGGGTTGTTTACTTCATTGTCATTTGTGTCTATTGTATCTAAAAGGACCACCTGCCAGCTGGAGCAGCGGTAAAAAGCCTTCCTGGGTGCGCTGTATAATTGCCACTGGGGGGCTGGTAAATAACAGCATGCTATTTCAGAGGCTCACAGCCCTTCCACCATAATAAGTCACAGTGTTGTTTCCTCTTTTCACCAGAGAAGGTCAGAGATAATTTAAGACATTTTGGCGAGAGAGTGAGTCGGTGCACGAGTGAGTTGGGAGGACAGGAAGGGCCTGTGGTGACCCGATGGGAGGAGATGAGTATTTAAATCGGTTTCTATGGTCGTGCATGGTGTGAGGGCGTGTGGAGCTGTTCTGAAGCTGAGAGGACAAATAAAACAAAACAATGCTGCAAACACACACACACATAAACAGGCCCTTGCTCACACACACAGATACACTTTTACATAAATGCACCAAGTCTTTGCCTCGGGCAGATGACGTAAGTAACGTTTACCACTGTAATTCATCCCTGATGACAAGAAGCACAAAGCAATTTACACTCATTAATGGCATTTGTGTGCAGTAAGTGTATGAGTGTGTGTGTATTAGAGATTTAAGGTAGCAGCATACTTGAAACAAAATGAGAGTGCTGTCAAACATGCAAATGTGTGTGTGCTCACTGAGGAATGTGTGGGTCAACCTAATCGTGCAGTTTAGGCTAGAGGTACTTCCTTAAACGCAGTCATAAACAGGGACGCTCCGTTTTTCTCTCACTAAGGAAGATTAAATCAATGGTTACAATTTGGAAACCTTGGCTGAGTTTATAAGATTAGTCATAGAAGTAGATTAGGTAACTAAATAATGCAGCAATGTCGAGTTTGTTTCATCGACACATTCATCACGCCGTAATGTGCTTCATTGCCAGATAATACACCTCAGAGAATTGCTTTAATCTTTATCAAGATCATCAAAACATGTACAATGAAGTGACACATATAGGAGGCAAATACCTATAAATTTGTTTCATTATGTGTAAAAAAAACACAAAAAAAACAAGAATTACTTGAGAGTGTATTTCATTTTCCTCTCAAGGAGCACCGCAGTAGCTAATGTAAGCGTGAGATTTAATATGTCGATTTAATGCATTTGCTTGACACCAAATTTGCCCTTATTATTTCAAATTGCAATTACCCAAGAGGAAGTCACTGAGAGCTCTTGTAAGAGAAGAAAGAAAGGTCTTGTAAGACTCTTTACATCTTAAATGAACTTGTCATTCACAAAGTTGACTTGCAGCAGCAGAATTCTAGTCAAATCTTACTTAGAGGTGAGAAAGGATGTGAGTAACTGTGACTTTTAGGGTCTTTTTTAGCACAAATATGTGACAGCTGTGGCCAATAAGATGTTTATATACAATGACAGAGACCTCAATGCATTGCAACTTAAGAAAACACACGCAAAAAGAAAAAAAAAAACATGCAAATGTTAAGAAAAGATCTCCATCAATTTGAAAAAAACACACAGCATTAAGGAGACATGCTACAAACACACACAGCACAACTAAATACATGAGGGCAATGCAAACACAGCACCATAAAGCACTGCAGATACCACAAAACACTTAACTTCATGAGCCACAAAGGCAAAAAGTGTGTCTGAGCCGTGCTCAACACTGATGTCCTCAACAACCTAAGAACACATTTACTGCTATTGAAAGGAACTTTTATGGCTATATAATATATTTTCGCTGTGACAGTTCTAATAAATGTAACTAGATGCTAAAAATAGATGAGGGCAGTCAAATGTTATGCAAGGAGGACTTAAAATGGATCCACGTAAATCACTTTTAAATGTGTTCACAGTGTTCACTCATAATAAGGGGTGTGTCCTACTCCTAGGGCACCCAAGTCAAACCCAAGTCAAACCACTGGAAGATAGCTCTTTTTGCTCTTTTTGTGATTTTTGGAACTCTGTTTGTCCAACCTGATCCTGAATTGCCTTTTTTTTTGTGCCTATATCTTCATATCCACCTGCTGTGCCCCGAGATCTGTCTGTTCAGCGTGAGTCCGGTCATCAGCCATATTGTTATCTGCCTGTCTCTCTCTCTCAGCCCAGTCTACATTTCTACATTAGTCGCCTGTTGTGAATTATAACAAGAAAAGTATTAACAGGGGTATGAAAATTGCCTGCAGTGTCACATCAGTGAACGCAGTCATAACACGGCGAATATGTTGTTTTAAAAAAACATTGTTCAGGAGCTAAAGGAGCTAAAATATCTTCTATCTATCTACACTATAAAAAGGCTCACCTTTGTATCATTTATTTACTTTTTCCTTTAACGTTTGCACATCTGTACAGTGTTTGCTTTATTGTAGCAAGCATCCTCTTTCCAGAAACAACACGACCGTATGTAGCGCGCTCATTCACAGCAATGACACCATCAGAAAAAAAAACAACTTATCTGAGCTTCGAACAAGTTTTACAAAAAATGAAACTACATGACATAAAAACTTAGAAATAACAACTAACAGGGGGATGCAGCGAATTTTTCATGGCAAAACCTCTCATGGCCACAGGAATAATTGGACACAAGGCTGCGGCTCTCGTACATCACATGCATGCAACAGCCACAGTCTCAATATAGAGCCGCAGCAGAACTGATCGACCTTGAGTTGATGTGAAATGATGAATAGGAAACTTTTCTGTCTCTTCTATCATGAATATTTTTCATGTTTTGAACAAGAATACCCTGTAACTTAATGGGCCAGCATGTTTCATTCTTAGCCTGTCGATAATAACAGAGTAGATAATAACTTGTACAACAAACTGTCACCTGGATTAAGTTTCAACATGAGAAATATTTTATCCTATAGAGCCACTAAAACTGTTGCATTCTCCTTTAAATCAGGAGTTTATATGTAGTTAAAGAGAAAGCATTGTTGAGCTCAACAACGTCTCCATCAGTCATGTCAAGACTTCTGGAATGAGATACACAAGATATGTAGAAGTTGTAGACCAAGTGAGAGAGAGGAAGAGAGGTATCAGAGTAGTGACAAGTGGAAAGGACAAAGATGGAATAAAAATGGCAACAGAAAGAGAGAAAGATGGAATGTATTAAATGAACGTATAAATATGTGTGAGAAACGGAGCGGTGGTGGCTGAGATAGTTAGAGAGCTTCCCAGCTAAAAACAGTTTGATTTAGTGTTTAGTGTAGTTCAGCCAGGATGGCAATTTGATCCAACGGGCTTCTGGCAAACAAACTGCAATAAAGAGAAGCTTTTTTGGATGATTACACGTAGATGTGTATTGGCAGACAGGGACTTTAGTTACAAATGCTGACACATATGGTAAAGTGTCTCCATGTGTGGGGATAAAATAAGCTCAAAGATTTGTAGTTGTTGCGGGCACACAGTTTGTAGTTCTATCCCTTCCTTTTATATCTTTATATCCCAAAGTTTGTGACTGCACATACATTTTCTGACACACATTTCACAAACTGCAAACACACGGACATACACAAGTAGAAATACACAAGACAGAAATAGATATTTAGACTAGCTGTTTGTAGGATGTTTGAAGCTCCTTGGACTGTGTGTTCCTTGGCAGGAGGCAGGGGCGGATCTAGGATTTTTCTAAATCAGGGGCCATAAAGGGACCGCATTTTGTGCAGAAGGTCCAACATTCATGCACATTTCCTTATTCAGTAGGATGTATATACATTTCACCAGACATTCCTTGTTTGCCATCGGCTCTGTAGCTTTGAGCAATAATACATAATAAATATATTTTTGATATACACATTGTGTACCTGTCTATCAAAAAAGTTTAGTAAATAAAAATCCTTCATTTTCACATTGTATTTTTAACTGGGGTGCATAGAAAACATGACATATAAGACATAAGAAAGGTTTTCTTTCCAAATACAGTATGTAATATATAAACTACTTCAAAACAGGTCATGTGTACTGTTACAGCATGTACAACAGTTTAGATCAGAAAAACTTACATGACGACAGATAAGAATCTTAGACCGAATCTGAGTTTGATTATGCCTACTGTACCTTACACTAGAAGACTCACCCACTAGAGACAATTCGTCATAAGTCACAGGTAGGATTTTATAAAGATTTGTGGTTATCAGATGAGGGACACATCAGACATTCGTGTTCACTCCACATCTCCAGTTTCTCCTCTTTCTCCACCGTTCAAGAGAATCGAGGCTTGTTCACATTAATGCGCTTCCCTGGAGTCTCCTCCATGCGTAGTAGCTACCCGGTTTGCTGCTTCATGTTTGGTGCTTGAGAGAGCGCCCCTATTGGTTGTTTACAATGCTCACATTATTGAACGTCACTATTTGCATGAGCCAAGACTAAAACTTACGATAATATTGAACACGTCTGATATTATCGGAACGTCGACACGAGAAAAAGACTGACTTAAGACAGCTCCGACTCTGAGTTTTACGACCACCTTACACCTAACGATTGAGACGACATGAGCGCCCCGCAACTCTGGTAAAACTACCATGATTGTATTAAGACAGAGGAAATTTGTCTGCGACAGGGAAATCTCTTGAGAAGTCATTTGGTGTATGACCGGCATTAGTTATGGCCTAACAAAACGAAACAAAATGATGTTGTTGAATCAAAATATTCATTGAGGGAAATTTGAACCCCAGACAAAAACAGCTTGCAACGCCTCACTGATAACACAGATATCCAATAGGGGGAGAGAAGAAGGAAGCACAGCAGGGCAAAAACGCTGGATTGAGGACAGGAGCACTTCAGGGGCCAATTCGATTTCTGGCACTCTGGCCCCGCCCCTGGATCCACCTATGGGAGTTGAGCCCCCTATTGTTCAGCTCAGTAGAACACATGCCACAGGACTCTATGCCTACCTCCATCACCCGCTTCAAAACCCAACGGGATACACACCTCTATCTATATCCCCTCACAGAACTCCTTTGCAGCCTGCCAGCCTTCTCCATACTCCTCACCCTTGGCTCTCTGTCTCACCTTTTCACACATAACATTCCTCAAGTCAATCTTAGCCTCCCTCCCTCTGTTTAGCTGTTCCCCTACACAAATTGTCTTCCTCTCCTCCCCTTCCCCAAAGAAAGAGAGAGGCTTAACTTGTGCTGTCAGGAGGGTTGACACTGCAGGGCAAACAAACCTGTGTGGGAGCAGCAGAGATAGAACAACAATATGAACTATTCCAGGTACAACCACATTTCCTGTGACCACGCTGCTGTGCCACAAAATGATAATGTCAATACTAAGGATGCTTTTCGTATAATTATAAATCATAGCAAAAATGAAATGCCGTGGAAGTATTTAGCACTGCTTTTATAAGAGCTCTCACTCATATTTGCACACTCTGTCCTGCAGCTCAGCAAAAATCCATTAAACACTCAGCTTATTTGATTGCTTGAGAGGCAAACCCTGTGCAATGATATTGCTTTTAATTGGACTCATTTCCATAGTTTTGGTTTGCTGTGTCTGTTTGTCCTCAGTCGAGTGGAACATTGAGTTCTCGAACTCTAATTGTATTCTGCACCACACCACAGAGTTATGTTCAAGAATAGGCCAACAGAAATTACTATCCATTCATCTCAATCTAAACTGTAACTTTGTAGTAATATTTACCAGGATGGTAAAGCTGATGATTCAGGAAGATGATATGTAAAAGGATGATTATAATATATATGCCAGTTTGGCAGCTTAATAAGCATTCAAACAGTTTTCAATTTTAACATTAGGGTTTTGGACCAAACATAATGCTTTATAGGTTCAATTATATTTGAGTCTAAACTTCAAAATTCAATAGAGGGTAAAACACAGCTGCTCGCCTGAACTGGTAGCATCCAAACAATGGGAAACTTAAATGTTACTTAATGAAATGCTAGTTCAGCAAGTTAGCTGGAAATGCTAACATTCACCGCATATGTTAGAGAAGATAAACAAATCGATTGCTTAGATTAGTTCTTTAAGCTATATAAATATTAGCCCCAGGTCTCCAACAACACACAAAATAATCAATTGAAAATAAATCAGGAACTAAGGAAACAGTAGGAGCTTTAAAAGCCAATAAAACCTCCCTCCAAACTCTTTAAATCTGAAAATCATAATAATGGCAGAAGAAATTCACCTCTGACAACATTCCAAACCATTATAGTACATTTCTTACAGTTCTGAGAAATACTGTAATTCAGTCTGAGAATGTGCATGTTTGAAATGGTCCACATTAAATAAAGTGTTTCACAAATCTCCAAATTTCATACAAGTGAGAGTCATCATAACAAATTCATCAGGGTAGAATAAATCTTTTAAAGAATGAAGGTTAAAGATGACTTCACTCTTGGAGTCAGGACACAAACCTGATCAGAGGCATCAGTGAGCCAGCAGGGACCCGGAGGCAGATTGTTTTAGTGATGGATCATTGTGAGGAAGGGAAAGAGACAGCCGAGGGGGGCCGATACTGTCAGGCAATCCTGATGGTCTGAAACAGCAGACCTAAGGGAGTGATGTGGGAAGAGTAGACTGTGTCCTAATGGGATCCTAGAAATGCACTCTGAGCCTTCATGTTCCTGCACTGGTCCTGATAGCAAACACCTCCGGATCAATCGATGGCGATGCATTGCCTCCGTTTCCATTCCTTTTTTCCTCCAGGGTGTCACAATGTGTTCAAACCACAGCCGAGGTTTGACTGTACCTGGCTGTAAAGTAGCTCAACTTCTGTGCCAGGTGATTAGAATCCAATTACCTCTGATGACTATGATCATTTTAATTCATTATTTTAAAAAAAAAACATTAAAAAGACAAGACGAAAAAAGAGAGAATTTGTTAATATTCGTTAAACAATATCCTTAAAGCTAGTTTACACTGGCAAAACATTAGCATCTCATCCTAAAAACAAAGCACGGTGCACTGAAATATTGGTGCGATTTTTATAAAACAAAAAATTTGGGCTGCAGGATATATTATCACAAAGCATAACCAGTCATTTTCTAACATGGTGCATTTCAATTGGAGGAAGACCTGTATAAAAACATCAGGAGAATTCATCACTTTCTGTTGCAGCTACAGATGCATGAAAAAGGTTCCCTTAAACATCACCTATTCAGAGATATGAAAGTTGCATGATTAGAATCATAATTGCTTTTTCACTGCTTCACCCGACTAGTTTGCACAGCTGACTGCTTCACCAGTCTTCCATTTGAAGTGCCCTGAAATATCTTCATGCAAGGTAGAGCATGAATGAGTTGTACAGTCCCCTAGCTAGTGCAGCATCAGTTGTTGCTGTAGTTTTCACTACAAGCCTGGAATAATAACAATATTTGGGTTCAAAGTTCAATTTTATGGGAGCCCATTTCTGCCGGAAAAAAAATAAATATATATATACATGGTAAAAGTAAGAGGGCTCAAGGTAGGTCAAAATAGTGAGATACTATCCATCGCCTTGATAATCACATATTCAGAGTCACATTCACATGTTTTTCAAGACTACTTGCTTTTTTCTTTTAAATTTTACTATCTTATTCTCTCCATCCATCCAAAATTGTCAGACAAGTAGATTGGATTTGGCAGAATGCATTTCTCTCTACCCCAGTGGGACCACATCTTCCCAGGTCATCCATCCATGAGATGCTGCTTCAGATGAATTCCATGTCTTCCAGAGCTGATGTCTGTCCCAGCTCCCATTATGTGTCCCCAAGTCCCTCATCAGAATATTCTGTTCCTACAGTTTCAAAACAAGTTGCATCCCCAAACTGTAATGCAGCTGCAAAATCATTTGTTTTTCTCTCTAAAAGTCTGGGTTAGGGAGAAGCTGGTACATTTCCCGGCTGAATGCATATACTTTTTTTTTCCTCAATGCATCAACTTTGTGAGGTCCCAGAGTCATTAAAAGGTGTTTTTGCACCTGGCACTGTGCAAATTTAAAAAGAAGGAAAAAGTCAAATATTATCTTTCTATGTTGTTAAATGCCAGAAACATATGATGTATTTAGAGTGTACAAACTGACTACATTATTGTGAGTACATACTGTTTTCTCGCCACTTATTAGGACCCCAATTTCTTTCTGTAATTCCAGCATGGATTTTCACCATGGCATACAAAACAAAGCTAACACAACAACTGAGGAGACATCCCCAGTGTGTTGAATGGCCAGTTTCACTTTACAATGGTTCCAGATGGAAGTTTAGATACAACCAACCATATTGCAGTGTTGAGCTGTCTCCCCACCAAACCACACCAAGTCTGAAGTATAATTTTTCGATAGTGTTCGCAATATGATCACAGAAGCTAGGTGTCCACTGGACCAGACGCCATGTGTAGCACACATCATACAGAGGGTAATCACAGTGATTCTCCGTGAAAGCAGCTTTGTTATTGCTTTGGCCAAGAGCGTAAAACAGTGGAATATTTCAAACACAGTTCTGCAAACACAGCAGAGCTGAAAGTTCAACAAGCCTCTCATGGTCAAGAAGAGGAGTCACTCATCCAGGATGTTCCCATGTGTTGGAATTCAACTCTCGGCCCACTGAAGGCAACGCTGCCACAGCAGAAGCAGTAGAGGCACAACTTAGCATGCTGACCTCAGCTGAATATAGACCCATTTCACTGCAAAGTACCGTCTCTACTCGACTCGCCTTCTTTGGTTTTCCAGGAAAAAACACCTGATACCTGGTATTTCTTTTTCAGAATCACCTCTGTCGCCATTCGAAATGAACCAAGCAGCTACTAAAAGGTCACGGGAAACATTACAGACCACTGACTGGTCAATGCCCGGCATACACGGAATATCCTGCACAGCACAAATCAATCAATAAATCTATAAACCAAGCTACTTTGGCGGCTGTAACTTTTTTTTAATTGCGGCTGCTATTTTGAGGAGATGCAGACGTTCCTGGCTTTGACAGCTGATGAGAGGATCACGAGAGGTGTGTGACGCCACGGCAGTTTCGCACAGCGTCCACATACCCTGAGGACGTACTATCCCGTAATGGAAAATGACCTGCAAAAAAGTACCCGATATCATGCCGGGTACTACGCAGTGGAAAATGTGGCTTAAGACAGGCTGGCAAAGTTAGAAACAACCTCTATGCATCAATCATAACGCATGTGGGTGCAAACAGCACAGACAGCAGAACAGCTCAGTAGCAACAAATCATAAACAGTTACACATACACACACAAGTAGAGTCTGAGACTTCCTAGTAAAGAAGGAAGATGTCTGCATGGACAAAATGGGGTCAGACAATATTATCAGTACAGTGGCAAGAGAGGGCAGCTTAATGGCATGTGATGCCCAGCCAGCTGTTACAGATCTCTTTTGCCCTGCTATTTTGAAATCTTCTCACTTTGACAGGAATAAACACCTTAAAAGAAGCTGTGTGGATTACTTGTGTTATGGTTGGACAAAATAACCCTTCAGCTCACTGGGGCTAACAGTCCTCAGTCATGGTGGCTGAAGAGATGTGCAGTCAAAATGTTGTGACACGCCTGTCACAGCTGGGTCAATGACTCAGTGAGGCCTAATCTATGTTTGATAAACGCTGTGTTGCGTAGGGAAATGACATTAATCTAATTGATGGTGGCTGGAGTCTTACATGTGAGCCATGTTACCCCTCTTTAAAACATGATATCAAAAGTTGGACCAGCTGAAATAATTAAGTTTGTTTTTCAAATGTTCTAATTCTAACAAATTGAATTCAATGACAGTTTTAGAATCTCTCCATAGTGACTTTCTACAGTCCAATTGTTTTTTTAATTTTAGAAATGTGGGTTTTCTAATCTTGTAGGCAAACGTACAGATCAAATATGCAATTGATAAGTAATAACACATTTATTTACCATGGGAATGGGAATGTTGTCGTCGTTTTTATTGTTCAAATGGGAATGTTGTCGTCGATGTTATTGTTCAAATGGGAATGTTGTCGTCATTGTTATTGTTCAAATGGGAATGTTGTTGTCATTGTTATTGTTCAAATGGGAATGTTGTCGTCTTTGTTATTGTTCAAATGGGAATGTTGTCGTCGATATTATTGTTCAATTGGGAATGTTGTCGTGGTTGTTATTGTTCAAATGGGAATGTTGCCGTCGATGTTATTGTTCAAATGGGAATGTTGTCTTCATTGTTATTGTTCAAATGGGAATGTTGTCGTCGTTATTGTTCAAATGGGGATCTTGTCGTCGTTGTTATTGTTCAATTGGGAATGTTGTCGTGGTTGTTATTGTTCAAATGGGAATGTTGTCGTTGATGTTATTGTTCAAATGGGAATGTTGTCGTCATTGTTATTGTTCAAATGGGAATGTTGTTGTCATTGTTATTGTTCAAATGGGAATGTTGTCGTCTTTGTTATTGTTCAAATGGGAATGTTGTCGTCGATATTATTGTTCAATTGGGAATGTTGTTGTGGTTGTTATTGTTCAAATGGGAATGTTGCCGTCGATGTTATTGTTCAAATGGGAATGTTGTCTTCATTGTTATTGTTCAAATGGGAATGTTGTCGTCGTTATTGTTCAAATGGGGATCTTGTCGTCGTTGTTATTGTTCAATTGGGAATGTTGTCGTGGTTGTTATTGTTCAAATGGGAATGTTGTCGTTGATGTTATTGTTCAAATGGGAATGTTGTCGTCATTGTTATTGTTCAAATGGGAATGTTGTTGTCATTGTTATTGTTCAAATGGGAATGTTGTCGTCTTTGTTATTGTTCAAATGGGAATGTTGTCGTCGATATTATTGTTCAATTGGGAATGTTGTCGTGGTTGTTATTGTTCAAATGGGAATGTTGCCGTCGATGTTATTGTTCAAATGGGAATGTTGTCTTCATTGTTATTGTTCAAATGGGAATGTTGTCGTCGTTATTGTTCAAATGGGGATCTTGTCGTCGTTGTTATTGTTCAATTGGGAATGTTGTCGTGGTTGTTATTGTTCAAATGGGAATGTTGTCGTTGATGTTATTGTTCAAATGGGAATGTTGTCGTCATTGTTATTGTTCAAATGGGAATGTTGTCGTCGTTGTTATTGTTCAAATGGGGATCCTGTCGTCGTTGTTATTGTTCAAATGGGAATCTTGTCGTTGTTGTTCTTACCTCCACCATGGAGGTTATGGTTTTGCTGGTGTTGGTTGGTTGGTTTGTTAGTTTATTAACAAGATAACACAAAAAATTGAGTGATTTTTGTTATATTACTGTAACTAATGCTGTTTTTCACATTGTTTCCTCTTAGTTTCCTTCCAGTCTGGGATTTTTAAATTTTTTTATTGAAAACAAAACAAAATTCAAGGTTGCTCCACACTGGTCAAACTGGTCTGGATTGGCCTTAGAAGAGATGAGACGTGGATCACATTTCAACAGAGTACATACAGTATAGTTGATATAAGTGAAATACACATGGGAAAAAATATAATTAGTATCTAGGGGAATTTGAAGCACAGCATGTTTCTCCTTGAATGAACCACTTTGCTTTTTTCCTTTTTAATTCCTCAAAGAGTCTTTGGTCATACTAAGATGAAAGCTCCAGCCACGGCAAAAAACAAGGACTGTGTATTATTGGCTGCATAACAAGCAGAAGTATATGCCTCTTAGAGTTTGGGCCTCCTGAATTGCTACTTACAGTGGCGTCGTTGCATACATAATTTCCACTAATAGCCTTACTTCAGAGTTGTTGACATTCACTACTTTCATCCAACTTTTCTTGTCACTGCATGGTGTAAGAAATAATTCCCTGAGGCAGTATTTCTTTTTAACATGTACTCAGTTACAAGGCCCAGGGTTTTTAAAGATGCTTCTTGAACATCTGTGCAGCGCACAGGCAATTTGAGATAAGACTCGCACAGGGGAAGTTAATTAGCAGTATGGATCAGACCTAATGAATACATGAAGTGTATCTTGAGATGTAAAAGCACTTGATGCATCTATTAAATACAACTTTTATTCGAACAGCAATCTTAAAACTTTGAACTAATGCAGTTTTACTTTATAATTACATACATTTCCAGGATCTCATTTGCATAGTACAAATCATCTCAGGCTGTGAGCATCCACATTGCTGCCGCACAGACTGTAGTACCATGGTTCATTGAAAATGAATACTGATTTCTTTTATTTATTATTTCATTTTTCTGCCTGATGGGAAGTAATTTGCTGTAATGCGTGATTAGTGTCTTCTAAAACAGCGATTTTGTAACGCTGTGCTAGTCCCGTTCTCTGTGTGGGAGCCCGGCTGTTTCTGTTCCTCTATCTACACTACTGATGCTGAAAGATTCTAAGGCTGCTGAAGCTAAATCACACGTCACACCCCTGTGCTTTCTCTCCCTCTTCTTTCTCACCTTCATCTAATTGTAGCCTATTCTTACACAATTTCTCTTTGCCTCTTTGTTTCTCACCCTCCACTTTTCACAGCATTGTTCAACTGTCCAGAAGACTAATAAGCACAGATATCACTAAATGAAACATACAGTTATGAAAAACGAAAACAATTTAAGAGAAAAAGTGGCGTGTGAAGTAAGCTGCATATTTCTAATTGTTCTTTATGAACATAATTCCTTTCAGCAGGTGTTTGCAGCCTCAACGACGAGTTTAAAAGGAGAACAATGGTGTCAGCTATTGTTATAATTACAATTTCAATGGGCGAATAAGTGATAAGTGCAACCACCCACCCTCCTCCAACATTTGTTTTAATAAGAGGTTCGATGAAGCTCATTTCAGGCATTTATCTCATTTTGCCTGAAACAACTATGTGCTTAACATGATAACTTCCCATTATCTGGCTGTGAAATAAGAATATAAGTATTATGGGTTGCCACGATGAACATAAAAGACCAAGAGCAGATCCTTTGGTTCAGATTAATAAAAGCTATATTGGTTTTTAGAAAACGTATCAACTTTCTCTGAGTATAAAAACATTTGCAGGACTTCATCGGTCGTTCAACTGAACCGCTGTAGAAAAAGCTGCTATCGTTGGACCTCAAGCTGGGTTTGATTTTGTCCATTTGTTCCAGAAACATTTATTGTCTGACAAAACAGTCCTCAAATATGCTCAAACGTGACTCATGTTAATGACCACTAAACAAACTCCCTCCACTGATAAGGGGTCATATGATTGGTTGAAAGCTCCAGAAAAAGCTTCAAAGTCGACCTTGAGTCCGGATTGTTTTGCCAATCAAACATAATGGTTTCCTTGTATGTTGTATCCAATTATGACTCAGTTCACCTCAAGAAAACACAACACTGACATGTATTGTCACTTAATTATATATCCTTACCTAACATACAGTAGCTTTTATCCCCAGATCTCAATCCAATCAACCATCTGTGGGATGTGCTGGACAAACAAGTATAATCAATGGAGGACGCACCTCGCAATTTAGAGGACTAAAAGGATCAGCAGCTAACGTCTTGGTGCCAGATACCAGAGCACACCTTCAGAGGTCTTGTGGAGTCCATGTTTTTTGACGGGTCAGAGCTGTTTTGGTGGCAAAAAGGGACCTACACAAATATTAGACAGGTGGTTATAATGTTATAGCTGATCATTGTGGCAAGTTATAGGTAACTCGTTAGCTTGTTAGACCTTTGGGTAGACTGAGAATTCACAGAGGGATTACATATCTCATCTTCTCATCCGATCTGGGAATGCCTCGGGATCCCCCCGGATGAACTGGAAAGTTCTGCTGGGGAGAGGGACGTCTGGAAAGCCCTACTTAGCCTGCTGCCACCAGGACCCAACTCCGGATAAGCAGAAGACAATGGATGGATGGATGGATGGATGGAGGCATTGTTATCATACCGTTAGCCTTTTTGACATGCAACAGACAGACCATCATAAGTATTCATTTGTTCAAGTGATAAATTTTAAGTTTAATATTCATGCTTATCTTTTGCTCTCTTTTGGTCTCCACCAAATCACAGAAAAATATCTGAGTCTGTAGCTGCTAAATTCTGCACTATGTTGACCGGTTAGTTGCCAACTGTGTTGACTATTTGAGGTTGGGCAGGTTGTAAAAACATGACTATTAGGCCTTTTTTTAATGAAGAGTTCTTGTGGTCAAAGACTTTCAAAACAGTAAGCGGTACCGAACCACTAACTGTGTGAACCAGAATATCATAGCAATACACACACCGATGCTACCTAGGCCTGCTGAGCTAAGGGGACCTGTTGCATGGGTTTAGAATTTTGCCTTCTAAGTTCATCTTTCACATTAAACATTATCAATTGATCAATTATAATAAAAATATGGATTATAGGCTTTTAAATTTCTGTTAAATTAACAGTGTAACATGCATGACTGTTAGGTAATGTGCAAAACCATCAGTATGGTCCTTATATTTCTGCAGCGTCCTCTCCAAGCGTACCTGCACTACACGTCTTAAGGTCAAATAAAATGCTGCTGTCAGAGATGTGGAAAAAATGGTACTTATCCTACCTGCTTTACACAAGCTACCTATGAATGCCAAATATGACTGGAATAGGCTTCTCTATACATATAAAGCAGTGCATGTGTTTGCTCTGTGCTGGATTTATTCTGTTCTGGCTGTGGACAATAGGACCATCACTAGCCTTTTGTGTCTTTGTCTTCTTCCTTCCTCCTCGGCTTGTAGCCGTTGTTCATGCTGACATGCTGTTTTCTCTGATGACCTTCATGGACAATGCCTGATGCGGTTATTTGAATGAACCTTTGGCATCGACTCTACACCTGATTTTACTGTGACAGAGGATTTCATTCTACTAGGCCTACATTGCAGCATTACTTTCTCCCTATAAGGCTTTCATAGATAGTTTTCATTTACATTTGTAATTTCATAATGCATGCATTGTGAACCACTTAGAGAAAGTGAAAATTAGATGAGGGACCTAACTAGATCTGATTATGTTAAAGGATAATGACAACTTTGTCAAAGACAAGGATAGACTTTCAATGAATTCAGATGCCCTCATGCTTTATTCAAAGTTTTTGCCATCTTTATAAAGACATTGGGTGACTTACTCTGCCACATATGGGTCAGGTAAATAGTAAAAAAATATGTAGGGTTTAAAATAAATCTTCTGTCTTTGCTTGTGCAGAGACACTGTATAGAACAGCTGTGTTTGGGATGTGCACTGCCTCACAGCTTTGTTCATTCGAA
Source organism: Chaunax sp. Z400 (assembly GCA_037577475.1). Lineage (NCBI taxonomy): Eukaryota > Metazoa > Chordata > Actinopteri > Lophiiformes > Chaunacidae > Chaunax > Chaunax sp. Z400. The sequence goes on along the minus strand of CM075202.1, from coordinate 16,187,371 downwards.
GCTTAAGACATTCCTATTTAAAGCAGTAAAGGAGAGAGAATGACATTCAGGATAGCTATAATGCACACATTTAATGCTTGACTGATCGTACCGATCAAGGCAAGGACATCAAATAATATGATGCGCCAAACCATGGCTGGTTTCAATCAAACAAAAGGTCATAGGTTTTCCTACTCTGACTCTGGTAGGCTTTATTCCTCAAACACTAGATTTAAGCAGAAAAAGGTATCTTTTTACTCTGTCTTGGGTAACATCTCAGAATAAATCATGCATATTTGCTGTCTCAGTATGATTTCACAGTATTACAGTACTCAAATCATTTAGGACATTTTTGGGAGATATGTATTTTTACTTTTTTTTTTTACAGAGTTATGAGAAGATTGATGCCACAATAATATTTGTCTGATATGATGGTCGGCAGCTCTTTAAAAATTACATTTCTTTTTAGCTTTATTTCCTGAAACACATTTTACTTATGATAGAAATACACTCATCCTCAATGGAGAAGGAAGCACAGAATATGAGCGGATATTTTGAGATGATAACTTTTGACTGTTCAGACGGACCACCCAGACTGCCTTGGGAGAAGATGGGAGAGTTCTAGAATGGGATCCATGCTAGCCCATTTTGAACCATGTTCTGAGCCAACAGTGCACAGGACTCTGGTTGAACCAGGAGAAATGGACTCAATAGCATAAATAATGTAATGTCTTTCCATCAGTGATGCTGATGTAAATGCTCAAAAGCATTTAAAGTTGATGGATAAAGGGTTCATGTTGGTTAATGTTGACTAAACTACTGTTTACGTTCAACCAGAAACAAATGTAAACTAGACTGCACTCAGAGAGAACAAACCTTCGCCGAGGCAGCTGAGTTTCAGTTTCCCTGTGGCACACCTTCCTTTTTCTGAACAAATCTGTAATGGAGCTCACCTCCTCTGGAGCCTGGTGCCCTCTCCTGCTAGGAGAACTGCGGGTGCAGCTCTTCTTCGGTCATCTCCCTGATGAACACTAGGTCTCACTATTCATTTAAGACTTTTATTTTCTACTCCTTTTATAGTAATTGGATTCTTTATCACTGCTCTGTGTCATGTAGAGCAGCATGTCGCTTATTTTCAAGAAAAGAGGAGATAAAACATTTTTTTAAGCTATTCAATACAATGTTGCACACTTGTTGAATCAAAGATAAACAAAATGGTATATTAGTACATTAACTGCTCAAATATGTTGTGGACAAGATGTGGAAATTTGAGCGTAAAATTAAGTCCTGTCCTGCAAACATCCACCATTTTCTGCTGAACAGTTCCACTAGAGCAATAAAGGGTTTCTTCCTGATTCAATTCAGCAGCAGTTTCTGAGGGAGCAATGAGCCCTTTTCACATATTCTCTCAACCCAAACTGGCAACGTTTCTGTCACCGGCCCATTCCCTAACCTCCAGGTTTCTCAGGTCTTACATGATCTTTTTTCTCTAGCGCTTGTACAGCTGCAGCTCTGTGCAACCGCTCTGCAGTAACAACCCAGTGGGACCACTGAACACTTCCACTGAAGCATGTAGGGGTTAATTGCCATTTTCAAGGACATCTTGACCAAAGCTAGTCTTTCAGTCTGCAGTTGTGCCACTCCGCCCTTGACATAATTACTGATAATAACATTGACATTAGCACAATGGGTCAGAAATGAGGGGGCAACACGCTAAGATGTAAAGAAATAAAGAAATAAGATGCTTCTCTATTTGTTTTGTCAAATAAAAGAACATATTAGCCTGCAATTTCTCTAAGTGTATCCATGATGAGGCCTGTCTGCAGTCACGCTCCTATTCTCTCACTCTTCTCCTCTATAGATAATAAAAGAAAATGAGTTTAAATAACTGTGGTGGGCAGAGTGATAAGGTCACGTACAGTATATCCTCAAAAATCCTACCTACACACAGAAACGTCAGAGATACAAAAGACCTTTTTTATTCCTCCATCTCTGTATGCACACACACATACATACACACACATGCACTGATCTCCAATGATGAGTAATGGGCTATACAGCACATTGATATGAAGCTGCTACATGGCTGAAAATGACAAAGACTGCCAATGTAATGCTCCATCATTCTTATCCTTGTCTCATTTAGGGCTGCAGAAACCCCATTATGTCCAGCCGTGTCTTTCATTTACACAGAAAGATCTATGGCAGGATCTGTACATCATTATGCACGGAGCACAAGCAGGGTGTATGCAGGGATATTGTGCTACTAACCACACACCGGTATTATGATGACCTTAACTAATAAACCATATAGAACAGCTGGATGAAATCTTTAGCAGCATTTTGCTGCATCTGTGACACATGAAAACAAATATTTTTTTTCTAAAGGCCTTTCTGATTTTAACAAGAGACTTTCAAAATACAGTGAGATATTTTTCTCAGAAGAGACTGATTTTAAGAGCATGTCCGCTTTTTGTAGCACAAATATTGTTATTAGGAACTTTTACATAGTATTTTAGTAGATGCAGTTAAAAATCATGCACAAATCATCTGTGTTAGATATTGGTTTTATTTACTCTACATATGAATTGGAAGAAATGCAGCTGTTTATTTCCAGACAACGCTAATGAGAAAATGCTAAATACTCATCATATGTTACACTCCCACCAAGGCCCTGTAAAACCATTCACTGTTCAGTGAAACCCATTAACAAACAATGAAAAAAATGTCAATACTGATAAATTAGTGAGTGCCCCCCCCCCACACACACACACACACACCCACACACACATACACACACACACACACAGAAGTTGCAGCTGTAGTATTGAGAATGGCAGCTTGAGAATAACCTCTGGTCAACAACACAGTTTAAAACTTGCCTGCCTCAGATTTTTCTTTGTTCCCCCAACTTTTATTCTGCCAGTGAAAAATAAACTCGGGATGAACGGTGGTCTGGGAAGGAGGAGGATTTGCTACAAGATGCTATTGATCTCTTTATTCCTGAAATAATTTCTATGGCTTCATCCCTTATCAACGTCTGCCAAAAGCCAGGCAGTGGTCTCACGGGTGTTAAAGCTCTGAGAAATAATGCTTCTCATCACCAGCAAGAATGGCAGAAGAGGAGGAATGAAAAGGAAGACTGTGGGGAGGTGGGGCAGCGGGGGGGAAGGAGGCAGCATGAGAGTCGGATGAGGTGAGAGGAGGTGAAAAAACAAACAAACAGGCAAACTTTCGAGATCCACAAAGGAGACAGATCTTATGATAAAGAAATTAAATGTGGGCTGCATGAAGATGTGTGAGGGTTAGGATGCACCACTTAGGAAGGTCTATAAAGTAGGAGATTGTTTTTACATTAACCTGAGGCCTGAGTAATCAACTCTTATCCTTCCAGTTATTTTCAGTCTTGTTTGAGGGCTTAGATATTGTTGAATAATTTCATTAAGAAACAGCTCGTCCTTCTGAATGCATTTTTGATGTGGTGATTTCATTGTATGATAAAATGTCCTGTGTTTGAATATGCAAATTGCTTTTACCTGCAGAGCTGGCAATTTCAGTTTAATTTAGCTCGCCTATAGAATAATAGAAAGTCATTTTTGAAGATGGATAATTTTATTGTGATGGGATTTTTATGTTTTTATGGTGGAAATATAGTAAGTAACTAGACTTAGAGAGCGTAAAGCAGTGCTGTTTCCCCATTATGCCACTGCACCTAATAGCAATAGTCACATAATAGTTTGACCCTATTACGGGTTAGGCTAGGCTTTTATATATATATATATATTACACCTAGAATTCTATAACACTATAAACATATTTAAGTTTCTAGTTTGTTGTTTTGTGTTTGTTTGTCTGTTAGCAGGATTCTTCAAAAAGTTAAGAACAGATTTTGATGAAATTTTTCGGATAGATTTAGATTTTGGTGGTGATCTGGATCATTATCTGGATCCATTTTTAAGATTATTTGTCATTGCAGAATAGGGGAAATTACAAGATTTGTGCCTCTACCTTCATGGATCATGTCTGCAATGTTCTGACAAAAAATACACAATGACGTGCCCATAAGATCTAGCACACATCAGAGTCTGATCCAAGTAATATTCCAAATCGGATGATCCAGAATGTTTAAATTTACAGGGTTCACCGAAAATTCATTACTGTGAGACAACATTTAATAATACTACCTATTTCCATGGCACATGCCCGACCGTTTCACCCAGTTTCATGGTAATCTGTCAAGTATTTCATTTATAATTGGCAAAAACGGTGCAAAAAGCCTTGTTAAAAAAAAGTTTAAAAAAATTCCTGACTGTGTCCCTTCATCTCAGTCTACTCCTCCCTCGCATATCCTCAACCTTCCCACCAAGTTTCATGAAAATCCATCAGGTATTTTGATCCAATCCTGCATAAATCCTAATCCCAGACATACTGTTTGAATTGGCAGTATTCCATTATTTCAAATTACACATTTTGATTAAATTATCTGCAAATAAGTTAAAATATTCCTTGCATGAGTATAAAATAATTTTAATTAAATCCACTTTCCAAAAGCTCAATTACTACCAATTCATATAATGTAATGTAATGTAAGCAAATGATGTTTTTGTAAATGTGAATAGAATGAAATACCCCTCTGAAGACAGCATGAGGGAGCAGGAAAGATTCAGCATCTTGGAGACAGATGAAATAATACGCAGACCTCTCTGTGCTGTACGTCACAGAACGGCAGGCTGGCATCAACATTCCTGTCCCACCGAATGCTAACATCCCTAAATCAGCATTCCTGGGGTGAAAAGTTGTCCATAAATCAGCTTATCTTTGAAGTCTATTCTCTTGATTCACAGCGGTTTAACTGCTTTGAGTCGGCCTGTCTCTTCTCAGGTAGAAGCTGGCAGTAGAAGAGAATAGGGGTTTCTTTTCACTATAAATGCTGACAGTGTAACACCATTCCTCTAATAAATGGATCTGAACACTAGGACATAGAATTGAATATGTCCCACTAATTATTGTTGACAGTATGTGGAAGATAATGATCTATGACAGCAGGAGCACATGGGTTTGTTGTCTGAAATGCAAGACTTTCTGGCACATTAACTGCAGGACAGTGAGCCATGACAGTAGCTCCAGAGCCACTGTAGCAACATGGTGATCCATCAGCCACCAGACGTCCCAAACCACAATGAGACGGGGTTATAATTTGGACACTTAGTGTTACCGCATGTTCCAGCTACCTCGGAGGTCGGAGCTGGGAATGATGTCACACCTGAGTTGACCGCGTTCCAGTAAACAAGACGGAAAACAATGGCCCTCCTATAGTACAACCCCCAAATATCACAGAAGAGCGACTGAAGTGACTGATTTAATGAGGCACAAATAAGTCAGAAGGGGTAATAAACCCCTAAATAAACCCCTAATAAGTCAGAAGGGGGTGGGGTTTCTCCGACTTTTAGAGTCGGAAGTCTGACCTCAGGGGGTGTTCCGGTTGAAACTTCCAACTGAGAATTCAATTCAATTATTTTTTTTCTAAATGGAATTCTTCAAAGTATCAGGCTTGTGAATTATACATTTGGATAAATGTTAAAAAAGTAATGCTTGTTTACTTATGGAGAGATGTTTATGCTATGGGCTGCAGGTAAATAGATCAGTAAGGAAGGCTGCAGTAAGTGAAAGGTGAAATGATGCATGACTGAATGTTGTGCCTGTCACCAATGTGCTAGTTTAGCTCATCATGAGAGCACACTGACCTTTGTATGTCCCTGTTAAATTGACTTTCATAAAAAAGCAGTGCTCCTCAGCTAAATGTCACTACTGGATTGTCTCTTGTCTGTCCTGTGTGAAGCAGGAGCAGTCCTTCCATCTGCTAACCCTTCCATGCCTCTAGACGATTCCACAGCGTCTCAGAGTTCCCAGAGCTTGGTGCAAAATATGAAGGAGCTAAAATACATTTGCTGCCACGAATAACTCATAATGTCATGAATACAAAGTGACTGTGAGCACGTCTGTATGTGCGTATCTCTCATGTTAACCTTGGGTGCTCGCGGCCTGTATCTGACAAAGCAAACCAGGGTTGACATTATTATTGAAACAATAATTTAAATTTTTTTAGAAAACCGCCATCTGGCTGTGCAGACTTGGGATTTATTTCATGATAAAACATTAATACCTTTCCCCAGGTGGTGACATGTAAAACAAACAGGGTGATGCAAATAGAGAGGGACGTTGATTGAAAAGGAAGAGGTCAGGATAGAGAATAAAAGACAGAAAAAAGTCAAAAAGATAATAATATTGTCCCATGAGTCGGAGGGAAAATGAAGCGAAGCCTGCGAGGTAGTTCAGCGAGTCAACTCAAGCCGCACTGCTGTATCCATATGTGACACGGCTCATTCTCCTCAGTCGTCACCAAACACACGCTCCCAGCTTGGCTCTTTTTTTTTGCCTACTTTGGGGCAAGAAATACAAGCTGTTAACACAACATTGACAAATTCACTTCATATAGTTAGTGTGGCAAACACATTATTAAACGTCTTTGGGACTACAATGTTTTTGGATTACCATTTTACATATTTCAGAGATTCGTCACTGCATCCTTTGCAAACTTTCTGCACATTCCCAGGTGAATACTTTGTACATTCTTTCACAGCTCCTTCATATTATTGTATATATAATCCATTCTCACTCCCAGGTGATGCCCCTTGGCAGCTCATATGAATGCACGTTGGTATGTTTTTGTGTCTGTATGAGACTAACAGTACCAGAAAGCCTTTCTAACACATCGTTAACATGGTTAAATGGTTGCAGTTTAGGCAGTGTCTATACAGACCCCTAAATAAAGTAATATTATTTGCTACAAATTGTAAATTCAAAACAAAATCCAAATATATGTGTGATGTTTTTGGATTAACATTCTTGTGTATGTTGCATTTAATGTTCTAATTTTAACTAGATCCTTTTGGCAAGGGGCTGCACGGAGCCATAGTGGATTGCACTGGGTTCAGATCCACCTGAGGACCTGGGACTTTTCTGTTTGGAGTTTGCATGTTCTCCTTGTGTCTGCCTGGGTTCCCCCTGGGTTCTCCAGCCTCCTCCCACAGCCCCAAAAATGCAATACAGGTGAACTGGTTACTCTAAATTGGCCGTAGGTGTGAATGTGAGAATGAGAATGGTTGTTTGTCTTTCTGTGTGACCCTGTGATGAAGTGGCGACTTTTCCAGGGTGAACCCTGCCTCCCTGGGATAGCAGGGAAAGCAGCTGATCGTGTGAGAAAGTTTTATCCATTTTGTTTTTTTGCAGGACGGTTCTAAATATGGGCATGGATATAACATACTGTAATGTTGGGTATACAGATGACCTTGAGCAAACTGAAATACATATTAAATCATACCTCCCCAAAACCTCTGGGAATACATACAGTAAACCCTCAGAGTGATGCCTCGGTCCAGGCAGTGAATCTTATTTTTTATTTTTTTGTAAAGACCTAAGCAGAAAGACAGATGGCTGAGGTGCTGAGACAGCTCACACAGAGCTCTCATGTATCTCTGCTCTCACTGAAACACTGAGAACACTGTGTCTCCCTCCGCCGAGAAGTTAAGCAGCATTTCCTGCCATATAGTGGTTCATCTTACGACTATAGTACACAAACACATCCTCGCACAGTGCCATTAGCAGTAGCTGCTCTATCAGACAGAGCAAACACTCCCACTTTTAATATTTAATAATGGCAAACATAGACAGTGTGAGTGCCTGTAAATACAGTACATACACACAAATGGGAGAGGGAAAGCATGCACTGCTAAACCAACACCTCTGGGTTATGTGAACAGCAGTTTTTAGGTGCTGTGAAATGGAAGAAAAAGTACTTCCTGAAAAATTGCTTTAGTGTACATGAACAAACATATATATATATATACATACTGTATATATATATATTATAGCATACCATGTCCTAATGTATAATAAGTCAACGGTTAGTCAACCTGTAATTAGTCTAGAGGGCCCATTAGACTCTTGAACCTAAAATTCATTATAAATCAAATCTATAATATTTTGACCTTCAAAAAGCATATGTGTGTTTAGGAGTTTAGTTATAAAGCATTATGAATGCATTATACATTACTATGAACGTCCACATAGCACAATACACTGCCGTACAAAGCAAAAGTGCAGTATCTGCAAAAATGGCAAACTCACACTAACAGCTAATGGTGTTTTTCTTTCATCAATATTAGCATGTAGTATGTTAGCATGTAAAAATAATTAAAACCCCAATCATCTCCGGAAAATGTTGTAGTAGAACAACAATACTGTACCAGATTGAAGAGACAATAGGGCGCTTTCGATTGGGGCAAAAACGTGACTTTTGCAATTTTGCAGATACTGCACTTTTGGCTTTGCACGGCAGTATAGCTCTTCAAAGAAAATGTTACCCCATAATGTTGTATTGTGGCTTATCCAACTCTCCTCATACAGTCGACGTATCAGGGGGCTGATCACCAAAGTGCTCACCCATACATATCACACACACACAAACACACACACACACACACACACACACACACACATACACACACACACACACACACACACACACACACATACACACACATACACACACACACACACACATACACACACACACACACACTCACACACACACACACACTCACACACACACACTCACACACACACACACACACACACACACACACATACACACACACACACACATACACACACACACACATACACACACACACACACTCACACACACACACACACACACACATACACACACACACACACACACACACACACAGTGCAGTGCTGATCTATTAGGTGCAACAATCAAACTCTATTCCGTCTCTATTCTTCTTTCAAATCTGCTCTGATGCTGCAGAGCCTCTGCTTCCCTGTCTGATCAATATTATGACAAATTGACAAAAAAAAAAGGCTGCGATAAGGATGAAAAGCAATGGATCCTCTTTTCTGTCCTCCTTACAATTAAATTAGAGTGGATATCAAGGCCAACAGAGTGCTGTTACAGTCTAACACTGGCACTACATTAAATTGAAAAGGAAACATGTAAAAAGTAATTTAGTTTATGTGTGTCAGTCGGCCACACAGTTGTTTTGATTCCTGTCAACTCGAGTTGAGATTAGATAAATGTAAATCCCCTCTTTTTATTGGTTTCTTGGTTTGTGCTCCTTCAGAAATCCAAAAAGAAAAGGCTCCACCACTTCTGTGTCAGCCACAAATGCTCAGATTCTCACAAACATTTCCAGTAAGGGATCGGAATCCGGTTATAGTGCTAGCTGTGGTTTTTCCCACACACACATCAATCCGCTGTCTGTCCTCCCTTTAATGATTGCAGGCATTTGCACAATATCTGCCTGTCTCACCTGCTAACATACAAGCCATCAAAGAATTGATTGTTTACGGTACTGAACTCGTAATATCGATCTAAACCCAGGGGAAAACATTTATATACTGTCCTTAAGTACTAGTGTTTGATAGATGGAGTAAGAGGGAGGCATTCTGATGCTGTCCATAGCTGGCCTTTACTCTGGTACAGCCTTTAAATGTTTTAACACTCATTAGTTACCTTTATAGTAGATCACAATGTCCACCATTCACAGAAACACATTGTATGGAACTTGTGTGCATATGCTGATGTCATGCAACCTGAGAGAGCAGAAGAGCTTCTTCCTGGCATTTAGAAGAGTAAACATATTTCAATCTGGACACATGTTATATTTACACTTACTCTGGCATTAAACCAGGAATCTTGAGCATCTAACTTTAATGTGACATTAACAAACCATGATATGCAACATAAATGTAATATGCATGAGCCTAAATCCAACATTATAAACCACATCTGACAGGGCTGACCATTGAGGTGAGTTTAAATTGAATTTCTGAACATATGAATAACACATTAAAATATATACACCTTGCAAAAGCCTGGCACCTAATCATATCAAATTCAGCATATCCTGTGCTACAAAATGTTCCTACAGAGATGATTGGGTGATGTCACAGGAGCTAAATCCTTGTTTTCCATATGGATCAGTGTTATTGTTTAAAGTAATAAAGGCTCTGGTTGTCAGATGATGTACAGGAGACAGAGACACTGACCTGAGGCCACTGCTGACTTGGCAAAACCAGCGCATTCTCAAGAGCTACCCCCGCAAATCAGCTGTCTGAAAACGAATGTCTTTTGGAGGGTAGGGGAAAAGTTAGGGGGTGATTTGAGACCAAATCAGTCGGCAGGATGGATTGATGAAGATGTAAGTGAAAAGAGGAGGAGAAAGTTTCGGGAGAAGCATCTCATAGAGAAGGCGAGGTCTGGATCTGATAGGGGGAGTGCAGCAGAGGAGAGGCAGCTATGTTGTGATAGTGCCCACTTAAGGCAGCCTGACAGGAGAAATCATCCATACTGTCAGTCTGAGAGAGTCAGCTCAGGGTAGTGGGAATGGAGAAACGATAAGTGTGTGTGTGTGTGTGTGTGTGTGTGTGTGTGTGTGTGTGTGTGTGTGTGTGTGTGTGTGTGTGTGTGTGTGTGTGTGTGTGTTGCTGACTGTAAGGGCAGTGCCTGCATGTATATAGAGAGACTGAGGTTGATTTAATTATTGCTATAAGTTTTCTAAAAACCACCTGTTGTCTGCATCAAACTATGCAGCTGCGTTTTCAGACTAGATAAATTGTCTGCAATGACCAATAATATCAAAGTGTCACTTTTGATCAAGCAAGGAAGCAGGAATTCAGATGAAGGACCCAAAATGCAGACAACTGATGTAGATCTACTGTTCACAGATTTAATAATATAAACTGAGGCACTTATGGAGAATCTGAGACAGGCAAGGGCAGCAAAACAGGAAGGCAGTCCAACACAAACAAATCCAGGGAGCAGGCAAAATACCATGAATCTCAATAAGCAAGGAAGGTCCAAGAAAAAAGGAAAAAAAAATACAAAATAACTCAAAAGGAGCCTGCAAAGAAAAAGTGAGAAAGTGAAGAAGCACAAAGATTTAATACACAGGAGGCAGATTAGGGGCAGGTGAAACTAACTGGGTCATTCACAAAGGTGGGAAAAACAAAAACAGGAAGTGTAAAATAAAATATGACATATAGGGGAGACAACTTCAAAATAAAACAGGAAACTTCACATGTACACTTTTACATTTCTTTGTTCATCTGTTAAGATATTTGGAGCTTTACATGCCTCAGCTGCAGCCAGGCCTTTTAGTGTCATTTTATTCCAATGACACTGTGGTCAATAATTGTGAGCTGCTTTGGTAATCCTGCACGTAAAGCCATGCTAATAAAACAATTTGTTTTACAATGTGTTCGTTCTGTGTGTATGAAAAAGTGTTGGTGCCCAGCAACGACACCCTCTCTAACTTTATCGATCCATTTATACACCATTTTATTTTTAAATTTCTCTAGTTTAGTGCTTTTCATCTGTTCTTTTGCCTGGCAGGTGTGTGGCAGTCCGTTTGGTTATGATGAGAGACAAAGCAAGGCTCTCTCTATCTTTCTTTCTCAGCTCAGTTCAACTTATTGGAGCTTTATTGGCATGACAATTTAATTAAGTGGGAGTTAAGACATACAGTATATGTAAACACAGTAAGGTCATTATACATGTAATGAGTGTTGCTTATCTACATGCACATAATGCCAAGGATCAGGAAAAGATGGAAAAATGTGCAAAATCTCAGTGATGCCAATACTAAAGATTCATTAATACATATATATTTGTGTACATTTGATATATGACAATAATGACATTTAAATAAAACTTGTAACAACCTTCCTTCCTTCTTTTTTGAGAAGAAATTACGTCTTAAATTCAGGCATGATTTTTATGTTGTTTTTTTCAGATCATGAACACAAACAACATACATGTTAGATTAAATAGTTAATATTGGCAGCAGAAGACCTCCATAATTCAGTGTGCTGCTGTATCTGAAAGGAAAACAACACAATCCTTCTCTCTCTCTTTCTGTCTACTCCTACCTAACTTCCCTCTCTACTCTCTTTGTCTCTCAGATTTCTGCCTGGGAGAAACCAAGTTGAAGGCCGCTCATGATGAATGACACGAGACATTATAGAAGCTAACTGTGAACATGGTGAGGCATTCTAAAAGGACAGCTCTAATTCAATATTAAACCAATCCATCTGGGCCACGTCGCTGAATGCAGATGGCTATCAGGACCAGCCACAACCTTGAGCCCAAAGACAAACTCTCATTACTCAGTCTCAATATGTGTCTCTTTAGCTTAACTCTGACGTGAATGTGTCTGATTGGGCCAATTTGTTTCTCCTCACTTTATTGGTTAATCTTCAGCCTCGATGCTCATTCTTTTAGTTTATCAGTGGCTCTAATAAGCTATAATACGGAAAATAATTAGCACTTCCGATTTCATATCTAGGTATCAAAGAACACTGATTAATGCTACTACTGGAAGCATGAGTAATTTCCTGCTTTTTAGTAAGAGTTCCTGCCTGTGCTTCATAATTAGGTGTCACTGCTGAAATGAAAATGATCTGAAATGTCTCTCCTCCACTATTCAAAATAGTCAGAAAGGCTACATAGATCAATAGCGCAGAGGGGAGCACACACAGGCTGGCATTGAGGCAATGCAAATGGATCTTAGTTCAGTGTAGCTGCAGGATTGACTCCAGGCAAATCCATGTCTTGACTTTCTGAGTTATGCACTGCAGCACAAGGCTTGTCGGCTGGATGATTTCCCACAGAAGCAGAAATCTGTGGGGAAGAATAAGCAATCCTGGCTAAACAAAAATAGGACAGACAGGGTTTTTATTTTTCAGTCTCTCATCTTTAGATCACGTTCCGTTCACTTAGCCTCTCTCCTCTCCTTTCCTGCCCGCTTGTTTCCATCCCTTCATCTCCTTTGTTGTCACACTTTTCTTCCTCCCAGGGTTTCCATCCCTCCCCCTGCACCCCTCCCTCTGTAATCAGAGCTGCGACTGAGCAGCGTTTACAGGGTCCTCCCAGGGGCCTGCCAGTGTGATCCATTTGCTTTACAACAAGTCACCTCACCTCACCCTCCATTGCCTCCCCTCGCTTTGGTCAGATTGTAGAGGAAGCAATGGAAAACATCCACACACATGCACCTCCCCTCTCTTTCAATCCCTACACCTTCATCCTCAACCTCTTCGCCCCTGCCGTGTTCCCCCAGCGAGGGCAGACCAATAGGAAGGTGTTTTATCTCTCTGCTCACACGGAGCCTCGTCGCTCCGGGCGTCTTGGTTAAATTGCCAGAAATGGGTTCAACCATCAGACTGAAACATGATCATTTAACACTGACTGGCTTGTCGGCTGTGTACATAAACTGTGAAGTATGTGGCTGCAATCATCTGTTTAAAGTTATTTAAAAAATCATGTGGATGCAAACTGGAGACGTTAAAGATTAAAAAGGTATTTAAATGAGACAAACACAGATGTTTTGCTTAAGAACATAATGACTTAGGAGTGCAAAATTTCCTCACTTATTCCTCAGAGCCCCAAAACCAAAAACTGTTGTGTTACAGCAGAGTTGTTTCTTCTTTTTGTTTTCCTTTTTTTTTGGTTTTTGACTTGTCTATTTGTGTCAACGTCAGATGAGCTGATTGACAGTGGAACTGACTGATTGCTCTTGAGGGAAGGTGGTAATTTTTCTGTCACATTCTGACTGATTATAGCTCTGAAATATGTCACTGTTCCAACTCCATCAGAAGTTTCTGACAGGAGGTTTTGATGTGCGTTCACACAGGCAGGCAGACAGACAGCTATCCAGAACCCACTGCATGAGGAGCAAGGAGCGCTTTGTACTGTTTGCTGCAGATACCTGTACGCTGTAAATTGTCAAGACATGCTGTGCGATTAGAGATGATTAAAGGGTTCAAGAAAATGCTTCTTATCACAGCCTGTTATACAACATGTGGTAACTGAAGACTGGACAGGCTGATGGGGAGAATATCTCACTCGCCAATCTGATTCAGAAACATCTGTAAAAAGGAAATAGAAACCAACAAACTCGAGACAGAAACAACGAAGACGAGTTGCGCTTCATTTAAGAGCATATTCTAATGGAGTTTTCCTGTCTGACAGGAAAAAAATGAAATATCTGAGGACATCAGACTGTTTCTACAGTTCTTTCCTGGAGGCTGCCAGAATGACAAAAACAGCAGACTTTTATAAGCTAATGTTACACTGGGGATGTTTAACCTGAAAACTGAGTCACGCCCTTTGCTTATGGGCACAATATTTAAGAGGAGATTTTTTTTTTCTCACACAACACTAATAAATTAATACTACACAATGTGAAGTCATCATCACACGGTGCATATGCCCGTGCCTCGACTGCAACTCTGCACATTACAGACATTTTTTTGCACATGCTCCTTGCACACCCTCACACAGCTGCACTTTATTTTACACGTACTTGGAAATAAAACCTTTTCCTGATCCTGACAGGTGTGTTAAATATCGATTTTGCTTCACTGGTTAGACAAATAAAATGCTTCTTTTTTTTTTAAGAATTCTGCTGCGTGTCTGTGATCCTTTCTTGTAAATGAAATATTCTAATCTTATAACATAGTAATTTGATCCTGCAGTTCCTGTGAAGCTATTATTTGTGAATGAAATGAGTCATTTTTTTTTCTCTCTACTGGTCTCCACTGGGTTAGGCTGTGGTAATGACTGTGGGTTGTGACTCATTTTCCAGGCCCAGGCTGGAAGAAATTAAACCCTATCATCACACTGAATTTGAATGAGTGTAGGTCGGAGTGTAGCATGGCCATTATCATATTGCTCATCATCACTAACTAAGTTCAAGTGGTTCAGGTTTCTCGGCCTTGTCCCTCAGCAGAAAGAGAGAGACGAAAAGGACAACTTAGAGAGTAGTCTGTTGTAGTGGTGAGAATGACAAGTGTTATTGTGGTATATACTGAAGGGAGTTTCACCCTCGTTGAGAGCATATTTACTGTAACCTTTCTCTTGTTATCTGTGGAGTTGTTGGAAGAACTGAGTTCAGTGCGCTCAAAGTGTGCTGTGAAGTTTGACAGGGGGGAAAGAACGTAGTGAGGCTGATCGGAGTCAGAGTCCTTGGTGGTGTGTCATTCATCTCCGTCTGAGCGTCTAACAGCAATCCTTGTGGGGTATGGCATCAATACTCGCTTTTATGTCAGGAGACAGCGATCAATTGATCTCCCTTTCCCCGAACGGAAGCACTCCATATTCAGCGGTTGATTTCACAGCTGGATATCCGACACACCACTTAATGGATGTGTGTGTATGTCTGCGTGAGTGTGTGGTTTCGTGTACAGTCGTAGCATTGTAATTTAAGGTGATTAATCAACATACAGTGGGTCTATTGAACTCAACAAGGGCTGCCATGCTTTTTCACACAGATTAGTGATCTCACAATGTAATGAGAACACTGCAACATTCACCACATACAAACTGCAGCTCATTGTTAATATTCATTAAGCTGACTGCACAGGGTAGGTGTCTGGCAGTGCAGCCCTTTCATCAACCATCCTGTTTATTTGGAATATTTATAAGGAGCAAAAGTTAGTCAGTTGTAATCAGACAAACCAAATAACACGAGTGAATATCAATTATTTTGTTGGTTATAATGGTCTGACAAGATATTGTAAGATTGTAGTGCAAAAAGGAATATAAAGGTTTGTAGCTTTACTCAATTCAATCAAATGGTAAAAATCAGAAAAATCAGGAGTCATGTGTGCAAAAAACTTAACATGGACAGTTTAAACATGGATAGACACAAATAATTTACACATACATTAATGCAATTTAGGCGGCACGGTGGCAGAGTGGGTTGCGCTGTTACCTCACAGCAGGAATGTCATGGGTTTAAATCCACCTCAGGACCTGGGACTTTTCTGTGTGGAGTTGGCATGTTCTCACCGTGTCTGCGTGGGTTCCCTCCAGGTTCTCCGGCTTCCTCCCACGACCAAAAGCATGCAAAACATGCAAGAACATGACTCTAAATTGACCGCAAATGTGAATGTGAGTGAGAATGGTTGTTTTGTCTTTTTATGTGTGGCCTTGTGATGAACTTGCGACTTGTCCAGGGTGTACCCTGCCTCTCACCCAATGTCAGCTGGGATAGGCTCCAGCTCCCCTCCCCGTGACCCTACACAGGATAAGGGGTGACAGCAAATGGATGGATGGATGGATGGAGAGCCGGGGTTTAAATAATGCAGGCTGATGAGTTGATGAGTAATAGGTGAGCAGGCTGATGCAATCAGAGGCAGAGTTGAGTGCAGGTGAAGAGTAAGATGATGCTGCACACAGAGATACATAGACAGACATAGAATAAAGGCCCAACAGGCACAAATGAAAATGCTGTCTGATGGGGCTGTAGAGTCAAGAGGCTTTGATATAGAGGTAGAAGCATACAAATGTGGAAAATCACCATAATCAGACAATGGTGTTTCAGCTGCAGAAGAAAAACATGACTTGTTTCTATACTCACTCTGACCACAAATCGTTCTTCTATCAAGGAGCACAAGAAACATCTTAGAGGCTGAACTCACAGCATCCTGGGAGGACAGACTGGCCATCTCTCATGAGCTGGAGAAAGCACGCAACCCTTTTCCCCCCAAAGAAGTCGGTTGCCGTGGCTTCCCAGCGACATTAGTGCACTACTTCTTAGAGAAGATCATTCTGGCTCCCAAACAACGGAGGAATGCCGCTTGTGAGATCGCCATGGCAGCTGAGACCAGCTTAAGATGGTGGTGGTTGTAGGTTGAGGCTAATTTTGGACTTTGCTGCCCCACTCAGGTGAAGTGTGCAGGTTAAGGAGCAAAAGGCTTGTGACCTTGAGTGACCTGCTGAAGATGCTGAAGATGCAGAGGTGTTTCCAAAATTCCAACACTCAAAAAAAACGTCAAGAAGAGGAACTTGCAACATAAGGAGATTAAGAAGCTCCTTGGAGTGTCTGCTTGTAGCAAAGCATTTCTTTCACCTATACAAATGTCTAATTTGACCATCAGTTTGCTCAATATGTTTTGCACATGGGTTTTAAAGGTGTGTCTGGTATCCGGAAAAAAACGCTGTTTTTACTTTTTTTTTTCCCTCTGCTGCCATTCAGTTGATAAAGTGAATTAGAATGCAATTCATTTCACTCTCCTATTTATCTCACTCCATCGTTTTCCTTTTGTTCACACGTTTAATAATTTATCCATTCACCCCGGGAAATCTTTCCCTTTTCAGATCACATGTCCAATAATTGTATGCATGTATAATTCAAGGGCCGTGTCTGTGTGTATCCAGAGCAGTGATTGATTTTTTTTTTGGTGTGATCGGTTTTTATGTGTGTTTGAGTTTGTGTAACATCAGTGGAACAATGGAGAGGACTGTGAGGCTAAAACATGCATGACACCATTCTTCAATTTACATAATATTATCTCCATCTTGAAGTGAATGTCTCTTGTCTTTCTTGAGGACCACAGTGAAAATGCTCTGGACATGCCCATCTCATTTTGAAATAGGCAACTACACTAGCAACTGATAGAGAGAGTTGAGTTTCTAAAAACATAAGAAAAGTAAGTTAATCTCATACCTTGGAGGCATAACAAACATGAATTAATTATATGTATGAATTGATTATTGTGTCCCTGTGTTTAGCTGCAGGGGTAAAATAAAAAATTCTGTTTCTCTTGAACACCTTGATCTTCTAGTATCAGATAGTAAGCAACGTAGCCTCTTAGCTGGGAAGGATTAGAAGTTGTTGTTTTTCTTACACACCCTTTAGACTGAAAAGTTCAGGCTAGGTTTTCCTGAATTTCCAAGCTAGATAATGTTGCTAGTGCAGGACCTGGTGAAATATCTGCAATTCTTCCATCATGGCCCAGGGGGAGGATAATTTCCAAGTCAAGCAGTGAGAAGATTGCATCACTTTCATTTACAATAGTCAACCAGTTATGTCCTTAATATGTCTGAACCTTTCCAAGGTAATTGAGTCTGGTGATGCTGTAAGCTGCATGTTAGAAAGGGCCAGATAGTGGTTTTAAGGGCTTTTATTTTCAAAGAGTATATCGTTCGGGGCCAAGATTTTTGTAGAAATGTGCAGGAGAATTCAATAGAGCAGATACTCTTTGGATTATTGTACAGAGAAACCTCTACCATACAGACAGTGCAAGGTCTTGAATTTTAGCTACCTTCCATGTCATCTGATTTTAAAATTCCAAGTAGAGTACATTATGGAGTCAACGTGGTTCTGTATGCTTTCATGTTTTTCACGATAAAAATACAAATGGATCAGCAATGGCGCTGAACACCTGAGCAGAGGAGGGAAAGTGTTGAAGCTTTGTCTGAAGAAAACAGTATACCTCTGTGCTAAAAGCCATCTCCGCAGTACACACACACACACACACAGGTCATGCACATAACCTTACTCTGCGTGACACATTGACACGCATGCATGCACAGATGCACACACACACACACACACACACACATACACACACGCTGTATCTGAGCAGGGCAATGGCTTGTGCATGTAAATCACACCCTTAATGGCCAGTGGAAGAGGCTGGGGCGAGGAGACTCAGTCTCAGCTCTATGAATAGCAAAGCAGATCCAGCTGGGATTGCCAGTCATCGACATAAATAACAGATTAACGCTTTTCTTTTACAGATTAAACATTATCTTCCCCAGCACCCTACATGAATTGCTGCACCACTCATTTAGGATGAAACCTGGGCAGAACACAGCGGCTGCTACAGTCATGTGTGCTGTTAAAAGCTCATAATGGTAACAACCGCTAAGATAATAAACTTTCCTGGATTAGCTCTCCTCCATATGCCTTGCAGTTATACTTCTGATTGCTCGTGCTTTGTGAAACAAATTGAATCCGAAAGAGGCTGGCAGGCGTTATGGTCCTAAAAATGCCAGTTTCCTAAAATGAAGTTATTTGAGACATTGTTTAAATTACCTTAATGTAATGGCTTGTCTAGAGATAGCCACGAGGTTCTGAGAAAGTAATTTAAACTACTGTTTTCACCTCATACCAGCTTTAAAGTCTGGTGTCTGTTTTTAGATTTAAACCTAGAAAAACAAGTCGTATGGTGTTCTCTGTAAGAGTCTCATATACCATTGGGTCAGCCAGCTAAATAATTTGCTACCTTTGGTGTTAAATTTATTGTTTCTCGACCTTTGCAGTAAAACTGGTTTCTACAAGGCAGCTTGTAAGCGAAGCTGATGGTGGCTGGTGGCCCTCAGATCAGAATTACTCACTAGAGCAGACCTCCACAGCTGAGGGAGCCATTCGGCCCCAGCGCTGTCTGTCAACCCTGTGATATACGCCCGGAGAGAGAGGGTGAGGGGATGGGAGGAGAGGTATGATGTGATGGGTACATGCTGCTTAAACAACGAATCGCCGCTGGGCCTGTGTGTGTGCATGTGAGAGACTGTTCACAGAGTGTAGGAGTGAAAAAGCATGTAGCCTTTGAGGGATTGACTTTTATTTGTAGCACAATGTCACATTTCCGAGCGTCACACCGGCAGTTCTTTGTGTGCGCCTGGGGTTTTCCAGCCCACTTTTTTTCTAAAATGCAAATGGACCTTTCTGCTTTTTTGTCCAATAAAAAGAAGGAATCAAGATAGGGTAGAGGCATTGTGTGTGTGTCATCACACAATGACATTTCTGCTCATCTCTGGGCCCGAAGCGAGGTAGAAATTTAAATGTTAATATGGACTGGTATGAGCTGGCAGGATACAAACGTAGACATGGCACCTCTCAGACAAGAGCCAGTCCTCTCCATGGGCTTCATATGCCTCTCCTGCCCATCAAGCTACTGTACTGTTACTGCCGCTGTTCGCTAAATGGAGGTGTGAAAATGTGTTTGGGTTCAAACAAATGTTCATTTGTGTTATTTTTAAAACTGATTCATTTTTGATTAATCGTGATTAATCACAGCCTATTATTAGGATTAACTTGGTTAAAAAGTTTAATCAATTGACACCAATTCTTTTACAACCACAGAAAACATAATTTTTGATTGGTTGCACAACAACAAAGTTTTGCTAAATTTGATAAACCTGCACATTTTCTGATGAAAACAAATTACCCCCATAAGTTTAACACGTCGCAGCTAGTTATACATACATTTTGGCTTTGAATCACAATTTACCATATCATTACAAATTGTGTATCTACATACATATTGAATTGTGTGGGAGGGACAGATGCACATCAAGGTGAAAATGTCTTATTTGTTATAATGCACAGGGTGATTCTAAGAATTGAAATTTGTGTGACTTTGCGAGCAAGAACTACATATTAAGCATAAAGAAAAATATCAAGTTGTAATAATTAAAGATTAATTACCTCCTGCACCTCCTCATTATAAACGCTGCAATTTAAAAAAAAAAAACCTACAGTAGCTTAAGTAGCTTGGTTGTTTGAATGTGGTGGCCATTGATTTGTGCTGTGCAGGATACTCCGTGTGTGCAGGGCATTGACCAATCAGTGGTCCGTAACATTTTATGTGACCTTTTAGTAGCCTACCTGCTCATCTCACTTGGAGCCGCGACAGAGTTATGAAAAAAGTAGTACCAGGTACCAGGTACTTTCTCCATAATGGAAAACCAAAAAAGGTGAGTAGAGTCGAGTAGACTAGAGCCGGCACTATGCAGTGGAAATGGGCCTTAATAGGCAAACCCACTTACTGTCAAAGCACATTATTACTGTGCATCATTGTTTGGAAAATGCCTGACAATTTGGTAATACTGAAAAGAATAACATACACAACTCTCAGACCTCAGATTGATGCGCAGTTATGAACTGATGGGTGTAAAAGAAAAGTTACTAGTTTTATCATTTAGTCTCTCTGATGCTTCTACTTTACTATGAAGGAGATGTGTTGGTAGTGTGTGTCCGATGTATAGATAATATCCAGTGCCAGTAATGTGTTTGGTTATTAGAAAAAGAGCCTATTGCTAGATTTTGTCCACTATAAAAAGATAACCGTTTGTTTGTGTCCTGTATTGTAATTACAATACATTTTATTTGAACCCTATCAGTGTCTTTGTGCATTTATTCACTTGTGTTCATGAGTTCCTCATGAGTAGATAGATGAGTAGATTATACAGCTGTTTCCTTGTGTTAAGATGATTTACTGGAGGATGAACTGTGTGAAATAGTTGGCTGCCCTTAAATGAATGATTGAATGAATGAAAACCTTTATTGCCCCCAAGGGGGAATATGCTTTGCACAGGAAGCATACACAACACAAAAATATAACATAAAAACATGAACATGACATAAGAGCACAATAAAATATCATCAGGCATCCTCAGTGAATAAATAATAACAAAGTGCAAATTTAAAGTGCCATTCAAAATACAAATATAATTGTTCAGAGCTTGTTGAGCAGCTGAATGCTATGTGGGACGAACAATGTGACTTTAACATTTCATTTCATTTTGCATACTAAAGCAGAACTGCATTGAATTTAACGAAGAAATACAAATCAGACTTTGGAGCGGTTTTCATCAGAATGTTCCAGTCAGTCAGGCTGTTTGAATGGGTCGGTCTGATGGTAAGATAACATGATAACATGTGTCCTCACTCTGCATTTTTTCATGTTCCTGTGTATAATATTTTCCAAGACTGGATGATGAAACTGGTGTTATACAGGCAGAATGGCATAACTGACAAGCATGTACCATATGTTAATTAGCTCTTATAATAGCATCCATTACAAGTACTGGGTAAATTACTTACATGTAATCAATCTCTCATGACATACTACTCATTAAAAAATGATTGCAACGCGTTTTGAATTACTCAGCAGTAGTAGAATTACTTTGCGTTCTCAAGAAAACAAGCTTTGTTAGCCAGACTTAATTAAATTATCCACGACAAGTACAGATTATTGATCAACACATCAAACTAAGTACTGACATAAAAATAATTGTTTATTATGGGTGGTGATGTGTGATAATTAGGTCTTGTCAGAAAGTCTTTGGTGCTGAGACTCTTCAGGCAGATTATGACTGAAGGGTGACAGCCCTGACTAGCAGCAAGATAAAGCCTCCGTGGAGTCTAAAAACTGGTGGTGGTGGTGGTGGCTGATGACTCTGCTTAGACCTGATGCGGATAAACTGATGCCTTTGATAAATCTGTAAAGTAAATGTCCCATGATCTTCAGAAAACAATTGTTTTTCTGGTGATAAATTATCTCATTGTCTCCATTAGGAAAATTTGCACTTCACGTTTTTAAGATAAAGACATACCTTAATCGTATTCCATGATAAACAAGATTTACTGTTACATTACTTAGATTTCAGACAGTGTACATTCACTGATCATCAGTAGCTATAGCTTAACATAACTCATAATGACTTCACACAGCATACTGTAGGCCAACAGCAGGATTCCTACCTACTCCAACTCTGAATAAAACTTCTTCTTTTTTCACAAGGCACATTCTTTTGACTGGAAAAGGCATTTCTCCTGTGTTGTTGAAAGCAAACCATCTTCCCACACCTCTAGCTCCTACACAAAGATAACATGTACCAGACTAGCTTCTCCCCTGAAGACCAAGGAGACCAAATTGATATCTATCAAATCCCTGGTTAGACGACAAACAAGCCAGACTCCAAATTTATAATAATAGAGTACTGAATGGGATTCGTATCTGAAATAAAATTTCTGTAAAATTATAATAGATTACGCTGTTGAAACATATTCTATCCTATCTTATTTTTATTATTTAGTACTTTAGTATCTTTTCTTATCTTAAAGTCATGCTTTACTGCCCAACACTGTTCAATGCTTCCATCTATTTAATAAAAGCATCTAATGTATGTCTCTTAATATCTCTTAATGACTTTTTTTTGTTGTTGTGTCTTTCTTTCTCAAATATTTTGATTTTAACAGTGTTTTGGTGGTCATTGCTACTTAGTATATTTCAATCAGGAGAGACTAGTGGCTGAAGTAAATAATTATTATTCCGTCAAATGATATGTGATAATTAGTATGTCGGAAAGTTTTTGGTGTCAGAATGTCTTTGGCGCTTACACTCTTCAGGGAGATTGAGATCGAAGGGTATCTGTCCTGGGTCCAGACACTGGTGGTGGTGGTGGCTGATGACCCCGTGTGAAGCTGATGAATGATGATTGGTGGATGTTTGAAGAGGGCAAAACAGCAGCATGAAATAACTAGAAGAACAGAGAGAGTCATATTTAAAAAGACAGCAGCAACATGATTGGCTGACAGTCAAGGTGTGTTGCTGTGCTATTGGATAGATGTGACCGGCTGATGAGAACAGGTGATAACTAATCTGACAGCCGCAGACCCTGATAGCAGGAAAATAAGGCTGAGCATGCATGAGAGGTGTGAATGACTGAATAGCATGAGAAGTAAAGTATAACCCGAGTGTGCAAAGGTTTAGTCTTCCTGATTGAACTTTCACTGGAGCTTCGTTACAACATAAGTAAACATTAAGGAACTGAACAAATGTACCAGTTAATGATGAATAACACTCAAACATAAGATCAAACCTTACCAACTGCAAACCAGCTGCAATCTAATTGTAGGACTTGGACTTGTTTGAAAAGCCACAATACATGCATCAATTCTCCCAAACATTTAAGATCATTATTATTGTATGAGAATTTTTTTCTTTGGAAGGCACAGAGCACTTTCGCAACAAATTCCAACACTCTGTCGATCTGAATTGCTATTTGAGTGTCTGCAGACATCTGAAGATGTTGTCATTATCTTTCTATTGTCTTGTTTTCCTCTGTAAATCTCTGCGGTGAAAAAGGTTCTTGCCTCTCTGTCTAAATTGCAAAGTTATTTAAATAGTCTCAGATCTGTACATCTGCATTAGAGTGATGATCCATCTCTCACCCTCTCTCCTGATGGGGGAAACAAAAAGTGTAAAAGGGAATCTAAAATAATTTCCTCTATACCCAAAGCTGCTGAAAATGGCCCTGTTGTAACCATACTAATTTCTACCATGCAGACCAGATGGCAAATCAGAGACCCCATAATAAAGCATCAACTTTAACAACATCACTGCAAGTAGCTAAGAGCTACTGCACTACAACAGTTGGTACATTAACAGCTGTGAATCAAGTGAAGCAGGGCTGGTCTCAGAGTGGTCTTCAAACTGAGTGTCATTTTAATGGGATCCTAGGGGCCCTACATATCAGGGCTGGGGGTCATACAGGGAAACGCCTGCTTCCCCAGGAAATAATGAGGTCATTCGATGTATAATGAGGCAACTGATGTGGGGAAGGGAGTGGAGGGCTGCAAGACACAAGGGATTTCAGGCTCTACTCAACACCAATTTGTAGAAACAGGGTTTGGATTGCAATTTCTGTCCATGTATTTTCTGCTCCCTCCTTCCTCCTCCTAGTGTCTTTAACACGCTGTAATTTTGTCGTGTCATCAGTACCGGCAGGGTGTGACAACCCGCTGCTTTTAATCATTCTCAATCAGAAGGGACTGTATCTCTATCCATCTCTTTCCCTGTCTGTCTGCCCCTTCTCTCTCTGCAGGAGACGGACAAACTGGAGAAGAATGAAACATGTGCGTAACCTTTTCAAGGACAGCAGTGAGGATGGGCTGTCCGGCTGAGAAGCACTTTAGGAAAAGAAAACCACTGGTGCGGTTAATACAGAAAAGAAGAGAGGGAAAATAGATGAGGGGGCCTGAAAGCCAAATATGATGACTTCTATATATAGCTGCTGCGGCGCATGGTGCAGGCCTGCACCGCTAAGACGGCATGCTCTTCCAGTTAAAGGGATTTTGTGTGTGTCTGAGACTGTGTGTACACGCATGTACAGTATCCGCATGTGTGCGGGTGTTTATTAGGACCAGAGATTACACTGAGCACTGCTGCCGACAAGAGGAGAGGAGAAGAGGAGGAGGAGGAGGAGGAGAAAGCTAAGTAGCTGGAGGAGCTATGGTGTCCTTAATTACAAAGCAAACAACCACAGGCCTTCTTCTTTGCAGGGTAAATGCTTATGTATTCCTCTAAAGGGATGTTATTACCAAACTTTTGTACTCAGCAATTTCTAATAATTAAATTTCACAAGGACCTATTTTCCTTCCCAGGATCGGATGTTTGTTTGTTTTTTTGGAGGGATTGTGTATTATTCAGCAAAGAAGACGTACTTAATTTGCTCAGCACTGGTTTGTTAAGGAAACTAGGTTGCAAATTATCCCTGTGGTAAATGCTCACTATAATGAATTCTGACTGTGCTGAAAGTGTTATTTTAGGGAGTTGTATTACCATGAAGAAATCACATGAATAAAATAAGTATTTTAGAAATAAATACTCTTGATATTTGTTATATATAAGGAGGTCCATTTCCAGTAAAAGGTATGCAACATGTTTAAGTCATGTTTATTTCTCAAGTGACAGAAATGATCCATCTACAAGATACATTTGATTGTTTCTAATTTCATGTGTACTATTACATTCAGACTGTTTAAGCAAAATCAATCCGATATTCTTTACGTTTTGCCAAACTTCTCAAACAGATTTATCTACTTTGACACCATGTAGAAATCATTTCCAAAGATAGAAATGTATGAAATGTAAGTTTTCCTTATAGTATTACTACTATAGCAGAGTATAAACTATAAAACTTTGAAACTGTTACTGTTTTACATTAATGCAAATATGTAGTGATATCATTTGAGGCCATGATGAGACTGAAAAGATGTGTTATTTCTGCCTCACTGATTTTTTTCTCTCCTTTTCAAAATAAATCTTTCAACCAAGCAGTTTACACAGCATCCACCATCTGGCGACCATCAGTTTAACTAAGATTGTCGATTCTTTTGTAAGCAGAAATGCATACCACCAATTATGTACATGGTGTGCAAATGCACACGTGATGGCGGTCCTGAGTGTTTCATGCCTGTTTAGAATGTAAACATGTGATATGCATATGCTAGCCAATGGACATGAAATTTGGGGAGCTCTGGCTGAACAGCTCATACTCCCCTTGTCTCACTCTAATAAGAAAAAATGTCTCCATTAGCTCCCATGGAGACTGTGAGTGGTGAAGGAGGTAAATAAAGGACTCCTGATTGTGAAATAATGAGTACGCCAGTTGCTGCCTGGCAGCCAGCTGCTGCTGTCAGCAGCTTTTGAATCACTGTGAAAAGCAGTGGAACCGGGGAGTAATGGGAGCTATTAAAATTGCTATAAAGATTACCAACATACCCACCCACCAAACACTTCACTTGATGAAAGCTGATAGGAGATAGAGACGTCCACTCTACACATTAGTTCATTATGCTCAGAGATTATGTCATTAAAGCATTAACAAGGTTATATTCTCTGTGGGCTCACACCCACAGAGGTGGAAGAATTTACCTCGGTCTTAAAGTGAACCACTGGATTTGTCCTGTGAACACGTAGTGATTTGTGTAATTTAGATTTCCATCAGTCACTTATTGGAGTTGTAATGTCGATTCACTACCTTAGTTTAAAAACATACATGGTTACACTCTGAATCAATAGCATGCCCAAAGTTCCCCTGAGGAGTTAACTTGCTTGCCATCAATGTAATTCATTTACATTTTGGCAGTTGAGACAGCTTTTGTAGCCTTGATTGAAACGCATAGGCCTACTGGGAGACCTTGAAAATGTTTTAAATCATCTCCTTTAAGCTTCATTGGCATCTGACAAGAACGCACTCCTCCCAAAGTATGTCTGATTACTGAAGAAGGTGGTGCTCAGTAGGTAAATGGTGATGTCACATATTTCCATTTTAACCAACATATGATGACAGTGGTGGGTTGCTTCTGCTGTCAATTAAACCAGACAATCAAACCACAACTACACTGTCCTGCTGAGGTTTTTAGCTGCTGGCTCCTGATGCCAGTGTTTCGTTCTGTCGCTCCATCCATCACTGTGGTCCAGAATGAAATATTGCAGCATCTGCTGAATTTATTACAAAGACCTTTGGGACATTGCAGACATTACATCCATGGTTCCCAGAAGATGACTCCTAACTTTGGTGATCATGGTTAAATAATTCAGCCAACAAGCACATAAAGTGATGGATTATCACATTTGATAAACACTCATCTCAGATGATGTATTCTAGATATCTAATGATTTTTAACTCTTCTTTTAGCGTTGTCATGAGATGAACACTCGTGGTTCCGAGTGACATGTATAGAAATGTATTGGTCAGAAGCTATGATGATATTTAGTGATATTAATGTTGATTATAATGACTTGGTGATCATTTAACTACACATCTAACACCATCAGGTTAATATTTCACTTTGCACTGATTTGCAAATGTTAATATGTTAACAGGCAAATCCAAGATCTAAACATCATCATGGTACCAATGTCATATGTTAGCATGATAGTGTTAGCATTAAGCTTTAAAGTAACTTATCTACTAACATGAATGTAGACTGTTTATTTCTTTCCATGATTATTGTTTAGTAGCTCCACTAGTGAGGTGTTTTCATCTTTGTTTGTTTGTTTGTTTGTTTGTTAGCAGGATTCCACCAAAAACACTTGACAGAATTTCATGAAACTTGGTTGCAGGGTTGAGCATGTGGCAAGGTTACAAGTGGATTTTGGATAGAGTTGCAGATTCAGGAACTTTTAACTCCGCCAATGAGGTTATATTTTTACCCTCGTCTCTTGGTTGGTTGCTTGCTTGCTTGCTTGGATTATGCAAAAAATACAGAGCCGATATCCATTAAAAAAAACGGTGGTAGGAAAAGACGTCATTAAATGTTGTTTAGTTAAATGAATATGAATACTAGAATGATGTTTGCACCCATGCCGATTGGTTGGTTGGTTTGTTTAATCAAAAGCCACTGAACAGACTTGGTGCTGGTGTTGATCTGGATAACGGGACAGGTCCAGGATTTTTTTTTTGCCACTTTCTTGAACATTGTCAGATTTGTCAGGATGTTTTTCAGTGTTTTCCCAATAAACTACTGAACCGATTTCCACTAAACTTTGTGGAGGGGTGAGATCGGTCAGGCAAGCTAAACAGATAGGTGAGATATGTTCAGCCTTGGCTAAAGTACGTGCTCTACACAATGCCACTCTAGCTGAGATATAAATTTTTAATGTTATAGAGAAATGCTAAGAATTTGAAACCAACCAGGGGCTTTAAACTATCAGACAGGCTCTGTATTTTCTGATGAGTTTTGTTTGTTAAGCTATTACAAAAGTGAGAATGTTAAATTAACATTTAATGTTTATGTTGTCAATATTTCATTTTTAGTTGAGGCTTAAAATGAGGTTAGACTTAACAACAACAATAACAACAACAATAATAATAGTAGAAAGAAGAAGAACGGGTAATATTTCAACTCAATGTGAAGCGGTGAGAGTTAAAATAATGCTTTGGGGAATGAATCAAGTTGAAAAGGTTGTAATAGGGTGTTGTAATAAAAAAAGTGAGTGTTTTGTTTTGTGCGTGCATGCTTGCATTTGAAAGTACAACTCACTGCTTTCATTTAGTGCATGCATGTGTGTGTTTGTGTCAGGTCTGTGCATGTGTGCAGTCCATCGGCGCCAGACCAGAGTTACTGAGAGTGGTTAATGAGAGAGTTGGCAGAGTTATTAGCTGATCGCTGTAAGTCAGTGATCTGTGTGAGAGAGGATTAGCCTCCACACGTCTTGCACAACCTCACTGGAGCCAGGAGCTCAGTCTCAGCCAAGCTCGTTAGATTTAAATATGGCTGTCTAGAGCAAATACTAGACAAAGACGAATGTGAACTGCTGCCGTGATGGTGCAATTCAGACGGTCAAGCGTGAGTGTGTTTTAGTGCAGTCTCTTTGTGCTGATGTGCGTTAAAATGAAAAATGTAGATGTACTTTGGCTAATCACCACTTCACATTCAAATTTGATTATCCACTGCAACAAGATGTTATTCACTGAGAGAGACATAAGGTGTCAGGAGACTCATTTTGGCAAAGCCCACTGGCAGTTTCTTCCCATTAATTTTACCTTGGGGGAGAAAAACCTTTATTCATACCGCAAAGGTGATAGAGCAGACAACAAAACAACACATACCATTTCTAAATAGTATCTCCACCAGCATCAGTTACAAGGAGAACACACAGGTTCTAATACTGATTTCAGTCGAGCCAAAAAACAAAATATTGTTGGTCATTTTACTTATTCCACATCAGATTTATCTGATCATTATCTGATGAAAAACTGATTGAATGATTCAGAATGCAGCTTTGCAGAAAGTGTCTGGTCTGATGATGTTTAGGAATGCCTCCAGACATGGAACATGTTCTGATTTGCACATTTATTTTCAACCACGGCACCTCCAAGCCAGCGAGTCGTTTAAAGTCCGACAATAGGTTGAGATCGTCGCAGCCAAAAGACCTCTAATAACTGGCTTGATCAGATAAAACAGTCAGACTCTGAGTGCCAGCTATTCTGTGGTTGGAGCCAGCTATGAGATGGTTTGATTAGTCTTTCCCCCTTATACTCACTTTGGACAATCGTTTTGGACGTCAGGACCACTACAAGCCTCCATTTCTCAAGCATGGTTCACCTCACATGCTCATGCTCCGCCTCCCAGAGATGGACCAATGGCTGCATTTGCCATCCAATGAACACAATATTTGGTGGATTAATTTTTTGTGGGCAAAAATAAAGGGATATTTTGGTAAAATCTTTAATTTTTTAAACTACATTTTAGTCTCGTCTTCTTTCATCGATGATTTACTCTCAGTTAGTGTTTAGTGACATTGGTGTTGTCTCGTCTTCATCTTGTCTTCGCCATAGGAAAAAAAAGGTCATTGAGGGATATTTTGCATCATAGTTTCTGTTAACAAAATATAAACTACACATAAGCAGCCAAATTGTTGACATCTCCATGTAATGTCTTCATATTGTCACGGCACCACAACCTCGGGGACTTTCGTACAACTCGTCTAAGGCTGCCGAGGTTTGGTTGCCTGTACATATATTGATATGACTTTTGGCTCATAGGCTAGAGGTGAATTATGTGAGCTTACCGGTGGTTCCTCCATTCCGGCGTTGATCCGATGTCAGCTCGTTTTTCCTGAGCCGGCCTCGATCAGTCGGCACTGCACCGACAGTTCATTTGTTAACATTCAAACACGCAGACAAATAACTGAAATAAACTCAGAGGGCGCTTCACCACTCCAAAATCACGAGAACGCTGCCGCTCCTTCTTCATTTGCTGACCCACACACTTCTTTTCCTCCCTCTCTTATTCCATCACACCGGTTTCTAACTAGGTAAACCCACCACCCTAGCCTGAGAGCCAATCAAATTCCCATCGGAAAATGTGTGCCGTGACAATAGGCATGAATAGCCCAACTTGTAGTTATTTTTGAATAAGTGGATGTACAACTGCACTGTGTGCTGGCTAAATAGTGAAGTCATAACCTCTTGAATGTCTTCTATAGATTGAATAAAGAATCATTGTGCTTTGGAGTTCCTCTAAGCATGTGCCACACTGGAGCAATGTTTATAGTTTTTTATTTACATACTACAGGTCTGTCAGTCAAATCCATGGTAGTCAGTCAGTAATTTAATTTGCTGCTAAAAATTGGATCCCAGAATAATGGTCTGTCTTTCTGGGGTCAGAGGTCAAGGGAGGCTGATTTGTCGTGGTTGCTGCAGAGAAGACTTTTAAGAGGCGTTCGTATTCCGGGCTAGCTCCTAAAGCCCTAATACAAGACTAAATGGCTCGCTGAGATGATGTCCTAGCGGCGAGCACTTATTATGTAAAATCATTGCCTTCTGCTTGGCATTATGTAACACAGCGGTGAATCAGGGAGATGATGACAAACACACAATGATGGGAACAGTGGTCCTGCTGTAAGCCGCCTCTCTCTGCAACTCATTGTGTTTCTCAGTTGGTTCTCCCCCCTCTGATCCTCTCTTCTCTTCCGCTTCTTTTGTCTCTGTCACGTCCCAGACCCTTCATCCTCTTTAAGCTCACTTTCTTGTAGATAGTGGTGTCTATGGCGGGTCAGTGTGACCTTCCAGATTTTGGAACTGCACTTTCATTATTGCTCATTGACTCATTTAGCACAGCTAGACTTAAAATAGATTCTACTTTATACCTCTACATGAAATTATTTATTTGTCCTATATTTTTTGTCTGCTATATGGTCTTAGTGAAAGCTGCATGGGTAAAGGAGCACCTAGCTGCTTAAGAAGTGTCTTAGAAAAATGAAGAATGCCTACAATAGAAATTAATTTATGTTTGCTGCTAGCACAATGAACAGCGTCGTTGAACAATCTGTCATTCGCTAGCAGTGGAGGCTTTAAGTCATGCATTATGATGTCTCAGTGCAGTTATTGTTATTTATTTACCTATTAATCAACCCAACGTTCTCCTCTGCCATCTTCTGGACTACATTCCCTGACACACTGTGGAGATGTGGGCATGCATCCTCAGGGGTTAGGATTTCTAATAATAAAATGTGTTCTGATTTGTCTGTGCAGGGAAGTATGTTTGTGGGTTAGGGTGAATAGTAGGTTTGTGCGTTGTGAGCTTTTCTTCATTTAGGAGGACAGCACATAAGTGACCCAGAGAGAGTCTTGGTTATTGTTACAGATGAGGGAAAGAGGAGGATGGATAGCTGGCCCTAGTGCAGTCTGATAGATGTATCCTCCTCCCATCTCCTCTCTTTTTATATATATATATATTGGAACCAATGACCCGTGTAAGAACGCAGTGCCAGCCACCACACTCCTTGGCCGTCCTTTCACTCTGTGTACCATGTGTAAAGTGTGCTTTATTCCCACTCCGCCCTGTCACAGCTCTCTCCACCCCCCCATCCCCACCCCCACCCCAATCAAGTCAGCCAATCAAGATGGAGTGAAATAATGAATTACATAACGGCAAATTCGGTGTAATCATCTTCCTGTATGCCTCTGTGCTCCTGGCTATGGGGACATTTAGAAATGTGAGAGAAAGAAGGGAGAAGATGGGAGAAGGAACAAATGAGTGAAGGGTGGAGAAGAGAATGTGTGAGAGTAAGAAAGGAACAAATAGGAAAAAAAGAGGGAGAAAATAAGAAAATCAGACATTTGACCTTTAAAATCTCTTTATTGAATCATTTAAAGTTCACCAGATATTCTCTACTAAAAATGTAATCCACAGAACAGAGTATCACACACACCAGACCCAAACAACATGGGATCACTGTGTCTTTACTCATTATGTAAAACCAGAACCTGCAGTTGTCACCAAAGGTTTCAAACACCGTCAAAAGGTCACTAAGGTCACGGCCAGTTTTGCTTTAGCAAAAAAAGCTAAAGCTTGTTCCCGCTGGAGCAAGGGAAAGAAAACACAAAACACTGACTAAACAAAAAACACACCCTGTCACGTAAAATGAGAGGGTGTTAGTTTCGACAGCAAGTGTAATAGTCGAGTAAAAAAAAAAAAAATCATTGTGAAAGGCACACATAAGCCTCAGGGTGGATGCCAGCTTTGATACATCTTTGGTGGGCATTGCAGTGTGACGACTACGTTTGGTTTGGACCACAATGCAGACACAGACACAGCGGTTCTTGACTCAGGGGTGGGTTTATTAAGAAAAGGGTTGGATGGAGGAGTGTGAGGGGTGCTGGTGAAGGCAGGGGACAGGCTTAGGATTTAGGTCGTCGAAGGCTGGTGAGTTTAGGGGGGAAACGCGAGTCCTGGTCACAGGAGAACAACAGGTTTGCAGCATAAATACTGTGCAGCTGAGAGTTTAGAGCAAGATGAACAATGTGGAAACTAGTGGAAGTTGAGCCGGGGTTATTGCGCTGCTTCTTGATGAGTTGATTGGAGACAGGTGTGGAGTTGAACCAGGAGAGAGAAGCCACACCCACAACATGCACACACATATAAAGGCAGACTAGGGACGGAGGAGACGCAGAGGAAAACAGACAAAACTGAGAAAACAGAGATACACTCAGGAAAAAAACAGAGTCACGGACAAGCTGCGACAAACATGCTTCATATTAGACACTTCAAATAGCAGATCATTCACTTGGATGTTGGAGCTGACTCTTAATCTAACAGTCTGTGGCTCTTGTAACATTGACTGACTGGGCATAGAGGCCGTACAGTCCAATCTTTTGATATACTGTGTGGCTCATGTCCGAGGGAAAAAAAGAAAAGCTGTTTCCTGGCCTCTTAACCTCTATAGTCTTTGGAGACACTGGGGTCAGGTATCACCACCTCCAATATCTTTTCAGCTGTGAGGAGAGGTATTACACTGAAGACCCACTGGCAGCGAACACAATTCCCACTGGACACTGTGGGCGTGCCACACTCCAAGCTAGCAAGTAACTCGCTAGTTAGTGAGCACTTTGTAATTTAGCAAGCCTACAACAGTTTATGTGACTTTGCCCTAAGCTGTGTTTTCGTTTGTAGCTTGTAGACGAGACGTCTTCAGAGGCCAGAAGCTGTAATAATGATCTTCCCCACAGACATTCATCCACTGCAGTTACGGTACAGACTAAACTGCCTCTCACTGCTGCATCACTTTTTATTTTTCATTTATTAGCAAATCACAGTGGAGCCCCCAGGCTAATTACAAAAAATATATATAATTTTGTCGGCTGCACATCGTTGGTCAGTCCCATTTTAACTGGAATCCCACAATGCATCAAGAAACGATTCATGCAGATTCTATGTCCCATAAAGGATGATCAGGGGTAAATATTTCATGTCTCAGGTCACTTCCTCACCGTTATTGGCCTCAGGTAGAAACTGTCAATTAGTCCACCAGCAAATCAGCGTCACCGCTTTTTCTAACCGAATTATACAATTATGTAATTTAGACTCAACCCTTCTTCAACACCAAAAAGATAGAGATTCTTTCAGGCCAGGATAGGCATACAGAGATTTTGAAAAATATACTATGGTTCTGTCTTTACTTTCCGTGGGAAACGGGGAAAGAGATATCAAGTCAAAGGAGAGTCATTGATGGCCGTCTTCTGGAGAGAAGGAGCAGGAAGACACGACTGTGAAGTGATTACTGCCAGGATTTAAGTGCTATAATCTCCAAAGTTTTCACCCCAGCTGTGACTGTGTCCAGGCCAAGCCATCAAAACCAGCACATGTTTAGACAAAGGCCTGTGTGAAGATACTGGGAAGTACTGGTAGAATATTCGGTTTTGCTTTACTACTTGATGCATGCATTCATGATTAGAAAGCAAAGGTTAGTGCATCACTATGTGGTAACGGATGTCGCTCCTTGCCGGACTTTTCACACCAATCGCACAAGTTAAACTCAGAGAAAAGTGCAAGGGCATTATTTCCAATAGAGAGCAGCAGTATGAGCTTTAGCAGCGCACTCTAAGTTGATATTCCATGACACTGTGCAACAAAAGTTCCACAAATTTAAACTTGAGCTCCACAACCACAACAATGTCAAGTGGATTTTATGACAGTGACATTGCTGGAAAAGTATAGATTTTTAAGCAACTATATGTGATTGTCTGAATCGAGTCCCCCAGATTTATTCCACAGATTTTGAATTAAAGGACGCTACAAAATGCATTTTAAAACCATCAGTTAATAGAACCTGGTGTTTTTGCATTAGAATGAAAAACTAAATAAAATATTTTTAAACGTGTTTGCATGTCCTCAAACCATTATTGCATTTTCATTGAATATCAAACAAATAAAAATTGCAATTAATACCAAAATGTTGCTGCTAACGTAATCCTATGTTTTTATTCTTTATCTAAATCTATATATTTTCTTAAAAATACATGAAGCATCCATAAAATTGCAGAATATTGTCAACCCTGTCCCGCCATACCATTTACATTTTAGTCTGCAACAACAGTATGGAGGAAGTGACATCACACAAGTCCTTTGAAAAACATGCAGCAGACAAAGACAATGGTCTCCATCTTTTTCTTTTTTTTTTTACCTTTATTTCATTGTTTTTATTGTCAGACTGAGATTGTCAGGCTCAGCATTTCAACTCTGCTGTATGAATAAATGATAGTAAAGAAACTGGGGCCAATGATAAAAACCAATATTGAATGCCCATGACCTTCGATCCCCCAGATGACCATGCATTAAAAACCGACATGATTCTATGAAGCATATTACTACATGGGCTCGGGAACACTGCTTACGGACACACTGGAAAACCGTAGTCAGTAAACACAGGAGACATTGAGGAGACAATGTGTCGAGTCCCCAGAGAGAGAGAAAGAGGGAACCATTATGATGACATTCAGGAGCTGTTGAAGGAATACATCAAGTGTCTGCCAGCAAAGGATGCAATGAAAAGATAAAGGACTGCCTCGTGTGTGCAGAGGAGGATGCTCAGATGGAAAATGAGATAAGTTCTCTTCACCACCATCTCTCTGCTCTGGAGAGAAAATATGAAGCTGCCATATTTGTTGGTACAGGAAGAGCACAAGAAGGCAAAGTTGGGCATACAAAAGAGGGATGAGCAAATCGCTGCTCTTCAGCAGATCAGACCGAAGTAATTGAGAAGATGACGGCCTCTTGTGACTTCAGCGTGTTGAAGCAGGAGTTGCAGAGTGAAGTCAGCCAGCTGAAGGAAATCCTCTCAGAAAAGGACAAAGAGATCAGCAGCTTTGTACCAACTGGATGACACACGGTCAGCTCTGGACGCAACCAAGCTGAAGTGTGAAGCTCTGGAGAAAGATCAGAGAAAGTAGCTGGCTGAAAGAGATGAACACCGCCTGCATGAGCTTTCACAGAGAGGGGAGAGCTTCAAGAAGGAGCTCTCAGTGCAGGTGGAGAGGCTAAAGAAGGATCTCATCAACAGAGAGAAGGCCCTGAGACAGCAGCTCTCCGAGAATGAAGAGAGCTTCCAGGGGGAGCTCTCTGACAGGATGGAGCTGTCAGAGTTGTGAGTGAGCTGGCAGCGGAGAACACAGCGGCTGGATGAAGACAACAGAAAGCTGGAGGAGGTACTCCTCAAGAAGGAAAGCACGTGGAGCTCTGAGGAGGCACGTAGGTCAGAGGTGCTCCAACGGCTCAAGGAGGAGAACATCCAGAGCCTATCCCAGCTTGCATTGGGTGAGAGGCGGGGTACGCCCTGGACAAGTGGCCAGTTCATCACAGGGCTAAATAGAAAGACAAACAATTATTCTCACTCACACCTACGGGTAATTTAAAAGTAAAAAAAATCAACCTCTACTGCATGTTTTTGGTGGTGGGAGGAAGCTGGAGAACCCGGAGGGAACCCACACAGACACAGGGAGAACATGCCAATTCCACACAGAAAAGTCCCAGGTCCTCTAGTTGGATTTGAACCCAGGACCTTCTTGCTGTGAGGCAGCAGTGGTCCTAAATCAGACACGTATCTGATTCCTGCTGATGATTCCTGCACAATGTATACTATGCACATATACACAGATTTTAACTCTGTGTATTCTGTACATATACATGGATTAAGTATACATTGAAGTCCTATATTTTTAAAAAAAATGTATTGTCCAGTTTTCTATCCCCCTTAAAAACCTTGAGTGAAATGCAAAAACCGGAGTCAGATTCCTTGTATGTGGACACATAAAGCTGATTCTGATTTTGATTCTAATTCTGATTCTGATGTGACAACAGTGTGAACAGTCACATCAGAATCCATGTGGCTTTTCTCCCACTGAGCACGGCCACATCAATTTTTTGTCAGCAATAGTGTACAAAGTCAAATATGGAGGATGGCAGCAATTATATAAATTTAATAGATAAATGGGGAAAGGTTCCAATCAAATCCTGTTTTTGCCTTCTTGCCCTCAGCCTGGAATGCTGATGGACTGTCACCACACTACTGTTACCACGTTAAACAATGCAAGAAATGAATGCCTGCATCACAATTCTATTACTTTGATGATGAGCTGGCCTACCAATGACATTTTGCTTGTTGTAACC
Organism: Chaunax sp. Z400; assembly: GCA_037577475.1. Taxonomy (NCBI): domain Eukaryota; kingdom Metazoa; phylum Chordata; class Actinopteri; order Lophiiformes; family Chaunacidae; genus Chaunax; species Chaunax sp. Z400. The sequence continues at coordinate 16,150,490 of CM075202.1, read as the reverse complement.
TTAATGTGGGGTCATGGTCTTTTCACACTGATGTCAGATACAGGTCACATACTGAGATGAATATGAACAATCATGGCAAAAAGATCAGATTTGAGAAACAAAATCAGAATTGTGTGACACAGTGTGAACATACTTTGTACACTTGATCTTTCCATAACCCCAAACAAGCAGCTTTAATGCATCACCATTTCCAGAGTGGATCATATAGTTGACGTAACTCTGCAGATAAACCCACAGGGGATGATGGCCAAAAAGACTTGTTAGATAAATCTTTCAGTTATTGAAGATTAAAGCTAAATTAATTAAGTGTTATGCTACATACAATGCATTGATTTACATGTCAGTTTCCAGCTGTGCAGAATGTGTGTATCACTATCACTTAATGTCATTGTGCTAAAAAAAACTTTAGAAAACAATATAGGCAATCATGGTTAACCATTTCGTTATTGTTGACACACAACTTATTTTCAATGACGTGTCTTTGAGGCACAGTTTCATTACTGTAGGCCGCTGCTTTCAATTCTAACATTTTTCAAAAATAATTGTTACTGTACCTGTTACTTGTTTCTTAGGTTCCGTTCTATTCTGTAACCGACCTTAAATTCATCATGGATAATAATAAAACCACTAATTAAACCTAGATGGCAAGATTAGGTGAAACTACGTAGTCAGAAAGTTATTGGTATAGGCTAGTTTGACCAAATTACAGAACCGAGTAGCATCATTATCTATTCATAGCACTTAAAAGTTGCCGGTATAGGTTTAATCTCTAGGCCTGTGTTTACATACATGTGAGGTCTCTCTATGTAAACACTAGTGATACATTTACCTGAAACATAATGTCCTAAATTATCACATTTAAGTACAGTACTAATTTAAAAAATTGTAAATGGTATTTCAAAATAAGAGTATGCTTTTACACCATACATGTTGTATATCATCTCTGATCTCTGATGTAACTCTAGTCTCCAGTCCTAGCTGGACCCAAACAAAATTTAAAGCATAACAGAAAATATCAGAGTTGATAAGGATATGAAGTTAGACATTTAATATGTGATATTTACAATACAATGAAGTCCATAGCATCTGAGTGAGGTGCATTGCAGGATCATGGGCTGCTCTTTTATTTTGTGCACTGCCTCGCACAAACAATTCACTTTTGCATGTTTGGTCTGAAACTGCATGTCCCATGCTTTCGCACAGTAAACAGCGCTGTGGAAAAACCACCACCAGGGATCATGTTAGTGTTGCTCTGAGTACTAGTAAGACAATAAAATGTGATCCAGGGAGGCCAGTTTGAGTTATACAGCCGGGTAGTGGTGCTGTTTTCTTAGCTTGTTAGCCTCAACCTGAGCGTGATGGACTGTGGGACAAATGCATTACTTTTTGCACATTGGCATGGTTGGCCATACTGCTCCTGAATCCTGAGGGACAAAATAATGATATTCCACTGCTCAGCAATGTGATTATTGCCTAAAGGCACACTGAGAAGCATGCAACTCAATAGGTAAGAAAACTGTCGAGTGAGACTTTCGTGAAATTTAATGCTGTTTCATAAAACTGTTTCATATCCTGTGTTCTGTATGAAGAGACTGTATTGATCATATGATGAAGAAATTTGCACACTGACTGTACGGCCAGACTGGGAATGTGGTCCATGATGTCATCTAGAGTGGTATTAAAATCAGAATGAAGAGAATGACTACAAGAGAGGGGAATGAAAGCAGAATAATGTGGAAAGAATGAGGGAGATGAAGTAGGAAAGTGTGGAAAGAGAGCATAGTCAGGTTGGAAAAGATAAAGATGAAAAAAGATAAAGAATGAAAAGGATGTAATGAAAGTGAGATAGAGATGGAGAGTGAATGTAAAAGACTTAAACATTATTGAGAGATGTAGGGAAATTTGAAGGATGTGAAAAAGAGATGAAGGGAGATGGAGACACAAGCAGGGCTGCAATAGCTGCTTCAGTCCATTATCAGTGACGTGTGGACGGGTTCAATGAAAGCTGACTTCTGTATAGATTCCAGCACAGACTTAGGCCGGACAGAAAAGCTTGACACTGTCTGGGTGACATCAGACCTTAAGCTTGGGTAAAGGTGTCTGCAATACTGCTTCGGATTGACTGCCTCTGATGGCAAATGCGAGAGAAAACATTTAGAATAGCAATTAGCTGCTTGATGTACAGTTTTATGTGGTGTGAAATTGTTTTTTTTTCAGGTGTTATGTCTCCCAGCATTCACCATAATTTACTCAAGGACTGTCACATAGTGCAAACCAGCTGCCAGACTCATAATTGGGAAAACTCAACAGGAGATGGCATAATATACTTGAGTATATATACATTTTTCCCTGCTTACAGTGACTCTGCCGGTTAGTCAGGCATGTATGACACAGAGCGAAAATGCCATCCAATTTCCTTTTTGGATAGGAAAAGGCACCTCACCATTAAACATCTCTCCGAGCCTGTCAAAACAGATTGCTCTGACACACGCAAGGGCATCCTCCACTCCTCAGAGAGGTTTGCTAGAAGAAACAGAGACGCGGAGACAGACAGCGCTCATAAAACCTCCACTCACTGACGAGCCTGATAGCCCATAGGAGAAGACGCTGACAAATTGACATATAACTGTACTCTATCTGCTGGTATTTCTCATCTTCTGATGCAATAACCCTCATACAATACACACTTCCAGACAGAAGAGATAACACTCTGATTCTGATACCCTTGGCCCTTTCGTGATGGGTTGAAGTCAGTTAGAAAAATTAGGCACACTTGCACATGCACACACACACACACACACGGGGACACATCCTCTCACACTTCATTCTGCTTATGTCATCAAATGTGGTGTTAAATTTGCGCTTGGAGCAAGAATGCACTCTACCTGTCACCATGGCAGCTGCGTGGGGTGATTGCAATCGCATCATCAGCGGAGGCTCATGGGAAATAAGCTTGAAAGAATGAGCTCTCCGGAGAAACAAAAAAGACAGACAGGAAGAGAGAAAGAGGGAGGACAACAGATGGAGTGAGAGAGAAAAAGAGCTGAACAGAGACAATGAATCAGAGTAACCTTTTGTCTGCACTGATGTGAGCTAAATATTTGGCTTGGCCTTGTTTGCAGCTCATCACAATTTGAAAGCCACGCCTCCTGGCAAGGAAGAAATGTATGTATGAATAGTATGAATTTTCAACAAGCAGGGTAAATCAAGAAGGACACGTGTCATGATGCAATTCCACAATGCAAATCCGAATGAACAGATAGTGGTGCAGTGTCACAAAGTGCACCGACTGAAGCTGCAAGAGTTGCACGCACACTCGGCCTGGAAACTTTCGGTTGTGCAACGTTAGCATCAAGCGCTGAACTTTGCAAAGAAAATACTAATTGATGTGAGACTCAGTCACACTGTGCTGAGCACAGAGCACCTGCCGGAGTTGGAAGACCCACCTGTGTTGGCAAAAGAGAGAGAGGCGTGAATAAGACAAAGTTGGGGGTGTCGGACTGTGATAGCACACATGTGACAGTATCACCCGGATGAAACAAAATGCATTCTTGTGCATTTGAAAGACTATGACAGAACTATGACACCTGCCCCACTATTCACCTAATCATGACTTCTGTGCACAATTACATCCCTAACATTCACTACTGTATGTACGATTTAGATACTTCTGCTTTAACTTTCCATATTTGTTAGGATCTAGCAGTACGCCTCCCTCTCCCCTCTTGTGTCCAGTGTGTTTCTCTTCCTTGTGTCTCTTGTCTGTCTCTCCCTGTCAGTCCGTCTGTGTTTTCCAGGGCGTGGTTTCTGGTTACTCTCCACCTACCTGAGGCTTCCCGCCACACAATCAAGCACACCTGAGACCTATCTGGCTCATCACCACGCCTGACTCCTGCTGCATATAAGCCCTGGATCTTCACTCCACTCTGTGTCAGATCATCAGTTTACTCAACAGGTATTTGAGCTTATGACTCTTATTTTTTTTTTTTTGGATAACTCTCTTTGTGACATTTTTTAACCTGCTTGCTGGCTATTTCCTGACTGAATCCCCTGTGCTTCAGGTCCATTCCTCTCCCTGTGGCTCCTGCCATGCTCTGGTAACCTATTCAGCTCTGAACTGAACACCCTGCCTTTGGATGTTGAGTTTTTTTCCCATTGTCTGCCTTCTCCAGCTGTCTGGCTTTTGTGCTTGACATTTTGTACAATAAATTCTACTACTACTTTTTGCTCTGCGTCTGAGTTCTGCATCTTGGGTCCTTATGTTTGGCTAATTATAACAGCATTTCCCTTTTGCTATACTGCTGCTCCATTATGTTTTACCTGCACTCCTCCACTTAGCCTACTTATGGAGAAAAACATGTTCAGTGTCTCAGTAACATTAGTAACAACACAAATAAACTAAAACAAAATAAGCATTATAATAGAGCGTTCAGTATCTCAACAGTATGTCCTGTGGATCACTTCATGTGTCCATGATAATCTTATATCATTTTTTTATTCAGTCTTTTTTATTTTCAGCACATGTAACAAACACTATTTCCCATAAGCCCCAAAGAATCACAGATGCAGCTTGACAAAAGGCAAATTGAGGACCAGCAAGTTCAGACATGTCTGTAATAACAGCAGGGCAGAGAGGACGGAACAGTGTGGATATTTTTAGACAACAGAGATCACAGATCATGATCTGGGTGAATTACCTCAGAAGAGAGTGTTGGTGATGTTTCATGGAAATGGATGAGGCCGTGTTACAATATAATGTACAACTATGTGCCTCTGTGGCTGCGCTGGTAACTTTCCATGGGACTTGTAGTTTTTTTTAAACTTGAAATCCAACTTGAAAGGTGCTGCTGTGTTCAAGACGTCATGCTGCCCCCCAGTGGCCAAAAATACCGGTTGTTGGAGGTTTGAACATTACTGCTATCTAAGTATTGCTACATGGTAGTATTGGTACGTTCATCGAGTCAAGGCTCTGAAGCAGGCAAGCTCTAACAGGGATGAAAAGAAAAAGCCAAGATGTGGGAGACTATCAACTAATGAACATAAAAACGATTCCTAAAAAGAAACAAAGATATGGAGGCCTGCTCTTTAAAATCCATAGTCGGCTGTACTCCTGGGTGGCTGTGGTTTGTTCTACCTACAGGAGGAGGAACGGCAGCATGGTTCCCTGCGGTGTGGGCCTTCGTCCTGGGGGCTCATCGGTACAGGCTATTGCTAGTGGAGGATTGTGGGATAATAGGCTCTCTGAATTATCCGGCGGGATGCTTTTCTTCTTTTATGTATTTTTTGTGGACCTAAAGGCAGCAAAGAGGTTTTAAATTCCGTCCTCCAGGAGAGAAACTCCCACTTGACCCAATCTTTTACAATTCCATGATGTAACACTCCTGCTTATGCCCTAAGCTCTTATTTTGTCTTCTTCTCTGTTACCTCTCTCATATCTCTCGCTCTATGCCAAACACTCTGTCTGCCTCTATCATGCATTATCCCTCCATGGGAATAAAATCTGAGTGAGTATACCGTTTGGCTCATTCTCCCTCTGTAGCGCTCCACATTTGCCTGATAGCATTTCCTCTCCCCTCCTTCCCCTCTAGACGTCAAATTAGCCTTCACCCTCTGAGCTTCTGCAAAACATAACAACACAATTCACCCTTTCATCCGTGCCCAAACCCATCTCCCTGCCCTACTCCTCATTCCCATAAGCCCCGTGTGTCCCCACCTCAACTTTCACATCCCTGCCCCTCCACCTCTCCCATCTCTCAGCTCTTCCTCTCGCTCTCAGGAGCTTCCCCCACCTACATGAGAGAGCCATATTTAGCATGAGCATGTGGAAAGAGAAAACGCTCTGTTGGAAGATGCCATTGCTGTGTGTTAGTGGGTGAAGTGTCACACTGGGGATGTATGTTCACACAAATTCACAGCTCATACATAGATACTCCACAGGTGGATAAAAGTGCAAGCGTAGCAGTTTCTCTCTCATGGTTTTACTTCACTGTTCTCAAGAGGAGGATGAAGAGGGAGGAGGAAGAATAACTAGTCACACATTGCCTTTAGATTGCCTTTAGAGAGACGGAAACCACAGCAATGCTAGTGATCAGCTGGGCTCCTGTGCTGAGAAACAGCCAGTCAGTGCGCCTCTCTGTGGTCTTACATAGTTAGCCACTCTGTGGAATATGTGTCAGTGATTTATCCCTGGGTTTGGTTTGACAGAAGGTGATTCTCTCTCTCACCCTGAGAGATCGGATCTTGCCTCTCAGTGACAGACTGTCAGGCAGGTTCTGTCAGCTACAGAATGATCAATAGAGGTCCAAGCAGAGTAGAAATATTACTGTCAGTGACATACAGTACACACAGGTTATCATTGCTCACAAAAAAAAAAAAAGCTGCAAAGATAATCTCCAGTACTGTGAATACTGGGGAGGAACATGGAGGCCAAAAAGACCCAGCCAATTCCAGAGAGTTAATTAGGGTTCGGATGACTGGCTGCAGAGGTTGTGGATGAGCAATGTGCTGCTCACCGATAAAGACGATTGGCTCTATTTATTGTTGATTCCTCAGCCTTTTTCCTCCTCCATGAAAAAAAAACCCTGTTCTGAAGCGCAGTCGGTTAAAGATTGCCTGATTAACCCAATTATTGGCCAAACTGTCTGTTATCTCAGTTTGGATACAGGATATTACAGGATAGATATGGATGTTATCATGGTGAGGCAACGGTAATTGTGCATGTGTGTGTTTCAAATTTGGATGCACGTTAGGCTTGTTTTAGAGAATAAAACTGAGAATAGTTCATTGGATTTTTTTAGATACTTTATTCATCCCATAAGGGGAAATTCTTTCTCTGCATTTGACCCATCCCTGGGCAGCAGTGGGCTGTCATTACGGCACCAGGGGAGCAAGCTGGGGTTTGGTATCTTCCTCAAACATACTTTGAGATGCAGACTTGCTGGAGCTGTGGATCGAACCACCGGCCTTTCGCTCCATGGTCAACAGCTCTACGGTACCTCCTGAGCCACAGCTGCCCCTTTTTTAGAAATATCAATCTATATTAATGCTTTTGGGCTCTTCACAGTTTGTTGAGCTTCGTGCATTGCAAAAAAGAGTCGCTAAAATACAAGAAATAAAAACAGGAAGACTAGCAACCACTTTGTGGAAGCTAATGGAGATTCGAATAAATCTGCAAACTCAAAACAGTATTTACAAGGCACGGCTACTACAGAATCCACCCAGGTAATGGTGAGGCACCAAAACTATTCATTTAGGGTTCGAGAAAGTTCTCAGGCGGAGTGTTGTGTGGCACTCTGATACTTAGGCTGGACTTTTCTCCAGACATCTGATGCTGAAAAACCTCCGTAAGCGGTACTAAAAGGTCCCGTGAAGCAGACCACTGATTGGTCAATGCCCGGCACGCACGGACTGTCCTGCGTAGCACAAATCAATAGCCGCCACACTCAAACAGCCAAGCTACTTTAGAGAGGTGTGTGTCACATTGAAGACTACGCCATGGCAGTTTCACATGGCCCAATCTACCCTGAGGAGGTACCATCAGCAATGGAAAACGACCAGGGGAAAAACCAAACCGAGTCGAGGAGAGCTGGTAATATGCGGTGGAAATGTGATTCAGTAATAATTACTGCAGCTGTTAAAGGGCTTTGTCACTTGAAAGCAAATGCATGTCATACTGAGAGGACAGTGTCGTATGAGGAGTAACCAGTACGTCATTATCACCTTTAATCATTCAGCAGTACATGAAACCTATGTGAGGGCACTGCTAAGACATCTATCTGTGATAGACTATTTACACCACCATCCCTGGAATGTTCACATTTTTCTCTGTATCTAAGCTTTTACAGCTTTTATCTTTTGTTTATTCTGCCTCATTTTTAAGTTGGTCTTATAAATAAGAGACCAACTCTTAAAAATAAATAATATGCTTCTTGTTTTGTTTTTTAGAGTTGTTTTTTACAGTTCCTGAGAAGAGACAAAAGAGTAAACCTTAACTTGATTGAACTGAGGTGGTGCTCCTTTGGGTGCAGAGTCAGCCAACACACTTCAACATCAATAATCATCCCTCAAAGTCTCAATCACCACTTCTCTCATATCTCGAAGAAATGTTGCTCGAACCGTTCTGAATTATCAAATGGTCGTCAGCCTCATTATTAACCCAAAGGTTGGAAATACAACTAAATAAAGCTCAGTCAACTCCCTCTCACATCAAGCTTGTTCTTGACATTTAAATCCCCCTGTGGCTTAGAGGGGGTCTCAAGGTTTTTGTCCTTGCAAGTGATGTCATTATCGACTCTCTATTCATACTGCAACTAGCCTGTTCACTGGAGCTCTAATCAATATCTAACGCTAATGCCTCTATTATAATCCATGCTTCCAAATTAAGCATTGATCAACGTGCCTTGGTTTGCTACAATGTCGGGACTGCATGAGGGACGGGGAGAGATTCCTGCTGAAAGCAAACGGAAACTCAGAAAAGCGGTATGAGAGCATGACGTGACGGTAATATGGGAACCAAACGTGTTTTTTTTTTCAAACTCCTTCTTTAATTTGTAGCCTTTCCCCAAGGTTTTTTTTATGCATTACTGTTATCAGTTTAGAGAAATGGATCATGCGTCTGGATCAAAGGTGTGCTGGTTTTTAAATACCGCTGAGCTTTGGGACACTCCGTGAATAAAATTGCTGCAGGTGTTTTTCTGACACAACAGATGAGTGAGCCTTGTTGGAGCATAGACATGTGGTGAGGGTGAAATACAAAAAGGGAATTTGAATGTACTGGTACTGGAGATGACCCGGGTACACTATGGTCTCACCTTTAGCAGCAATGACATTTGTTCGCTGAAGTCTATATTATTTTAACACCACTAGTAGACGACAGGACAATATAAAAGTTTGCCACGTTTACGAGCAGGTGTGTCTGTTTCGAGCATGAGCAGACTTTAACTCATCCATGTGTGCCACTTCTTGTCAAATGTAGACATCCATCAGTTTTCACTTTTAACAATGCATCAATTAACTCTTCATAGACCATATGAAATGATTATGGAATATAAAGCAATGAAGCTCATATTGTTTGCAGCCACGTAACTAGAGTCTTATTTGTTTGACAGAGCATTAATTCCCATGTGGTGATATTCATCAGAATTCCTCCTCTGATTAGATAAATACTCAACAAGATCATCTCCTTGTTTCTTCCCCTTCCTCTTTGTCTGACAGCTAGTCTTGCTCTTTATCTGCAATTCCTGACTCTCTCTCTCTGCTCTCTCATTTTCTCTCTCTTTCACCTGGCAACCTGTAATTTATACAGCCAACACTATACCTCCTCTCCATTTCCACTGCTGACCAGGCAAAGCACCTTGATAATGAAAGCAAAACATGATGGAGTAATCAGAAACACATAATGTCAGGGACAGATGTCTGGAATACGTCTGTGAACATTTCAATTGCAAAATAGACATACAGCATATAGAGTTCCCAGGCTGCTTTTACACAGTCTGTTAAGGTGGGACTGTTCTTCTTTTATAGGACGTCACTTTTCTGTATAAGTTACAAAGTTGTAACGAGGGAGAGGTCACCTCTGATCAGGCGAATGTAGCCCCTGTGCCAAATCAACATCTGTATAAAAGGAGTGAGCGTATATCTCCTGGTATCCCCTCCATGCTCTTGAAACTGTACTGGGAGACACAGCAAACCTTCTTGGTGAAAAACATGCTACTGGGTGGAATATCAAACTGAAATCGACTGCATATTTGTCAGTTTTGGAGGACGGCATCATTTAAGAGAGAGAAAAATGTTTTACCCTGTCTACACAATCTAACAGCACCCATAATTATAGGAGTTGTCAGTAGACAGTCCCAGTTCTTGTTGTACATTATCTCACAGCCAAGACTCTTGGTCCAACTCTAATTACATCTTCTTCTAGGCTTCCCAGCTGTTCATTTCCACTTCTGTCTCTTCATTCTTCTCCCTTTCTCCTTTATCTTTCTCTCACACACCGCCTTTTCCACAGTGACATTAATTACAACGAGGGTCCAGTGATGGTACTCATTGCTTCAGAATTACAGCTGGCGTATTCAGCGAACGCACAGCCTGATGAAGTGTCCGCATCACACTGCACCGTGATTTATCACTTATGTCTGCCACAATGCTCTGGTGTAGAATAAGACCAAGGACCAATTCTACACCATTTACAGCCACAATGCATGTCTCAACATGCAGAGAAGTGACTTTGTCATTTCTATTGATTCAGACCCAGTGTGTTTGGTGTGTGTGTGTGTAGAATGATCAAATAATGTAAGGATCTCAGTTTAAAGAAAGTGTATAAACAGTACATTAACCATTTGAATGGTATGCTGCACAGAATAATATATATTGGTTATGGGAAAAGCTACTTTTTTAAATTAAAGCCTCATATCTATCATGTCAATGTATATGTACCCGTGAGCACGTGCATGTGTATGCAATATTTATTTTTCTGGCAAAAGTTCAAGGTAAATGCTTTTCTCATATTGCAAGCCAATTTATATACTGACTTGGTTTTTTTAGTGGTTTTTTTTTAGTTTAAAGCCAGTGTGTGCCTGCATACAAGGTCTCATCTGTGGGCTAAGTGACATGTCATTTTGTGGGTAATTCACAGAAGAAGTTACGTTAATGCACGCCTTTTTAAGTGAGTGGGAAAATCTGTCTGCCTGGCAGAAAGAGAGACAAATGGACAAAAGAAACTGCATGAGTCAAAGGTGAAACGAAGAGAAAGGGATGTGGATAATGAAACAGAGTGAGAATAAAAAGACAGTAAGCTAAAGAAATGCTAGCATAAAAGAAGTGTGTGCTTTATCTGTTTAAATGGGCTGAACTCAAAGATGGCAGGAGACTCTCTAATCCTTCCTCCCTTAGGCCTTGAATCACCTGCCATCCACAAAGTCACCAGCCATCCCAAAGGAAAACACTCATTACAGGCTGCCATTACGTTTGACTGGATCTCTCTCCATAACCTTGAAACATTGTTCACTCAGCCAAAAAGACTTCAATCCAACGGGAGAGCAGGGTCAATTGAGTCAATGTCGAGTGACTCCTTTTTCCCAAAGGCACGGCAATTGACATGTTGTGTTTCTTTCAGCCCAACAATGTTACAAGGTAACAAGGTAAAGTGTAGGTATATCACACGGGAACATAAAGTGGTGGGTGTAACGATATGTATATAGATCAGGAAAGCCAGCCGAGGGAATCAAACGTCAAATGCAAATGATGGCTTGAGAAAGATCCTTCAGAGTCAATGTCTTTGAAGACATTTAACATTTATCCTATTTATTTTCCAAGACATTTATCCTTTTTGATTGTTGCATGTGTTGTGCTCTGTTGTCACGTGCGAATAAAAAAACATGTGAAAAAGCTAAATTAATGCTAAATTTTCCATTTTCTAATCTGCGGTGTGTCGACATGTAGAAATGAAAACATCTTTTTCATCTATCTCATCCTCTCTTACTTTCTGAGTTCACTGCAATTTGCAATGTGGGTTTGTGAGGACTGGGGACCATTTGGGACCTAAAGCCTAGACAAGGCATCATTGCAGCATTTTTCTGCTCCCATAAACAATTTTAAACTTAAAACAGCCTTGTCTTTAAATAATTGAAAGAGCTCCTTTGGGCTACTGCCAGTTAGAAATATGTGTACTCATTTGAAATGCATAACATATTACTTAAATCTTTATCTGATACAGCATCAAATAATGTTACCAAATTGTGTTGGATGTGACTCCCCTCACCATTCAGCAGTGCTGACCCTTTTAATAAATCTAATCTGCATTTTTATATATATATATATATATATATATATATATATATATATATATATATATATATATATTATGTTTTTTGTTTTAAACATTTTAAAGCATTTGTCTGCTAGTTTATCTGTAATGGAAAGTACAGAAGGAATACAGCAGGGAGCAACTGATGTCTGGAGAGACAGATCGCAGAGGGGGGGGGTTATAGCTAATTTCATGCCTTGTATTTTTCTGTCATGCATGGCTAATTCACGGTACGGGCCAGCACGTTGAAATGCGGGCCCTGTGATCTTTCCAGTTTCCCTTTGCCTCGGTCTCATGTGGTGGAGCCTGAGCTATCTTTATTTGGGAAGGCCTTGCAAATCCATATTACAGTTTGCTTTCATACAGTGCTAATTCAGAGAGAGCCTGATAAAACCAAGAGGGAGACAGTATTGGCAGCTCCATTTGGGTTCGCCACCCTTGACTGCCTCTGAGATGTAAATTACTATCCACCCCCACCATCCAAAGTGTCTGGTCTTGCCCCATTTGTGATTTAATAAAAGAATGCAGTAGATGAGGAATTATGTAGGAGAAATCCTCTGTATTATGTTGTAAAGGAATAGATACATTAATTTGCGTTCATAGATGAGAATATTTATGCCACTCTCATGTGTCAATGATAAATTTGGCTGGAGCCAGCAGTCAGTTAGCTTAGGATTATCTGGGGGATTTATCTGCTGCTGCAGATGTCCTTCGAACACAATCTCCCTTAAAAGTCGCCAAGAGCGCCGAAAACTTTCTGACAGATTCATTTTCACATTTCATCTTCTGTGATAAACTATTCTCTTTACTTCATTCACTTGTGTTTCCAGGTTGAACTACTACAACAAACCAGCAGAAGTAACATTACTTTTTACTTTACATTCATTAATCCGCCTAACTCTGCCAAGGGTTGCTTCAAACAGGTCTAAGGCCTCCACACTCACATGTCACATCTTCTGTATTTAACCTGTGACAGTTAAGAAATGGAGTTTAGTTTAGGGAGAAGCCAGTCTAAAATTTACAGGGATTTAATGACCATCTCTTAATCCAGGGGACTCTAGCAGCACATTAAGCTTACATATACTGGTCCATTCTGTCAGCTTAACACAGCGAGACCAAAGTGATATCAAACCATTTAACTCCAGGTTAGACAGCGTGCAACCCGACCCCATGTGGAGCCAAGCTAGCTGTTTCCCCCTGCATCCAGCCTTTATACTAAGGTAATAAGGCTAATCGACTGTAGTAGTTTATTCACTGTACAGATGTGAGAGTGGTAGGCTACAGGTCCTCTCATCTAAGTCTCAGCAAGGAAGCAATATTCCTTTAAAGGATGCAATATTTTGCACATGCAAATTTGTTAAAATAATCAGTTAACATAAAGATTTTGGACTAACAATAATTGTGAGGACTTTTGCATGTTACAAGTTGCATGTAAGCATTATATCATCAAATACCAGCTCTTCATAGTGGAACAAATCCTCAATATCACAGCTGTGCCCCATCTTCCTCAGGAGACAATGCCAGCTGATCTGCTACCAGATACATGTGGGGCACAGCTGCATCCTATAGCTCCTGTCTCTTTTACCTGTCAAAAGCAGTTAGGGTGGAGTGGCCCTGTCGCACCTCCCACTACGGAAAAAGGTAGACTGGTCACTGAGGATTATGCAGCTGATAATGAGGTCCATTTCAGATCACTAGTTGCTTGTGGTGGAATAGTTTGTGGACAGGCTGAGGGAGCCTGAGTAGAGTTGGGTGAAGGGAAGGAATGAAGATGGTGGACCGCCTTTGGGAGACTCCATGCATAAAGATGTGCATGCACAGGGGCCAACATTGCTCCACCAAATCAATCAAACGGTGGTCAGAGGGTGCAGCTGTTCCAGCAGTTCCACGAATTTTACAATACAGATGTGTGTGGGTGATGTGTCTGTGAGCAAGTTTGTGTGCAACTCTGTCCACTGATATACAAAGAGGAATCGTGCACCCTGCCATAAACACACACTCACATCATTCTGTCTCATGTCTTCACATTTGTACAAACAAACAGCAGTGTAAGCCTCTACAGTGATTTTATACTGCATACAGGTGTTCAAGACGTGCAACACAGCAGAGTCTGTGTCTAGTGTGACTTAGACATATGCATCAAGCAGAGGTTTGTGCACTTAAAAAATAACATTGCAAAAACAATCACTTACCTCCCTTGTTACATGGTGGCTGATTTTGTCCTCCTCAACTCTTTTGACATTAATGAATTCAAGCATAAATCACATCCATTTAACATAGAAATCGTACACATAAACACTCGCACAAATGCCCACAAATAGAGACAAACTTTCCATTTACCACTAACTAACTAACTAACTACCACTAATTACCACTACACCAAAGGAAATAGTAGAAACATGTACAACATGAAACATGTAGTAGAAACACTCATCTTTTTAGTTCTCCTAGAAGCTCCCAGTGGCTGTCAATAAACGAGGTCCTTTAAAAAACATCAACATCTAAATTTAAAAACTACTGAACGACCTTTGTTTAGAACATCTGACCATCACAAAGAAGTTTCTCTGTCAAACATTTCATTTCTGATCTAATTTGTTGAGTCTGCTTGACATTTACGTCATATGGTTGGGAGAGATGAGAAAGATTTCCATGTTTAATTGCCTCCACCAGATGATCAGATAATTCAGCACAGCTGTGTGACTGTAGATTTGGTCATGTGAGGATTAAAATACTATGTCCTGACATTATAACACTATTCATTCAAGCTGGGATTAATTACCTTGATGAAAACATTATGGCTGGGAAAAAAAACAGATGATGGCTAACAGGAGATCGTTTGGTTTTCAGACACTTTTATACTTTTTATTTTTTATGTGGTAAGTTGGATTTTATCAGAGCTTTCAGAAAAACTTGACTGTTGAAGAGACTCCAAACACGAAAAATAAAAGCTCAATTTTTTAAAATCACTGTATCTAATAACACTTATTAACTATTCAAAATGTGTATTGGGCCATGTCACATAACTTTATTTAATTTTTTACAAGGTTTCTAAACAGAAGATGGTTGCATTTTTCTCCAACCTGTTGCCAGGTCTCCACCATACCTCCACTGCTGGAGACGCTGCTGCTCCTGCTGCTCACTATCAGAACTCCTCATCCAGGGACATGCTTTGGAGATTAGCCCTGCTCCAGCTAGCATCGCCTGTATCTCCACTTCTCCTTCTCAAGGTCACATCAGTGTTGAGGCACCAGCATGAAATGGTTTATGAGAGAACAGCTCTGCGTACTTGTTGGCTGAACATATGCAGCGTGTTGCGTGTTTGTGTAAAAAAAAAGGCTGTTGACGCGCTGAAAACATTTGAATTAACTCTCATTTTGCCCTCTCAACAACAAGCTCTCTCCAAAAGGGACAAAGTTTGCATCAAATAAGAAATAAATGACTTCCTCTTCGAATTGGGAGGCCAAGGATGGGATGGCTGATGGGAGGCCACCTGAAAAGGATATAAAAAGTCAGTACAGTATGGAGAATAGTCCATCTCAGACAGCCGTCCTGCTGACGTGAAGAGGCCCTAACTGGCCTCAGCTAGTTTCCTCCCTCTCACCCTCGGCTCATGCTTTCTCCGACACTCACACAGAACTGCTCACAAGGGCGCTCACATAATATGCAGTCGCCTTCATAGCTACAGCATAATCTCACTCAATGCCTGCCTCTTTCTCATGCAAAACAGATACAGAGTATTGGAGCTCAGAGTCGTGGAAACACCTGCAGGCATCTTTGTTGTCACTTGTGAAACTGTGTGTACAAGACAGACAACCCAGCTTTGAGTGGTGATGCCATCTACTGGTGAGTATATGCACTGAAGACCACCCTGCAATTGATTTACATGACGTATAGGTGATCAATCATAAAATAAACCGATGGGTAAATAAACACATTGCTCTACTCGTCCTTTGATTTATGCAAACAGTGACATGCAATGAAATAACTGCACAATTAAAATAGCATTTTCGTTGAATATCTTTGAATTCTATCCAATTGGGCTCATCGATTCAGTGTCGCCCATGCATCTAGAGGAAAGGGAGTATTTAACACATGATTCACAGGCAGCAAAGGCTACGTGATGTGTAAGTGTGTTGATGCTGTTTGCATCACTGCATAAACGACATGGTCATAAACAGTGAATCATTTGTTCTGCTGCAAACCTAATCATCCATTCCGATGACCTGATTATGTCTACGAGACTAATTCGGGTTTATTTTTCACAAAAAAGCACCCAGATCCAAATCAGAATTACAAAATATTGGTACACAATGATGAAGAGTGCCTTTTTTTTTAACCTAACAGTGTGTCAAAAAATATCATCCATCCCTCAACCCACCCCCACCCGGAGGCCTCCCACCACTGCACCCCCTTCTGTTGTGCTCCACTGGCAGTGCCTGCAGTTTGTTTGGATCTCATAAGCTGTGCAAGCCCTCTGCTGACCTTGTTTGGCCCTCTCTTTCTCTGGACGCCATCCTGTTGTTGGCACAGAGGAGCACCGGGCAGGAGTGATTGTAAATTGGGAAGGAGAGATAGCATGGCCTCCAGCCTCAGTAACATTGGGTTAATGTCTGCAGTAAAGATTAAAAGGACAGTTCACCCAAAAAGCTAAAAATATGCATCTCTCCTCTTACCTGCAGTGCTAATTTATCCGTGCAGATTGTTTTGAAGTGAGTTGCTGTATTTAGTAGATATTGGCTGGAGAGATTTCTGCATGGGTAGATCTACATGACAGGTTGCTTGTAGTACTCTGCAACTTTCGATCCATCTGTTTTTTTTATAACCACTTGTTCTTTGCAGGACTGTGGAAGGGCTGGAGCCTATCCCAGAAAATATTGTCAAGAGGCGGGGTGCAGTCCGGACAGGTTGCCAGTTCATCACAGGGCCGATACAAAGGGAGAGAAACAACCAATCATGCTCACATTCACACCTACGGCCAATCGAGAGTCACCAATTCACTTTGTTGCTGTGAGGCGGCAGTGACAACCACTACTGGCAAGAGGAAATTACATGTTTTTAATTTGATCTTTAAGGCATTAAAACAATTTGCAGCTGCTTCTCTTAGTCTTTATGTTATGTCTTTTTGTGTCCATCTCATTTTCTCTTTATTTTCACCATCTTTTTTTTCATATGCTGCAGATTTTTCTGGCACCTACACACAGTAAAATACCAAAAACAATGTAACCAAGGCAGACAGTCTGTGAAAATAACATACTAATGGCCCATCAGGGATCGCCAGTAGAACACACGGCAGCCCTCCATACCTGTCTCCTGGACTTAAGAATGATGGTTTTGGTTATACAGAACAGGCATCCATGCAATTCAAACTGATACTCTGCTTCAAAACAGCTGCAGAGGGGAACACCAATGACATTCACTGTTTAATAGTATTTGACTGGTTAAGAGTGAAACAGACTTAAACTATCCAAGACCATCTTTATGCCATCTGTAATCATAGGTGCCACATAGTAACGAATCTATGTGAGACATAACAGGTGGAAGGCTGCAGTGCAACAGAGAATATGCAAAGTGCCACCATAGGATTGCTTCACTTTGTCAAACACGTTGTGCCTCAATGCAGTAAATGTCCTCTCGAGTGTTTCAGTTTGTGTGTGTATGTGTGCTTTCATAGTATGCATGCATGTGTGTGCTCTTAACCAGACTGGGAACTGGCAGGCTGCTGACCCACTTTGAGTTGTTTTCATTTTCCGTTCACTCCCCATGAGCAGCCACAAGGCTCTTATCTCTTTTTATTCTCCTCTTCATCCTGTTCTCCTCCCAGTATTTACCTGGTAATAACTGTGACATGAATCATTTCCGACAGGGAGGAGCTCAGTTTTGAGAACAAAACTCCTGCTACAAAAGCCAGGGAAAGGAGGAGAAACTTTATTTTGATTGCCGCAACTCAACCAACTGATGAGTTTAAATAGTTCTTTATGTCGTTATCTTTTAGTGATTTTAGATCTGAGGTGGACAGGGAGAAGGAGTTGGTGTATGCAGGGAAATAAAACTAACATTGTATTGGGTTTTTTTTTCTTTCTTTCTACACAGAGATATATGAGACCAGATAAATACCCTGAATATGTGCGTGTGCATAGAGTTTTCAACTAATAATAAACAAATATAAGTTTTCTTTCCTTGGAAATGTATATATCATCATATTTTTAGATACAATAAATCACCTGCCTTAAATATAATGGGGTCAGATTGCAATTTTTTTGTATAGCAGTGATCATTCTGGAGTAAATGTGACTCAGTAGTTACTTGAGGCATTTTATTTTTTGATAACAGGATTGAGTGTCTTTATTTACACAGTTTCAAAAAGATGTCAAATGATCTAGTAATGTGATTAGGATTGCAGGTGATAAAAGAAAACATCAATATGTAATCCAGCCCTTGATAAACTCATTCAAGCCTGTAGGTCTGTGCTAAGGAGCTAAACCAATACCACAACCCTGATTCAAAAACATTGGGAAGCTACAGTATGTACTGTAAAACATGAATAAAAACAGAGAGTAATGATGTGCGACTTCTTTTCGATGTATTCAGCTTTCAGACGACAGTAAAAAGATATTTAACGAATGCATCCTTTTTTGTGAATGCAAGTTTGAACTGGGCCAAGTTTCCCATTGTGCTTCATCAACGTTTCTTTTAACAATCAGTAAACATTTGGGAACTAAGATACCAATTGCAACTTTTGAAAAAAAATCTCGTTGTTGAAACTATTATTGAATGAGGGACGTATCTGTCTTATCCATTTTTACCATTCAAATTTGAAAATGTCATTCAGATGTTACAACATAGATCATACCTGCATTGGTGAATGCACATTGCTTGGCATGAATATGATGTGATATGGAGATTCTCTTGGATTCGTCCTCTCCAGACATGTTTTTGGACGCCTCTATCTCTGATGTCATACGCACTGATTTCATTGGTTGAAAGAAATGTGAGTTGCTTGATGTTATCATCCTTCTTAATGGAAATGGATACCCATCATGTTCCACTGGCTGGCACAGTGAAAGCAGTCCTGTTTTTTTATTTTTTTACTCTTTTCACATCCACAGTGTGTCCCTCTTTAATAATAAATGCCAAAAAACTTTTTTTTAAATTAATTTCTTCTTGCTTTCATATCCAAATTCAAACATGTCTTCCTCCACTAAAACAAAAATATTCATTGCTCTCACATGAGCTTAAATTTCCCATTATAATATGTCAGTATTCATCTTTTAGTGGGACTCTGACCTTCATTTCACATCAGAAGGATGCAGCCGGAGTGCATTGTTTCTGGAAATTTATAACTTTATTCTATGATTTTGGTGACACTTAATCATAGTTTATGAAAAAAAATATTTTTTCCATTTTCCCTCTGATGTCGTGTTGTAACACTAAACTTCATGATTTATAACGTCTCCAGAAGAACAGATGGCTTTACTTGTTGCTGAAGAACCAAACCAAATAGTTTTTATGCCTAAACCTAATCAAATTGAGACTGTAGGTCACATGACTAAGACAGCAAAAGTCACATGACAAATATCACCTGACAAATGTCCCCTCACTCCACCTTTTCTGCACGTCAAAAACTGATGCAATGTTGATGCCGTTAAATAACACGTGAAGTGTCCTTAAAATGTCCTGTATAGGTTCTGTCATTTGTGCAATATTATATCCATCAACTTTTCAACTATTCCCCATAAGTCTTTAAAACATGTCAACACTTGCTTTTACCTATAATGTGGTTCAAAAAAGGTATTGTAAATTTGATGCTGACACAGTATTTACAATTAATCAAAGGACAGCAAACAAAGGCTATAAAATGGAGAAGTGGAAGATGCCATGTTTACAAAGCTTTGCCATTGGTACGGTTGAGCAGAGACTGGAAAAAACGGTGTCTAAAATCATATAACAAGATTCGTCCAGGCAAGAACATGGCTATATTGTAATAATTACCGTTACAGTTAGAATGAATTTATAAATGTTTTAGGAGAATTAACATTGCTCGGAGTTCTGCCACCTTCATGTCAGCTTGCATGGAAGCCCTCTGCCACACCCATGTGAATGCCCCCTCCCATTATTAGTAGTCTGGTCTCTTGTTAAGATAACTATCTTCCTTTTGTCCTGGTCTAACATTAAGCTGATGATCATATTCCACTAAATGATGCTCCGTAGTCAAAAGATAATTGGCCTTTCCCCCGGTCCTCAAGAGACTTTTTTTTATTTCATTCAGGGATCCCATTTGGAAATGCTGCGGAGGAATATGACATAGTCAGTGTTTCAAATGTTAAATAAAAAAAAAATAATAATAATTCTGATGCCATCCTAAATAAAACACTCAAAAACCCAAAGCACTGTTTGTACAAACTCCCTGAAGGGTGATTTCATTTGAGTGAAATGATCACTCCACTCCATCAGTCATCCTGCAGCAGGTTCGGAATGGTATGGAGCTCTTCACTGCTAAATCCTATGGCACAGCTGAAAACAGAAGCACCACGACGATTAGTTTTATTAAGCTTTCCTGTCCTGTGCCACATCCCGGTGATTGATCTTCTTTGATGTGTCCTTGTGAGCCTATGTCACATTAATAAACTATGTGCCTGCTGAGACGCTGACAGACTGCCTCCCTCTCCGAGAAACAGAGGGGAAGGAAGAACGATGGGAAGAGAAGAGAGACAGAGGAGAGACAGAGATGAGAAAGATGCAGACATCCAGATATAAGCACTAGTATAGAAATAAATTAAGGGAGAAGGAAAGAAAGCTAACAAGTACCAGTCAGGGATGTCACTTTTATTGCCTGAGTCAAGATATTCATCACATTCATCATAACAGCAGGGTCTATAGGGCAATGTCACATAATTCTCCTTCTCCACATCAAAATCATTTTGCAAGCTATTATGTAATCCCATTGCTTAGTAGTGTCAAGGTTAACAAGTGCTTTACAGGCAAAGAAGTCACAAAAAACTTTATTTAGAAATGAAAAATGAATCACTCAGGACAAATTTATCACATATAAACCAATGAGAATGACAGACTATAACAGGGTTTTAATGCAGAATTAAGGACCAGCTCCCCTTCAGACACTGTCAAATAAAAGCATCTGTGCGCTTTGTTAGGGAAAAGAATCTGAAATCCGCTCTGACTGTCTTAAACCGGTGCCAACGGAGACAGGGACAGCTTCAGGATTTTCGGTATGGCTATTTTACACAGAATAATGCTGGCTGTCTATTTTTCTAATGCTGCCTCATTACTCTGTGGAAAAGCAGGTAAAAAAAAAAAAAAAGGCAGTGAGAATTGATGTGTACGTCCCAAACTATCAACAGGCAGCACAGAAGTCCCCTCACAAAAGAAAAGTTTGAGTTAAAGAGGTAATATCAACATATTAGTTCCACACCATTTGTGCATAGAAGCACTCTCATTTTTGATGTCCTGTTGGTCAGCATTTACAAAATTCTTACAGTTTACCATTAAAATATACTATTTAATTGTTTCATTGACTTTTTGATCTACTCACATTTTACAGCCTTTATTTATTTGTTTATTTATTTACAATTAACGCTGTTTATAGTACTCAAAGAACTTCTCATGCTGATCTTCCAATGCTGATTTTCCACTCAAGCCCTTTGTCATTCAGAACATTTCCAAGACAAGACTCAGTACAATATGTTTTGATGTTATAAATGACTATGGATACGCCTTTTTCACAAAAGCCCAGACTTATATTGACATACAGTGAAGGAAAATGCTTTAGGGATCAGTTTTATCAAGTTGGTGTAGAAAAGGTTGAAATTTTGGTATGAATTTTAACAATGTTGTGGTGATCCTGACATTGTACCTAGTTTGGTCTGTTCTCTCTCACTCAAATAAGCTCAGTTTTTGTTTTATTTTTTGTTTGTTTTTAATAGTTTTAAAAAAACAGAAATAAATTTAACAAACAGTCCTACAGTTCATAGTTGAACCAACGGGCAAACGCTACGCAGTGGGTCATAGGGAGACACATCCTGCAAAAGCCATACTACTGTACAAGAGTGCTGGGAGCATATAGTAAGAAGAATTTTAACAGTTTTGGATGGATAGGATATATAAAAGCTCAACAATTAGGTTTAGGTGAATTAATAATCAGCCCAACAGTTCCAACGTCAGTTATACTGTATCTCCCTGGAAATTTATCACACCAGAAATAGATACAAATTTATTACAGAAAAATCAAAGACAAATCCAAATTGGTACCAGCATGGATAATAGTACAAAACTATATCAATCAATGCTTTCTTGACAAACTATTCATATTCACAGATGGTTCCAAAGGCCCTTAAATTGGACACACAGAAGCAGCAGTTTTCATCCCAAGGCATAAAGTAAATATCAGAAAGAGAACAACGGATCATGCAGGAGTATATACAGTGGAAATGTTAGCAATAGTATTAGCATTACAATGGGTGGAAGACATCAACCAAAACAAAGTCACAAGAGCATCTGATAGCATATCAGTACTCACAAGCATTCAATCTGGAAAATCATGTAGACGGGATATTCTAATAGAAATATCACATATATAGATCACACAGAAGAAGTGTGGCTGTTTCTTTCCTCTGGGTTCCTGCCCATGTAGGGGTTGAAGGAAAACAGATAATAAAATCAAAAACAGTAGACATAGAAATGCCATTTAGTAAAGCTGAGGTCAAATCTACTATCAAGCAACACATGCACAAAATTTGACAAGAATATTGGGACATCAATGACACAGGAAGACACCTTTACAATATACAAAAACAGATTGGAAACTGTAAAATACGTGGCAGGAACCGAAGGGAAGAAATAGCCATAGCTTGACTCAGGTTAGGGCACACAGGACTAAATTATACACTACATAAAATAGGTAAACATCCAACAGGACAATGTACTCACTGTAATCAAACAGGAACTGTTCAACACGGAATACTAGAATGCAATAGGTACAAGGAGGAGCGGCAAGAACTGGCAAAAAAGCTAAAAGAAGAAAAACTGGACATGACATTGGAAGATCTATTAGGAAAGATTTCAAAGAAAAGTTTGGGTGTTATAGTTAATTATTTAAGAGACTGGGATAGGAAATAGATTGTAGGTAGTTTATGTTTTGTTTTTCCCTATGTCTATCTGTTCCATACTCCTGTCCAGTAGGTGGCGGTAATGCGCCTATAAGCTGGTTGCCAACCGCCAACCTAAATCCAAAGAAGAAAAACAAAAAATCCAAAAGAAGAAGAAGAACCCTTCGCAGTATCTACGTTTTCTTGGCATTGCATTGCTCAGGAAGAAAGGAGAAAATGTCATTGGCGAAGTGAGTACAGCAAGCAGGCCTCATAAGTTTTTATTCCAAGAAATTATATTATATTTCGTTTCCATTTTATGTTTCATGTTCGATATGTTACATTTTAGTTTTTCAAATTTGTGTTTTTGGCGTCTGTCTGCTATCGTTTCCCTATTTTAATCGAAGCTGATTACCGCAGCTAACGCTAAGTTACCGTTCATTTGGCTTTAGCTAACGTTAGCAAGTTTAGCAGCACACAGCCGTAGCTTCAACACATGTTTAGAACTATTTAACAGTGGTGTGATACACACATCTATAGTTTGATTATTTAAAACTGTAGCGATATGTTGCCTGACTGCTTGATTACTAACAGTTTTAGCGCTTCAGGTTACTGTACTCGGTGATGCTACCAGCTAACGCTAGCTAGGACTTAGCTGTTTAGCTAACGTTATCATACGTTGATACGTCCTCAACTCGTATTATTTTGTGTCCAGCTTTTTACCAGAACCGACTCAGCTGTCGCAGGACCAGCTGGAGGCAGAGGAGAGTCTCCGGGCCCAGAAGTCCTACTCCACCGCATTGGTTTCCTCCCGCAGAGAGCCCCCTACTTATGGAGTCAGAAAAGGCTGGGTGCCTCGCTCACTTGAGGTAAATCAGTGTATTTACTCACATGGTTACATATAGAGAGGTTACAGCCATAGACTATGCTGGGCTGATCAACACCTAGTCCATCTTGTCATTTTTGCCCTAAAATCTGTTTTGTTGTAGGACTTTGGAGATGGAGGAGCTTTCCCAGAGATCCATGTGGCCCAGTTTCCTCTGGAGATGGGTAGAAAGAAGAAGACATCAAATGCCCTGGCTGTGCAGGTGGACGCAGAAGGAAAGATCAAATATGACGCCATTGCCAGACAAGGACAGAGCAAGGATAAGGTATTCAGGCAAATGACCGCTTGAGTAGTCATTAAGTCTGCCTTAACATCCATTTAAAAATGTATCTTGAGAAATTTCAACTGTTTATGAAATTACAAGCCTAGTAAACATCTGTCTGAAGATCGTCGTTTATGTCAAAAGAACAATGACCTCAAGACCTCGGTGACCTCAAGGGGGTTTATGTTTGTAAGAGTTTAGAGATATAAGAAGGTGCAGATCGCTTTAAAGATTTAAAAACAAACAGTAAAATCTTAAAATGGATCCTAAAAACGCACCGGGAGCCAATGAAGAGAGGCCAGAACGGGCGAAATTTGTTCTCGCTGTCATGTCCCTGTTAAAAGCCGATTGCAGCGTTTTGGACCAACTGTACACCTCTACACATGTTTTTCTATTCACAGTTAATGATGTGAAGGACACTCACAGGTTGGCTTCATACATCTTTACATTAAGTCTCGGCCAGGCAAAATTCACTTTGATTTTAATGTTAGAGTTGCGATTTAATTGTTAGTATTAACTACTGTTGACAATATCACTTGACAAAATGGATGATCAAAACATTTTATACTGAATATTCCCACTATACACAAACATTTTGTTCTATTGTACACATTGCTATATTGTATATAATGTTCTGATGCAATTGCAGAAAGAGTCTTAATTTAGCATTTCTCATCTTTCATTGCTGCAGGTAGTCTTCAGTAAGTACACCGATCTTCTTCCAAAGGAAGTTCTAAACGACGATGATCCAAAACTACAGAAGCCTGATGAGGAGGCTGTAAAAGAGGTGAGCCACGCTGTTTGTTTATGTATGGAAAATCAAATTGAAATTTAATGGAAATGGAAATTTTGTCAAATATCTGTGTGTGTGTGTAGTGTATCTATCTGTTTCTGTCTAATGCACAAAACAACATGGGTGTGGCCTCATCAATATAGTTGCAACAGCAAATGGAAAGCAATCACATGACCCAGATAATAACATGGCAGGTGAAACAAATAGAAAATAATTCAACATTGAGATTATTGAGATGAGGTTACACAGAAATTATTGAATCTATGGAATATGTAGGAAATAGCTATTCAGTAGTGGGGGCATCTGTGTCCTTAAGACACAAACTTTCTACATTCTTTTTCATTTGAAGAGTATTTAGCCTAAGTGACTGTCCCCTATCAAGTGCCTGATAAATCACCATGGGTTTGTAAGCTCTGTCTAAAAACTAATGGGCCATGGCCTATGCCTGTTCAACAAAAGCAGCCTGTTGATTTCAAATACACCACAGAATTTGGAATTGATCAAATGGAACAAAGGAAGGTGGAAGAATTATGACCAAAAAAGGTTAGTTAAAAGGCCTTTATTTTAATGGGCTAGTCCATTTAAATGAAGGCCTTTTAACTGTTCAAAAATAAAGAATGTAAAAGAACATATGGAACATATATGAATAATCTACATCTAAACGTGTCCTCTGCAGCTTACAGAAAAGACCCGTGCTGCCCTGGACAAGCTCGTGTCTCAGAAGATTGCTGCTGCCATGCCAGTTAGAGCTGCAGACAAACAAGCCCCTGCACAGTACATCAGGTATGTATCAGAATTTGAGCAGGTTCAACATCATTTTAGTACATTGAAAATCAGTGAGAAGAGTGGCTTTTTTTTTCCTGCTGTGATTCGTTACATTGTATGATTTTTTCTCCCCAAGCTAGTGATGAGAAAGATCCCCAGTTATGACATACAATGTTATGGAACACTTGAGTGCATGCTGATAACTGATTTAAATTGTAGTCTCTATCGCCTATATTTTTATGAGCGAAGATAAAAAAATTTATGTATGTTGATGCATATCTTCCTCCTTTTCTCTCCCCAAGATATACCCCATCCCAGCAGGGAGTGGCTTATAACTCAGGGGCCAAACAGAGGGTAATCCGCATGGTAGAAATGCAGAAAGATCCCATGGAACCTCCCCGTTTCAAGTAGGTAACCATGTGTACAACACAGTAACTTGAAGCCATGTGTAGAAGCTGTTTTGGTAGATTTATATTAGGCTGAATATTTAATGTAATCATTATAACTATTCTAATTGACTGTTTGATGCTGTTTTGGACTCAGTCGATGAGCTATTTTAATGAATACACTAGTATTTTAATTTTTTCTTTATCTGTATTCATTTTTGTTAGTCTGTGAAGATTGACCATTCACAAAGTAATCTGGAATGAGTATTGAGTATGATGGGATTTATTACTTGTTAAGTAACAAATCTTAGTGATAGTACTGTTAATCAATAATAATTGGACATTTGTTGTTCAATATATTTACATGTATAGAGTTGGCTCTATTTAGATAAGGTTATTTATTTTATAAAGGATTCGTTTTGACTACAATGTAAAATGAGACTGACGGTGATCATTTTTAAATGTACCTTTGACAGTTTTTTCTCGTCATATTCCACCCGTCAGTGTGATGGAAATGAATTGATGGATATAATTGTATGTTTCAGGATCAACAAGAAAATTCCTCGAGGACCTCCTTCTCCCCCTGCCCCTGTGATGCATTCCCCAAGCAGAAAGGTACAGTTTGCTGAAATGTTAAAAACATTCTGCTTTTTTCAGTACTTTCATGCTGTATTGATGGATCTAAATGAGATTGCTTCAACTGTCCAAGAGACAAAGTTTGACAGTCTCTCCCTTATGTTGTAGATGACAGTCAAGGAGCAGCAGGAGTGGAAGATTCCTCCATGCATCTCCAACTGGAAAAATGCCAAGGTAACATGCCAACAGAATTAATTGGAACACTTTGTATCTGTACATTTCAGACTCATTGTGAATGTGTCATGTAAGCTTGTCTCTTCAGACTTTTAGTTTGTTTTTGATTCAATGCATGAACATTAGATTTCTAGGACACGAGATCTTGTTATAATTCCAGCTTTATTTCCATCCTACCTTTTCCTCCTCTGCTCATTTTTCTCTCTCAATGTGCTTAAAATGTTTCAGGGTTACACAATTCCTTTGGACAAACGTCTGGCTGCTGATGGTAGGGGGCTGCAAACAGTTCACATTAATGAAAACTTTGCCAAGCTGGCTGAGGCACTCTACATTGCTGATCGAAAGGTACGCCTCAGTTGTCCCTGGTTTGATTGTGTGGTTCATATTTGTTGCTTAAAATATGCCCTTTTTTTAATAATCCATATTTAAACACATTTACATAATGAACTGCTGATTCTCTCCTTAGGCCAGAGAAGCAGTGGAGATGAGAGCTCAGGTAGAGAAAAAGATGGCCCAGAAGGAGAAGGAAAAAAAGGAGGAGAAACTGAGGGAACTGGCCCAAATGGCTCGAGACCGCAGGGCAGGGATCAAAAGTCACGGGGACAAAGGTGAGCCCTGAAGATAAGGATTGTTTTGTCTGTTTCATATGTGTGTATGTGTTTGTGGTTTTCTGCATGAGCGGAGGAGACACTTCAGTTGGTGTTGCCAGTTCCAAATATGGAACATGAGTGCCATAAGTGATGACCACATTTGTCACCTGCCAGTGTTGACGGGACCAGTAAGCCGTGAAATGATGTGTCTGCTTCCCTTCTGATAATCTACATATATTTTGAGAAAGAAAAATCAGTGTGAACAAAGCATGTCGGTTTTCTTCAGTTTTTGAACGACCTTTTAAATGTATCAAATTGAATCAGAATGCAAAATCTCAAGTATTATGTTTGCTTTAAATTCCAACATCTGTCAGCTGTGTTTTTGTCTTGCAAGTTGACTGACGACTGACTGTGTATAAATGCCCTGCCTCACATATCTCCCATTCCTATACAATCTGCTCTCCCCCATTATCTCTAACATCACCTCCCTTCCACCTCCATTTTTTTCTCACCTCTTTTCTTATGTTTCTCCTCTGTCCCCATGTGTCTTGAACCTCTGCACTTCACTGTACAATTTCACATCTTATGTCTCCCACTCCTCATGTGGGTTTCATTTCTTTAAAAAAAATGTATCTTGTGTTTTTTTGCTCCCTCTCTCCATCCATCTAACCCCACCCGTCTCACACAGCAGGTGGCGAGGACGGGGAGGCTAGAGAGCGTGATGAGATACGCCATGACCGAAGGAAAGAGAGACAGCACGACAGGAACATTTCTAGGGCTGCTCCTGATAAGAGGTACTGGACATGCACTTAAAACACACTGCACGTGAACTCACACACAGATGCACTGCACATTGCGGAATCATTTATGGGGCCAGCAGTAATACTCAACAAACACAGCAGGATCCAGCAGATTACTCTGGCAGTCGTCCTTGTCTGCAACTATCCACATACTGTTTGTACATATGAGATATGTGAGTGTATGTGTGTACCGCCAGGTTGTCAGTTGATGGAACTACGAGTGTCTGGAGGAGTGGAGGAATTGAAATGCAGATTAGAGCTCGTTACAATTTCAATTTCAGCTGTCAGAAACCTTATTATTTTAAAATTACCTTTCACTTAACTTTGAATTTGCTGCTTGCTGAAGGACAGTCAAGAAGTGAAAGTCACAAAGAACTTCATAAAAAGCACTTGGAAATGTATGATATAATAATGCTAATCATAATGATGTATGACCATATGTTATACCCATAAGCGTACATAAAAATTTCAGCCAATCTTATGTTGTCGAAAACAAAATTGCAAAATTATGATTCCCTCATTGTTTTTTAGCTACAGCACTAAAAGGACCATGTTCATAGTACTGTAATAATAATGGAACAACTATTGTTTGTGTGCATCATTCATTTTTGCTGTGAAGCTGAGCTAAATTTCAGGAATTGTTCTCTTTTCCAGGTCGAAGCTGCAGAGAGACCAGGACAGGGACATCAGTGAGCTCATCGCTCTGGGCGTGCCCAACCCTCGTTCTGCCAGTGAGGCCCAGTATGACCAGAGACTCTTCAATCAGAGCAAGGTCAGAATATATCACACCTACTTTACTGCATCAGACACCAAAATGATTTGTATTGGCTGAAAAAAAGTATCAACATTCAGACTGAAAACCCAGCTCTGCAACATTAGAAAATATTTCTAAAATATGAGTTACAGTATGTCAAGGTAAGATAGACACAAGTACCTTCAAACATTTGTTCCTACCTCTGTTTAAAAAAGGTTTAATCTAACATTCAGTGTTAGAATGAAGGACAGTGTCCAATTATTTGCGTTTCCCTGGGTAGGGGACTGAACTGAAAGCAGATGTAGACGTAATAGATGACAGGTGTTTCATAAAAGTAAATCAATACCCAAATACAAACTATTTCCTTTTTGTACTTGTTTTATTTATATATATTTTATTTATGTTTTCCTAAATGGTACTCTTCATTTCACACTCTGTCTTTCCAGGGTATGGATAGTGGTTTTGCAGGTGGTGAAGACGAGACATACAATGTGTACGACCAACCGTTCCACGGCAGCAGGGACATGGCTTCAAACATCTACCGACCCAGCAAGAACATAGACAAGGACGCCTACACAGATGATTTAGAAGCTCTGATGAAAAACAACAGGTACTGAGGATTTGTTTGAATTCTCCATCAACATGTTTCACACTCATTGTACGAATTTAGCTCCTTAAGTATTTACATGATTACATCCCTGAACACATTTTAAATTGTTTCCAATAAGGAGGATCGATTCAGTAGTTACTGTTTTTCAGTAAGCCATGAAAAAAACCCAATACGAATAAATAAATTGACACTGAGCAGAAGTTTGGGAAAAAAACAAAAACAAAATGGTTCACATATGATAACGGGTGAGTTTGGGTTCATTTTTCTTGGTGGACAGATGCCATATGGTGGTTTTAAAAATGTGCATTAATATCTTAAGCAATCTTCTGCAGTAGTGCATATTAATGTAATAAATGTGATTTTATATATAGTTGAGTAAAGTGCAATTAATCAATTCAAAACTAGTGTACTAACTAATTCTCTAATAGGAATTTATAATAAAGACTGAATGACAGTTTCTCTGCTATATTAATCTAAATATATAGAGAGTTTAGAGTACCACCTAACATTTATATACATGTTTATGAGGGGTTTTTTCCCCATCTCCCTTAGTTTAATTGCATTAATCAAATGATCAGCTTGATTTGTCTGTTTTAATGGTGATCATCAAATTAAGCAGCTCTTAATCTAAACCTAAAAAAATGTTTGACTTAAGCAAATTCTCTGAAAAACAAGTTCCATGGAGTTTCTTGAAAGTTTGGATCCAGTGCTGTAAATTATTATTTTCAATAAGTAACATCATTCTAGCAGTTAGCTTGTAGCGCCAGCAGTTTGCTGTCTGCTCTAACGATACCTGCTGAATTTTTTTTTTTAGAAACAGCACAACAAAGCAAAAACAAAAATCAGTGTCGGTCTACACAGTTTATTGCCTCAAAATTATTGGAATAAAATATGAATTTGCTGCAATGTAATGATCTTTTCATCTTTTCTTGTCCCCCATCAGGTTTCTTCCAGACAAAGAATTTTCAGGTACCGATCATGGACAGAGGCGGGAAGGGCCAGTCCAGTTTGAGGAGGATCCTTTCGGTCTGGACAAGTTTTTGGAGGAGGCCAAGCAGCACGGTGGCTCTAAGAGGCCTTCAGGCAGCCGCTCAAAGGAAGACTACCACGATAAGAAGCGTAGGAAGGAGTGAGAGCAACTGGCCACAGTTATCAAGTAGGCTGCTAGCTCGAAAATTAAAGTAGATATCCTGTTGTTGACATGTATTTTATGTTCATGTATTTTATTATGTATGTATTGTATTCTTAAACAAAAGAACATAAATCAATGTAACGTGACTTGTTTTGATTCATTAGATTAAAGCTTGTGAAAGATGGTCTGTTTTTTCACATTTCTTTATTTACTCTGATCTTTTCAGAATATGTTGGGCATATGGTGTCTTGCTGACAATGAAATGAGTTCACATTCTAACACAAATGGAGCTAAACTGAAAGCTGTTGTATGTGTAAAATCAGCCTCGAAAATCTGACAAGATCTCTGCACAAGGGAGAAGTCATTTCAGATGTGGATGGTAATATTTGCTGATAATTTTAGGAAGTTGATTACTTGAATAACTTTTTATAGTTTGCTCCTAATAGATTTCCCT
Source organism: Chaunax sp. Z400 (assembly GCA_037577475.1). NCBI lineage: Eukaryota > Metazoa > Chordata > Actinopteri > Lophiiformes > Chaunacidae > Chaunax > Chaunax sp. Z400. Next base: position 16,119,346 of record CM075202.1, on the reverse strand, counting down.
TAATATAATCACTTCCAAATAATTAATTCCTTTTATATAGATGAATAACTAACTAAATTGTATTTAGAAAGCCCCCTATGACAGTGTGTGTTGTGACATTTTCTTTCCCCAGAAATGGGCTCTGCAATTTGTGCGATGATTAGAGCAAAACTGGGTCCATTAGTTACAATTAATTATGAATTATGCAGTCTGACAGTTTTATTTGCCTGGGCTTTAGAAAATAATCAGCGTAGTAGCCCAGCAGACTCAAACCTCTGCATAGAGCCATCTCTCACTCATGCTGGAATAGGACTCAGACAGTTGTTATATGCACAAGATTTATGTTTTCTTCAATTGGCAGTGTTCATAGTTACAGCTTTCGTCATTAGCGCAGCATTCTGGACTTCGATGCTATGTTTTATTGCCTGTACCTCTACCGACAGAAAAACTATAGTCTTAGAACTGACAGGGAGAAGCTCAAAACCAACACGAATCCAAGCATAATTGAATTTATCAGGATGTCCAAAAGGATCACTAAATCACATTTTCTGCATGTGCTGAAGTTGCATATGTTCTTTATAATGTTAAAACTTGAAGCCATCTTTTGTGTGCTAGACTCTCAATGGGATTTCAATTGAGAATGGAAAATCGTGGCAGTCAACTCACTTTATGTCACTGTGTAAAAATGACACTGTCATTGTCTCCAGTCACGTCTGTTGCATACTTTTAAAACTACGATTCCTGGTTAATGTGGCCAACCATGGTTACTCGTGGTTAACACACGGTATCTTTATAACACAAGTCACTGACCTTGAAATGGCATTTAATGAATCTCTGAGCTCCTGTTGTCAGAAATACAACCGAAGAGGAGCAGCTGCTTTAACTATACTAAACTTTACCATTCAACACCAGCTTGGTAATGGACTGACAGTACACTCTGCTGCTGCTTGGTTCAGAGGAACACTACTGTGTTGCACTTCAGCTTCATCTGCAAACTGGCGAACCAGGCCAAAACACACGAAACCCCCACTCTAGTACCGCAAAGTGGCCGCCATGATTTAACACTGACCTATACTCTCTGTGGAGAGGGCCAGAGATGCTCCAAAGTCATCTGATTCCTTGCAAGCGTGAGGAGACGATGTCCTCGTCTCCCCTCTGCACCCGAGGAAACGGGCTGAACAACAATAAACCATGATTGCTTTGTTGGAGACAGCCTCTGACTTAATTTATCATAGATCTTTATCACGATCTACAGTATTTCTTTCATACTCAGAGCTTTTCCCACTCTTTTAATGCTCTTTTAATGTTGCCTGGATGTTTCTTTCTTCTTTTTTTTTTTTTTAGCAATGCTCTCTTATACCTTTCCATCATTTACACACTGTGCTTATATGAATGCTTTGTAAGCCAGACATGAAAGGGAAATGCGATCAGGCACGTGTATCCTATATCCTTCTATGAACAAATGCTGAATGAACAAATGGATGGAAAGTCAGTCTGCAACCAGTGTGAGGTGATTTAGGGACAGCAGGGTTTTTTGTGAGGGACGGATTTGAGTGTCAGTGAAGAAATTAATGTGACATGTAGCAGCTGAGGGTGACTGACTCAGGAGGGGAATAATGACTGTTGTACGTGCTTTGGAGGCAACGTTTAAAAAAAAAAAAAATTTAAGAGTAAGTCAACACAATCAATTAAATCTTTTTTAACCCATTCGGTTTCTATTTTTGAACAACAACAAAAATAAATTTGTAAATTTGACCTCGGACCATTGTTGAAGGGATGAGGACAGCTTGATAAAAGGCATCTACTCTGCTCCTGTTGGCCTTTATGAATGTGCACAAAGGAAGATGAATTAGATTCTTATTCATGAAGGTAACAGGAAATTGGTTCCTTGGCATTGCTTTTGTGTGCTGTAAACAGTAAACATGTTGTGTTGGTGCCATAATGGAATCCAGCGGTTGCAGACAGAGGCCCTGATTGACAGCTCCTTATCTTTGCTTCACTAGGAAACAAACCAGAAATAATAAATAATATCGAATTGTTGCAGCACATCTTTGCATTCTTTGGACTTAACGGAGGATAGTTGGGTTGGTTTCGTGATGCCTCTTGTGACATGTCTCCTTCCTTCCTCCCTTCGGTGGTGGCAAAGCAATAAGTTTGGTAATAAATGTTCCCACAGCTAATGTTGAACTGTCGAAGACGCTGGTCAGAGCGAGTTCTTATCTCCCTCCATAGGACTCTCTCTTTACTTCTATTATGAGAGACTGCTGCTGTAACACAAGCAGCCTTTTCAGTGGCGGATCTAGAATTTTTCTAAATCAGGGGCCATAGAGGGGCCACATTTTTTACAGAGAGGCCAACTATATGTCCAACATTCGTGCACATTTCCTTCTTCACTAAGATGTATACACAGAATATTTCACCAGTCATTCATTGTTTGCTGTTGGCTCCATAGCTTTTAGTAAAGACACACATAATTGAATATATTATGCAAATTGTGCCTTTTTCAAGCACATTTTGTACATCAAAAAAGTTTACTAATTATTGAATTTTAAACTAGTATGCATGAATAAATATAAAACATAAGACACTTTTTTCCAATTATGTAATGCATAAAATAATTTTTTATTTTTTTTACATTTTTACATTCAAGAAAATATTGATATGCTATATTACAGCATACACAACAGTTTAGAGGAGAAAAACTTGACACAGTCAAGTATTAAGTTGTAAACAGACAAGCGACAGGACAGGGGCACTTCAGGGGCCAATCAGATTTCAGCTGGGGCCAGTGCCCCTCTGGCCCCGCCCCTGGATCCGCCCCTGCTCCGGAGGGTTCTGGTGTGGCCACCTGGGCTGAGAAGGCCTGGCTCCTCCCTGACTGGGGGTCTGACGGTGGGAACGAGTGTGGGGAGGGGCAGTTTCTGCCTCGCCCTTTGGGGCCTTTGCCCCCTTCCCGTCCTGTTGTGTATCATTACACACATCCTAGGGCCCTGGTGGGGTGGATATGGTGCCTATGGGGCTGCCAGCAATGGGGGATCCATGTCCCAACTGCCCCCAATTTAAATCATAGCACCTTAGTTACCCACAAACCAGTTATCCACCTTACTACACAGGGAGGTAATGCTCCTCAGAGGCATTCACCTTTGGAGAAAACAGGAGAGGAAAAAAAAGATGTTGCTCCCTGTCAGCTGGATGTAGGCAGCTGGTTGCTGACATGTTAGCCCACTTTATAAGGTGATATCAGTGTTGTGTTTCTAACTTGTTTTCCTGCCCCAAACAATATATAATTAGACCTGCTGCAGTATGTATTACATAAAATGACCCTATAGTTTTTAATGGTTCAACTTTCATGATTTATTTATGTAAAACATTAGCCTTCAGCAGTGTAAGATTCTTCTTAGATGCTTTCTGGCCTAGTCAGAGCTGTGCAGTTATTTATATAAAGTGCCACTCTAACTTAGACTGTAAATGTATAGCATGAATATAAAATACAAAGCCAAGCAGTATGTAAATTGAGTGTGTCAAACATTCACCAGCAGCAGCACACACCTGAGCAACCTGTCTTTCCTCTGTCACTCACTGAAATTGTGATCATTAGCTCCTCATCTGTGCATATTTAGGCCGGGGCTCACTCATCATTACACCAGCAGTCTAGAGTTGGACGGTCTACTGCCCACTGGAAAATGTTCTGCCTGTCAATCTGTCTGTCCGGCCTGCCTTACCTGAACCCTGGAGAGCAGAATTCATCCTCTCCTCAGTGGCTCCCTCTGCGGATAATCTATTATGGTGGGAGGACTTAGACAGGCGTAACAATCTCTAATGGTTGTGTCAGTCAGAAAGCAGCCTACCACACACACATACACACACACACATGCCAGCAGCAGGGCTCACCCAACCATGGTGGGAGTTCACATCCACTGCTCTGGGATTTTCTCTGACAGGAGCTGATTGACGCCCGGGCCAATGTCTTCATCTGAGGAGAGAGCTGGGCCAGAGGAAGTGTGGTTTGACTGGGAATGTGGAGTTTTAAGCCGTGATTGACAATTTGTCTTTACATTATTAATAGAAACATTGATTGCAGGAATTGAGTCAGAGTTAGAATGGATCATTGATTGGGCTGCCACTTGCATTTTCCCTATATTGCGTATTAGTGTGATTCCTCGCAATGAATGCACTTGTTTCTTCTCATTTGTTTGTGCACTGCTGTGATTTCATCAGTTGTTATCTACAACTTTTAGACACCACTGAAATATGAAAAATGGCTGCTTGCCTACACTTCCTCTCTGGCAGCGTTGAGTCTTAATGGGATGTCGGGGGAATGGGAGGAGAGATTGATTCTCCTGGTGATTTCATTAGATGACATCAAAGCGGGGAAATTGCAACAGAGAGCGGGAATACATCTTCAGTGAATAGGAAATCATCTGTCATTTGAATGATAATGTAAGAACATCAGCTGTGACATCTAACCTTGTCAGTGGAGACTCAGTAATTAGGATGTTTTTCTCAGCAGGGATGCTATGTTGGTGCATGATAGCTACATTCACACATCGTATTATTTAGCTTATGAGAAAGAAGGAACCCAGTGAATTATAGATCAGACCAAAGGAGTAATTGACTGAGTTTTTGCAGTGTATTGGTGTAAATGCAGGTATAAAATTGGATTAAGATGTTTTGATGATTCCTCGTCGATTTTGAGATTGTGTCCATTTTTAACATATTCATAGGCCTTTAAAGACTTAAATGCTCACATAGAGTCATGGGGAAACTGGCCAGGAGTGTTAATCAGGAACAGATATTGGTAAAAGTTACTTTGGGCCATATGGTTGGATTTTATAGCCATCCATATTGCAGATAATACGGGTTTGGTAAGGTTCAAGTCCCGTCTTTGTATCCATGCTCGGCTACATACCGATCCTGGGCCTCAGTTGGAAGTTTAGTCACATATTCAGACCATTGTTTACCGCTGTGCTTTGCTCAGCCCTTATTGGCTTTTGCCCACCACCACTAGAGGCAGCATGGGTCATGATGTCACTTCTGTTAACACATGGCAGTTTATACTGGGAAAATATGTTAGCTTTGCAAGCCAAGCTAATTTGGTTCATTTCTGAAAGTGGAAGTTAGCTGGCCCGCTAACGTGAGCACTGTCTCCCACAGTCTCATTCATTTCATTTAATACGATGTTTGCCGAGTCAACAATGGCTCCTACATTTTCCTGCAAAGCGATCTACTCAGCGTTGGCTTTCGCTCTTTCATCGGGTCTGGTTGTAGTGAAAAGTGACCTATGTATATGCTGTATTTTGATTCATATCAGAGTCAGTGTGATCTTCACAGGCTCATCAGAATGAATTTCAGTCATTATTTAAGTTCATTGCAGCGTCTGTATCACTGAGAGCAGATCCTCTTTTCCTGTTAACCCTGCTTCTGATCCTATTAAAGTTGGATCCTTATCACCTTTATCAGGTTAAGAATGGATGGGAGCTTAACTGCCTTTGTGCACATTGGCGAGGGCTGGACACACACTAATGTCTCATTATTGCACAGTCAAGGTTACAACCTTGAGAGGAAACAAGAGGGGAGGGCTTGAAGATGGATTAGAGAATCAAATCATCTGATGTTATCATCAACGTCTCAATCACGGACCTTCCAGGAACACTGAGCCACCAACTAACCACCAAACACTGAACTATCACCCTCTGCAGCACCATAACCTCTGGCTGCAGGTCTGTCGACGGATGGGGCTTGACTTTTGTGTGGTCCCACAGTGCCATCTAGGAGGCTGGAAGTAGGAGCAGCTTAATGGAACTGTGGGGCTGATGTGGCATCTCTGCATGCACTCAAACAAACACATGCAAATAAACATATAGTTTCATCATAAATAAATCACCAGTTTACCAAACAGGAAGAGAGCAGGAAGTACAAACTCAGTACTCATATTACCTTGAACTCATAGTTCAAGGTAATATTAGCCATAATGCAATAAATGCATTATACTGTATATGTGTAATGAATTGTTTTATTAGTGCAATAGAGGATTGAGCACCTTCAAAGTGTCATGAGATGGAAGATTATGTTGTTTACATAACCTGACGGGGTTCACATAAAAAGTCTAATGTTATAGGCTGCAGTTTAACACCAGGGCCACAGGCCCATTAGTGATGTTTGCTTTATGTTTATGGCTGGTTAAAATGGACATTCCAGGGCAGTCAGGTTTAACAAAGCCCAATATCACAAATCACTGTCTGCTTCAAGGGGCTTTACAATCTGTACGGCACAAGGACAGGCCAAAGAAACACAGAGGAGGCAGCATTCACACAGAGATGAGAGACAGACAAACACAGAAAGGGAGAGAGAGATATGATTGAACGCAAACTAGTGAGAGAGGGAGAGAAGAGGCTGAATCTGCTGATCCAAACGTCTGGATGAGGCACTGAAAGCCAGGAGAGGACCTAGGATAGGACAGCTGATGATCCAGCAGAGATTATCCCAGAGAAAAGGGCCATGATAGGAAAAGACCCTGCAGCCTATACTGATGTCTCTATAACGCTGGGGACGCATGAGGTTTAATGAGATCATACGGATAAGATGGGGTTTTAGTTAAAATTCTGGCTGCAGCATTCTGAAACATTTGAAGGCTTTTTTCTAGCAAAGCATTGCGGTCATCAGGTGTGGATGAAACAAAGGTGTGGATTGGAATATCTGCATCTTGGTTTCAAAATGAAGAGCTGGACTCACCATATAAATACTGCACAACAAATTCTGCAGAGGCATGGGTGCAGGCACTGTGTGCATATGGGATCCTAGCAGTGTTTTGGAATTTTTCCTACTCATGTTTTGAGCAAACTCTCTCACGTTATTATTGAAATGAAATCATATGAGATAATTCCGATATGGCCTCACAGAGGATACGTAACTATGGTGTAGTTCTTATGTCAGAGCCATGAGCAGCTCTGAGGGAGTTGGCTGACAGACAGCTGCTTTTGTGCGACACAATATGAAGATGCTCATTCCAAAATTTTGTCTATTTCCCATCCAGTGGGAGAGCTGCAGCAATTTAGCCATGGATTGGAGAAGAAGAAAAAGAGAGGAGAAAATATTTCTAATTCAAGTGTCATTATTTCTTCATATATGCTTTGTATTGCAAAGTTTCAGATGAGGTAAAATTCTCATAAATGGCATCTGAAATTCACCATCTTTGTTAAATTAGCCTTTTCTGAATATTTTGACTGGTATGCATACATTATAATGGGAGTTATATTAGTTGACACAGATTATTTCAGAATTCTAGCACCATGGGAGGCTCAAGTCAGTTTTTTCTTTCTTCTTCTTTTCTTTTTTTTTCATCTTACCAAGCTGTCTTTATTTATTTACATTTTGCACCATGACTAATGCACTAACTCACAAATCTCCCTGTTCATTCAAGGCCAAGCTCCAACATTCCCAGACATCCTCAGGTGGTAAAGGATCGAATCAGTGAGGATCTGCCTGAAGAGGCGGAATTGATCCAGACCACAAAGCCTGAATACTGGACATCTGAGGATGACTTAAAGCTTCTTCTAATATATTAATATAATACATCTTTTTCCAGATCATTATTTTCATATTGTAATTAATACAGCTCAGAGGGGAAGCACTGAAAAAAATGTGTTTTATGACTCATTGTTTTGGCCAGATGAGACTGCTGTGATGTGCAAGTATATGTAATATATATTGATGTTATAAGATGAATGTAGCTGCATGTGAATGCTTTGTAAAAGCTTTAAATGTGGACAATTGATGTGAAAATCTTACGGGGTCTCAGGCTAAGGCCTCGGTATTTTCAACAGGATTTTAGGCTACAAATATAAAATCATGGCAGTCAATAAAAGATCAATATTGCTCATAAACAGAGATAAGCTAAAAAAATGTTGTGTTATCCTGTATTTTCAGTTTGATCTAAGTGACTGTTTCCCCCTCATAGCCATCGTCACCTCATATACAATATGTATATAATTACATAATTATTATATATAATATATACAATACATATTCAGCGGAGATCGACTGGGGTTTAAGTTCACGCAGCTGAGATCCACCAGATGCTCACGGTGCTGCCTGAGTAGATGCAACACAATCTCAAAGCTTAACTGTATATTCTATTCAGTCAGTCAGGAACTGGTTCCAACTTCAGCTCCTGTGATGTTGCCACGATTCAGCCAAACCACGTTAAACTCAAGAATACTACAAGGATTCTATTCTATAAACAAAGGTGAGATTTTGTTTTACTCAGACTTCAACAAGCTTTCCCTTCTTCATTCACAGGCAAAGCATCACTGAGGAAAACAGACTGGTCCAAACTGTTTGAAACACCGGACAGATTTGGAAAATAAAAGTATATGTGAAGCTGCTCAGAGATGAAAATGTGGATTGTCATTTATAGAATACACTCAGATGTTAATCATTTGATATGTTAAATATATATCTCTGTTTGCCTGATAGAGCTTTAAACCTTTTCCTTCTTCCTGATTGCCTTTTCTAATAAATTAATTGTCTCTTATTTTCATAATGAAGGTATGCTTGTACTTGTTTATAAAATTATATATCCAGTCCTCTGTCCTATTTGATCAAAAACAAATAATTTATTCCTATTTGTACTGTTCATGTACTGTGTTGTATGTCTTACTCTGAATTATGTACACTTTGTTTTACACATTGTGCTGTAAAGTGTATGAATCTGTATTTTTGTTCACTTTGTTATTTTCTTTCTCAAAGTAACTCCCTTCAGGCATTCTCTTTGTTCATTGCATAATTAGACTGATCTGCTTTTGTTGTGTAAATTGACAAAGTTTTGTAACTAACGTGAATTCTTGAATACCTCTTGTGTGAATGGGCCGAAAACAAATGTTCTCTATGCATTGTTATTATTATTGCTGATATTATTTATTTGAAATTTGACTGACTTGAATTTATATTTGATTATAATTGTCAAACCAGTTTTTAATGAAACTCCTCACTGGGTTTTTGTTACTTGCTTTGATTAACTGAACATGAATCCAGAAGTTTGTCCAAGAAGAATCATCTATTTGTGGCTGTGTGTATTTACTGATTTTCAGTGTGAACAGTTTTATAAGTCAGTGCTGATTGATTAGTTGATGTAGAGACCAGGGTTTTCTATTTTTGTAATTCATTTTAAAAATGGACTGAGATAGTGAACAGCTGTGTACAGCTTCAGATGCTGAGTTTTAAAATAGTGTTGATAAAATTGAATATTAAATACACACAACTTCAGATTTATTACAGGGGTCACATAGATGTTTTCTTTTAACATAAATTGGTCATATTTAAAGTTCATAATAATATAATGAAGACTAGTATCCATCTTTGTTTAGTGATGCTAATCATTGTCCTGCTTTAAATACTGCTACCACTATGAATATTGATTGAGGTGGTTAGATTCCAGCCTGAACACAGAGGCACAGTGCTGTGACACCGTTCTGTCTCATATGTGTTAAGGCATCACATTCTGCTGCGAGCATCTTCAGCCACAGAGAAGCAGCATCTTGAACGGTGAGTACACAGAGCAAAGGAAATGAGACGTCAAGTTGAAGTAAAACTGGAACGAATGTAGACAATCTTCTATCTTTGGGTGAGATACATATTATTAATGCCTGCAGTTCTCTTTGAGGGAATACAAATGTTTTAATGATTTATTTCAAACAGCTGTTGGGCTTTCCTCTCTCTGAAAATTGAGCTTTTTCACTTCACCAGGCCTGGTGGAATCAAAGATCAGACTCTTGGTGGGGAATCTGGAAAAAGAAATTTGCACATTTCCCTGGGCCACATGAATCAACAATCCTTCAGTGAAACCCATGAAGGCCAATGACAATTTAAGGACATGTGATGTTTTTATATTTTAATTATGGCAGGGATTTTTCTTGAGCATTGGCCCTTAAATGAATATTGTTGATTACCTCTGCCAAGGAGCTTATGTTTTGACTATATCAGCAGAATTGCACAAAAACTACTGGGGTTTCTAACTTGGTGGGAGGGTTGGGCATATGGAAGGGAAGAACGCATCAATGTCAAAGTGGATCCAGATAAAGGAATGCATTAAGGAATTTAACCCTGACTTGTTTATGTGTGTGTGTGTGTGTGTGTGTGTTGAGGTGGTGGTTTCAGAGGGGGAACGAGCACGATGCGGCTGATTGGATTTATCTTTAATATGCAGGGTTCTAAATATTAGAAAATAGACCTAACCTGTAAATTCAGTACAAATGGATCAATATTTTGACTGTATGACTCATACTTTTATTTTGTGATGTCGCAGCAGAGCGCTGTAATATCTACGAGGACAAGCTGATCATATCAGCCGCCAGGAGGGGAAATCTTTGCTGGGAGATGTCTGACGAGAAATGATATAGCATTTTCACTCCAATACCACAACTCACATTAGCTACCAAACTATTCGGCTGCATCACTTGACCAGAGCAATTACATATTGGCAAACAACTGCCTATATGCAACAAACACAACGCATTATCTGTCATTTGGAGTCGTGTTTCTGGACACCTATTGAATTCAATATTTACTCAATTTAAAGCAAAGCAGCCTATACTTTGAATCATAGACGATCTTTGTGTTGATGTAACACTATTGGCCAATGAGATTACCCAGGGGTGTGGCTTTCCGACAAACTCGTGCGGTCACGCATTGCAGAGTGGGCGTTCAATCCGGTTCCTTTTCCTTGTACATGACTTCACGACCAACGCTAACCGAAACTCAAGTTGGACAACTTCAAATCGTTGCAGTCGGCCGACAAAATGACGGAAAGCTCCGCAAACAAGCTGCTAAACGGAGACGCCTGTCACCGGACATCAAATGGTCTAAAATCCAGTAAAAATGGCCTCGTGAAGAACCATTGCTTGTTTCGAGAGCCACAGAAGTACCGACGCCTTAGGGAGAAGGTAAGGCCCAGCCGTCAACTGCTCGATAGGGGATGGCCGTAAACAAGCACCGCTGTGTTTGGTCTTGTGTACAGTAGAACAGTTTGTTGTAAAGATAATGTTCACCAGCTCGTGTTGTATTCATTTTTTGGGGGGGGGTTACATTGCGCCCATAAGTTATTGTTTACGACTTTATTTAATTTGCAGGCACACGAAAAATGTGTGTTGTGGTTCTAACAGGAACCCAACATCACCTCACAACTGCGTGACGTAAACATACATGCAATTAGTTACTTTGGCATCAATAGGTAAGCTAGCTGACGTCTATTACTTGGCAATGCGGCATATTTAAAGCTAGCTTTTCTCACTTGTTTATTAATTATTAATAACTTAATTTCTAACATTCAATTTCTTATCACTTGGCTTTCAAAATACGTATTATTAGCAGCAACTAAAGTAAATGTAGCGTCTAAATAGTGGTATGTGCTATGAATGCTACACCTTTGCGTTTGAAACTTATTGTTTTGAGGTAACTTAGACGCCACCGGATCAGTGAGGCTTGCAGAGGTGTAACCGTACACCCTGTTGTGTGTACGAGTTTGTAATTGTGTGTTGAAGGTAGACCGGTTTCTGCTTACGAAGACTCTGGTATGAGGAACAGGGAACTGCTGTGTTATTACCAGAGTAACTGTCTGTCAGTCTCATGGGTGAGGAGGAGGGAAGGCCTGCTTCTCCCTGACACTCAAGAGGGAGAGGAATGTCTCCAGGCTTTGCAGGGTGTGGCCCCTTCTAGGGTGGAATGAAAAGCACCAAAAACAGTGAATGTTTGTGTAATGGTAATGGTGAAGGTGGGGTGCACACACGCCCTTGTTTTCTTTCTTGTTTGGGTTTAACACTATCTAAATCTAAATGCACTTTGTGTCCTGCAAGAAATGCAAGAAAACTTCTCTCAAGTCTGAGAACATCAAACATTCCTGACTTTCAGCAGCATTACATTTAGGGCAGCTTGTGGATTTATACAATTAGATCCTAATTCTATGCCTGTCATACCAGTTCAATCCATATGCAGCATACAATATCAACATCTCACCTGATATAGGCAGATATGCAGGTCATATCACTGCTCACACTATCATTTGTTTGTCTTATTCCCAGTTTAAATGGGGAATAGGCACCATGGATGATTTTTTTTATCTCTCAGATGATCTACGCCAGTAGTTTTTATTCAGTGATGTGGAAAAAGTAACTTGGCCATCCCCAATGATATTATGAGCAGTGCATTAATACTTTAATGTTAGTGATAATCAAGATTGCTATCTTCACTGGCAATGGGCCATCACATCATGGTGAGGTGAAATGAGCTCTGCTGGCTCCTGATCAGGCAACCGTAACTGGAGTAGGATGTACATAGACCTGTGTTTCCAAGTGGAACATGGATGTGTGAGAAGTCAGTCACCCTCTGTGACCCTCTGTGTTTCTTAAATCAGTTGGTCAGCATGTTAAATGGTCTATAACTCCTTACCAGACAAGTACAGTATTAAAAGCATTTCACACTAAGCCAGCATCTCAATCAGAGTCCATTAATAATTGTCCACCTGGGTCTGGGTCTGCAGCTGATAACTGATGTTCCCACCATGCTGGCTGTAATCTCTATATGACAATATAGGAAAAATGGTTAACAGGATTCTAACGAGCATATAGTAATTGATGATTTTGCGAACAGCTGTCAGTTGGGATGGTAGTGTCATTAATAGCTCCATAAAATGAGTTGTGACTAGAGAGAAAACTCTTTTGTACAAAACTTACAATACAAAACTTTTGTATTGTATGTGTAAACAATGTAATATGATCATCTTCTATTGAGGTGCTGAGCAAGACTGAGAAAGAGCAGATTTCCAGTTCACTCCAGTTATACACAAATGACACAGGACTGTCTCCTCCCGCAATTTGTCTACAGGTATGAAAAGATGAAGCAAATATGAAGTTGGTCAAACAGTATTTAGCCTCTGAGGTTGGCCTGTCTTTGAGCAGTGAGCTGGGACATGAGTGTGTTTTTGTAGATACTGTTTGAGATGGTACATAAACTATGGTTTCTGGTCAGGTCTGTCAGTGCAGATTTTTAACTTTAAGAGAAAGGGACCTGTTTGACTTGCTTTAAACACACACACACACACACACACACATACACACACATACACACATATAGTGCAGTCTTGTGTTTCTTGGAGAAGCATGACTGGTCACATGAGGTAGGGTTGCTAAGCTGCAGGTCAGAGGCTGTAATTTGTTGAATACCTATTTTCATAAATGTTTTGTAGACAGCCAGGCCAAAGTTATGCTTACAATTATGGAATTTTTGTATATGGTCCCATAATCTGAGATCAGTATTGCTCTTCATAAAACTCAATACTTAGAACCCATGATTGATGGTCATATGACTGCTCACAACCCGCGTGGTTAGCTGGTCTGCTTTCTATTACAATTAACCGGGCAGCTGAGCGTGGCAGAGTTAATGAGTAAACAGACTTGAAGCATAGATAAATCATTACAATTTTAAGAACAAACCCCTGCCTGGATTGGGTTACATTTCAACCTGAAATAGTCTATGAAGTTATCACTCTTAAATCTGTGCCTTGGGCTTAGATTTTCTTGTAAAAAATGTTGTTTGATTTTGCTTTGATTAAAGCTTTGCAGTTTTTTATTTAAATTATGTTTTGCAGTGATTTCTAATTACACATTCTTTCACTTTATTGTCCTCCAGAACCGAAATGTTCCACACAACTCCAGCCTGTACAAGAAGCCATTTTTGGAGTCCTTTGAGGAGACTCCCCTACTGGTGGCCGTCCTCACATACATGGGCTACGGCATCCTCACTATCTTTGGCTACCTCCGAGATTTCCTTCGCCACTGGAACATCGAGAAGTGTCACGTGGCTCGGGAAAGAGATGAGCAGAGGGTAAAGTACCATTTACATTACACCCCTTTGAGAATAAAGACTGACTTAAAATAGTTGTTCTGTTGGCAGAGTTTTACTTTTATTACACCACCATGTTAAAGGATTCATGTTTTATTTTTTTTCGATATCTCATCTTAGAAAAGATTGCTGGTACAATCGCCTCCCACTGCATTGGCTGTCCCACAAATCTCTCAAGCTCTTTGTCAAACCTATTATATCTGCTTTAACTGTGATCATATTCAGACCTGGTGTTAACATCTGTCCTGGCTTTATATTGTGTCTCCACATTAATTTAGGTTTCTCTTGTCTCAACAACTAAAATTTCACAATTTTAAGGGAGCCTACAGATATTGCAGCTATGGTTAAATCAGTTGAAACGGGCAGTGTGCTCATAAACAAGAGTTCGAGACCCCAAAACTCTTCATTTGTGATACAGTGAACCAAATGTAAATCAAGACAGCGTATAATACATTATGTCTGTTGTCGTGGTCTCTTCCTGTTGTTTCTCAGAGGACATCAGATCAGTTGGTGATGCTATCACGTGGCTCAGGACACGTTTGCATTCACACACCTAAAAGAACGTGGTCATAAATCGTTTAGACTACCTCCGAATGCGGTGCGTGTGATCACATCTCAAATGCATCCTCAATGCATCTTGGGTGCATTCGCATCTGTATGAATAGTTGTCCAGTTGTGATCGGATCACACGGGGCGGATTTTAATTTCAGGACTGAACAGGCTACCACAGATGGAATAAAAGAACATACCAAGACATGACATTAGAAATCATGGACACTTTTCCATTCCCCTGCAGGATTTTGTCCCCCTCTATCAGGACTTTGAGAACTTTTACACCAGGAACTTGTACATGAGGATTCGAGACAACTGGAACCGACCCATCTGCAGTGTCCCTGGTGCTAAGATGGACCTGATGGAGAGAGTTTCCCATGACTACAACTGGACCTTCGAGTAAGCGGCTGCATTGATGTGGTTGTGAGCCTCTGCGGTTCAGTGTACAAAGAGTTAGTGCAGACCCAGGGCGTTGTCCTCGCAGGTCATTACACCCTTAGAGGTGTGTATTTCTATGCCTCTGTTCCTTAGCTCAACAGGAAGTCCATTGATTTGCACTTTATGTCAATGACCTTGTATTTCTGATAGTAAAAGTGACGTAAGCCATGATTCATGGTTATTTTGAAAGCACTAGTATCTGTCACATGGCACTGAACAGAAAAACTAATACAAAGCAGCCTTGAGTGCTCAGTCCTCTGTGGTTTCAATGCAATTGATATGGCAGAAAAGTACTGGAAATTTAGAACGCCTGAAGTGACTGATCTTAGAACTGCTAGAGTTATGTTCAAAGACACAAACATACAGTAATATAGACAAACATTAACGTCAGTGTTAGCCAGGCTAATGAGTCCAGGCTGTTACTGTTAAAAAAATGGGGACAGTGTTAAAATATCTCTGCAGATAAACTGCTCTGATAACAGTGTAGGTTGTCATATTTTTCCTGTTAATCTCATTGGTATGTACAGTACAATATGCACTATTGTAATACAAACTGTTGTATATCATCACCTTGCATGATAACTGGAGCTCTTAATGGATAATGTTGAGCAGGAAATGGTTGCCACACTCAGATCTTGAAGAAAACATAGAATTAGGGTACCAGTTCTCTGTCTCTAACTTTGCCTCTCCCTCTCAGGCACACAGGCAAAGTGGTGCAGGATGTCATCAACATGGGTTCATACAACTACCTCGGCTTTGCTGAGAACACCGGGACTTGTGCCGACGCTGCTGTTGAGTCCACACAAAAGTATGGAGTTGGAGTGGGCAGCACTCGCTGTGAGATGGGTGAGGGTCAAAAAGTAGTATTGAACATGAGATGTGGTTTTTAAAAAGCTTTCACGACGAGTGCTTCAACTATTAGGAAAACTCAGCTGCTTTGAAGCCAGCTTTCTTTTCTGTCCGTGGCTCTTTCAGCACACAGCAGAGGCTACAGCCTTAAGTGGTTTTCAAGGACTGAATGATTGAGTTTGAAATATATTGATGTATTGTGAAAGATTTGCAGTTCAAGTCCTTTTCATTTCAGTACAAAGTTTGCTGCCGCCTCCTTTTCACCTGGGCAGCTGGAGTGTATTTCCCTCCGCACAAAAGCTAATATAAGTGTTTTGAATCCAGCCTGCCTTGCAGCGCCACCTCCTGTTGGTCAGTGCAATAGTGTGGCACATTGGTAGTACTGTGTGCTGTGTCAGCTACATGCATGTACCTGCTTGTACGTCCTCTTGAAATAGATAAACATAAACATACTCATACAAAAACAGCCCCATGCACTACTAGAGGTCAAAAACTCCAGGACTGACCTCATTGTTCATTGAACAGAAAACAAATGTAAATTTAACATTTCTCCCACATGCAAAGTTACAGTACCCTGATGGGGAATTTGTAGTTAAAGTGAGATTTTTCTCTTCCAGGGAACCTGGACATCCATGACGAGCTGGAGCAGTTGGTCGCC
The DNA here is from genome assembly GCA_037577475.1 of Chaunax sp. Z400. NCBI lineage: Eukaryota > Metazoa > Chordata > Actinopteri > Lophiiformes > Chaunacidae > Chaunax > Chaunax sp. Z400. Next base: position 16,102,977 of record CM075202.1, on the reverse strand, counting down.
AGGTTCCTGGGCGTTGAGTCTTCTATGGCTTTTGGCATGGGCTTCGCAACCAACTCCATGAACATTCCTGCTCTCACTGGGAAGGTATAGAATTTCATTTAATTCATTTTTTTGTTCTGCCTAGAATTTCCTAATTCTCCCAATTTGATTACTTAATTTTTCCCCCCGTGTTACATTGACTCCTCCTGTAACCAAATTGTAATTGTGTAGGTACGCAAGTGTCAGTTTTATTTTTAACTCTTATTGTTAAGGAAAAACACTGTTTCCTGTATAAAGTGAAAACAAGCTATGTTTTCAGATGTATGGCCAAGCTTGAAGAGGTCAGACTGTTCCACAGTACACTACTTTCCGGCCAAAGCTTTCAAAACATTCTGAGTGCAGGCTAAGTCAAACATACCAGTCCTTGCTTGCATCCTTGCCCTGTTTTCTTCCCCATCTAATGTCGCTTGAACGGGAAGTAGAAATCTGAGCTGACAGGCGTGTGAGTCAAAGAACACATTTCCTGATTACCACATGAGTGAAAAACTGATGCAGATGGACAAAGCTTGTCTTAGACACAAGGGTTCATAAATTAACTGCGTCTGTCACGGTTCCGCTTACATCACGGCATAATTAATGTGTAACAAGCCGATTTATTCACTGACCAGAAGAAATGGTGTGACCCGTCTGAATGATTAGGGATTGACTTTAAGGTAAGGTAAGATAAGGTGTCAGCAATACTTATGACATAATGAGCTAAATTGTCTGTCTATGATCAGGCACATAGATATCAGACTCTTAGTATGAGAGGCTTACACTGTCATAAAGAAAAATGTTTATTAGTCATCCTGTTATTATGGCTTTTAATAACACAAGTCCTCATTTATTGTTCACAGTTCACACAAGGTTATTGGACCACTTTAACTTAATAGAAAACAATCATGGCTTTTATTTGGGATTATCATGTCACAATTTATTACAAGCAATAAGTAGTAATTATTATTTGCCAAATAAAGAGAACAGGGTACTTGTATGACTTGTATTTCTGAGGCAGTACATTTATTCATGTCAACAGGTAGGTTCAGTCACGGAGTATTAAAAGTTCATTTGAACAGCTCAACCTAAGCAAGTCATCAGTCAAACATTCCAGAGACTTCAGTCGTCCGATAAGAGCCTGGGCTGTTAAGTCATTGCTCAACACGGTGAAACTCCAGCTTGTGAAAACCGGGAGTGTTACAGTTATGCAAGCAAAGCTCTAGAGGTTTGAATAGTGTGTGACCTTTTTCTGGATGATTAAGAATTGTTGCTGCCCTGATATAGAAACTGAGATCACCGGGTAATAAAATCAAAACTCTGCTACACTAAAGCTTCTTTTTTTTTCTTCTTTTAGGGTTGTCTTATTTTGAGTGATGAGCTGAATCATGCGTCGCTGGTGCTGGGTGCCCGCCTGTCCTGCTCCACAATTCGGGTCTTCAAACATAACAGTGGGTGACCTCTGTTCGCACCTTCACTCAATGCAAATATGTCCTCGCAACACTAGAGCTGCAACTAAACGTTATTTTCATTATCCATTAATCTGTTGATTATTTTCATGGTGAATCAATCAATCAATCCTTTAGACTATAAAATGTTTGAAAACTTGCATCACAATTTCCCAGAGCCCAAAGTGAAGACTTCAAATGCGGTAATGAAGAAAAGTAATTCCATTAATTCAAGAAGCTGATTTTTACTTGAAAAATAACTGAAACGATTACGTATCAAAATTGTTGGCAGGTGATTTTCTTGCCGTCAACTTCTTGATTACTAGACTGACTGTGGCAGCTCTATACACTTGTTGGATCGCTTATACAGTGTTACATGTACTACCGTCTCTCTTAATACAGTATTGAATCAAACAGTAGTGGGTGTGGTGTGTTTCTTTTGGTTCAGGATGAACACACAGACACATGCATACACACAGTCAGCAGAGATCCCGACGTACACATATGCAAGCTTACAGTAACCAGGCAGGCTGACTGCTAAGAAAAACGGTCTTAGATGATTCAAAAGGTTGTGATCATAAAATATTGACACTCATCTGTTAATTAAAGGAAGGTCTCGTACTACATTTGTGGAATAAAATCTTTCCTTAATCTTCTCTCTGTATTGTAGACATGCAAAGCCTGGAGAAGCTGCTAAGAGATGCCATTGTACACGGGCAGCCAAGAACCCACCGACCCTGGAAGAAAATTCTCATTGTGGTGGAGGGCATATATAGGTACAACGTTGCACTTAGACATGCAAACAAATACAGTACTATTCAAAAGTTTGTGAACCCTACAGAGGATGTCAGTATTATTGTAAAAAAAAAAAGAAAAGAAAATGAAAATAGCCAAATTAAATGTTAATATATACCCCAAATCATGATACTGACATTTCAAATAGACTCATTCAGAAGAAACTTTTATAAGATAAGTGAAGAAATGTATGATGTAATGTAGGAGTATTTCTCTGCTTAGCAACATATTGAACAAAGACATTTTTAATGCCAAATTCACAATTTGATTTTCAACAGTTTCTTGGTGGCCATGGTGGCAAAACCCTCATATCTCTTAAAATCTAGAAAATAAAGGGAATTTTTCACACTCTACTTTAATCTTAATATACGCCTTGTTCTTCAAAGTGTATTTACTCCACAGGCAATCAATTTTGTTGATCAATATAGTTCTCAGAGAAACAGCCTGACCTACTCAATGTCCTTTACTAATGCAATGTTAATGGACTTTCCTTTCTACTCAAAGGAAATGCTTCACGTGCTAAAAAAAGGCAATGCCTACACAGACACTAACACTTAAACAGAGCGCTGTGGCGGTATTGATCTTTCTTACCGTGTTAAAAAGCAATCCATCACCGCAGGATTGCTGTTAACTGCTTCTGCTGGCTTAGACTTTTCGTATTATGGATGCTTTTTTTTTTTTCCTTCTCCTCACAAATGTGGCGTTCTGCCAGGCTCACCAGCTGTCCCCTGTCGTCAATCTCCAAGCCAAAATCTGCCCAAATTGGCGAGGTAACATTTGACTTACTAATGAGGATCACAACATTGTCGAATCAAATAATGTCAATCAGCTAATGTCAACTGTATGGGCATTACCACGTGTTCGCTATAAGCAACTATAAAGTGCAGGGTTGAATTTGGTTCAACTTAGATTTGCGACACACTCAATATTAATAAATTTAGAATAAACAGTCAAAGCATTGGCGAGCCTTCAGGCCTCTGTGGACTGAGTCCCGCATGTCCTCAACTACATCCACAGCCGGTTTCTTAAGAAAACCACAACCAGCAATACCACAGGCCAAACAAATGGCCCCGACCGAACAAGCAGGTTAAGACGCCAACTGTATTTTATGCTTCTGTCTTTTATATTTGAGTATTGTGTGTTTATAGAATCAATTGAACATTATTTGTAGATATCCCAAGTGTTTAATCCTGCTTTCATCACGTTCTTGTCTTCTAGTATGGAGGGGTCTATCGTCCGTCTGCCGGAGGTCATTGCTCTGAAGAAGCGCTACAAGGCATATCTGTACCTGGATGAGGCCCACAGTATCGGGGCCCTGGGGCCTAATGGCAGAGGAGTGGTGGACTATTTTGGCTTGGATCCCAAAGATGTCGATGTGATGATGGGAACATTCACTAAAAGCTTTGGGGCTGCCGGAGGATACATTGGAGGCAAAAAGGTGGGTGAGCTTTTACACAGGCAAAGCTACGGCTGTGATGTCAGACTGTGTAATAAAAAGCCTTCTCTGCTGTAAGGGAAATAATGAGACATACTGATTACAGTAACTGGAGCTCTTCGACGTCCTCTTACGGACCTAAGCAATTTCCTGACTCTGACCCAGCCCATTGTGTGTGTCACTTCATTTCAGTATTGGTCAACACCGTCTACTGACAATGGGGAAAAATTGGTTTCCTGTTTTTCTGAAAAGGATCTGATTGAGTCCAAGCTTCTATTTTTCAGAGTAGAGCTGCAAAAAAGAGTTTGGAAAAATGCACAAATACAGTGCAAGCATAAAAATATAAGATGAAACTACCTTCCAACACTTACAGAAATGACAAAGTTCAGTTTTATGATAATAACATGACAAAAATGATGCCAGTTAAAATTAAAACCAACAGTTTTCATTCATCAGTGCTGTTACATCGGTACATTGTTGTGTTCTGTATCATGAAACAGTCTTCTGTGCTAGTAGCACACTAACCAAATGAAATATAAATCGCGTTTGTGTTGTTTTTTGTTAGGAGCTGATCGACTACCTCCGGAGCTATTCTCACAGTGCCCTGTATGCCACCTCCATGTCCCCTCCTGTGGTCCAGCAGATAATCACCTCTATGACGATCATCATGGGAGAGGATGGCACCACATTGGGTAGGTGCCCAAAAAAAACCATACTGATGTTTTAAAAGTGCATCTTTGCATCGGCGACAGCTTTGCATAATGAGAATGAACTTATTAAAAAAAGCAACATTTATCACTGTACGGTTTGAAGATAGCAGGACAATGGACATCAGTTTTTGCAATTGGCACCATTTCCAGGTGTGAAGAGACCTTTGTGTGCACAAGTAGAAATGTAATGTTGATATTTGGCTTTGCACAAGCCAAAGCTAATGAAGCATTTTTTAGTGTGTGCTGGAATTAAGACACTCTTCCATTATTCTTGTTCTTGCAGCAAATCTAAATGTCCATGATTACCTTGGTCTCTTGTTTTTGCAGTCTGATTTGAAATTCTATCATCACATTACTGGTTGTATTTGGTCTTGGCCCACGGCCTTCCACCAGTGACCACAAGATGGCAGCATAAGCTTTTGGCTCAGAGTCACTCCTGTAACCCTGAGGTCTTTAGCAGATGGCTGTTTGACAGACATTTGTTTTCTTTCAATTCACATGAGCTTTGCCACCTTTTGTACTTTGGCTCCTTCCTGCTTACTCTGCTTGTTTACGGGGAAACCCTTTCATTCCCAGCCAAGTGAAAAAGGTTCCTATTTGTGGCCAACTGGTAATTATTTACCAGTAAATAAAGGTGTGTCAGATGACCTTAACAAACTGTATGATATGAGTAAATCCATTGTGAATGTAATGTAAATGCCACACAGGTCCTTCCCCTTCATATTTCCACTCAAACCTGCGACAAAAAGCTGAATACAAATGTCAGTATAGTAATACTCTGTTTTACAATGTCACATGATGTTGTGTCTCAAGTGGGTGTTCTCCAAGCAGAGTTGTATTACTTGAGAAAAGTCTCGGTTACTTCAGCTTTCAACAAACATGTTTTGTAAGCTGAAGGTTTGCTCTTAAACGTCGGAGGTGATTTGATGATGGAAGGTCCTGAAGTGGGGGCATGCTGGCGTTTCCCCCCCTCTCCCTTTATGGCTTTCAGATGTGTGTTTCTTTGTGTCTGTGTGCTTCTTTGCCTTCATGCTGGGTACAAAGCAGCATGGTGCTCAGGGCCAGAGATCTGTGCCGATCAATCTCTGCTGGACCCATCTCCTGCACACACAAACAGATCACTAGTCTTGTTTTTCTTGCGGGGCAACACCCCTTTGCTCTTTACCGGGTGTGATTGATGCTGCCTCCCTTAAACTGCTGATGTAAGATCGGGTTACCTTGTTCCTTAGTCATTCAATCACTAGGAATGGGGAATAAACACCTGGAGCAATGACTGTTGCACAATGTCATCAACTCTTTCTCCCAACCATTCCTGAGAGGAGAAGGCCAGACTGGCTGACCTTACCACATTTCCTCGTTTTCATTGTAGAAGAGAAACAATGACAGTCTGATGGGTTGCAGCCCTGTCACTGTTTGATATTTAGGCCAAGATTCAGACACTGACACAAAGTTAAAGTGACAGCTGAGCTGCCTGCTAACACTCTGTTGCTGCTTTCAAGTTTCTCTGGGCGGCTGCTCATGGTTCCTGGCATGGGCCTGCATCTCAATGCTGAAAATATCTTTGGATTCCTTGACTGTGCAAAAAGTGTCAGAATAAATATAATGTCAGACTCAGTTGTGTCTCACGGTGCTTTGAAGCCGCAGTGTTTCTTCTGTGTTTCAGCACAGCCGGGCAGATGTGTGTTGCTGTTGGCGCTCTGTGCCATACAGTTGTTTGCTTGGTTAAGGTGCTATCTGTGGGAGCTCAGTCTGAGCGTTCGGTGCGTGAATCCACAGCGTGCATCAGACTGACACGTGAGGATTAATGACTGGTCAGTTTCAGCCCCGCTGGCCTCGACTTTAAAGAAACTTTATGTATGTGCACACACAGAGCTAATGAGAAGAAGTCTAATGAGGCAAATTAAGTGAAAACACATGTGTTGGGGGCACCATGGGTGAGGAGGGGCTGGGATTATTGAGCCTAAGGATTGCTACATGGTCAATATTCATCATCAAGGCTCTCTAATTTCAGCAGAGCATCAGTTGGTCATAGTGTACAATCTTTATTATTTGTGTTGAGCTCCAGGCTTATTAATCTAAAACCCTTTTAAGTTCATTTAACTGTTCTTCATCCAAGTTTGCTTTGAGTATCAGAGATGCTCATGCCCATGTTTTCATTATCTGCCCCTCCCAGGTGCTGATCGCCTCAGACAGCTGTCAGAGAACACCACCTACTTCCGCAGGAAACTCCATGACATGGGCTTCATCATCTACGGCAACGTTGACTCTCCCGTTGTACCTATGATGCTCTACATGCCTGCCAAAATTGGGTATGTTTTTCTCCTTCATTTCATATTATTAGATATTTTCAGTGCTTTTAAACATCAAGGATAATTAGGATGGCTAATCAGAAAAATCTCCCTCTTAATTTCTCATTTGGAAACAGGATAAAGCCTCCAGCTCATACGACTTCTCTTACTGTTGTCCCTTAAATAGAACCTGACTTGGTGTGTGGAGATCTGTTTATGATTTCAGTTTCACACATTAAAGAGAGCGTCATCTAAGATGTGGCGTCGGCGGTGGAGAGATGAAATTATCAGTTAAATGTTCCTGTGTGTAATGTTGGCCTTGCTTTTCAGGGCATTTGGTCGGGAGATGATAAAGAGAAACATTGGCACGGTGGTGGTCGGCTTCCCAGCAACCCCCATCATCGAGTCGAGGGCTCGTTTCTGCATTTCAGCTGCCCATACCAGAGAGATGCTTGACACGGTAAGCCATCCAATCACTTGGAAAAGATTAAATAATATATCTACATTGATTCTAAATGTGCAGAGGGTTACAATTTGACTTCTAATGACGACAAGGTACTGTGGCTGCTGAGGGAGTGACATGATCAGTAGTTCCTTTTGATGACCTCACCAGGCTTTCTCAGATGTCTAAATGGACACTCCTCACTCTAAAACGGTGTAGACAGGTTCCCACATGCAGTGGGAACGAAACAAACTCCAAATGGAAATCACTTAAAGGTGGTCACTGGCTTTTAAAAATCTGGCTGTTTTTGGCAAAACGTTCCAAAAATACGTTTCTATGGATATTTGCATTTGCTTTTCTGTCATCACTCATATGCATCAGTCATGGGGGAGATGAGTAATACTAGTTTTTGGACAAGCTGGACTGTGTGTTTTTTTTATTGAACGCTGCCACTTCCAATACACAGCTGCCTTTTGGTTTAAATTTATTATCTAAGTCTGTCATCTTCACTGGATCCACTTCAAGGGATATTGTTACAGGACAGACTCGGTAAACTACAGACAACTTCATTTTATCCTCAACATTATGTGTTTGTTCTGATTAATGTGTGATCATGGATGCACCTTGGGTGTGTGTCTACCCACAGACTCATGGTGTGAGTGCGCCCATTCAATAATTAATGTTCCCAATATGTCCTTTGTTATAAATGAACTTGGAAGGCCAAGCTGTCTCCAAGTATTACAGCTTGGCTCGAAGACTTTCATTTGAGCTGCTCTGTCTCTCCATAGACACTTCATTCATCTCACTGAGGAGCATGTCAACACCATTTGTAATAGTCCGTTTAAAGGGCATCAGCCTGCCTTTGTAGAGCACTTCGACAAGCCGCTTTTTCCGTCTTTGGAAAAGCCAGCCCTCGCTATTTCTCAAAGCGTGGAATCAGAAAAAAGGTCAGGAGGAAGGTAAATTGTTTCCAGGTGCCCTGCAGTGTTGCAATGCTGATACAGTCTCTTGTGGAAAGAAGTGGAGGAGTTTCTGTTCAGTTATGGTTTATGTAAGGAGCCTAATGTCATGTTTAGAGTTTGAAAAACCAGGCATGATTAAGCCTCATCACTTTGTTTAACACCTGCAAAAGAAATCCTCTTTCTAGTTGTGGGTTTTTTTGTTTTTTTGTTGTTGTCTGTTTGATTGCCGTAACTTTCTTTTGATTGACATCAATGATGTGATGTGGATACAGATTAGTAGCACTCTTTTTGTTCTCTCGCCAGGCGTTGGAAGCCATCAGTGAAGTGGGTGACCTGCTGCAGCTGAAGTACTCCAGACATGAACAGCCTCTTTCGTCACTTAGGTGGATGGCTGAGGAGAGTCTGCTACAGGACTGAGCCACATCATCCAGCCCAACACCCCCCTCCCCCTGCTCATCTGTCCCTCCCTGACTTTATTGTTTCTCGTCGGATATCCCCTTTTTGTCCCTCATTTTCCTCTAAGCCAGCCCGTGGACTTACCAGAATAAAAGACTGTCACAGATCAACCCTGTATTGAAACCTGCACATCATAAGCCTGTGTGCACTCTGTGACATGTCCAGCTGATTTAACCTATAGCAAGGAGGACCAAAATCACTCTCATCTTTCTGTCCATGTCAGTTATTAGAAAATGCCTTTCAGTTTGTCCTAAATTATTGTGACTGCATCTGTCTTAACATCGGGTTTTATTCCTGTGTGCACACTGAATGTGTGTCTTATTTGTGCAATAATAACAATGTGGATGTTCTTTGTAATTCAAACAACCTAGAGCCAATATTTGCCATGAGTTCCAACTCATGCACGTAGATAAAGAGATCTGATCATAGACATTGAAACAACGGAAGAGGAAAAGAAATGATACATGTACATATTATTTATCCCAAAGTTGGTAATACTACCTTGGGGTAGCATCCCAAACGTGATAGAGAGCTACGTTATTTCACAGGAGTAACATTGGCATGTTTGCTCCATTTGTATTTGTCTGATGACATCTTTTCTAATCACTTTTACTTGAATAGAGAGTATAGAATATTGGGTTCTTTCCCTAACCAAAGGATATATATGTATAGATATGTTTTCTACCTTTTCTCTTCAAATGCAGAGCAGATGTTCCAAAGGAAAACAATTTAACAGGGAAAGAATCCCAGGGAGCAAGACTAAGGAATATTTTTACTACTTATTTTCTAGAGATATTTTTCAGCCTTATTTACTGTTTACACCTGCACTCAAAAACTTGAGCCTAGAGTCTGTAACATCTCTATAAGCTAATGGGCTACATGTGTGATTACTGTTTCTTTCTCACGCACAGCTTTTCACAGCGCTTTCATGTGAAACGGCCTCGACACTGAGCTGTGAGCACGATGACGCGCTGTAACGTGGATCTGTATGCATGACGATGCCGCTCCCATGCCTATCTGATATACAGACCGCTCTATTTATTTAAAACGTCTTTGTCGTCTTTCAGTTGTTTGATTTTTGTGGAGAAAATGTGACGTATCTGAACGGCAGCTCTAAACTAGCTGACTACTTACACGTCTTATCTTCAGTGCGAGCACTACTGACAGGCATTTTAAATGCACAGATGACGTAGTCACTGAAATCTGCAGGATATGTTTGGATATGCTTCAGATGTTTTGTGTTGTTGTTGTTTTTTCTTATAATTTATCATCTGTGGCTGTCTTCAGGAATGTCATTTCTTATTCATCTGGTTTCACTGTCCAGAGTTTGTTTTACTGTTTTTGACTTTTCTCTTTGTGAAGTCATCCCCAAACATTTTATACGTCACTGTTCAATATCCTGTTCATGTATGTGTGTTTATGTTCTATCTCTAAACTAATGTGAACTGGAGGCCAGAAATCTGGCCATGTGACCATTCATTTAAACGTTCATCAGAGTGACTGAACTCTGGTGAGGAGATGCGTTTGTTGGTGTTTTGACATTTTAGCACAGTTTTTGGGAGGTTTCTTTTTAACTGCACATCTGTCAGTCAATAATTGCTTCATTGTCTTTGAGTGTGTCATTCCATAATTGTTGAGGGTTTGTTTTTGTTTTTCACTGCAACTCCCTGGTGCATTTGCTTTTAATAAATATAATGTAAAAGATGGAAGACATGACTTTGATTGGAATTGCATTCTTCAGAAATGTGGCGTAAAATATTTTCTCCTCAAAGTTTCCTCTCCAGCTGCCTGCAGCACCATGCAGTATGTTGAGTCTCTACATTTCTGTCTATGGAGGCAAAAAATGTAATTGCAAACAGCAACGTGACTGTTTCTCTTAGCCAGTTTTCTCTTGCTGCAACCAAGGAATTAAAGTCAGGAGAGAGTATAAAAATGTTTGACTTGCTATCTTCTAGAAATACATGCAGACTGACCTGCAGTGACCATTGGAAACTGGCTTATCAGCTGCTTTTGCCCTTGGAGTTGTGTTTGGGTAGAGGATAAACCACTTAGAGGAGTTTGTAAAGCCATGATGTTTGTTGACCATGCTGTTGGAAACGGTGCTGATTAAATCACTCTTTGTATCAAGCTCTGGAATGAGTCTGTGTTCATTTACAGCAGGCGCACACAGGCCGTAGTCACAACTTAAAAACCTCATGACAAACATGTTTGTAAGCCTTTTTGACTGATAAGTCACTGACATCCTGCCATTATACCGCATTCCAGGTCAGCCAGTCATCCTCTCCAGTCTTAAACTGGTATTTGAGGGAAGCCGTATGCCAGTGGGATAGCATGACTTGTTTCCAGATTTTAGAGAACACGTCTAAAAAAAATTATGTCATTTAAAAGATTGTAGGAACAAATAAAATAATATTAAGCCATTGACAGAATATTTGTCTGACTATTGGTTTACACGGACTTTTCTAGGTGTCTGACCACTTCATGTCCTGCGTATGTAGGTTCCATGTAAACTAAACCTTGTACCTTATCAAGAACCTCAGGGGCCCAGCGTACCCCCCTCCACACAGCTGTGAGCAATAAGCTTCCCACCCCCAACTCCTTCAGCATCAACCCTCTGAATGCGTGCGTAAAAGACGAGTTTACCGAAACCGGTTGGCTGGGCTGTGCGCGCACACACATTCACTCGAACCGGTGGATGAACTTCATCTGGATAATGGATTAACGCATCAGACAGATAGCAACAAAACGCAGAGCAAGCTATGAGCTCCAGATGTCAATGTATTGGAAGAAAACACCCACCCACCCACGACGGAATGACTCACAGTTTAAAGTAGTTGAATGAGCGAGCGCCGGTGCGGACGGAGAGTTTCTGCGTGGGATATCTGACTTCTTTCTGGTACTTAAAGCTCCTCCAACTGTGGTTTTTATGGGGAAGAGAGGTGTTGAACTCGACCCGCCATACGGACTGACAGTTGCTGCACGAGGCGCTGGTGCCAGATATGGATAGTGCGCGGGATACCTCTGGACGCTGGTGCGCATCTTTATAAAGTGCGACACTTCGAGACAGACGAAGCCTCAAACTTAATTTGAAGCAGTCGCTTCCTCTGCGGCGGCAAACTCGTTTCGGGAGACCGGTTTGACAAGAGTAGATTCACGAACCTTCACTGTAGAGAAGATGCGTCAGGAGGTCGTGTGGAGATTTCAGGTGCTGCTCGTGATTTGGTCCGTACTTGTCGTTAGTTTGGGGACAGGATTTCCCACCAGACACAAGACTGTTGGGCACAAGGTAGGTTTTTATTCACATGTTGATTGTTGTTGATTGAAAGATGCTAAATTACAAACTGTTCTAAAGCAATCTGCAAAGTCTTAAAATTACATGAGGATGACAAAACCTCACTAATTAGTTGCCAAATTTTGTAGTTTAGTTAGCTGTTGTAAAATGTCCATATGGTTCTTATTGCTAAATACAGTACCTTCATATTAATGTTTAATAATCTAATTTTTTATGTTATTGACCGGACTGTAAAATGTCACATAAATCACCTATGTGGCCTATTTAGAAAAATCACTGTGAATTAAACTATCAAATTCTCAGGTCATTAGTACACTAATTTTTATTGGGCACAATAACTGACAGCTGCCTTGTGGGGAAAATATCATCAGTTAGTCATTTCTGTTATGTTCTAGATTTATTTCTACAGATTTTATTCATAAAATTTAAATGTCATAGAAAAATGTTGTAAAAAAAGTCAAGTTTATTCATCAAGCCCATCAAATGAGCAAAAATGTCCTCATCAATGCATGCCGCTCTCTTTTGTTGAACTTCTCTCCATGTATAGTAAGGTTTGCCATCACAACGCATTCATCCTTCTATAATAAATCCTAACTCCCTACACACACACACACACACACACATGCTGTGCAGTGTGCGGTGTGTATACGGGGATGTTTGTGCTACACATGGACATATTTGGATATCAAAGTCTGTTTGTGTGTGTTTGTGTCAGGGTTCAGTTTGAGCTGCCCTTCTTGTGTGGCCTCCCATGGATGCCCTATTGGGACTCTCTCATCATCTGTCTGATGTCAAAGAAAAAAAAGAGACAGAGAGGGGAAAAGGGAGGGGAGAGGAGAAGGGAATACTTGTGAGAAGAAGAAAAAAAAATCTCACAGGGGCTTGTGTGATTTTTTTTCATTCAGCAAAAAGGCTGCAGTTGGCGACCGTACAGTCGCCTGTGACCTGCTGGATGTGTGTCTGTAAGGGATGGATGGAGAGGAGAGATTAGCGGAGGGGAAGCTCAGTAAAGCGGGTGCCCAGTAACGAGATGCTTATGTAACCAGAATAAGGCGAGCCCTCAGCATCTCCCACACTGGAGCCCGGGTCAGGTGTCATTCATCTGATTGTTTACATTGGCTCTTTTTTGTGTTAATGTGGAATTTCCTGTTTTTGGTTTTACCCCCTTCTCTCAGCTCAGAGGGGGAGGAGGGGGTTGTGTTGCAGTGGCCTCTTTTCCAAATATCGGGACCTGTTTGCCCCGACTGTTTTGTATCCCCACCTCCCACCCCAACCTCTACAACCTCACCCCGATTCCACCAGGCATGCATTTGTTGTCCTGTTTCCATTTGCAAAAGATGGCGATCAAAGAGTGTCCATAGTTTATTGTTCTTCTGTAATGGTTTGGAAACAGCCAAGTGCAGAGGCCTTTGATATCTGCGGGCACATAAATCAGGCCCGCCACACTGCCTGCCTTCCCATCCAGCCCCCCCAACCCTTTCGAATCCCATCCCTGCCCCTCACCTCAGCTCCGCAACCCGTCTCCTGACCCCCTCTTCTCTCCCTAACCTGAATGTGTGTCACCACCAGCAGTAGCAGTGACAGTAGCCCAAACGGTCTTTTCTGTCAAGTGAAAGGAGGATTTAATGTTTGTCTGTGAAGAGAGAAGCAGACCAGACTGAGGTCCCCTACTGCATCCAGATCTGTTAAACACACCACATGCCATCGGCCACCGGGCCTTTGATCGGAGGAGCCCACTGCAGAGAGGAGGAGAGCAGGATCAGAGAGAACGAGGGGGAGGAAGAAAGGAGGAGCAGAGTGATATACAGGGTGAAAGAATACAGGATCCAGATGTGTAACAGGATGAGATGAGGAGGGTGTGAAAGTATGTGGCCTCTCTCTTGACTCTGGACCTTCTGTGGCTGAGTGAGTTTATAGGTGTAAGGGCAGATGTGTGAACGCTGATGTGTATGAGTGAATGTGGTCACTGCTGGTCAGACTTGACAGTGAGGCACCCATCATGATCACAGGTCAGGGTAAAATGGAGGATCATGTTGGTGCACAGTATAAAAATCAGGCAGTCGTGAAAAATCCTGTCTAAGGTGACCAAAGAAACTCTGTTTACAATGATAAATAAATAGGGAAGCATCAAATATGTACAATTTCAAGGCTTCATATAAGACTCTTCATTATTATTATTTTTTTTATAATTATTTGAACAACTAATCGATTAACTGTATGGCTGCTGATTATTTTTCTGTTGCTCAATTAATCTCTTTATATTGTATCCGATATTGAAAACTGGATCAAAACAGGAACAATTTACTCCAAAAACAAAATCAAAACAAAAATTTCTCCCAAAAATCTAAAACCTATGAAATGTATTTATGGTATATTGGCCCAAAAAGTACATTCATTTATGTATTAATGTGTTAAAAATTAAATTTCTGAGTGTTTTCCGCAACATTATTATGAATTAATTCCTTTTCTTGGCAAAAATTTTCTTTTGCAAATGATCAATTTCCAATCATTGCATGTATTGCCACCATTTGCAGTGGAGAGAAAGGCTAAATATCCCAGAAAGGTAATGTATTTGTCACCACCAGGTACAGATATATTGAGAGGGAGGCCGATTTCTCTTCATTCATCAGTCATCGTTCTCTTCAAACAGACATAATGTGTTCACATGCTTGAATTTGACCGACTACATAACTTATGGGGCAATCACAGGCAGTCAGTGAAAGTACGCCCTGTTCTAGAGGCCACAAATGTAAATCATCAACCGTGGGGTCATTAATTCAGACATGTCTTCTCCTCTTTAGCCCTCTGAGCAGACCACAAACTGACTTGGGTCAGATCTCGTGGTCCTATCCAATCATGCTTGGGCCAATTGAGCATATCCAGGATGACATAGACATGATGGCAGATGTGGGTTCATTAGAGGGGCTTGAACCGTGTCAGGCATGAAAAGATGTGTCCTATTAGACATGAAACAGATACATGCACACTGGAGAATTGGACCAGCCAATAATCAATTTCCAGATAGAGTACATATATTTTGCAGCACCCTGCCATTATAAAGTGACCATCAGTCTCAGAGATCCACATTTCTTCATGTTCTTCTAAAACCTGAAAGGTTAAATGAAGTGGTGGCCGTAGTGGCGGCGGCACAGCAGGTTCAGACGCACTCGCACCGGTCCAGGGGTCCCACGCCTCCCAGGCCCTCTCATTAAAGCTAAAAGAGGATCTCTCTGGCACAGACCCCTCTTTGTCCACGGCCTGGATGCCATGAATGTTGTGGGAAAAAAAAGAATGAAATGAACGAAGGCTGGTTGGTCACTTGGCTGGTTATAGTTGGATGCCTCAGGGGCTTTTTGGAATTGCTGACCAAGCTGTGGAGTGGTAGATGATTTCAAGGTTTCTGCTCAGAACAGAGCACTAATTGTTTTAACATGCATCAGTGAAATTTTATAGGTGATAGATCCTTTTTGTCATTAGCCATAAAGTTGACATGGTTTTTGAATGTCGTTTGTTCTTCACATTAACGAAGGTGCTATCCACCCACAGTTAGCAAAGATCCAGGCTTTAAGGCATTTCCTGTCGACCATTTTTCTTCAACCATTCCACTAGATGATTGTTTCTGGTCCAGACGAACTCTTTATCTTACGTCTTAACTTGTGCTCACAGGCTCACGGCCACCCGATTCACAGCGGTGGGGTCCAGTATGACTCTGAGGCTCTGGAGCAGCAGAACCAGGTCCAGAGTCTCCTTCCTGAGCCCAACAGCCACCAAAGGAGGTGGTCTCATCCCCAGCACCGCTCAGTTGGTGTTCTACCACAGCCTGAGCCTGAGGAGGAGACTAAACCCTTCATCCTGGATCTCAAAAACTTCCCAGACCTGGCCAATGCTGACATCAACTCCCAGAACCCCAACATACAGGTGAGTCGGCACAGGGGAGACACATGGGGGACACAGGATAGGCTCATAATTGGTTAGGAATACTGTATATTTTAAATATATATAAGTTACAAAACAAGCTCTAAAGTAAGTTAATTTTATTTATTTATTTTTAATTTATCAGCTATATGC
This sequence comes from Chaunax sp. Z400, assembly GCA_037577475.1. Lineage (NCBI taxonomy): Eukaryota > Metazoa > Chordata > Actinopteri > Lophiiformes > Chaunacidae > Chaunax > Chaunax sp. Z400. Next base: position 16,087,069 of record CM075202.1, on the reverse strand, counting down.
AATAACCAAATCACCCAAGAACAGTTTAAATAGGTCCATGCAAGACATTCCATGATTCAGCCCCCTGAATATCATCCCTCATAAGAGACACATTTGCAAATCAGATGTTGTTGAAACACTGTGCCAACCTGCAGGGTCTCAAAGTTTTTACTGTTAAGGCTTAAATTTACATAAGGGCTCCATGTCTAAACTCCAAGACGTTCACCACTGATGACCCAAAAGCTCAAGAAAAGTCAGGTCCAGTAGCTCAAAACCATCGAGATAAGACACAGAAGTTTGGGGATGCTGTTCTGTTGACTGATGAAACAAAACTGTAACCTTTGGTGCCGATGGATAAGCGGTGTGTCTGGAGGAGGAAGAATGAAGCTGATGCTGAAAAGAACAACCTACCTACAGTGAAGCACGGCGGTGGCTCGGTGATTCTCTGGTGCTACTTTGCTTCCTCGGCCACTGGAAACCTGCAGATTGTAGAGGGTAAGATGGATCCATCAAGTATCAGGAAACCCCAGAAGAAAATGTCTCATTATCTGTGAGGAAGATGAGGCTTGGGCGTCATTGGACATTAATAAAGGACAATGATCTCAAGCAGACCTCAAAGTCCACCAAGACTTGGTTTCAGAAGAAGTCCTGGAACATTCTAGAGTGTCCGTCACAGTCGCCTGACTAGAACCCCATAGAAAATCATTGGTGGGATTTGAAGAAGGTGGCTGTAGCAGGTAAATCCAGGAATATAACAGCACTTTGCCCATGAGGAATGGGATAAGATTCCTCAGGAATGCTGCCAGAAGCTGGTGTCTGGCTATGCATCACTTTTGCAGCAAGTCATAGCAGCAAAAGGGTCTCTACAAAGTACTAGAGACACTTGTCATCAAGTGATTGAATCATTTTGAGACGGCAGGAGTTAGTAAAAGTAGCATTTTCTTTTATATTTGGGGAAAAAATGTTAACACCATACTCCAATTAAAAGGCTCTTCAATAAGGATATATGCAACTTAGACCAATGAAAGCATTTCCAATCATCATTCAGTATGTTCCAGTTAAAGTTCAATCTTTCCCAGTAGTCTACCGGTCGTTTGGTCTTCACATCAGCTGAAGCAGGCCTTTGGAACCAATGCATCACCTTGTATGAGTCATGCTGAGGTAATGAGAGGTAGCTATCCATAATGAATGCTCACATTCTCTCCCTAAGAGGATCCTTTGGTTCGTTGAACGCTCATGCTCACGTCTGGCTGGATAACTTCCGGAGAGCGGGTTTGCTCACTGAAAAACTTGCACGCTCATTTGAGATAGTTGATTTCTTTAGAGGGGTGAATAAGACAAGCATTAACGCTGCACGAAAAAATCGGGGGATACTTTACTTTTTTGATGTCACATTTCTGCAAAAGCAGAGTTAACAAAGCAACACTGGACAGTTCAGTCACTTGTTTAATGTCATTGTATTCTTCTAAGTTTGGTTTGGCAATCATGCTGGAATTTGGAGTCTTTATTTGCAGCTTTACAGATAATGATGCTGTCCAACACCCTATTAATTACACTGATGAATGTGGTCAAGGGTCATTTCAGGTTGACACTCTCTCTTTTTCTACACAGGTAACCATTGAGGTGGTGGATGACCCCCAGATGGAGGTAGAGATGGACCTGGCTAAGGAAAAAGACTTGCTACCTTCCTCTTCCTCCTCCCCTTCCTCCACAGTAGATTGGCTCGGAGGCAAGAAGCTTTTCTGGCCCCTTTTCTGGAGTTATGCTGACGCAGATTCCAGTGAGGATGGCAACAGTCGGTCAGGTGTGGAGGAGACTGGCGAGGAAGAGGAGGAAGATTACTCCCTGGATTACGGCAGCGAGGATCCCTTACCAAGCGGAGTGGGCGGAGACTGGGACACGCATTGGAACGAAGGCTGGGATCCAATTCAGAGCTACTATGGTAATGTTTGCCAAGTGGTACACTCGCTGTCTACTAGTACAGCCACAGCCCTTTTAGATATGACTTCATCAAACTGGTTATGGCCTTTAAGAAGTTATCAAAATGTACCCTGCAGGAAAGGAAACCAAAAATGCAAAGTATGAAAATCAAACTTATTGTGTAAAAGAATTGATGAGGAAGGACAGAAGGTGAGAGAAAAACAGAGTGGTTTTGGAAGGCTGCATTATAACTGTCTTCACAGTCAGAGAGAGCCAAACGATGCCAGCATGCAAAGCAGCATAAGCACTCAACCATCAGGACATTGTGGGTTATGGACACTTTGAAGTCGACACTGGTCGTGCTGGTCGCAGAGGCCTGCCTTTTGAAGATGGGTCCGATGCACTCGCTAATGGCAGCGTGAGGCCGGCACTGTTCTCTGGGACAAAACAGCCCTCAGCTTGTGGACAATTAGAGGGCAGATTGGGAACACAGAATGACAGGGGCCATTTGGCCGGCGCTTTCATCCTTCTCCGGGACCCCATAGCCCCCCCGCCCCTCAGACCCTGGCGGCCCTCGCTGCCCTCTGCGGCTCGGCCTTTTGAGCCAGTTCAAGAATTTCGGGGGGCTTTCAGGGCCCTTCATAACTTTTACAGCTCTTTTCCCTCTCTTAATTCTGCGTTCCTCTGGTGGGAAAAATGTGTCTGGGCTTGCACAGACCACTTATTCAGGGATAAAAATAGTAAATAATGAGAGAGAAAGAGAAAGGTGTACATAGTCAGTGCAAGAGAGAGAAGACGGAAAAGAGAGGGAGAAAGAAAAAGAAAAGTCTGATGGGCTGGGCAGTGTTTATGCCAATGCCTGTGAGTTTAAGTGTAGATCAGAGACCAGTTAACATCTCACCACAGCCTACAGCTTCATTCTTGAGAGAAATTTCCCACAGATGCCAATCTGTGCATGATTGATCTGTTTGTTTTTCTATGGTCTTTGAGCGACGTTGTTGCACAAAAATCTGTTTTTGTAGTATAATCTTAAAATGCTCTAATAGGTGTCTGGGTAGTTTTTAGTATTTGACCTTTCCCTCATCTGTTATGCCAATATATAGACTTTATCTATTTAACTGTTGTGGCAAAGGGCAACAATGCCTCTTAAGTGGTCACATCTAAAGACGGAGTGAACATAAATCAGAGATGTCTGCCTTAGCTTCTTCTGTAATTAAGACTCTCCTGAGAACTCATTCCTTTATGGCCACATGGGGAGTTGGCACTACCCACAAAGCAAAATTGGGTGCTCGCTACTCCAAAGCTGGTATTTCTGCACCCATCTCGCCTTTAATCAAGAACGACTTGTTTTCAGTGTTATTAACACCACAAGGAAACTTGGTGCGGAGGCGGACAGCCACAGCACAGCTTCTCACTCTCTAATTTTACTGCAGACTTCTTAAAATGAATATGGGTTTGCATGGGAAAAGTACGACCAGGAGAAAATTGTCATTTATATGGACTGAAACAGTCAAGAAACTTTGAAAAGACATTCCGTGTCAGACTGTTGAAGTAAACGCTGATTTCACTTCAACTCCAAACTGATTTGTAGGGTTTTTCCCTTTCGTTCATATTCTCATGCAACCGTTTGAAGTTGCTTTCTATTAAAAGCATGATGTAGAGCTCCTGCAACTGTAGACTAAATCCCACACTTAGTTTTATATACATTATATGGTGCTTTAATCCTAATAGAATCTCATGAATTTTGTACTTGTGCAAATTAAGTTTTGAAATGTTGCACGAATACTTGCACAAAGGTCTGAAAGGTTTGATTCTTGTTTCCCTCTCACAGAGAAGGAGGCAGACGAATGGACACCCTGGTCTCCCTGTTCAGTAACATGTGGACACGGAGAGAGGAAGAGGACTAAGTCCTGTGGCTATTCCTGCATTTTGACAGAAGCCTCCAGGTGTGACTTGGATCCTTGTCCTGGTGAGATTATATTTCCATTTTGAGAAATAAAAACATCAAATGAACGTCAGACCATCGAGGTATCTGCATTGGTTTACTAGCTGGTTCTTAATCTACAGGTGATGTCAACACTGTGGTAGAGCCTTTCCCATTCGAGATGGAGAATGGCACCGAGCCATTTGGAACAGGTGAGTTTCACCTTTCATCAGTTAAAACGCTTGTATTGTATTTATCCCCATTTACTGCAAGCTGTACAATTTTACAAAGTATACTCAGTCAGATATATACTGTAGTTGGAGGTATATGATAGCTTATAGCTAATGGATTATGGTAACATGCCTCTGATATGCGGCCAGAAGGTAATTTCAGATGCTATTGCTGTCCTCTTTCTTAAAGATGTGGACAGCTGTGAGAAGTGGCTCAACTGTAAGAGTGAGTTTCTCCAGAGATACCTCCACCAGGTCTTGTCTGAGCTGCCCAGCTGCCCTTGCTCCTTCCCTTCTGAGGTGGCGTACACTGTGGTCAGCGTCTACGATGAGACCCACGGCCGGCAGTTTCGCTGGCGTGATGCCAGCGGCCCCAAGGAGCGGCTGGACGTCTACAAGCCTTCGGCGCGCAACTGCATCCGCTCAGCACTTTCTGGCGACTCATCTACTCTCGCAGCACAGCACTGTTGTTACAATGATCGCGGTCGGTTGATCACACGGGGGAAAAGCGCAGGAACGCCTAACCTGATCAGCACTGAGTTCTCACCAGAGCTCCACTTCAAAGTAGATGTGCTGCCTTGGATCCTGTGCAAAGGAGACTGGAGTCGTTTCCATGTGGTGCGGCCACCCAACAATGGACTGAGCTGCCCAGAAAACCCCCATGAAGACGTGTTCATGAATGAACTGGAAGAGGCCAGGGAGTACTGAGGGACCACAGCCAAAACTACCACGTTACTCAGTGAGTCAGAGGGCCCAATCCTAATTTGAGAGGAGACTGCCTACCTTAAAAGTCATGAAATATTACATCTAGACCATGCATCATACATTAACATGCGTTGACTCAGAGGAAATGCACATTTGTGCAGAGATGGGAGATTTAGGAATGATGGTGAAGTGTGGCTGTCTCAAGTTAGGATTTGGCACAGTGTCCTGATATCAGGCTCGACTGAACTGAACTGAATTACAAGAATGGAAAAACATGTTCTCCAATCACTTGCCAACCTGTTCCACATCTGGCATGACATCAAGCTCTCTCTCTTCATTCACAGTTCACTCTCCTGGGTGTGTGTAAGCATGATGTCTACCCATTGGCTTCTGTGATTGGTCTTGGAGCGCTTGTGATTGACAATAGTAAAACATCCTGATCATGTTTCTTGTAGGGTTTAAATAAGGAAATGTATGAATGTGGGCTGTTGATACTGATTAAACAAACACGTGCATTGGACTCCAACGGATGAATATCTCACCTATGCTGCTACAATATAAAATCCTTCAGGTTTGACAACGGGAAATGAGGGGAACAATTCCCAAAAGATGCCACATGCAATGACAGTAATTTACATTTCGGACAGTAAAAGTTACAGAGATGTAAGCTAAAAAGGATCTGAAACATTCTGCTGTCATTAGCGAGCTGAACATTCTGAGAGTAGCCCTGAAGCGGTAATGGTACGGGAACAGCACATTTGATTTCAAATGTTTTGTCACACAGATTGATTTCATGTGTTTAATCACATTTCCACAGCCAGGAAGATATGTGATCTGTGTGCCAAAGAGTTCAAATCAGACTGTTGGTGCCTGTGTAAATCCAGCCTCTTAAGTCTATACGGTGCAAATGTAGTTAAAATTCAGTTCTACGGTGAGTAGATTGTGCTCATAGACATGTCTGCAATGTTCTCAGGGGAACTAACTGACCATGATTAACAAATGTGTTCATTTACCTCGACAGTGGAGCACTATTGGAACTAGTACAAAATGTATTGGTGTAAAGATTGGAAGGAGGGGATCGGATGCGCAATCCAGATTGGAATTGATATGATAATACTATCAGAATGCAATTGGTACCCTTATAGCCGAATATTTGTTGTTGATGCATTGTGTGTGGTGGAAAGGTGTCATTGCTGTTGGTGGAGGGTTTATGTGAAGAACTTGATTGGACAGAAAGGACATTCCTACTCCAATAAACATTCCTGACAGGTCATGTACTTGGATCTCTTATCTGGGCTAACATAGAGGTCATCACCAACAGCAAATACACAAGTCTTTCACCATTAGGTAAAGAGCAAATGACTGAAAAAGTTGATGCATCATACTTAAAAAAACAGTGACGGTAATCTGAAATTTACTTAGAAATATATTTGAACTCCAGGACTTGCCCCTTCTATCCAGTCTAATTCTATGGATGTTCACTCCAAACCTTTTTTTCAGGAATTCTGCTTCCAGATGTTTTTATGCAAACAGGCATTTACATCTTGGAACCACCAATTTTAAAGGAAGGCACTTTATTTAAGATATATATCAAAATGTACTCGTGTTTGCCATTTGCTGATGATAGTGTCTTGTGAAGGGAAACTCTCCAGAAATGCTGCATTGTTCTATGAAGGTGCATATATCAAGTGTTCTGTTGAGGAAAGCATGATCTTTTTGTGATTTCTGAATCTAGTATTACATATATGGTGTTGTACAGTATTTATTTGTCTGTTCTCTTTTTTTTAAGTTTGCTGAAGCTTTGAAATGTCTCTGTATTCAACATGGTGCACTAATCGGACTGAGAAATGAAGGCACCCATTATCAAAAGGGAAACCACTTGCCCTCATAACCTCATATCACTTACAGCAACATCAAATGTGTGTGTTTCTTTCTACTTTGTACTACAGTGCTCTATGAATATGTTGTTGCAATTATATGCTGAAGAAATATATAAAGACCTTGCATTCATCATCTGGCTTTTTAACGTGTCGTTTCTTCCTCCATGTTTTAGATACCGTGTAGCAGAGCCAAGCATAGCATAGTGCTGTAGAGTGAATTCCTTAAACACAACTAGCTAGTCATACTTTTTTCTGACTGACGCACCACACGCTTCCGTATCTTTCCTCCCCAACAAGACAGGTACAGTGTAGCAAGCATTCCTCAAAAGTGCAAACATATCCCGTCCTTGCTGCGGCAACTGGCTAAATCTTAAAATCAAACCGCTGGCCTTGCTCTGACGAACGTCTGTCTACAAGGACCTCTAAAGTTTACAAATTAACATCTTGTTCGTTTAATCTGTGCAAAAGCCATCATGTAAAAACTATGCACTGCAGTGTTGTAGTGGATTATGTGCTGGACTGTTTCTTGGTCAGGAGCGGCAACTTCCACCTGCCAGCCTTATGCCTTATCCACACACAAACGGACATGTTTCTAAACTGATATTTCTACCCTTCCTTTAAAAATAAATTCTGTACATGAAACCTTTAGAAGATGCCTCTGTGCAGATAGGAATGCTAAAACAATTAAACTGGGCCAGCTGGTATAGTAATAAAGTCTGTGTTGATGATATGTGAAACACCAGAGTAGAAATGTCATGTCATGTCCTCAGAGCTGAACAGGTGGAAGTTGTGATGCTCAGATGTTTAATAATCCGCAAATATCATTTGTTGTTCTGCATGTGTGTGTGTGTGTGTGTGTTAGGGTTTTTCTATGTGATTCTAGTTATTCATTTAGACTTTGACATTTTCAACAGTAATCATGAGGTATTCTGCAGGAGTTTCTTTTCCTAGCATGTTAGCGATGTGTGTAGTTGCTGTTTTCACCGACAGCATCAAACACTTCCTCAGTTTACTGTTTTCTCGTCCGAGTGGTCTAAATCTAACATTGGTTTTCCTTATAAGTAGATTTCACGACCAGAAGTCAAAAGTCGTACAAATATTTTCTGTCGGACCTCAACAACCACATGCTGCAGGATTTACAAATGCACGCATGCAGTCTAGGAGAAAACTAGCATAGCATCAAAAGAGAAAGACTCCACTCTCTCCCAGCTCCCAATGATGACCAGTACCCCAGTGAGTACAGTCCAAACACAAGTGATGAATTTACATGAAAAAGATGAAAATTAAAGTGGGCATGGACCATAAATAACAAACAAAACAAGCATGGAATCCTCACAATTCCCCCCACAGGTGCATTTCATTAAAAGGACAAAAGCCTATTACTGAATTGGTAATGATTGAGGGAAACACTGCTATGACCACATGTGCAGAAAATAACTGTAATAATATTGTGTACCAGAAACAAAAGCCTATGCTCTGGAAATCCTCATCTGAGACAAATCCCAGTCACAGAATGAGTCTAAGTTCAACTTCTAACTATGGACATGGAAAAAAAATACAAGAGATGAGAGTTCCTAAACAGCAAAAGGCACCACTTCATGTTGTGATTGATGTGTGTACAAAGTTTTGTGAAAAAATATTAAACAGTTTTTTTAATTTATGCTCCAGAAACGAAACATGACGGACAAACAGATGGGACGGCCGGACCCCGATTCCTATATGTCCTTCCGCTTCGCTTATTTCGGGGGATAGCAAGCTTCAACAGCCCAAAAAATATCCAACTTGAACCAAAGTAAAAGTAAATACATGAAACTAACCTAATTTCCTTTCGCAAAATCCCAGAAAGAGGAATACAATAAAAGGGCTTCCCACCCCTACAGTTTGTTAAATTGTTTTGATTAATTAAATTGATTATTTCCAATATAGACAAGAGAGGTTAAACCTTACTACAATGAGCACCAGTCATCGGCACAGCAGAATCAGGCATGGCACATGAAGGCACCGTAAGGTCAGGTCATGGACCAAAGAGAAGAGAAAGCCAACATCCGCAAATTTAGAACAGGGAAAGGAAATACAGAACAGGGAGGCAGCACCCCCCCAGGCAGGGAGGGAGAACAGCAAACTCAAATTATGACTCAGGGTCATACCTAATATTCTTCTGGTGGTTCGCAAGAGTCACACATTATTCATGAACATGATTTTTTAGCTTTGGTTGGGGCCAAACGTTACAAGTCAGAGCAAGAGGGATGGATGTGTTGGCTAGACATTCCTTTAAATTCAGGTTCTAGAAAAGACAAGCTGGATATCAATAATATACAGAAGGTTCCACTCAACCACTCAGACAAAACAGCCGTTTAAATACACAACTTTAACCTTTTAAGCCCAAACCTTGACAAAAACCCACTGTCAATGCCATCCATCTCCGCTGTGGTATCTAGGTTGATCTATTCCTTCCATCATGCTGTCTGAGGGTATATTCTTTCGAGAGGATTAAATAACATGGAGATTAAAAGTTCAAAGGTCAGGGTAATGCAAATCCACAGGCTTAGGCAATCCAAATACTCCGTTTAGATACTGGTACTCTAATTCCTGTAGGTCATGATGTCTATCCTCTACTTGCTGCTCTCATTGACCCTAAAAGGAAAGGAAAAAAAAAAAGTCTGGTTATGGATTTACAGTAAAACATTAGGTTAAAAGTGAAACACAATTAGCAAAAGATGTACTAATGTTCATCTATCCAGTATCACCTGTGGAAAGAACAATAAGGAGCTTGGTTTGTCTCCCATGATTCCTAAGTTGACTACAGATGAGAGGTGTGTGGAGGGAAGCCAGACACATGTTGACCACATTGCCGCCGCAGAATAACAGATAAATAACCGCAGATGTTTAGACAGCGGAGAAAGCGGAGAGAGGAAAAACAGAAGAGAGAGAAGAAAGGAACATAAAAGAGAGGCAAGGTTTCAAAACTCTGAGGCTGAAAGATGTTATCGAAAATGAATGAATGAAGCAAGAGTTCCAGGGCGGATGTATTTAAAAAAAAAAGCGGGTGAATTACACTTCACAGCTTATGGAGGGCATGTGTGTCATGTCACTGAGGGGGTACACTATGGTTACACAGAAGCCAAGCAAAACTGCTGTATTGTTATTCAGCATGAATTATTTCACATACGAAATGTGAAAAGATTGCATTGCCATGCACCTATTTCAGCCAGTTGACGTGTGTGATGTGCTTCATATAGTGCTGGTGGCCCGGGCCTGGTGCCAGTGCTTGGTGGTTGCAGATCTGTTTACTTTTGTAGGTTGGCAGGAACATGAGATTTCCTTTGGGTGTACGGCGGCTGGTCGACCTGCAAACAGCACGACCCTTCAAGTCTCCTGCTGCTCCCGTTACAGGCTGCCTTGTACACGGCAGCCCTCCTGCAGACCACTTCTGCTCAGGGTAATCTCATGCAAACAAAAGATACACACACAGACGCTGACAAGGGTTCATTGAAGTCATGCATTAATGCTGGCAAACACACACATACACATACTATAAGTAGTCTACCTAAATGACTTATGAGTATAAGAATGCCTGTGGACTTTAGGATCTTGTGGATTATCTGGAGTTCGACTTATCCCATTCCTTGACCAGCTTGACACAGAGGAAAGCCTTGTTCTGAGATGATCAACAAGACTAAGCTGAGAAAGGAGCCTCCGTTCATAAGAGGCAGGAAGGCAAGGGTTATAGAGCATGAATAACACTTGTTGTCTTCAGCTGTAGGGATGCATTCTGTTAATTTTTGAAGAAATTAAGCTAAAAGTAATCAGCCATGCTGGTGGGTCTGGGCCACAAGAACAATATTAACATGATCATGTTTAACGTTTGGCGTGTTCACCATCGTAGTGTAGCGTGTTAACATACTAACATTTGCTAATTATCCCCCATCATGGACAAAGTTTTGTTTCTGGAGCATAACTCAAAAACATTTGAGTATTTTTTCACAAAGCTCTCTACACACAACAACCAAGTACTGAAGTGATGCCTTTTGCTATTTAAGAACTGTTATCCTTTATGTATTTTTTCATTTCCATGGTTACAGGTTGAAGTTTGGCTCATTCTGTGCATGGGTTTTGCCTCAGATGAGGGTTTCCGGGGCATAACTCAAAAACTGTTCAATATTTTTTCACTAAACGTTACGTACATATCTACCATGCTTTTATTTTGAAAATTAAGCTGCTATGTGCTTAACAAGAATTGAACTTAACAGGAATAACTTAAATTACTTCTTTCTGCCTTTCATCAGCAAATTGCCCCTGGGTGAGAATGGATCACCTATGTTAAAATTCTAAAATAAATTCATCCGTATGGGAACATGAATGTCTGTACCAAATTTCAATCCATCCAATAGTAAATGAGACACCCAGAGGAAAAGTAACGGGATCACGAAGTGAGTATGATTCATCTTCCATGATGGCAATCAATTCAATTATTTTCAAGACATTTTACTAAAAGAACAAAAACTGTCAACCTCACAGTGATGCTGGGGGAACAGTCAGGGGTCACCACAGTCAGAAGGGTTTATCCTCCAGGGATCATGAATCTCTGAACACAATCCCACAGCAATCCATCCAATAGATGTTAAGATACTTCAAGACATTAGATAGTTATTGTCTTACATTCACTTGCATGGCATAGTTACATGTAATATGATAATTATTTTTATGTCTAGGGTTGAATTTCCTTTCCTCTTCAGTGTTTTTCATGCTCCTCCATCTTGCAGACAGAGCACAGGCAAATAGTTTTATCAAGCACGAACAATATTCAGCAGGATAATGCCAACATTGGACATCAATATCCTCAGATAAGTCTGAATAACTGACATTCTTCAGAGGAACCAGACGCTACAAACTTTTGTTTGTTTACTCGTGTCCAGTGGGAGTCTTAATTTTCTCCCTCTCTCTTTCTCTGATGATAATATAATCAAAAGAGCAGCCAACACAATACCTTTGGACATGAGAGGGGCCTGCAGATCCACTAGTACTGAGGTGGCAGCCAGCCAGCCATAACAACATCAAACAGCCCCCAGCCTCCAGCGTTTACACAGAGCCAAGAACCTGGACCAAAAATATGATTGCTCATTCTTTTTTAAGATAAGAATGTAGACAAGCTTGGAGGTTATTGCAAACAAGATGTACAGTTATGAAGTAGCTGTAGCAGTAGAAGTGGATGGATCGCAGCACATAAGTAGGAATAAAGAAGAACTCTCTTGGATTCCTTGGATCAGAATTTTCAAAGAGAGATATTGCATTGGAATGATGGGAAGAAAATGGACAATGTTCTCAGTTAAAAGTACGGTAAACAGACATGTTGTGAGACTAGACAATATGATAATGTGTTTTATTTGTGTGAATCGACAGATCATGTTCTCAGGGAGAAAACAGGGATGAGAGGAGTGAACATTTTAGGAAACTGATGAAGAGCACCGTCTGCTGGTCATCATGACCAAGTACACAGGCCTTAATATGGACTTCATGTCCCACTACTCTGCCTGAAACTTCAGCAGTGGACTCAAAATTCAAACTTTATTTATAATCTTTTTCAGAATTACATTACTTATTTCTATGCAAATTTGACAGGTTGCATTTTCCCACATTTCCATTGAGTTGTTCAGCAAATAAACTTAAGCTCATAAATAGTCCTTCTTCGCCTTCCACACATTTGTTATAGGACTGCAACCAACTATTGCTGATATTAATCTGCAGATGATTTTTATCATTGATTGATTGTTTGTTGCATTACGAATAATGGTATGAAGTTCAACCTTCAAAGGTTTTGTCTGACCAATAGTCCAAACCCCATTTTAGAAGCTGGAACCAGTTAATATGGGGGATTTTTGCTTTAAAAAAAGATGTAAATGAATAATCGATGATGCAGATTCATTTTCTCTCCATGAAGAAAACTTATTTTTGTTGATCTGCAGGGCTGAATAAAGGTGAAATCACATGTACATCAACATGAACAAAAGCACATTTGTCTTGTCAAAGAATCATATTTTGCCTTCAGAGTAAATGTCCGTGTTTCAGAGCCTGGTTAAGTGGTCTGAAAAACACCCTCCATGCATGTTAAAACCCAGAAGTGGTGGGATGTAGATTTGCATTGTCTCTCCTTTTCATGTTTTTAATTCTGACCCACACCCTGTGAGTTCGAAAAGCTATTAACAGCTTGGTTTACCATGTAACAGTATTGTATATCACCACCCCCAGGTTGAGATGGTGATCATACATCATTGATTCCAGCTTCGTGTCGGCCTGGAGAATTGAGTTAAGTAGGTGAGTGCATGAGTTAGAGAGGATGCTTTGTGCTTAAATGGGTTTATTGAATAAAGTGACGGCAGTGTTTGATCACTTATAAGACTGCACTCACGATGGGAAAATTTATTTCACCATATATCCTTTTATGTGATGTTGTATGGGGGAATTCATCAGATTCAATCAATTTATGGTAGTTTTGAGGATCAATACATGAAAGAAACTACATACTGCAGCCTTTTGAACTTACTTTGCCATATATTTCAGTTCCTTTCTGCACCTCAGAATGTGTATTATTATTATTAGCTAATATATTTACACGAGCAAACGTAAGTGAGCATTTCATTTACAATGTCCATCTGCGTCACTTAGCCTCCTGCATGCATCTCTATTTTAAACCTATGTGAGATTCTGTGGTGACTCAATCGATCATTCCAATGCTGCGGGAGATGGGTGTAATTGTATGAAAATAAGTGGGATCTGATGTGTAAAGTGCATCTACCTACGTAGTTTTATGCTCTGATTGGCAATATTGGTCCTATTTACAGTCATGGAGGACTTCCCCTGTTAACTGTTTGATGGTGGATGAACTCTAAGTTTTAAAGTTGTGAAAACTCTCCAACTCACCTCTGCATTTAGTTTATCATCAACCATACTTTACCAGATGCAGTGGGTGGATGTCACACAGGCCCACTTAGTGACCTGGCATAAACATATAATGTTTTAGCCATACTGGTTTCTGTGTGCTGTATTATTTTGCTGCATGCTAGTCTTTATTTTTCAGGAGACAGCTGACATGGTGTACGGTTACAACAACAGTTAGTTTGAATAGTTAATAATGTGTTCCTAATGAGGTTGTTATGTACAAAATATCTAAACTCTTTTGGATCACAGGTCAGAGTTTTTACACAGTACATTTGGTTGGTCAGTATGAACCAGAGAGTAACAGAGAGAGGACAGACAAGTAACAAGCAAGTAAATAACAAGCTCAATAAGATTGCATTAATGAACAGTTTATTTGAGTGTATTGAGTGGGATATATAACACTGTTTAACTTTTAATGTTTGTCTTTTATTAATAAAAGATTGAAGGTTATTTTTGATCATTTTCAAGCAAAAAAAGTGGGTTGCATGAGTCACAGGCCCCATTACTAATTGTTGTTTATCACCCATTATGTTGATATCAGCCTCTGATAACACTGTGATTCAACATTCACTAATATTATGTTAACTTTAACATGAAAACAAACTCCTGAAAGGAAACTTAGATGAGTGTTAACCTTTGAGTTTAACAGGTGCGTTTGAGATTTCTTTGTAGGCTCACAGCGTCCCCTGGTGGTTCATTGTTGGTAATGGACAAAAACACAGCTGTGAGTTCACAGTAAAAATCACTACAGAAAACTAAGCATAAAAATTGAACATTTCAAGACACATAAACTCTTTCTGCATCACTAGTAAAATAATATGAAAAATATTTTTGTCATTTATTTTCATTTGTTTCAAACTTGTAAATTCAACATTTTTAAAGGTGCAAAAGCCAAAGGTTTAGTTAAAACCAGACTAAAGTGCAAATGATACTGTAACATAACTAGCCTTCCCATATCCAAGTTATTTCTAGGAACTAAAATTCATCATCACAACATTTGAATATACTTTACATATCATTTTAACAAGTAATGCTGATACTGGTTTCTTTGAAAATGAATAGAAAAGGTCATAAAATGACAGGATTTTTAGCTAGAGCAGGAGAACAGAGCTGTATTATGATTATAGAAATGTATGACCGTTTTATTTCGTGGCATTCCTGTGTCTCACATAGCACATCACTCCACTCTTCGGCCTGAGTGTTGCGTTATCCAGGATGTCAAAAGTCTGTCCCGGCAAAAGCGTGAAGTCAAATCTCTGGAGTAACTTGGCCATCACCACTTTAGCTTCCATCTGTAATCACCACAACACTCACTGAGTTAACTCTGTTGTTAGGTTGTGTGTTTGTGTTGATTCTTCATGACAGTCACAACCCACCTGAGCAAAGTTCTGTCCCAGGCATGAGCGTGCACCAAGGGAGAAGGGGAAGTAGCAGTAGTAAGGTCTGGAAAACAGACAAGAGGCAGCTCACTCAATACACACCATTTTCCTTCCTCTGTCTGGGACAATGATCGGTGTTCTAACGAGACTAAAAATAGAACATGTCATTATGTGAAAACTGTCTGCTACTTACTTGGGTGCATCTGGGTGAAATCTGTCAGGATCAAATGTCAGTGGGTCCTTGAAGAATTTATCCATTCTCCCAGTCACGTAGGTGTTGAACTGAATTTCAGAATAAATTGTTTTATATTATCAATGCAGATTATTTTTTATGCTTTGTCAGTATTCTGCTTTTAAGTCAGTATTTGATTTTATTTATTTATTTTTTCTTTCTAATATCTGTTTGCATGTATTCTTATGGTTTGTGCCAAGATTAGGTAAAAACCATTCCTTTAAAATACACGCAGTTTGATCTTGCAGCAGATAATTAGTATTTCTGTGCTTGTGAGTGTGTATGTGACCTCTTTGAAAGACTAGCCTATTACATTTTATTTGGAACTAACATCTCTCATCAAAAAGGGCGTGATCCACCATGAGTGAAACAGAAAGACAAAACAAGACAAACAGGGTCGAAAGGACAGGCAGTAACACCAATGAGCTTTGTCGTAGTTTGTGTTCCATGCACCCTCAGCTAGCCCAAAGCCTAGAGAGTCCCGAGAACCGAATACAGAGCGGTGATGTTGGCCACGAACACTAGTCAGCAGCCACTGGTGGCCCCAATCAATGCTGAATATTGGGTCATAGGGACCCCCCATCACCTATCAATCTCTCTATCTCTCTCACCCCAACCGGTCAAAGCAGAGGGTCGCCCACCTTGAGCCTCGGATCTGCTCGACGTTTCCACCTTTTAAAAAAAGGCACTTTTTTGTCGCCACTGTCGCCAAGTGCTTGCTCATGGTGGACTGTTGGGTCTCTCTAGAATGAAGAATCAGTCTAGACCGGCTCTTTTTGTAAAGTGCCTTGATATAACTTTTGTTGTGATGTTGCGCTATACAAATAAATTGAATGAAATTAAAAGAATTAATGACGTGTTCAAAAGTACATATTAACAAACTGCCTACGACACACTCAAACAGTATGTACTGCATTCTGCCTACTAACGTAATCAAGCAGGCCATTTATCAGCAGACTGTTCACACTTAAGTACAAGCAATACACCTTCTCTGCATCACATAACTGTATTGAATATATTATTACCAATCTCCTTCATTCCATCCAAAACTTTTCCCTTACCTTTGACAACTCCACTCTGTCTCCCTCCCCTCACATCTGTAATCTTAGAGTCATCTTTGATAACATCCTCTCCTTTGACCATCACCTCAAAAACATAGCTCGTCTGCGCCCTTCTCTCTCTTTCTCTTCTGTGGAAACTCTGATACATGCCTTCATTACATCCCGACTTGACCACTGCAACAGCATCCTTTTTGGCACAACATCCAAAGTCCTCAATAAACTCCAGTACATTCAGAACTCCGCTGTTCGCCTCCTCACCCACACTCGCTCCCGTGACCTACAACGCATCCAGATTAAAACTCCTCCTCACCCACAAAGCCCTCCATAACCAGGGGCCCTCCTACCTCATGGACTTCCTCCATGCTCACACTCCCTAGCGCAGCCTCCGCTCCTCTGATGCTAGCCTCCTCTCGACACCTCTCAGGACCAAGCACCAGACCTGGGGTGACACAGCCTTTTCGGTTGCTGCCCCGTCCCTCTGGAACTCCCTACCCAAAAACATAAGAGACTGCACGGACCTTTCCTCCTTAAAATCACTCCTCAAGACTCATCTTTTTAGATCAGCATTTAATGTTTGTCTACTATGTGTGATATGACCTGTGATGTGATTTTGTTAATTGCTATTTGAGTTGTTTTTATTCATGTTTAACTTGTGCTTCCATACAGCAAATGAACAAATCTAAATCAACATTACCTTTTCCATAGAACAGTAACATTTCCCAGTATTATTTAAGGCAAATTAAAGAATGGTAATGACTATCGTTTGTGGTTTATGGTTGATTAAGATAAATTAATCAAATTTAAAATAAAAACCATTAAGATCAAAGATGGATGGGGCAATGTTAGAAGCTTCTGTTGAGAAGCAGAAGAGGCTGCTGGGCTGAGGAGGCGACTGCAAGTAACTAGCGCCCGGAGGAGGAGGATTTGTCTCTGGCTGTGTACACTATCTTATAAAGTTTATATAAATCAGCGCTTAACTTTAAATCATAATGTAAAATAAACAGAATAAATACAGGGATACAATAGACAGAAAGGGAAAACAATGGAGTAAATTTTCAATTCGAAATCCACCTAAAACGATCATAAGTGGATTTAGTCATGAAATAGCAAAAGAAAACTAGTAGAGACCAACTACAGAGTGGTACTTACCATACATATGGCTCCGGCTGGTATGTGGATGCCGTCAATGACAAAATCTTCCGGCAGATGACGAGTTGTCCCTGGAGCTGTCGGGTAAATCCTCAGAGTCTCTTTTAGCACCTAGGGGTAGGTTGAAAAAAATAAATAGATGAAACACATTTTAGCAGAACTGCAGAGAGGAGACAAGTGAATGATGGAGTCATTCCTCATATTGAAAGCTTACTGTACAGACTACCTTCAGAGTCACTGAATAAAAGAATGAATATGTCATGAAGTTGCACCACAGATTTTCCTAACTTCATGATATGTACCTGAGAAAGGTAGACCAGTCGTCCCAGATCATCATAACTGATGTCCTGTTTCATCCCGATGACATCATCCACCTCTTTCCTCACTCTGAGAAATAAAAAAGCAGCTGTAGAAACCATGGCTCAGTAGCTTCATTATCAAACTGCTCTTCACTGCATTGTTAGGTCTCACTTCTCCAGTATATCAGGATGTCTTGCAAGTTCCATGATGCAAAAAGCCAGCTGATTGGCTGTAGTCTCCTGCCCTAAAATGTTACAGACGACAAAATGAATCATTACATCTTCAAATGAAGCAAATGTGGAAAACACAACCCATATTAATGTGATCATATCCTTCATCTCTAAACCAAAAAGTGGAGCTTAAAAGAACAGTTGACCTAAAAACTCTCTAAAATTTGTTAATTATTTATTTTTATTTTGGAGCATTTCACATATTAAAGCAGAAATGACGCTGACTCACCAGCTATGAAAAACGTCACAAAATTGTCCACCATGCACTCTTCATCCTCTTGGGTCATGCTTTCCTCTGGAATAATAAGAACATTAAAATGAACTAGTAAATCATTAGCCCAGTCATCTGATCATATATTTAGTAAAATAACATATGTTTGACTCAAAGTTGAATCATCAATCAGCCATTTATATACCTATATTAGCTGGCCTATCTGACTTAGTTACATACTCTATGTACTGTATGTGATTGTGAATGTTGCACTTCTGATCTGCAAATCTATTAACATGTAAATAAATACATGTTGAGATGATGATGTTGTTGTATTTTACCTCCAACAGAGTTGATGGACGTTATGTGATCACCCATGTCTGTCTGTCTGTACATCATGTCTTAAAATGTTATTAACAGATTTCATTGAAATTTTGTGGAAGGATTGGCCTATAGGGTTATGGAAGAGCTGTTTCAATTTTGTGAGGCAGATTTCAATTCAGATGCAGATTCAGTAATTTTTTGCATTGGATATTTCTAATTAAACATGAAATATATGCTTCAGGATATACATACATATATATATATATATATATATATATATATATATATATATATATATATATATATATATATATACACACATATATACACACACTCTAGATTTTTATAGTCTTCTGCACAGTTTAAAATAAATATTCAGTTCTTATCCAGACCCTAGAAAGTATCATTTGAAACCACCCTGACCCCAAACAACACAGGGATATTATAATATTCTTATGTAATCAAACTGAATCTGAACTTTATGGACCTTAACCTTTTCCAGCAGCTTTGATGATCTGCGTGAGGATGTCTTTGGGGACGTCATCACCATTTTGCATGGCAGTCTTTCTGTCATGAATCCACTGAGCTCCAGCTGTGCGCAGCAGTTTGCAAGCTTTCTTGACTTCAATAACAAATGGTCGGTTCTTTGGCTTGTACTGGAATTGCATGGTTTTAAGATCTCACACAGTTTGCAACATTTCTGCCAAACAAACTGCAAACAAACATGCAGTGAAATCTTACCTCAAAAAAAACGTCTCTGAAATTAAACACCATCCCTTTAAGACAGATCTCAATGGCTTTAGGGAAAGGTGAAGTATTCTGCAGCAGATTTAAATCCACACCAAAAGCAACCTGAGAATCACCAAGGAAACCACCATTAACACTAAGGTGGTATCACAAACTGATTATATGAACTGTTGTGATAAGCTGGTGCTTAGTCACATTCAGACAAACTGATTTGATCAAGGCTCCTGCAGAGGAAGCTGCACAATACCTTAGCAATAACATCCATGGTAACACAGTTGACCAGGTGGAGCATGTTGGCTTCTGTTTTGCTATCAGAGACATCAGAAAGTTTATCCATCAGTTTCTCTGCCCTCTCATTGAAGGTGCCCATCAGACCTCTCAAATACCTGGAAGTAATGGTAGATTTAGACAGAGGACTAGCATGTTCAGGACATACCTGTAAAGCTCCACAGAAATTATGTCATTGGATGATATTGTCCAAAAGAACCAGAACAAAAGATCCAGTTGATCTGAACAGAATCTACAATGATTGCAAACACTGGATATAAACAAGGATGAGCAGGTACAAGCTGCTGAATGCGGGGTCCATGATCCGGCGCTGTTTATACCACAGTTCATGGTTCGTTGTTGTTGCCAGGCCATTACCCAGAAACCTTGAAGAGAGACATAGAAAACAATTCATTGAAATTAGCAAAATAAGCTTGTAAATGATTTGACAGAACCAAACAGTAGTCTAGGACTCAAAAGTTTTACTTTACGTTTACATTACTTGAGATGAGATTCTAGTGTCTACTCCACAAGAATGGACCAGTTGCACAACAAATGTTTTGGCATGTCATAGCAGGTAACAAGGATGGTTTAATGATTTACTGTTACTGATACTGGGACACAAGTGAACTCAGCCTTTGTTACTGTCCTAACCTCACGCAAGTTTTTTCCTGCTGTAACATGTCAGAATGTCTATTGTGCAACCAGTCTATTCAACATATTGATAATATCACATATTACACTTTCTCTACTTATTTTTGCTAAATTATTCTTATTCCAGATTGTCGACAATGACTGACAATGACACAATATGTGTATTACTGGGATGTATACAGTATGAATAGCATAACTAATCTGACAGTCTGATAAATACCTCTGACCAAAAAGGTTGAAGAGTCTCTTGTGGAGCAATTGATCTTTTGGGTACTTTGGGGACATCAGGATTTCCTGAAACAGAGCATCAACCAAGTGTGTGTAATACAAATATTATTAGAACGTATGCTTATACATTTTCACCAAAAAAGAAAGTAGCCGGCAGTTTAGGCCATCTTTTATTCTGTGAGGATTTCAACCACTGCTATCTGAGCCCTTTTACACAGTTTATTGCATAATGCTTATGCAACTCACAGTTGATAATGCAGGGTGAGGTATTTACCTTGGTTGCCTCTGGAGAGGTCACGCAGATTAAAACATAATGCAGAAAATTTAACCGGTAAACAGACCCATAAACCTCGGCCCTGTGAATAAAATCTTAATTAAAAGTTTGAAATGCAAATAAAACATGCAAAACCTTTTCCCAAAGTGATTGTGCAGTGTTGAGAATCACCACTGAAAAAATACATGGCATGTAATGAATAGTGACAGATTAAAGGACAACATAAACACTTCAAAGCTGCAAACATATTGAAACTAGTTAATAAGTAAACATATCCCAGATTTAGTATAGCTTTACCTTACAGCAGCCTACGAGGGGAATATAATGCTTTTTTTTGCTGGTGGTACATCAAGTGTCATCTAGTACCAAAACACTGACATATTTTTGTCTGCTGCACGTGAGTGAAACATTTCTTTTGCATACCATTCCAGAAATTTGTCGTGTATGACTCCATCATTTCTCATTATCCTCAACGTCGTTGGTGAATGTCCGAGGAGGAAACTGAGAGAAATGAAAGTACCAGTTAATAATAATAATAATAATAATAATAATAGTTTTAGCTGAAGTAGCAAAGTTTGGTGTCAAGTATCAAGTACGCTGACAAACGACCCACTCAACTTTGCTAATTTGTTACCTGTCTCTCGGTGGCCCAGGTATGTGGTCATATTTCATATGAAGGTGTTTCATATACAGGCAGAAGCCAAGAAACGCTATGAAAAGTAGAAAGAGCAGAAACACGAGAGCTTGAACAGTCCAGCTCAAAATAAAATGGAAAACAGCCATTTCGGTAAGTCAAGTCCTACTGACGGTAACGGATGTACGACGGGCGAGTTGGTCAGCGTAATTAAAATGTGAATAGTGCTGCTGTGCATTAAATACAACACAGCTTCCGCATGCATGATACACCTGACCCCTAGTGAAAACTACTGTTAACTGATTAATGGTGGATGAACTCTAAGTTTTAAAGTTGTGAAAACTCTCCAACTCACAGAGGCGGATCCAGGGGCGGGGCCAGAGGGGCACTGGCCCCAGCTGAAATCTGACTGGCCCCTGAAGTGCCACTGTCCTTTTTTTTCTGTTTGTTTACAACTTGAATACTTGACTGTGTCAAGTTTTTCTCATCTAAACTGTTGTGTATGCTGTAATTTAGTATATAAGGATTTTCTTTAATGTAAAATGTTTTTTAAATTATTTTATTTATTACATAATTGGAAAATAGTGTCTTATGTTTTATATTTATTTATGCATCCTAGTTTAAAATTCAATAATTGCTCAACTTTTTTGATGTAAACAATGTGCTTGAAAAATGCACAATTTGCATAATATATTCAATTATGTGTGTCTTTACTAAGAGCTATGAATGCCTGGTGATATATTCTGTGTATACATCTTAGTGAATAAGGAAATGTGCATGAATGTTGAACATATGGTTGGCCCCTCTGTAAAAAATGTGGCCCCTCTATGGCCCCTGATTTAGAAAAATTCTTGATCCACCACTGTCCAACTCACCTCTGCATTAGGTTTATCATCAACCATCCTTTACCAGATGCAGTGAGAAAGGTAAAGCTGCAGCCCCAGAGACTGCAGATTCAGGACCCTTAGGTATTCAGCCCCACCACCGACCTGGGAGACAAAGTAACTTTGCTAAGAAACACATTTCTGAACGAGATGGTCAAGAGTGAGAACGTAAGTTTTGAACGTCAATCAAGTTTTACTTGTTAATGTTGAAATAATCCTGGTGTCTTGATCTTGATCTGTGTCTGTCAGCCACATTAAATCAGCAGAAGCCTAGTCTTCAGTGAAGGCTGTTCAATAGTTGTTTTTTCTTGTAAAATAGTTTTAAAGATTCTTAACAACTGATTGTACTTGTTTGCACAATTCAGTATAAATCAGAATAATAATAAAAAAATTCTTTTAGGCCATCATATTTGGCCTGTCTGTGCTGCAGAATTTATCCTTGCAGGACGCTGAGCAGGTGTTTCTCTGTGGTCCAGTTTACCATACTCAACAATATTTTGTCTGCTGTGGAAAGATTTCTGGGATCCATGACACTAAATTGGGTGTCCAACCTACAGTAGACTCCATCATGAAAAAGGCCCAGCAATGGATGTACTCTCTGTGGCAGCTCAGGAAGTCCAACCTGCCTCAGGAGCTGCTGATCCAGCTCTGCACTACAATAATCCAGTCTGTTCTGTGCACATCCATCACTGTCTGGTTGTATATAAGTATGATATTTACACTGCAGGTACATATCATCATGCACATATCTTTGTCAATGTAAGTCCTGCTCATTGTCCTGTACAATATATAGACATGTACGCATGCATATACTGTACATATCATCAGGACACCATCCACTCCATGTCCTCAGTATATAGTCTGTATATGGTCCTGTTCATTGGTGATATACAGTGTATATATTTGTGCATGTGTGTGTGTGTTTATGTGTACACTTACTGGACCAATAAAGTGGATTCTTATTTAAACCTTTAACAAGAGGTTATTTTGAGTCATAGGTCAAAGTTTGGGACCATGTTTGGGACCGTTTTTATATGTATTATCTCTGTTGTTGCCATGCTGGCCCCAGGTTGAGAACCATGGTATCATTTGAAGACAGTGAATGCTCTTGATCTCCTGTCATGTTTTAAATGTTTTGTTAGAAGCTTCCTGTTCCCTTTCCATTAATCTTTTATGCCTACAAGTACAAAGACAAACATTTATAATCATTGTAGTGAAACTCTCTTGTCTGTTCGTATCCTCCTATTTAATTAAACCCTTAGTGTACAGCCTTTCCTCAGCATGTTGAGATGATGGTTATTACTGTAACTAACAGGCAGCAGGATGGCCTGAGGAAACAGGTCAGCTCACACCCTATTAATGATGGAAACGCTCTAAAATCTGCTCCTTGAATAATCCTGTTCATGTTTGCTAAGACCCCGTCTGCAGTTCCGCTAATAACATGTCAAGAAATCCGTGAAACTGTTCTGTGAAATCCTCTGCTAAGTAATACAGGTGGGTCAACCTGTCAGCCTGCATACTGATCAGGGGTCATATTTGACTGGGTTTTGAGGTCAGGATTAGTCATTCTAATTAATAACTGAGATCCAAGATATGTGTTGCATGGAATCTTATTACCAGAAGCCTCACTGTACTTTGTCCCTTAATCAGTGAAATTAACATCCACATCATTTTAACTCGCGTCATTTCATTGGCAGTGAAATGGACTGCCTCAGATCTGAAGTACCAAGTCAAACCAGCAGAGAGCAGCACAGTACAAGACACTTCCTGCTGCTAGCATAACTTAAAACAAAACATTACTGCCATAGGAAAAGCTTCTGGCTTAATTACCTCCGCCAAGGGAGGAGGTTATGTTTTTGGCCGCTTTGGTTTGTTGGTTGGTTTGTTGGTTTGTTAACAGGATGAAAAATAAACTAATCAACGGATTTTGATGAAATTTTCAGGAGATGTCGGAAGTGGCCCAAGGAAGAATTGATTCGATTTTGGTGGTGATCCGGATCCAGGAATTTTACATGAGCTTATAAATAGAAACAGTTTGGATCACCAGATGCAGAATATTACTAGGATCCAGATCAGAGTTTGATGTGTGGTAGATGTTATGGCCATGTCATTGTGTATTTTCGTCCAAGCATTGTAGGCATTATCCATGAAGTTAGAAGCAAAATCTTGTAATTGCACCTAACCCTATCCTCTATGGTAAAGAATGCTTTAAAAATAAAATTCTGGATCCATATGGTGATCCATATCACAGCCAAAGTTTTATGGATTGTTCATTTGTCCATACAGTACCTTTCCAAAATACGTAATCAAAGTCCATTCATAATTTTCTGAATAATCCTGCAAAGACAAAACAAAACAAACAAACAAAAAGCAGCAAAAGTATTACCTCCTTGGCAGAGGCAAAAATCATAATTTGGCTGAACATGTCTTAACTTGTAACCTGTGATGGGGGATCACATGTCGACTTGGCCCCTTTTCAGTTTTGTGAGATAAAATATATTAATCAGACGACTCTTGGAAGGACTGAACCAACTATAACTTATAAAAATAAAACTCTTTTTTAAAAACCATTACTAAGGACATAGGCTCATTGCTCAAACACAAGGCTTTCCTGTCAGCATCACACAGAGACAAGTGAGGGATTTGAATACTTCTGCCCCGCCTGCTGTTTGATAGCCTACACTGAATAATGAGCATCAATAACAACATAGCTTAAGATGTTGGGTATTTTTAATTACCAACAGATGTGGGTTAAGACAGAGTGACTCTGTTTAAGTCATGCAGACCATTTTAATTTATTACAGGGTAGTATTCAGATCCTGCTTTATAATTATGTAAGTATATAACTCAAGAATTGGACATTAAAAATAAAAAAGTGCATAGTACATATTGTCAGAATACTATGAAAAATATTTTTAGATTATCATAACAATATAGCATGTCAGTGTTGGAGTTGGTCGTGGTGGAGCTAAATTTAATACTTCTTAAATACGAACGGGTTGTTTAAATTAGCATCTTATTCTATAAGATCATCGTATATTTTGTATGTTAAGTCTTAATTCTTTAATGTGGTGAAGTGAAAATATTTGGCTCTGGATTGTATTGTGCAAAAAAAAGTATGAAGTGTCATGATATGGCTATACTTAAGTGCAGTAGTTGAGTAAATATATTTATTTACATCTCACCAGTCATTTTTTAAAGCTTTGCAGGCTGTCTGCTGCTCCTCTCGAGCACCTCGAAATCACAGGGGGTCACGTGACCCGCCAATGACTCTACTTCCTGTTTATGTCGGAGTGTGTTTCAATATCAGTCATACAAATAGTATTGTCCAACTTATACCTTGTGGATATGTTGCTACGGTTTTTATATTGGTTACTAATTGTTTACATTCCGATAGGGCAAGCACAACCAGTGTTTTCTTGGAGGCGTCCGTCTTGTTTTCCGACTTGTCAACTCGGGTGTGAAGTTATTCCCAGCTCCGAGTTCCGACTTCCGAGGTAAATGGAATGCCCCGTTTGACCCACTTTTTTGTTGCGTTTCAGTTGTACTGGGAAGTCGGAATTTCCAATTTTTTGTAGTTCATATGTACAGTAGACTGTAACACTCTGTAATGTCGCTTTTTAGCACAGTGAACATGGTATATGTTTGGTGTTTTGTGCTGCCGCTGCTTTTTGAGACCTTTTTGAGATGATTAGCGGCAGTAACATACATGAAGCTCCCCACAAAATTTATTTTGCTATTCTTTAGAAATTAGAATGAAACACCCTTATCTGTAATAAAGAAAGATATTCACATCCTAAAATATAAATTCTTATGATAAATGATAATGATAATGATGATTAATGATAATGATTAAATATAAGATATTTATAATAAAAAGTAGAAGTGTATAGTGGAGCATAAATAGCATTTTAGGTTAGTAGTTCAGTTCAGTAAACCACTTCCATCCAGCAGATGGAGCTAGAGAATAAGAACTCAGTCTTGCGGCTTACCTGAATGTGTGAGTTTATCTATTTAAATCCATGTTATGTTTGTGTGGATTCATGCGTTTATTTAGGATGCTGCACCTCAGGAGCAGCAGTGACAGCAGTAGTAGAGGAAGTGTGTGCTGACCGTGTTTGAGTGTGTTTCTTTATACCCATGTGTGCTTACAATACAGATACAATAAGTGTATTATTGTTATGCAGGCTCAGTTTTTTGTATTGATACTTCCTGGATTGGAAACCTGGAAATCTCCTTGACCAATGAGATGGCGAGCCGCCCAAGAACCTGATTCCTCTGTCCATTGGAGGAGGAACTCTTCAATTCTCTCATCTTCCAGATGTGAGATACGCCCACTGTGGTAGGACCGACAAAGCCACATACTGTTTCGACTCCGTATACTAGGTGCACCTACCTCAAACAAAACCTATGACTAATAAAACTCTAAGAACATATATTGACTAAACCCTGACTAAGAACTCTGATAAACTTCTAAAAAGGACATGAAACCCTTCATGTTTACATACCATGTTCATGGTGAATTCTTGTTACATGCTAAATGAGTTGTAAATTTTATTTGTTTGTTTTTCCATAAAATGGTTCATCTTTACCCCGTCTACTGCCTCCAGACATTCTTTATGACATTCCATACAATATAGTGCTAGTTTCGAACCTACATACTGGTCCACTATCCTGTTAACTTGTCTGAGACTAGTCAGTGGTCTCAGGGGTTACAGGAGAAATTACAAAGTGGCCACAAACAGTGGCTACATGTACCTGTGTGTCCAAGTCAGATGGTCACAAGAGGTGGATGTTAGGGAGAATTCTTTAAACCAGGCCACTGATGACATTATTTTATCAGCAAACCTTACAAAGTTTACGGCAGCGGACATCTTACCTGGGGGGCCATACAGCAGCAGGCCCTTCCATGGACACAGGATGCCTGTAAACACCTGGGGGTACTGTCAAATAAGACAGAATGAGTCCAACATGAACTACAACAACACAAACAAACCTGTAGTAAATAGCATCATAATTCAAAATGAGAATATTTTATTTTCTCTGCAGACCAATCAGAGACTGATCTGTGTACAAAAAAATTGAGTCGGTGCTGTAAAAACCGCATACCACCAAACAAAAGAGTCCAATCACCAAGCTGACCTTATATAATATTATTATTAAATAATAACATATAATAATGGAGACAGAAGTTGTGGTTGGGAGGGTGGAGGTACGGTGTTATTCAATAAAACAGCAGAACACAGGATGGACACATCAGCCCTCATCTCTGTGTGTAAATGTCAGAGGATGCAGACCAGCTGATCTGTTGTCGTCATATCTTGAGAGGTCTGAGTGATGATGATTGAGGTGTGCCTGTATTTCAGCTGGGTGTATTTCCTCTATCACTGTTTTTATCTAGCAGCTTTTATTTGTGTGTCAACGTTGCTGCGTATATAAATTCTACGTGGCATAGCCTGCATGTGTGTTCCTTCCTCCTCGTCTATCCATCAGTGTGTGCGTTGCCATGTTATCCCAGCTTTGATGTCAACCTAACAGACTGGTCTGGCCCCGCCCTCTTTGTCTTTAAGCCCCTTAAAGGAGACGTATTCAGAATGGAAGACGAGCGACCGGAGCTGAAATAAGCAGCGGCCACACCTTGATGGGATACACGACGGCATCTTTGACTAATC
Source organism: Chaunax sp. Z400 (assembly GCA_037577475.1). Lineage (NCBI taxonomy): Eukaryota > Metazoa > Chordata > Actinopteri > Lophiiformes > Chaunacidae > Chaunax > Chaunax sp. Z400. The sequence goes on along the minus strand of CM075202.1, from coordinate 16,059,249 downwards.
GCTTGGCGTCCTCTAGGCCGATGATGTCCTCCCACCGCACATTGGGGCTGTGCAAATAGATGTCCTTTAGGGGAGAACAGACACACAAACGAGTAAAGTGAAGGATACATGAGGAAGATGTGAGATAGAAGCAGACACACACAGACACACACATCTCCCAGTGCGATTAGCTTTGTGTAAATAGGTGTCCTTTAGAATGAAGCATCAGATAAGGGAAACAACCTGGACCTTCATTAATACAACAGATGATTCATTCACAAAGCCCTTCACTGTCCTCTTATGGACACACATGGTATCACAGAAATCACACGCTCACATTCTGTTCAGACTGTCAGCTCAACTACATGTTCAGTTTGTTTGTGAGCATCTTGTTTGTCAATATAGTATTTACATGTGTGTGTCTGTTTGTGTGTTGTACCCTGCTGATAGTTGCAGCCAGTTCTCTCATCTCACCGCTCATTCCAGAAAAGCCACTGAGAGGCTTCAGCCGTCGTTCCTGCAACACAGCAGAAAATGCTTTGAGCAGTTTTACAATTCTTTGACTTGTTTCCTCTTGTGTGTTTTGTGTCATTCAGATGTCTAAAGAAATACTGAACCACAAATGACACTTTTACATCAACTGTGGAGGGTAATTACCATGTGCTCCGAGTCACTGCCAGCTCCTCTGAGAGCGTCATGGACTGAACCTTTGTCGTCAGTCATCTGGCACTGAGACAGAAAAACCAAGAGTTTTACACACTGACATGAACACAGCCTTAATAAGGACAAAATTCTTCTTCTTCTTGTATTATTGTTGGATCGGATTATTGTTTGAAAGGCTTGAAAGACACTTGCATCTAAATATTCAGGGCCAGGGAGATTCAGGACATAATATATATTTGTAACAAATCATTTGGCTAATAGTGACATTTTTGCTTCATAAGATTGTAACAATAAACTCTGGGTTCTTCTCAGTGGTCACGTTGATGTTGGAAATCCAAACTTAAACGCAACTTCTAGCTTTCCAGCTTCTGCAGTTTTACAGTCTGTAAGCTTTGCAGATTTAACACAGACATGTCTCACATCTCCAGTCTTAAAGTACAACACAAAGCACCTGTTATAATTAACTCTCTCTGTGGTCCTGCCTCCCTGAACCTCACCCACACTCTCACTCTCCTGACATTGAGCCCCAACCATTCCCCACTGCCACAAAAGTATACACAGAAAAATAAATAAATACGTAGAAACTGCATAAAGAAAATGAAAAACAAAACCCTGTTTTTATTCAGGCTGTGTGACATATCTATTGTTTGACAATAGAAAAACATCTATGGTTTCACATGTTTTCTTTCATGTCATTGTGCCTCAAATCAAACACTTGGTTTTACATTTTAAAATGCATGAATGTATTTTAGAGTTTGTACTATATTTCTTGATCATCATGTATTGTGTTATTGTTTGTTTGTGTATATTAAATGTTTCTTTTTCACCTGCCTCAGGTCTGCAGATGGAAATCAGCTAGTAACTAAATCTGGTGCAAAAATCTTTTCTCATCTTTGAGATGAATGTGTTGTAGATGGTCTCTGATAGAAATAAGCTCAATAACAAACAAACTAAGACAGGCTGCACAGAATGAGAGACAGGAATTGATGTCAGCCCTCTAACCAGAAGTTAAAATGTTGCTGATACTTTGTGCATTTGTGAATATAGATATTTAATGCCAGTCAGTGAAACTGTAGTAGTAAAGCTTTAGAATGAAGTTGTAGAATCAGTCAAGGATGATATACATGATGAGACAGAGACAAGGACAAAATGACCAACATTAAAAATGAGTCTATGAGACACAGTAGTGCTGATCAGTATGGTTTAAAGCCAGCAAATTAAAGTAATGATTTTATGTATGAAGTACTTTTAAAGCGGAAGCATAAAGTAGCAGATTTAAAGCTTTATAGAACAAACTCCCTCCAGCGTGTCCTGGGTCTACCCCGGGGTCTCCTCCCAGTGCGACATGCCCGAAATTCCTCCCCAGGGGGGCGTCCGGGGGGCATCCTTACCAAATGCCCGAACCACCTCAGCTGACTCTCAATGTGGAGGAGCAGCAGCTCCACTCAGAGCCCCTCCTGAATGACTGAGCCCCTCACCCTATCTCTAAGGGTGAGTCCAGACACCCTGCAGAGGAAGCTCATTTCAGCCGCTTGTATCCGCGATCTTGTTCTTTCGGTCATTACCCAGAGCTCATGACCATAGGTGAGGGTAGGAACGTAGATTGACCGGTAAATCCAGAGCTTTGCCTTGTAGCTTAGCTCCCTTTTCACCACTACAGACTGATACAGAGTCCACATCACTGCAGACGCTGCCCTCTGGGGATAAACAACTGTAGTGAAGTGTGACAAAAACACAGAAATGACACTGATCATGTTCTCTGTGCTCAGTGCCTCTGTCCTGGATCGCCTCAATGCCCTGCTGGAACCTGGACCTGAAGACTTTCATGGGTGATGAGAGGCAAGTAATAGTGTTAGAATCCCATTCAAACAGCCCACGGTTGCCAGTGCAGGGTGTGGCGTGGTGTAGTGTGGGAGAACTTGGGTAAGTTGATGTCTAGCCATCTTTGCATGCTTGATTAGCTGCAGAGGTCATTTGCAGCCTAATGTAACACAATAACTAAAGGCCTCAGTGGTTTATCTTGGTGTAAATGTGCTGAGTCACAGTATGAACCTCTTTGGCTTGGTCTCTCTCTGAAGCTTCTCCTGCCAGCTCCACAGCCGTATCTGCTCTCCAGTCTGACCATCTGTGTTATGCTCCTTCCTCTCAGCTGACTCTGGCTGCTCCTCATCCTCACCTGCTCCTTCCAGTGACACAACAACAAAACCATGTGTGTGTTCATTACACATATGCACTAGTTTTTTGACATACACACCTTTGGTTTGTGTCCTTTGTCATTTGGAGTAGCCAAATCTTTGTCTCTTGCCGCCTCCTGTTCTTTCTCCTCTGCATCTTTCTCAGCAGACTCCTCCTCTCCACGATGTCCGCTGCCGTAAACTTTGTAAGGTTTGCTGATAAAATAATGTCATCAGTGGCCTGGTTTAAAGAATTCTCCCTAACATCCACCTCTTGTGACCATCTGACTTGGACACACAGGTACATGTAGCCACTGTTTGTGGCCACTTTGTAATTTCTCCTGTAACCCCTGAGACCACTGACTAGTCTCAGACAAGTTAACAGGATAGTGGGCCAGTATGTAGGTTCGAAACTAGCACTATATTGTATGGAATGTCACAAAGAATGTCTGGAGGCAGTAGACGGGGTAAAGATGAACCATTTTATGGAAAAACAAACAAAATTTACAACTCATTTAGCATGTAACAAGAATTCACCATGAACATGGTATGTAAACATGAAGGGTTTCATGTCCTTTTTCTCCAGTTTATCAGAGTTCTTACTCAGGGTTTAGTTTACTCAGAAAAACACTCAGAGCGACGCGCCATGTTAGCAGGCAGCGCCGACCACCGTAATGGGCTACAGTAATTAGCTACATCAGTTAGCATCACATTAGCTTAAGTTATATCTCACTCACCAAGACGTGTGGAAAGTGGTTTAACGATATCAAACACCTCCTTACACCTCCTACTGCTGCTCTGAACAGTTTTTTACAAGTGCAAAATCAGACCGACAACATCAACATTTAGACGATTTATTGACGTTTGCAGTCTACGTTGACACAAGTCATTCTCTGCAGCGCCCGTTTTAATAAACTTACGATAATTTACAGGTTGGATGACTCCGATTAATAGCACGCTGATGTAAAAACATATTTACGTAAATAAATAAATAAATAGACAAAGAACAGCAGACAAATCAGTTGTATTTCCTGCTTAGTAAACACGCGACTCTGAAGCCACGCCTACCGCGAGACATCTGGAAACCGTCACCGGAACGTGACGTCATACGGGTCATGTCTAGGACGTCAGTGTCCAGGCTATAAGACCGCTTAGATGACCAGATAGCATGACTTCTTTCACTGCTGTAACTTGCAGTACCTATTGTGACATCCAGACAAGGACAACATGAAGAGCTATAAGGCGATAGACGATTGGGATTGCGAAATCCTTGACATCAAGTTCGATCCCAACCGGAAAAGACCGAAGGAGAGCGTCTGGGACGCTGTGCCCGAGGATGAGAAGCCTCGCTTTGGAAGCAGAAAGTAAGGCTTGGGGTCTTTTAATTTTTTCTTTTTTTTAGAATAATCCACACCACCAAATACTGTTTTTTTAACCATTGTCAATGAAATGACTTATTTGTTTTGGACTTTCAGAAAGAAAGTCTACACTCCAATCATCTTTGTGAGTGGCGGTCTGCGCGAGACTGCAGAGGAAGAGAGAAAGGCGCAGCAAAAAGGACGAGGTGGCTGTGATGACATACAGTCTGGTGTAGCCGTTGGTGACTGGGAGCAGCACACAAAAGGAATTGGCCTGAGAATTATGCTGAAGATGGGATACCAACCAGGCAAAGGCCTGGGCAAGTATAATCAAGGTGAGTTGGCCTGAGGAGGCAATGCAATTTAAATTAGTAATAGTGTGTGTTTTACAGGAGCAACAGAGTATAGTTGGTATATTCTGACCATGTACCCTCTTGTTGCTGCAGGTATTTTGAAACCCGTTGAGTCGAAGGGTCATCATGGCAGGGGAGCTGTCGGTGCTTTTGAGAATGAGAGTCTTCCAGATTTGCCTGTGATCAACTCAAAAGAGGTGGAAGATCCTGCAGGCCCTGGAGGTAAGGAGCGACCGAAGTCCTCCTACACAACTGAAGATGAGCTGAAGGCCAAAGGCAAGCGTACAGCGACATCCGCTGGAGAGTTGGCAGAGGTCAAGGTATGTTTGAAACAATTTGATTTTCTCTCCTTTGTGTCTGTGTCACGGGAACGTTATCAGGACATAATGACTTTGATCATCAAATTCCTTGACTTGCACTGTAATGTTGTAATAATGTAATTGTATTTGTACATACAGTACAATCGCCAGTGGATTGAATTATCTGAATGTAAGCACATGGTCGGCTTTTGTCTTGGTATCTCATTTACCCCATATCTCTTCCCAACTCTAGGTTATAGACATGGCTGGGAGAGAGCATACGCTCTATTACCGTTACAGTCAGATGTCCAAGGATCAAAAAGGATCTGGCTTTGCTCTCCCTGAACTCGACCAGATCCTGCAGCCAGACCTTCCAGAACAGGACATATTACAGGTATGAGGGAACCAAACATATCTGCCAAATATCTTCTTTTTTTGTCATTATGGCTTCTAGAAGTTTTCTAGCACCACTCAGCTACTCCTTTGTCCATCAGATACTCACAGTGTCTCTTCCTCTTTCTTATTACCACCTCCTGCAGTCAGCCAGACATCTGCATCATGAAAAAGATGTACTTGTTTCTCTGAAGCATGAGTCACAAGTTCTGCAGAGCAGATTGGATGCAGAGGAAGATGCAATCCAGAGACTGGAGGCTGTTCTGGCATTGGTGAAGCGTTTCCCTAAAGAAGAAATGGCACCAGGAGAGGCTCCTACCCTGCAGGTAAATACACAATGAGCACACAGACTACAGTTATCAGGCCTATTTCAACCTTGTTCTCTTATCACTTCCACATTGGTCATTTTTTGTTTCTGTGCCTTCTTTCTCTTTCTTCAGGAGTGTGCATGGATCTTTAAGTCGTTACAAACAGACTTTTACGAAGAATACGAGATGATGGGATTGGCAGATCTGGCTGCAGCTGTTGATTACCCATTAACCGACAGTGCCCATCCACTCCTGGATCCACCCTTGGAAGCCTCTGCTCCAATCAGGTCTAGAGCCTCTTTACCCACCAATCAGGAGCAATCTATCCAAAGTCCCCAGAGCAGTGAGACCCCAGTGATTCCTCCGCCCACCTCATCTCGCAAACGTAGAAAGAAGAAGGGAGGCCGGGGCTATGTGTAGTGAATCAATAATGATGCAATTAATGGATGAAATGTGCACTTAAATGAAGGGAATAAAACACATTCATAATAATATGATTAAGTTTGTTTGTGCTTGTTATCTCAATGTTGACTGCCACATACGTTGTACACATATTGGCTTCTTGCCCATTCATCCAAATTTGCTAGCAGATGACCTGCCATTGTATTCTGTTTCTGAGCCAGTGAAAATGGGAAGGTGAAAATCATTATAATTAACCTATTTCCTCTAAGAGACAGTCAAAATCTCTAAGCATATATCCATCTATGGACATTTGGGCAGCTTTTAGCTCTAAATTAATTATCAGATCAGATCTTTGTTGCATTTTTACCTTGTCATCCTTTGTAATATGTATGCCGAGGTATTTAATGGCTGTTTTAACAGGCATGTCATGAAATGCTGTCAGAGGGGAGTTGTGAATTGGTAGTATTTAGCATTTTTTAAGGTTTAATTTCAAGTCAGATGCCCTTGAGAAAGAATCGATTATTTGAAGGATTTTTGGAATCTGATTACTATTGTTCATGAAGATGGTCGTGTCCTCTGCTAGGTGGCTAATTGCTAGCTCTTTGCCCAATACAGTTAACTTTTCAAACTCTGAATGTTTTACAAGGGTGGAGAGCATTTCTGCTGCTGCAATAAAAAGCAGAGGAGAAATGGGACAACTTTGTTTGATACCCTTATTGATTGGGAATCTTGGGGATGTATCTTGCAGTAATATGACTGTGCTGTTAGTGTCCTTATGAAGCATTTTAATTACACTTGTAAAGTTTTCTCCTAAACCAAATAATTCTAAAGAGCGAAACATAAATTTGTGTTCAATTGTGTCAAACCCTTTAAAAAAATCTAAGAATAAAATAAAACCTTCATCTTCAACTAAATAATTGTAGTCCAACAAATCAAGCACAAGTCGTATATTGTGATGAATTGATCGTCCTTTTATAAAACCCGTTTGTGTGTCTGAAACAATTTGTGTGATACCAGTTTTTAATCTGTTGGCATAGATACGAGTTAAAATTTTGTGATCATTACTAAGCAGGGTTATAGGTCTAAGATTGTCAATTAATTTTGGATCTTTACCAGGTTTGGGGATGAGAGTGATGTTTCAATAATTTCCTTTAACATAAGGAAAATAAGGTCTTTGAGATAAACCCAAAAATGTCAATAGAAATGACTTGTTAGACCACCGAACCTGGAGATTTGTCAAAGGATAAGCATTTCATAGCTTTTCCACTTCCTCTATACCGATATCTGCATCACATGCACGTTTGAAGTTTTCATCTATTTTACGCATCCATTCCAAGATATTGGAATATATATATTCCTCTTTCAATTTGAAAACATTACAAAAGTCCAGCATCACAGGATTGTAATGGTGTCCCTGATATTCTGAGGGAGATCTATCAAACCACTCCTGCTGACCTATTTGTGCCGTGGCTAAAGAATATTTTGTCACCCCATTGGTTTAACCAGACTTTTTCATCCATGTCATTAGAATGGGGTTCCTGAAGAAGATAGCATTGTGCTTTTTCATTCTTACAGAAACGAAAGGTTGATTTTCTTTTTATAGAATCTCTTAGAAACACAAGAGAACATATGATTACAGTAGGACAAACACAAAAAGAAAGTATAGATTAAAGTGAAGATTTAGGAAGATTAGTGTTTTGAAGCTAAACACTGTTACAAAGCCCCTAATACTATCAAGTACAGAGAACCATTAACAACAAAACTGTCAAAATGTTTATAAAGTGAATATCTTGTAAACTTTTTTAGGCATTTCACCTTGTACTACCTACTGGTTGAACAAAAATGTCAGGAAAGTCTGACTTATAACTTATAACTCCCCCCCCCCCCCTTTAAGATTGATCAAACATGTGTATATATATATATATATATATATATATACATAATATATATATATATGAGAGTATGTGCGCAGGCTTTGTCATGGCTATTATTAATGGCAGTCTCATGTTGCACCTTGACTTTGACACCCTCAAATTGCCAACTCCAGTAGAGCTGAGGAAGTCATTTACCATGATGGCGTATGCAGACAGGTACCTATAAGTATGGAGTGTGTTGACATGCATGTATGTGTTTGTGCTTGTGAGTGCTTTGGCCTGCCAACGCTCTCTCTTTGCTCCTTTTCTAATGTTTCCAATATTACATGTCTGAGTTTTTGTAAGTGAGAGACAGAATAGCCTCTGTAGGGAAAGATGACATCTGTAAAAGCAAAGAAAATGAGTGAAAGCAGATTATTCTGTTTGTGTTTCTATCGCCTGCATCCATTGAACTTTTTGCTAACTCAAATAGCAATTTTCTCTGCATGTGTCATTTGGAGTACTTTGCATTTTGGGGCTTTTAGAAGGTGCAGAGAAACTTCCAATGACTTCGACAAAATAATAACATTTTTTTCCTACCTAACCAATGCAATCAATGTTCAGAGAATTGGTGCAAGCCATAACAATCGGGAGTTAACTGATAACATAACTTATAGTTGGATTCTAGCAGTAAAGTTTATATCCTTCACACAAGGTCAGGATAATGGCAACCAATGCCAGAATTTGCTAACAGACAGAAAGACAGTGATTTGTTGAGTAAATATGAATTGTAGAAGCCACTTAATTTATCACCAGAATCCACCTGAGCAAGTACTGCAGAGAGAGTAAAAACAAATCTATATAATATGAGAGATATTAGTTCATTTCCACTTAAACCCCAATGCATGTTCCATTTGAAAGCAATTTAAATTCCTTGTGTGGATTCCAGGATTATCAGAGTCCTCTCAAGTCATGGACATAAAGATATAAAAAAAAATAGCTTCAAGGATTTCGTAGAAGATCACTGAGACCAACTTAAAGCTGATTCCTCTTAATGTAGAGGAGGGATTTTCACATTCACTATAGGAACCTGTAGGGATGTCAGGGAATAATGTATGTGCATCATGTTTAAAGGTTTAAAGGTGTCTCTTTAATACTCCCTCTCTTATTCAAATAACATGCTCCTCTTCTGCATGAAGTTCATATGTATGCCCTGACATCTGAACTCCTCCTGCTCATTTTGTCTTTGACAGAAAAGACAGCAGAACACTGACTGCTTTTATGCTAGAAATTAAATGTACATCAGTGCTCTTTTATTGCCTCTTAAGGTGGTCCATTTTCAGCTTGAATTATGTGTAGTGTGATGGTAGTATTGCATCTTGATAACATCAATTTCAGCCTCACATCATTTTGGTTTGATGCGATTGTAGTGCACTGGCTAGAGTTAATCCACAGGTTTTCCACAAATAGATCAGATAAGAACAGGGAGGAAGGGAGACATTTGAATGCAGCTGTGACATAATCAGTTATATGAGCTCAATGAGCTTAATGTTATTGACAGATTGAATACAGTCAAACTGCCTGTCTGCATTTACATAACATATCCAAAGTATCTTTGACAGTTCTGTGATTCTTCGTGAAGGTCAGGGGAGATCACATAAAGGATGATGTTGGTTAAACAGGATGTTGTTTGATGTTAGTGCTGCGGGGGCTGTTTGAAGGGAGCCGTGGCGAGTGAGAGAACGCCATGCAGGGTGTGAACATCACTGATTTGCTTTAGAACTAACATTTACAAAGCTGGGGGAACCCGTGCATATGCATCAGATATGTGCATCGTGATGTTTTCTGTAGTAAAGACTTCCATGTCAAATCCAGACTCATTTTCAGATATATCAGTCTGTGATCAGTGCATTCCAGGAATTCCAATATAATGAAGATGCACTTAACATTTTGATGTGTCGTCTTTCCGTCAGCTCGTCTTTCTCTTCTGCTGTGTGCATTTCCCAAAATGACTGCTGACAGCCTCCAGATTAAATGCCTAAACCTCTTCTATTCATCTGTGGGTTACATGTGCAGTACATAGTGTAGGTGGAAAGAGCTCGCTGATATTTTAGGTAGCTGAACATCTCTGTGCTGTCAAACCCATTATAGCTGCACTGAAAATAGCTCTTCATTACATCACATTGGACGAGGAAATAATACAACAAAATGTGCCTGGAATTGTATGGTACTATGTTATTTAAAAAATGTTAATAGTTCTGATAATTTAAGGTGAAAATGGAGCAATCTGAGATTATACCTGGGGGGGGGGATTACTGTTTCTTCTTATATAGATATAGCAAATTTAAATGGTAAAGAACACAACATCTCAATGTCTGTAAGTATTTATATAATTATTTATGTCAGCTGATCCTGTATCACCTTTAAAACTGACATGTTGGTGGAACCTGGGTAGTACAGGTAAATAAAACGTTCTGCACTTTACCAGTAAAAGTTCCAGGTGTGGTGACACACCTGTACGTCACATATCAGTCAGTATTAATGTAAACACACAGGCCACCTCTCGACGTTCTCCCATGTAGCTGGTTGGCTTTGTCTGGGATATTTTCATGGAGCCATGTTTCTATGAAAATAAGAACACAGCAATGCTTGAGAGTCTTAAAAGGTCCAGTTTGTTGACATAGGCTTGTAAAATAGACAGTAGCATCACTTGGCCAGGCCGTTAGCCTTGAGAGGACTGCAGACAGCATTCCCCCGCTTCCTCCTTCTCCTCACAACGCTTACAGCACCTCGTCTTCTGGGCGGCTGTGGCAGGCAGCGCCACAGCGGTGGGATGGCCGCAGAGTAATTCAAGGCTACGTAGTTCCCCCGTCAGTGCTGTTGATAGAGGTGATTTATTCCACAAGCTTATCTCTGTCGTAGGACAGCCACAACAGCAAACATTTAAAATAGCACCAACATCACTATAGCCGGAGAAACCACCACATCTATGTGTGCCGCCATCTGGAGTGCTATGTGAAATAAAAGCTGTTTAAGGCCATCTGGCATTTGAAGGAAGACTACATGTTGTGTAATAGTATATGGTATTTAAGGCTAAGAGTAACCGGGGTGCAGTGGTCCTGCTAGCCTGTTAAGAAAAACCGCTGGCATTGGTGAACATGAAATCGTGACAATTGGTGTCTGTCTTCCAAACTGTATTTCATTGACTTAAATGACTTTTGAATGAATCTTCATATTATGACTCTGCACATTTAGGCCCTGCATACATGATAACGAAAACAGAAAAGTTTTTCCTTTGCGTTCTGCATCCTCCAAATCTACATTGGAGGAGCGTTAATAATCTCAACTCAAGTCCGCAGCACAAACAGAACCGGACAGTCTGTCGTTTTTTTGTTTTGTTTTGTTGCTGATCTGTCCACAGTATTCTGTCTGCATATGCGAATAAGGCTTGTGTGAAACGGGGCGTTGACGTCATCGTTTTCTGAGGAGTTGCATTTTGCCCTTTTACATGACAATGGTACGGCGGCATCATTTTCAAAAGATTACATTCTGGAGGTTGTCAAAAATGTGTGTTTGCAGGTCCAGAAAAAGCTCAAATTTTTGGGTAAAATGTTGTGTAAACGGCCCCTTTATCCAGGTCAGACAGTGTCCCAGTGTGTGTGACAGTGAGACAAAGAAATGAACTGGCACAGTGAGGGTAAAAGGCACGTGACAATGGGCATGACATGCATGCTGATAACTGCTAAGCATTACTGTAAATGTCAGTGGGTCAGTGACAGCAGAGCATAGCCTTCCACCTTCCCCCACAAGCTCTTAGGCTGGTGACAGATGAGGAAACTCGATCATTGGGTCTCTTAGGGAATATGAAGTGGGAATAGGGAATGCAGGTTGTTCCTGACCATGGACCCTGCGCATGGGGAGCTCCAGAGCCATGAGGAACCGAGGTGTGGAGGTTTACATCCCAGGAGAACATGAGGGAGTGTGCTGGGACACGCTGGACCTGAAGACCCTGCTTCACACTGCAGGGGTGAACGGAGAATGTGTGTGTGTGACCTCCTGATTGAAATCCATAAAAGCATCAAATCTGCCATCTGGGGTAAGCGCTGCATGATGACAACAGATGGATATGCTGTCAGTCTGCAGAGTTCATTTAAAGACAATGGCTTGTGCTTTTCAGATTCCCCTGCCTCATCAGTGGCCTCGATCCTCCATGCTGCCACCCTGCTCTCCTGTCAGCTGCAGAGAGGTGTAGATTTACCCAGCGCCCTGCAGCACGCCTGTGGAGAGGCCTACTCGCTGTACCAATGCACCGCTGCCAGCCAAAAGGTATCAGTAGCCCCCAGCAGGTTAAATCTGAGGCTCCTCTGTTGGACCGATGTGTTCTGTTCCAGTCAGAGTCATCTATCATTCAAAATAAAGAACAGCATGCATGTTTACATCAGCCTTACTGTTGTTATTCCTTGTTTATGTTCGTTTTCTTTTCTTCAGGTCTCAGCCATAAATGTGTTGCTTGAGTCCAGCTTGTACAAAACACTAGTGGCCAGCTCTGAACACACATTCACTGTGTCCTTTTTGTGAGATCCTGCTGATAAATCTGAAATGAAAACTTCATGCAAAAGTCTAATTCAGTCTTTATCTACTCAGCACCATGCTGATGCAGAATAGGATGAATTTTGTTTCTCCACAAAACCTTTCTGAAGCTTCACATCAAGACAGCATGAGAGACCTGTTTGACATTGTTAGAAAATAAATCCCAGATTGGTTTGAAAAGATTTATTTAAGTTAAAGTTAAAAGCATTAACTTGCACCTTGTCTGAAAGCTTGAATGCATCACTGGGAACTTGTAATCCATGCAGCCTCAGTGTTCACAGGAAAACCAAAATGTAATGTAAGACCTGACAGACACACTTCTTGTAGCTCTCTGTTGTGTGTTATGACACAATGTCTGGGTAGCAGGTAAGTCTAAGGTGTGCAGGGCTCACTCTTTCTCATTGATCTTGTTTAGTGATGTATTCCACAGAACTGCCTCTGAGCTATTGCACCCAACTCAAAGCTAACGCTTTTAGCTCAGTGAAGATTTCAGCTTTAAAAAGGGTGTAAATAATTAAAAAATATAATTTTCAAATCAGTGTGAGATCTCAGGTCCACCATATGATGAATACATTTTTTATGTATGTATATTTTGGTTGATTTCTTAGGCTGTAAAAGAAGTCCCTATCTACTTTAGTTATTTAAGAGGGTGCTGTGGCATTTAGTGGACTAAGAAACGTTTGCCCAACTTTCTATTGATAAAGGGCTGAAGTAGAAAATGACTGAATTTAGATTTTTGGACGAACTGTTCCTGTTAATAATTTATGACTAGATTCTCAGTAATGAGCCACAACGCAGCCTGAAAACCCCAAATAGTCACCAGGGCCCTTCAGCGAAACTCGGATGCATCTCAAACCAAATCCTTCATGTCTTTTAAAGCAATTGTTAAAACAGTTTTTTTTATGGAAGGACTTCTTTTAATTCTGTATTCATTTTTTGCCTTATAAGACTGCACTCACGATGGGAAAATTTTATTTCACCATATATCCTTTTATGTGATGTTGTATGGGGGAATTCATCAGATTCAATCAATTTATAGTAGTTTTGAGGAACAATACATGAAAGAAACTACATACTGCAGCCTTTTGAACTTACTTTGCCATATATTTCAGTTCCTTTCTGCACCTCAGAATGTGTATTATTATTAGCTAATATATTTACATGAGCAAACGTAAGTGAGCATTTCATTTACAATGTCCATCTGCGTCACTTAGCCTCCTGCATGCATCTCTATTTTAAACCTATGTGAGATTCTGTGGTGACTCAATCGATCATTCCAATGCTGCGGGAGATGGGTGTAATTGTATGAAAATAAGTGGGATCTGATGTGTAAAGTGCATCTACCTACGTAGTTTTATGCTCTGATTGGCAATATTGGTCCTATTTACAGTCATGGAGGACTTCCCCTGTTAACTGTTTGATGGTGGATGAACTCTAAGTTTTAAAGTTGTGAAAACTCTCCAACTCACCTCTGCATTTAGTTTATCATCAACCATACTTTACCAGATGCAGTGGGTGGATGTCACACAGGCCCACTTAGTGACCTGGCATAAACATATAATGTTTTAGCCATACTGGTTTCTGTGTGCTGTATTATTTTGCTGCATGCTAGTCTTTATTTTTCAGGAGACAGCTGACATGGTGTACGGTTACAACAACAGTTAGTTTGAATAGTTAATAATGTGTTCCTAATGAGGTTGTTATGTACAAAATATCTAAACTCTTTTGGATCACAGGTCAGAGTTTTTACACAGTACATTTGGTTGGTCAGTATGAACCAGAGAGTAACAGAGAGAGGACAGACAAGTAACAAGCAAGTAAATAACAACCTCAATAAGATTGCATTAATGAACAGTTTATTTGGGTGTACTGAGTGGGATATATAACACTGTTTAACTTTTAATGTTTGTCTTTTATTAATAAAAGATTGATGTGGGTTGCATGAGTCACAGGCCCCATTACAAATTGTTGTTTATCACCCATTATGTTGATATCAGCCTCTGATAACACTGTGATTTAACATTCACTAATATTATGTTAACTTTAACATGAAAACAAACTCCTGAAAGGAAACTTAGATGAGTGTTAACCTTTGAGTTTAACAGGTGCGTTTGAGATTTCTTTGTAGGCTCACAGCGTCCCCTGGTGGTTCATTGTTGGTAATGGACAAAAACACAGCTGTGAGTTCACAGTAAAAATCACTACACAGAAAACTGAGCATGAAAATTGAACATTTCAAGACACATAAACTATTTCTGCATCACTAGTAAAATAATATGAAAAATATTTTTGTCATTTATTTTCATTTGTTTCAAACTTGTAAATTCAACATTTTTAAAGGTGCAAAAGCCAAAGGTTTAGTTAAAACCAGACTAAAGTGCAAATGATACTGTAACATAACTAGTCTTCCCATATCCAAGTTATTTCTAGGAACTAAAATTCATCATCACAACATTTGAATATACTTTACATATCATTTTAACAAGTAATGCTGATACTGGTTTCTTTGAAAATGAACAGAAAAGGTCATAAAAGGACTAGATTTTTTAGCTAGAGCAGGAGAACAGAGCTGTATTATGATTATAGAAATGTATGACCGTTTTATTTCGTGTTATTCCTGTGTCTCACATAGCACACCACTCCACTCTTCGGCCTGAGTGTTGCACGATCCAGGATGCCAAAAGTCTGTCCCGGCAAAAGCGTGAAGTCAAATCTCTGGAGTAACTTGGCCATCACCACTTTAGCTTCCATCTGTAATCACCACAACACTCACTGAGTTAACTCTGTTGTTAGGTTGTGTGTTTGTGTTGATTCTTCATGACAGTCACAACCCACCTGAGCAAAGTTCTGTCCCAGGCATGAGCGTGCACCAAGGGAGAAGGGGAAGTAGCAGTAGTAAGGTCTGGAAAACAGACAAGAGGCAGCTCACTCAATACACACCATTTTCCTTCCTCTGTCTGGGACAATGATCTGTGTTCTAACGAGACTAAAAATAGAACATGTCATTATGTGAAAACTGTCTGCTACTTACTTGGGTGCATCTGGGTGAAATCTGTCAGGATCAAATGTCAGTGGGTCCTTGAAGAATTTATCCATTCTCCCATTCACGTAGATGTTGAACTGAATTTCAGAATAAATTGTTTTAACATTTTCATAGCACGTAATTTTGTATGCTTTGTCAGTATTCTGTTTTTAAGTCAGTATTTTATTTTTAAGTGATAGATGTCATTGTCCTTCATATGTGTACAAAAACAAATCAGAAACACACAATGACGTGTTCAAAAGCACAAATTAACGAACTGCCTACGACACTCAAACAGTATGTACTGCATTCTGCCTACTAACGTAATGAAGCAAGTCATTTAGTTACTAACGACCTCTTACTAACAGCAGATACCAGAGACAGTTTAATTTTGATGCTTCTAGATTTGTGTTCTGCATTTGACACGGTGGATCATTCCACTTTTCTAGACCGTCTCGAAAAGTGTGTAGGCATCAGGAATACTGCACTGGACTGGTTCAGATCTTATCTAAGTAACCAAACTTTTTCTGTATTTATGGGAAATGCCTCTTCTTCCGTGGCCCCTCTAACATGTGGTGTCCCACAAGGCTCTATCCTTGGCCCATTACTGTTCAGTATATACATGCAGAAATCATCTTATTTGGTCCATCTAAATCTACAACTACTCTTCAAAAATACATTGGCAACCTATTTTCTAACATTACACCCACAGCCAAAAATCTGGGTGTGATTTTTGACAATGGCCTTACTTTCGAAAAGCAAATAAGCAAGGTTATACAGTCATGTTTTTACCACCTGAGAAACATCTCTAAAATAAAATCATTCCTCTGTCGGCCCGACCTAGAGGTGGTTATCCATGCTTTCATAACTTCTCATTTAGATTACTGCAATTCTTTATACTCTGGATTAAACCAAAAAACCATCACATGCCTCCAGATGGCTCAAAATGCTGCTGCCCACCTCCTGACTAACACTAAAAGACAAGATCACATCAGTCTAGTTTTAGCCTCTCTTCACTAGTTACCTGTCACTTTCAGAATTGATTTTAAGATTTTACTGATTACTTTTAAAGCACTTCATGGCTCAGCCCCTAGTTACATTACAGAATTACTACTCCCATATGAGCCAGAGCACAGCCTCAGATCATCAGGTAGGGCTTTGCTTGATATTCCTGAGTCTCGACTCAGGACTAAGGGGGGCCACACTTTTTCAGTCAGGGCTCCCCAGCTCTGGAACACACTGCCTGAGGATTTGAGACTAGCGGAATCAGTGAATTCTTTTAACTCACTTCTTAAAACATATCTTTTAAAAAAGGCTTTTATTAACATTACTTTATTTATTTACTTTTTGTTATAATTGATTTTAGTGGTTTTAATTAATCATTAATTGACTTCCATGTATGTAATCCTTGTTTATTCATGCCAATATCTTTCTATCTGCATTTTAATATTGGGGTTTGCTGTTTTGAGGGAGGGTCTATATGTTATCTCTACATTTTAACTTTATGTGCATGATGAATTGTTTGAACCCATTGTTTTAACCTTGTGAAGCACTTTGTAACTTTGTTTTGAAAAGTGCTATATAAATAAAGTTTATTATTATTATTATTATTATTATTATTATTATTATTATTATTATTATTATTATTTATCAGCAGACCGTTCACACTTAAGAACAAGCAATACACCTTCTCTGCATCACATAACTGTATCAATTATATTATTACCTATCTTCTTCATTCCATCCAAAACTTTTCCCTCACCTTTGACTCCAGTCTGTCTCCCTCCCCTCACATCTGTAATCTTAGAGTCATCTTTGATAACATCCTCTCCTTTGACCATCACCTCAAAAACATAGCTCGTCTGCGCCCTTCTCTCTCTTTCTCTTCTGTGGAAACTCTGATACATGCCTTCATTACATCCCGACTTGGCCACTGCAACAGCATCCTTTTTGGCACAACATCCAAAGTCCTCAATAAACACCAGTACATTCAGAACTCCGCTGTTCGCCTCCTCACCCACACTCGCTCCCCTGAATGTCCTCTAGAACCTCCACTGGCTCCCTGTCCTGCAACGCATCTAGATAAAACTCCTTCTCCTCACCCACAAAGCCCTCCATAACCAGGCCCCCTCCTACCTCATGGACTTCCTCCATGCTAACACTCCCTCCCGCAGCCTCCGCTCCTCTGATGCCAACCTCCTCTCGACACCTTTCAGGACCAAGCACCCCAAAACTATAAGAGACTGCACGGACCTTTCCTCCTTCATATTATCACTCAAGACTCACCATTTTAGATCAGCATTTTTAATGTTTGTCTACTATGAGAAGCAGAAGAGGCTGCTGGGCTGAGGAGGCGACTGCAAGTGACTAGCTCCTGGAGGAGGAGGATTTGTCTCTGGCTGTGTACAGTATCTTATAAAGTTCACATAAAACAGCGCTTAACATTAAATAGTAATGTAAAATAAACAGAATAAATACAGGGATACAATAGACAGAAAGGGAAAACAATGGAGTAAATTTTCAATTTGAAATCCATCTAAAAATAATCATAAGAGGATTTAGTCATGAAATAGCAAAAGAAAACTAGTAGAGACCAACTACAGAGTGGTACTTACCATACATATGGCTCCTGCTGGTATGTGGATGCCGTCAATGACAAAATCTTCCGGCAGATGACGAGATGTGGCTGGAGCTATCGGGTAAATCCTCAGAGTCTCTTTTAGCACCTAGGGGTAGGTTAAAAAGATAAATAGATGAAACACATTTTAGCAGAACTTCAGAGAGGAGACAAGTGAATGATGGAGTCATTCCTCATATTGAAACTTCAGAGTCAATGAATAAAAGAATGAATATGTCATGAAGTTGCACCACGGATTTTCCTAACTTCATGATATGTACCTGAGAAAGGTAGACCAGTCGTCCCAGATCGTCATAACTGATGTCCTGTTTCATCCCGATGACATCATCCACCTCTTTCCTCACTCTGAGAAATAAAAAAGCAGCTGTAGAAACCATGGCTCAGTAGCTTCATTATCAAACTGCTCTTCACTGCATTGTTAGGTCTCACTTCTCCAGTATATCAGGATGTCTTGCAAGTTCCATGATGCAAAAAGCCAACTGATTGGCTGTAGTCTCCTGCCCTAAAATGTTACAGACGACAAAATGAATCATTACACCTTCAAATGAAGCAAATGTGGAAAACACAACCCATATTAATGTGATCATATCCTTCATCTCTAAACCAAAAAGTGGAGCTTAAAAGAACAGTTGACCTAAAAACTCTCTAAAATTTGTTAATTATTTATTTTTATTTTGGAGCATTTCACATATTAAAGCAGAAATGACGCTGACTCACCAGCTATGAAAAACGTCACAAAATTGTCCACCATGCACTCTTCATCTTCTTGGGTCATGCTTTCCTCTGGAATAATAAGAACATTAAAATGAACTAGTAAATCAATACACCAGTCATCTGATCCTATATTTAGTAAAATAACATATGTTTGACTCAAAGTTTAACTCATTTATACACCTACAGTATGTTTACTCACCTATACGACTTAGTTACCTACTCTATTATGTTTGTTACTGTGAATATTGTACTTCTGCTCTGCAAATCTATTGACATATAGATAACATACATGTAGAGATGATGATGATGTTGTATTTTACATCTAACAGACTTGGTGGATGTTATGTGATCACCCATGTCTGTCTGGGGATATTATGGACCTTAACCTTTTCCAGCAGATTTGATGATCTGCGTGAGGATGTCTTTGGGGACGTCATCACCATTTTGCATGGCAGTCTTTCTGTCATGAATCCACCGAGCTCCAGCTGTGCGCAGCAGTTTGCAAGCTTTCTTGACTTCATCAACGAATGGTCGGTTCTTTGGCTTGTACTGGAAATGCATGGTTTTAAGATCTCACACATTTTGCAATATTTATGCCAAACAAACTGCAAACAAACATGCAGTGAAATCTTACCTCAAAAAAAACATCTCTGATATTAAACACCATCCCTTTAAGACAGATCTCAACGGCTTTAGGGAAAGGTGAAGTATTCTGCAGCAGATTTAAATCCACACCAAAAGCAACCTGAGAATCACCAAGGAAACCACCATTAACACTAAGGTGGTAGCACAATTTGATTATATGAACTGTTGTGAAAAGCTGGTGCTTTAGTCACATTCAGACAAACTGATTTGATCAAGGCTCCTGCAAAGGAGGCTGCAAAACCGGCTATGGCCCAATACCTTAGCAATAACATCCATGGTAACACAGTTGACCAGGTGGAGCATGCTGGCTTCTGTTTTGCTATCAGAGACATCAGAAAGTTTATCCATCAGTTTCTCTGCCCTCTCATTGAAGGTGCCCATCAGACCTCTCAAATACCTGGAAGTAATGGTAGATTTAGACAGAGGACTAGCATGTTCAGGACATACCTGTAAAGCTCCACAGAAATTATGTCATTGGATGATATTGTCCAAAAGAACCAGAACTAAAGATCCAGTTGATCTGAACAGAATCTACAATGATTGCAAACACTGGATATAAACAAGGATGAGCAGGTACAAGCTGCTGAATGCGGGGTCCATGATCCGGCGCTGTTTATACCACAGTTCATGGTTCGTTGTTGTTCCCAGGCCATTACCCAGAAACCTTGAAGAGAGACATAGAAAACAATTCATTGAAATTAGCAAAATAAGCTTGTAAATGATTTGACAGAACCAAACAGTAGTCTAGGACTCAAAAGTTTTACTTTACGTTTACATTACTTGAGATGAGATTCTAGTGTCTACTCCACAAGAATGGACCAGTTGCACAACAAATGTTTTGACATGTCATAGCAGGTAACAAGGATGGTTTAATGATTTACTGTTACTGATACTGGGACACAAGTGAACTCAGCCTTTGTTACTGTCCTAACTTCACCCAATTTTTTCCTGCTGTAACATGTCAGAATGTCTATTGTGCAACCAGTCTATTCAACATATTGATAATATCACATATTACAGTTTCTCTACTTATTTTTGCTAAATTATTCTTATTCCAGATTGTCGACAATGACTGACAATGACACAATATGTGTATTACTGGGATGTATACAGTATGAATAGCATAACTAATCTGACAGTCTGATAAATACCTCTGACCAAAAAGGCTGAAGAGTCTCTTGTGGAGCAATTGATCTTTTGGGTACTTTGGGGACATCAGGATTTCCTGAAACAGAGCATCAACCAAGTGTGTGTAATACAAATATTATTAGAACGTATGCTTATACATTTTCACCAAAAAGGAAAGTAGCCGGCAGTTTAAGGCCATGTTTTATTTTGTGAGGATTTCAACCACTGCTATCTGAGCCCTTTTACACAGTTTATTGCGTAATGCTTATGCAACTCACAGTTGATAATGCAGGGTGAGGTATTTACCTTGGTTGCCTCTGGAGAGGTCACGCAGATTACAACATAATGCAGAAAATTTAACCGGTAAACAGACCCATAAACCTCGGCCCTGTGAATAAAATCTTAATTAAAAGTTTGAAATGCAAATAAAACATGCAAAACCTTTTCCCAAAGTGATTGTGCAGTGTTGAGAATTACCACTGAAAAAATTCATACCACGTAATGAATAGTGACAGATTAAAGGACAACATAAACACTTAAAATCTGTATTAAAAAACGAAACAAACAAACATATTGAAACTACTTAATAAGTAAACATACCCCGGATTTAGTATAGCTTTACCTTACAGCAGCCTACGAGGGGGATATAATGCATTTTTTTGGTGATGGTACATCAAGTGTCATCTAGTACCAAAACAATGACATATTTTTGTCTGCAGCACGTGAGTGAAACATTTCGTCTGCATACCATTCCAGAAATTTGTCGTGTATGACTCCATCATTTCTCATTATCCTCATCCTCGTTGGTGAATGTCCGAGGAGGAAACTGTGAGAGAAATGAAAGTACCAGATAATAATAATAATAATAATATTAATAATAACAATAACAATAACAATAATAATAACAACAATAATAATAATAATAATAATAATAATAATAATAACAACAATAATAATAATAATAGTTTTAGCTGACGTAGTAAAGTTTGGTGTCAAGTATCAAGTACGCTGACAAACGACCCGCTCAACTTTGCTAATTTGTTACCTGTCTCTCGGTGGCCCAGGTATGTGGTCATATTTCATATGAAGGTGTTTAATATACAGGCAGAAGCCAAGAAACGCTATGAAAAGTAGAAAGAGCAGAAACACGAGAGCTTGAACAGTCCAGCTCAAAATAAAATGGAAAACAGCCATTTCGGTAAGTCAAGTCCTACTGACGGTAACGGATGTACCAAGGGCGAGTTGGTCAGCGTAATCAAAATGTGAATAGTGCTGCTGTGCATTAAATACAACACAGCTTCCGCATGCATGATACACCTGACCCCTAGTGAAAACTACTGTTAACTGATTAATGGTGGATGAACTCTAAGTTTTAAAGTTGTGAAAACTCTCCAACTCACAGAGGCGGATCCAGGGGCGGGGCCAGAGGGGCACTGGCCCCAGCTGAAATCTGACTGGCCCCTGAAGTGCCCCTGTCCTGTCACTTGTCCGTCTTTTTTTCTGTTTGTTTACAACTTGAATACTTGACTGTGTCAAGTTTTTCTCATCTAAACTGTTGTGTATGCTGTAATTTAGTATATAAGGATTTTCTTTAATGTAAAATGTTTTTTAAATTATTTTATTTATTACATAATTGGAAAATAGTGTCTTATGTTTTATATTTATTTATGCATCCTAGTTTAAAATTCAATAATTGCTCAACTTTTTTGATGTAAACAATGTGCTTGAAAAATGCACAATTTGCATAATATATTCAATTATGTGTGTCTTTACTAAGAGCTATGAATGCCTGGTGATATATTCTGTGTATACATCTTAGTGAATAAGGAAATGTGCATGAATGTTGAACATATGGTTGGCCCCTCTGTAAAAAATGTGGCCCCTCTATGGCCCCTGATTTAGAAAAATTCTTGATCCACCACTGTCCAACTCACCTCTGCATTAGGTTTATCATCAACCATCCTTTACCAGATGCAGTGAGAAAGGTAAAGCTGCAGCCCCAGAGACTGCAGATTCAGGACCCTTAGGTATTCAGCCCCACCACCGACCTGGGAGACAAAGTAACTTTGCTAAGAAACACATTTCTGAACGAGATGGTCAAGAGTGAGAACGTAAGTTTTGAACGTCAATCAAGTTTTACTTGTTAATGTTGAAATAATCCTGGTGTCTTGATCTTGATCTGTGTCTGTCAGCCACATTAAATCAGCAGAAGCCTAGTCTTCAGTGAAGGCTGTTCAATAGTTGTTTTTTCTTGTAAAATAGTTTTAAAGATTCTTAACAACTGATTGTACTTGTTTGCACAATTCAGTATAAATCAGAATAAAAAAATAAAAAAAATTCTTTTAGGCCATCATATTTGGCCTGTCTGTGCTGCAGAATTTATCCTTGCAGGAAGCTGAGCAGGTGTTTCTCTGTGGTCCAGTTTACCATCACAGGTACAGTAAGAGTAGAGAATGACTTTTCTTTTTTACACAATCCAATAAAATCTTATATCAACTATTTACTGATATTAGGTAATGCCTTAATTAAGGAGAGACCTACTAATGTTAATTAATGTACCCTTTTTTTTCGTGTTGCCATAACCCAGTGTAACCAGTGGACTTCTGCGTAGCGTATATGTGGATGAAATCAACCTCAGGACCAGTATCTCTTTGGAGAATGATCCGTTTATTGCGACACTGACAAAGAAGAAAACATAGCACTTCAGTGTGGAAGTTATGTGCATGCCCAGCTCCTCACTCTACAAAATAAACAGTAAAATAACTTAGCAACAGG
Source organism: Chaunax sp. Z400 (assembly GCA_037577475.1). Classification (NCBI taxonomy): domain Eukaryota; kingdom Metazoa; phylum Chordata; class Actinopteri; order Lophiiformes; family Chaunacidae; genus Chaunax; species Chaunax sp. Z400. The sequence continues at coordinate 16,035,955 of CM075202.1, read as the reverse complement.
CAACCAACCTCTCTCATGTAGGGATAATTCAAAAGGGGAGAGGCTATGGGACAAACAGAATATATTGGGGCAACCAGAGAAGAAGAAATAAGGAGGTGCAACACAGAAGTAGCTGGGAAGGTGAACAATAGAACTGATTTTGTGTAATTATAATATTAAAACTGACCCAGTTATACCAGCAGTGATTATATTGTCTTTTTACTATTTCAGTGAAGTGGAGGAGTTTGGCAGAAGAATTGATTGTCAATTGAGGAAAAAGAAGGGAGAACATTCAATTGGTAGGTAGTGCTGTGATCTTCACACTCTGGGGTTTGAATATCGAAGGCTCAGGAAAAGTCAAATATCATTAACATGTTTCCATTATGTTTTCTTGGATCCCTTCCCGTCTCTCTCTCTCTCAACTGGCTCCTTTTGACGCCAAGGAGCAGTATGTCAAGTTCATCATTTATATGTAGCATAATGCTGTTGTTGATAAAATCATTTTCATATTGCTTCATAAAATTTTGTAAAGTCAGTTATTATTCTTACAGTAATAGAAATAATCACAGACAACAAAAAAAGTAATTTACAAAGACTCAGGTTTTGATACAAATATACAAGTACATAGAGAATTGAAAGTCAAAACATATTTTAATAATAGCATAAACGAACAAGACGGACACTTCCAAGAAAACACTGGTTGTGTTTGCCGGAAGTGTGGAATATAAACAATAAGTAGCCCATATAAACACTGTAGCAACATATCCACAAGGTATAAGTTGGACAATATTATGTGTACGACTGATAATGAGACACAAACAAGTCAGTAGTGCTCATAAAAAGTATATTACTGGAGCTTCCACTACTGTTGATACGCGGTGTAGCCATCTTGGATTATGAGGTCGTGGATTATGGGGTTCCTCCGACTTTCCGAGTCGGAAGTCCGACCTCGGGGGCCGTTCTAGTTGAAAATTCCGACTTCTCAGTACAACTGGAATGCACACTCCGACATAAACAGGAAGTAGAGTCGTCGGCGGGTCATTGACTCCCTGTGATTTTTGGGACCAATCCTAATCTCTGGACTTCACCGCACTAGCCATTTGAATATACTTTACATATCATTTTAACAAGTAATGCTGATACTGTTTTCTTTGAAAATGAATAGAAAAGGTCATAAAAGGACTAGATTTGTTAGCTAGAGCAGGAGAACAGAGCTGTATTATGATTATAGAAATGTATGACCGTTTTATTTCGTGTCATTCCTGTGTCTCACATAGCACACCACTCCACTCTTCGGCCTGAGTGTTGCGTTATCCAGGATGTCAAAAGTCTGTCCCGGCAAAAGCGTGAAGTCAAATCTCTGGAGTAACTTGGCCATCACCACTTTAGCTTCCATCTGTAATCACCACAACACCCACTGAGTTAACTCTATTGTTAGGTTGTGTGTTTGTGTTGATTCTTCATGACAGTCACAACCCACCTGAGCAAAGTTCTGTCCCAGGCATGAGCGTGCACCAAGGGAGAAGGGGAAGTAGCAGTAGTAAGGTCTGGAAAACAGACAAGAGGCAGCTCACTCAATACACACCATTTTCCTTCCTCTGTCTGGGACAATGATCTGTGTTCTAACGAGACTAAAAATAGAACATGTCATTATGTGAAAACTGTCTGCTACTTACTTGGGTGCATCTGGGTGAAATCTGTCAGGATCAAATGTCAGTGGGTCCTTGAAGAATTTATCCATTCTCCCAGTCACGTAGGTGTTGAACTGAATTTCAGAATAAATTGTTTTATATTATCAATGCAGATTATTTTTTATGCTTTGTCAGTATTCTGCTTTTAAGTCAGTATTTTATTTTATTTTATTTTTTTTCTTTCTAATATCTGTTTGCATGTATTCTTATGGTTTGTGCCAAGATTAGGTAAAAACCATTCCTTTAAAATACATGCAGTTTGATCTTGCAGCAGATAATTAGTATTTCTGTGCTTGTGAGTGTGTATGTGACCTCTTTGAAAGACTAGCCTATTACTTTTTATTTGGAACTAATACCTATCTCTCATCAAAAAGGGCGTGATCCACCATGAGTGAAACAGAAAGACAAAACAGGACAAACAGGGTCGAAAGGACAGGCAGTAACACCAATGAGCTGTGTCGTAGTTTGTGTTCCATGCACCCTCAGCTAGCCCAAAGCCTAGAGAGTCCCAAGAACCGAATACAGAGCGGTGATGTTGGCCACGAACACTAGTCAGCAGCCACTGGTGGCCCCAATCAACGCTGAATATTGGGTCATAGTAGAAGCTGGTGTTTTGGGCCGGGATCATGCAGCAAAGCCCACACCAGTGCACAGGGCCCCCTCCAGAGTCCAACAGAAACCAGATAGTCCAGTAAGTCCCCTCAGCCGTGAGAACATCCGGGACACAGAACCCACAGCACCATAGGGGCCCAGGCATGACGTACGAGCCCAGGGCACAGGAAGTTACCCAACCAGGGCCGCCAGGGACACAGGGCAGAGGGGGCCCCAATGGACCCCCTATCACATATCAATCTCTCTATCTCTCTCACCCCAACCGGTCAAGGCAGAGGGTCGCCCACCTTGAGCCTCGGATCTGCTCGACGTTTCCGCCTTTTAAAAAAAGGCAGTTTTTTGTCGCCACTGTCGCCAAGTGCTTGCTCATGGTGGAGTGTTGGGTCTCTCTAGAATGAAGAGTCAGTCTAGACCGGCTCTTTTTGTGAAGTGCCTTGATATAACTTTTGTTGTGATTTTGCGCTATACAAATAAATTGAATGAAATTAAAAGAATTAATGACGTGTTCAAAAGTACATATTAACGAACTGCCTACGACACACTCAAACAGTATGTACTGCATTCTGCCTACTAATGTAATCAAGCAGGCCATTTATCAGCAGACCGTTCACACTTAAGTACAAGCAATACACCTTCTCTGCATCACATAACTGTATCGATTATATTATTACCAATCTCCTTCATTCCATCCAAAACTTTTCCCTTACCTTTGACAACTCCAGTCTGTCTCCCTCCCCTCACATCTGTAATCTTAGAGTCATCTTTGATAACATCCTCTCCTTTGACCATCACCTCAAAAACATAGCTCGTCTGCGCCCTTCTCTCTCTTTCTCTTCTGTGGAAACTCTGATACATGCCTTCATTACATCCCGACTTGACCACTGCAACAGCATCCTTTTTGGCACAACATCCAAAGTCCTCAATAAACTCCAGTACATTCAGAACTCCGCTGTTCGCCTCCTCACCCACACTCGCTCCCGTGACCTACAACGCATCCAGATCAAACTCCTCCTCACCCACAAAGCCCTCCATAACCAGGGCCCCTCCTACCTCATGGACCTCCTCCATGCTAACACTCCCTCCCGTAGCCTCTGCTCCTCAGATGCTGACCTCCTCTCGACACCTCTCAGGACCAAGCACCAGACCTGGGGTGACACAGCCTTTTCGGTTGCTGCCCCCTCCCTCTGGAATTCCCTACCCAAAAACATAAGAGACTGCACGGACCTTTCCTCCTTAAAATCACTCCTCAAGACTCATCTTTTTAGATCAGCATTTAATGTTTGTCTACTATGTGTGATATGACCTGTGATGTGATTTTGTTAATTGTTATTTGAGTTGTTTTTATTCATGTTTAACTTGTGCTTCCATACAGCAAATGAACAAATCTAAATCAACATTACCTTTTCCATAGAACAGTAACATTTCCCGGTATTATTTAAGGCAAATTAAAGAATGGTAATGACTATCGTTTGTGGTTTATGGTTGATTAAGATAAATTAATCAAATTTAAAATAAAAACCATTAAGATCAAAGATGGATGTGGCAATGTTAGAAGCTTCTGTTGAGAAGCAGAAGAGGCTGCTGGGCTGAGGAGGCGACTGCAAGTAACTAGCGCCCAGAGAAGGAGGATTTGTCTCTGGCTGTGTACACTATCTTATAAAGTTTATATAAATCAGCGCTTTACTTTAAATTGTAATGTAAAATAAACAGAATAAATACAGGGATACAATAGACAGAAAGGGAAAACAATGGAGTAAATTTTCAATTTGAAATCCATCTAAAAATAATCATAAGAGGATTTAGTCATGAAATAGCAAAAGAAAACTAGTAGAGACCAACTACAGAGTGGTACTTACCATACATATGGCTCCGGCTGGTATGTGGATGCCGTCAATGACAAAATCTTCCGGCAGATGACGAGACGTCCCTGGAGCTGTCGGGTAAATCCTCAGAGTCTCTTTTAGCACCTAGGGGTAGGTTGAAAAAAATAAATAGATGAAACACATTTTAGCAGAACTGCAGAGAGGAGACAAGTGAATGATGGAGTCATTCCTCATATTGAAAGCTTACTGTACAGACTACCTTCAGAGTCACTGAATAAAAGAATGAATATGTCATGAAGTTTCACCACGGATTTTCCTAACTTCATGATATGTACCTGAGAAAGGTAGACCAGTCGTCCCAGATCGTCATAACTGATGTCCTGTTTCATCCCGATGACATCATCCACCTCTTTCCTCACTCTGAGAAATAAAAAAGCAGCTGTAGAAACCATGGCTCAGTAGCTTCATTATCAAACTGCTCTTCACTGCATTGTTAGGTCTCACTTCTCCAGTATATCAGGATGTCTTGCAAGTTCCATGATGCAAAAAGCCAGCTGATTGGCTGTAGTCTCCTGCCCTAAAATGTTACAGACGACAAAATGAATCATTACACCTTCAAATGAAGCAAATGTGGAAAACACAACCCATATTAATGTGATCATATCCTTCATCTCTAAACCAAAAAGTGGAGCTTAAAAGAACAGTTGACCTAAAAACTCTCTAAAATTTGTTAATTATTTATTTTTATTTTGGAGCATTTCACATATTAAAGCAGAAATGATGCTGACTCACCACCTATGAAAAACGTCACAAAATTGTCCACCATGCACTCTTCATCTTCTTGGGTCATGCTTTCCTCTGGAATAACAAGAACATTAAAATGAACTTTTAAATCATTAGCCCAGTCATCTGATCATATATTTAGTAAAATAACATATGTTTGACTCAAAGTTGAATCATCAATCAGTCATTTATATACCTATATTAGCTGGCCTATCTGACTTAGTTACATACTCTATGTACTGTATGTGATTGTGAATGTTGCACTTCTGATCTGCAAATCTATTAACATGTAAATAAATACATGTTGAGATGATGATGTTGTTGTATTTTACCTCCAACAGAGTTGATGGACGTTATATGATCACCCATGTCTGTCTGTCTGTACATCATGTCTTAAAATTTTATTAACAGATTTCATTGAAAATTTGTGGAAGGATTGGCCTATAGGGTTATGGGAGAGCTGGTTCAATTTTGTGAGGCAGATTTCAATCCAGATGCAGATTCAGTAATTTTTTGCATTGGATATTTCTAATTAAACATGAAATGTATGCTTCAGGATATACATACATACATATATATATATATATATATATATATATATATATATATATATATATATATACATATATACACATATATACACACACTCTAGATTTTTATAGTCTTCTGCACAGTTTAAAATAAATATTCAGTTCTTATCCAGACCCTAGAAAGTATCATTTGAAACCACCCTGACCCCAAACAACACAGGGATATTATAATATTCTTATGTAATCAAACTGAATCTGAACTTTATGGACCTTAACCTTTTCCAGCAGATTTGATGATCTGCGTGAGGATGTCTTTGGGGACGTCATCACCATTTTGCATGGCAGTCTTTCTGTCATGAATCCACTGAGCTCCAGTTGTGCGCAGCAGTTTGCAAGCTTTCTTGACTTCATTAACAAATGGTCGGTTCTTTGGCTTGTACTGGAAATGCATGGTTTTAAGATCTCACACAGTTTGCAACATTTCTGCCAAACAAACTGCAAACAAACATGCAGTGAAATCTTACCTCAAAAAAAAAGTCTCTGAAATTAAACACCATCCCTTTAAGACAGATCTCAATGGCTTTAGGGAAAGGTGAAGTATTCTGCAGCAGATCTAAATCCACACCAAAAGCAACCTGAGAATCACCAAGGAAACCACCATTAACACTAAGGTGGTAGCACAATTTGATTATATGAACTGTTGTGAAAAGCTGGTGCTTTAGTCACATTCAGACAAACTGATTTGATCAAGGCTCCTGCAGAGGAGGCTGCAAAACCGGCTATGGCCCAATACCTTAGCAATAACATCCATGGTAACACAGTTGACCAGGTGGAGCATGTTGGCTTCTGTTTTGCTATCAGAGACATCAGAAAGTTTATCCATCAGTTTCTCTGCCCTCTCATTGAAGGTGCCCATCAGACCTCTCAAATACCTGGAAGTAATTGTAGATTTAGACAGAGGACTAGCATGTTCAGGACATACCTGTAAAGCTCCACAGAAATTATGTCATTGGATGATATTGTCCAAAAGAACCAGAACAAAAGATCCAGTTGATCTGAACAGAATCTACAATGATTGCAAACACTGGATATAAACAAGGATGAGCAGGTACAAGCTGCTGAATGCGGGGTCCATGATCCGGCGCTGTTTATACCACAGTTCATGGTTCGTTGCTGTTGCCAGGCCATTACCCAGAAACCTTGAAGAGAGACATAGAAAACAATTCATTGAAATTAGCAAAATAAGCTTGTAAATGATTTGACAGAACCAAACAGTAGTCTAGGACTCAAAAGTTTTACTTTACGTTTACATTACTTGAGATGACATTCTAGTGTCTACTCCACAAGAATGGACCAGTTGCACAACAAATGTTTTGGCATGTCATAGCAGGTAACAAGGATGGTTTAATGATTTACTGTTACTGATACTGGGACACAAGTGAACTCAGCCTTTGTTACTGTCCTAACCTCACGCAAGTTTTTTCCTGCTGTAACATGTCAGAATGTCTATTGTGCAACCAGTCTATTCAACATTTTGATTAAATCAAATTTTACACTTTCTCTACTTATTTTTGCTAAATTATTCTTATTCCAGATTGTTGACAATGACTGACAATGACACAATATGTGTATTACTGGGATGTATACAGTATGAATAGCATAACTAATCTGACAGTCTGATAAATACCTCTGACCAAAAAGGTTGAAGAGTCTCTTGTGGAGCAATTGATCTTTTGGGTACTTTGGGGACATCAGGATTTCCTGAAACAGAGCATCAACCAAGTGTGTGTAATACAAATATTATTAGAACGTATGCTTATACATTTTCACCAAAAAGGAAAGTAGCCGGCAGTTTAAGGCCATGTTTTATTTTGTGAGGATTTCAACCACTGCTATCTGAGCCCTTTTACACAGTTTATTGCGTAATGCTTATGCAACTCACAGTTGATAATGCAGGGTGAGGTATTTACCTTGGTTGCCTCTGGAGAGGTCACGCAGATTACAACATAATGCAGAACATTTAACCGGTAAACAGACCCATAAACCTCGGCCCTGTGAATAAAATCTTAATTAAAAGTTTGAAATGCAAATAAAACATGCAAAACCTTTTCCCAAAGTGATTGTGCAGTGTTGAGAATTACCACTGAAAAAATACATGGCATGTAATGAATAGTGACAGATTAAAGGACAACATAAACACTTAAAGCTGCAAACATATTGAAACTAGTTAATAAGTAAACATATCCCAGATTTAGTAGCCTATAGCTTTACCTTACAGCAGCCTATGAGGGGGATATAATGAATTTTTTTGGTGGTGGTACATCAAGTGTCATTTAGTACCAAAACACTGACATATTTTTGTCTGCTGCACGTGAGTGAAACATTTCTTTTGCATACCATTCCAGAAATTTGTCGTGTATGACTCCATCATTTCTCATTATCCTCAACGTCGTTGGTGAATGTCCGAGGAGGAAACTGAGAGAAATGAAAGTACCAGATAATAATAATAATAATATTAATAATAATAGTTTTAGCTGAAGTAGCAAAGTTTGGTGTCAAGTATCAAGTACGCTGACAAACGACCCGCTCAATTTTGCTAATTTGTTACCTGTCTCTCGGTGGCCCAGGTATGTGGTCATATTTCATATGAAGGTGTTTCATATACAGGCAGAAGCCAAGAAACGCTATGAAAAGTAGAAAGAGCAGAAACACGAGAGCTTGAACAGTCCAGCTCAAAATAAAATGGAAAACAGCCATTTCGGTAAGTCAAGTCCTACTGACGGTAACGGATGTACCACGGGCGAGTTGGTCAGCGTAATCAAAATGTGAATAGTGCTGCTGTGCATTAAATACAACACAGCTTCCGCATGCATGATACACCTGACCCCTAGTGAAAACTACTGTTAACTGATTAATGGTGGATGAACTCTAAGTCTAAAAGTTGTGAAAACTCTCCAACTCACAGAGGCGGATCCAGGGGCGGGGCCAGAGGGGCACTGGCCCCAGCTGAAATCTGACTGGCCCCTGAAGTGCCACTGTCCTTTTTTTTCTGTTTGTTTACAACTTGAATACTTGACTGTGTCAAGTTTTTCTCATCTAAACTGTTGTGTATGCTGTAATTTAGTATATAAAGATTTTCTTTAATGTAAAAAAAAAAATTTAAATTATTTTATTTATTACATAATTGGAAAATAGTGTCTTATGTTTTATATTTATTTATGCATCCTAGTTTAAAATTCAATAATTACTCAACTTTTTTGATGTAAACAATGTGCTTGAAAAATGCACAATTTGCATAATATATTCAATTATGTGTGTCTTTACTAAGAGCTATGAATGCCTGGTGATATATTCTGTGTATACATCTTACTGAATAAGGAAATGTGCATGAATGTTGAACATATGGTTGGCCCTCTGTAAAAAATGTGGCCCCTCTATGGCCCCTGATTTAGAAAAATTCTTGACTCGCCACTGTCCAACTCACCTCTGCATTAGGTTTATCACCAACCATCCTTTACCAGATGCAGTGAGAAAGGTAAAGCTGCAGCCCCAGAGACTGCAGATTCAGGACCCTTAGGTATTCAGCCCCACCACCGACCTGGGAGACAAAGTAACTTTGCTAAGAAACACATTTCTGAACGAGATGGTCAAGAGTGAGAACGTAAGTTTTGAACGTCAATCAAGTTTTACTTGTTAATGTTGAAATAATCCTGGTGTCTTGATCTTGATCTGTGTCTGTCAGCCACATTAAATCAGCAGAAGCCTAGTCTTCAGTGAAGGCTGTTCAATAGTTGTTTTTTCTTGTAAAATAGTTTTAAAGATTCTTAACAACTGATTGTACTTGTTTGCACAATTCAGTATAAATCAGCATAAAAAAATAAAAAAAATTCTTTTAGGCCATCATATTTGGCCTGTCTGTGCTGCAGAATTTATCCTTGCAGGACGCTGAGCAGGTGTTTCTCTGTGGTCCAGTTTACCATCACAGGTACAGTAAGAGTAGAGAATGACTTTTCTTTTTTACACAATCCAATAAAATCTTATATCAACTATTTACTGATATTAGGTAATGCCTTAATTAAGGAGAGACCTACTAATGTTAATTAATGTACCCTTTTTTTCGTGTTGCCATAACCCAGTGTAACCAGTGGACTTCTGCGTAGCGTATATGTGGATGAAATCAACCTCAGGACCAGTATCTCTTTGGAGAATGATCCGTTTATTGCGACACTGACAAAGAAGAAAACATAGCACTTCAGTGTGCAAGTTATGTGCATGCCCAGCTCCTCACTCTACAAAATAAACAGTAAAATAACTTAGCAACAGGCAACCAACCTCTCTCATGTAGGGATAATTCAAAAGGAGAGAGGCTATGGGACAAACAGAATATATTGGGGGAACCAGAGAAGAAGAAATAAGGAGGTGCAACACAGAAGTAGCTGGGAAGGTCCTGGCATTCAGGTATAACTAAAAGGTGAACAATAGAACTGATTTTGTGTAATTATAATATTAAAACTGACCCGGTTATACCAGCAGTGATTATATTGTCTTTTTACTATTTCAGTGAAGTGGTTATTATTCTTACAGTAATAGAAATAATCGCAGACAACAAAAAAAGTAATTTACAAAGACTCCGGTTTTGATACAAATATACAAGTAGGCCTACATAGAGAATTGAAATTCAAAACATATTTTAATAATAGCATAAACGAACAAGACGGACACTTCCAAGAAAACACTGGTTGTGTTTGCCGGAAGTGTGGAATATAAACAATAAGTAGCCCATATAAACACTGTAGCAACATATCCACAAGGTATAAGTTGGACAATATTATGTGTACGACTGATAATGAGACACAAACAAGTCAGTAGTGCTCATAAAAAGTATATAACTGGAGCTTCCACTACTGTTGATACGTGGTGTAGCCATCTTGGATTATGAGGTCGTGGATGATGGGGTTCCTCCGACTTTCCGAGTCGGAAGTCCGACCTCGGGGGCCGTTCCAGTTGAAAATTCCGACTTCTCAGTACAACTGGAATGCACACTCCGACATAAACAGGAGGTAGAGTCGTCGGCGGGTCATTGACTCCCTGTGATTTTTGGGCCCAATCCTAATCTCCGGACTTCACCGCACTAGCAGACTCGCGGACTTTGCGGGCGCGTTCCCAGGAAGTCTGCGAGTACTGAGGGCTGTCTAAATACACAATTCATCCAGTCCACAAGGGAACTCAAGCGGACTTTCTGCAGAACTCCAGAGAGTTCGCTTGGGGTGCAGACTTCAACAGACTTCACTGATTTAATTATCCCCAATTCATTGCAATACGGACGTGACGTTGTCGTTTTTCCACTTGCCGAACAAAAAAACAAATAATTTATTATGAATGTGTAAAACAATTACTCTATTATAACGTTGCTTGAATCATGTAGGAAAGAAGTGATATTCAACCACATCGTGACACAGAAAAATGTAGAAGTACAGAACATAGAGGTAAGCAAAATGCATTTTATTATTGTAGTCCTTCAGTGACAGCCTATAAAAGCTGTGCAGTGTAATGCCAATATAGGCTATGAAAAATGGCGGACAAACGACAGAAGAAGGTCTTCCAATGTAAGAAATGCCCAATTTATTTAGCCATAGTCTAGGGCTCATTTACAAACATTTCCATGGAAACGAGAGAAACAGACTTGAGGACTGTCTATCAGCGGCTTTATTATATATATATAGCCCTGCAGTCTCTCGCCCTCGCAGACTTGACGTGATGACGTTGAACACGTCACGGTACGTACGACTGATGTCCGTGGATCACAGGTCAAAGTTTTTACACAGTACATTTGGTTGGTCAGTAGAACCAGAGAGTAACAGAGAGAGGACAGACAAGTAACAAGCAAGTAAATAACAAGCTCAATAAGATTGCATTAATGAACAGTTTATTTGAGTGTATTGAGTGTATATAACACTGTTTAACTTTTAATGTTTGTCTTTTATTAATAAAAGACTGATGGTTATTTTTGATCATTTTCAAGCAAAAAAAGTGGGTTGCATGAGTCACAGGCCCCATTACTAATTGTTGTTTATCACCCATTATGTTGATATCAGCCTCTGATAACACTGTGATTCAACATTCACTAATATTATGTTAACTTTAACATGAAAACAAACTCCTGAAAGGAAACTTAGATGAGTGTTAACCTTTGAGTTTAACAGGTGCGTTTGAGATTTCTTTGTAGGCTCACAGCGTCCCCTGGTGGTTCATTGTTGGTAATGGACAAAAACAGCTGTGAGTTCACAGTAAAAATCACTACACAGAAAACTAAGCATAAAAATTGAACATTTCAAGACACATAAACTCTTTCTGCATCACTAGTAAAATAATATGAAAAATATTTTTGTCATTTATTTTCATTTGTTTCACACTTGTAAATTCAACATTTTTATGTTAGAGTTAAAGGTGCAAAAGCCAAAGGTTTAGTTAAAACTCTAAAATTCATCAACACAACATTTGAATATACTTTACATATCATTATAACAAGTAATGCTGATACTGGTTTCTTTGAAAATTAATAGAAAAGGTCATAAAAGGACTAGATTTTTTAGCTAGAGCAGGAGAACAGAGCTGTATTATGATTATAGAAATGTATGACCGTTTTATTTCGTGTCATTCCTGTGTCTCACATAGCACACCACTCCACTCTTCGGCCTGAGTGTTCCGTTATCCAGGATGTCAGTGGTCTGTCCCGGCAAAAGCGTGAAGTCAAACCTCTGGAGTAACTTGGCCATCACCACTTTAGCTTCCATCTGTAATCACCACAACACCCACTGAGTTAACTCTGTTGTTAGGTTGTGTGTTTGTGTTGATTCTTCATGACAGTCACAACCCACCTGAGCAAAGTTCTGTCCCAGGCATGAGCGTGCACCAAGGGAGAAGGGGAAGTAGCAGTAGTAAGGTCTGGAAAACAGACAAGAGGCAGCTCACTCAATACACACCATTTTCCTTCCTCTGTCTGGGACAATGATCTGTGTTCTAACGAGACTAAAAATAGAACATGTCATTATGTGAAAACTGTCTGCTACTTACTTGGGTGCATCTGGGTGAAATCTGTCAGGATCAAATGTCAGTGGGTCCTTGAAGAATTTATCCATTCTCCCAGTCACGTAGGTGTTGAACTGAATTTCAGAATAAATTGTTTTATATTATCAATGCAGATTATTTTTTATGCTTTGTCAGTATTCTGCTTTTAAGTCAGTATTTTATTTTATTTATTTATTTTTTCTTTCTAATATCTGTTTGCATGTATTCTTATGGTTTGTGCCAAGATTAGGTAAAAACCATTCCTTTAAAATACATGCAGTTTGATCTTGCAGCAGATAATTAGTATTTCTGTGCTTGTGAGTGTGTATGTGGCCTCTTTGAAAGACTAGCCTATTACATTTTATTTGGAACTAATACCTATCTCTCATCAAAAAGGGCGTGATCCACCATGAGTGAAACAGAAAGACAAAACAAGACAAACAGGGTCGAAAGGACAGGCAGTAACACCAATGACCTTTGTCGTAGTTTGTGTTCCATGCACCCTCAGCTAGCCCAAAGCCTAGAGAGTCCCGAGAACCGAATACAGAGCGGTGATGTTGGCCACGAACACTAGTCAGCAGCCACTGGTGGCCCCAATCAACGCTGAATATTGGGTCATAGTAGAAGCTGGTGTTTTGGGCCGGGATCATGCAGCAAAGCCCACACCAGTGCACAGGGCCCCCTCCAGAGTCCAACAGAAACCAGATAGTCCAGTAAGTCCCCTCAGCCGTGAGAACATCCGGGGCACAGAACCCACAGCACCATAGGGGCCCAGGCATGACGTACGAGCCCAGGGCACAGCTCCTCTGATGCTAACCTCCTCTCGACACCTCTCAGGACCAAGCACCAGACCTGGGGTGACACAGCCTTTTCGGTTGCTGCCCCCTCCCTCTGGAACTCCCTACCCAAAAACATAAGAGACTGCACGGACCTTTCCTCCTTAAAATCACTCCTCAAGACTCATCTTTTTAGATCAGCATTTAATGTTTGTCTACTATGTGTGATATGACCTGTGATGTGATTTTGTTAATTGTTATTTGAGTTGTTTTTATTCATGTTTAACTTGTGCTTCCATACAGCAAATGAACAAATCTAAATCAACATTACCTTTTCCATAGAAGAGTAACATTTCCCAGTATTATTTAAGGCAAATTAAGAAATGTAATGACTATTGTTTGTGGTTTATGGTTGATTAAAATAAAAACCATTAAGATCAAAGATGGATGGGGCAATGTTAGAAGCTTCTGTTGAGAAGCAGAAGAGGCTGCTGGGCTGAGGAGGCGACTGCAAGTAACTAGCGCCCGGAGAAGGAGGATTTGTCTCTGGCTGTGTACACTATCTTATAAAGTTTATATAAATCAGCGCTTAACTTTAAATCGTAATGTAAAATAAACAGAATAAATACAGGGATACAATAGACAGAAAGGGAAAACAATGGAGTAAATTTTCAATTCGAAATCCATCTAAAAATAATCATAAGTGGATTTAGTCATGAAATAGCAAAAGAAAACTAGTAGAGACCAACTACAGAGTGGTACTTACCATACATGTGGCTCCTGCTGGTATGTGGATGCCGTCAATGACAAAATCTTCCGGCAGATCACGAGATGTGGCTGGAGCTGTCGGGTAAATCCTCAGAGTCTCTTTTAGCACCTAGGGGTTGGTTAAAAAAAATAAATAGATGAAACACATTTTAGCAGAACTGCAGAGAGGAGACAAGTGAATGATGGAGTCATTCCTCATATTGAAAGCTTACTGTACAGACTAACTTCAGAGTCACTGAATAAAAGAATGAATATGTCATGAAGTTGCACCACGGATTTTCCTAACTTCATGATATGTACCTGAGAAAGGTAGACCAGTCGTCCCAGGTCGTCATAACTGATGTCCTGTTTCATCCCGATGACATCATCCACTTCTTTCCTCACTCTGAGAAATAAAAAAGCAGCTGTAGAAACCATGGCTCAGTAGCTTCATTATCAAACTGCTCTTCACTGCATTGTTAGTTCTCACTTCTCCAGTATATCAGGATGTCTTGCAAGTTCCATGATGCAAAAAGCCAGCTGATTGGCTGTAGTCTCCTGCCCTAAAATGTTACGGACGACAAAATGAATCATTACACCTTCAAATGAAGCAAATGTGGAAAACATAACCCATATTAATGTGATCATATCCTTCATCTCTAAACCAAAAAGTGGAGCTTAAAAGAACAGTTGACCTAAAAACTCTCTAAAATTTGTTAATTATTTATTTTTATTTTGGAGCATTTCACATATTAAAGCAGAAATGACGCTGACTCACCAGCTATAAAAAACGTCACAAAATTGTCCACCATGCACTCTTCATCTTCTTGGGTCATGCTTTCCTCTGGAATAACAAGAACATTAAAATGAACTTTTAAATCATTAGCCCAGTCATCTGATCATATATTTAGTAAAATAACATATGTTTGACTCAAAGTTGAATCATCAATCAGTCATTTATATACCTATATTAGCTGGCCTATCTGACTTAGTTACATACTCTATGTACTGTATGTGATTGTGAATGTTGCACTTCTGATCTGCAAATCTATTAACATGTAAATAAATACATGTTGAGATGATGATGTTGTTGTATTTTACCTCCAACAGAGTTGATGGACGTTATATGATCACCCATGTCTGTCTGTCTGTACATCATGTCTTAAAATGTTATTAACAGATTTCATTGAAATTTTGTGGAAGGATTGGCCTATAGGGTTATGGGAGAGCTGGTTCAATTTTGTGAGGCAGATTTCAATCCAGATGCAGATTCAGTAATTTTTTGCATTGGATATTTCTAATTAAACATGAAATGTATGCTTCAGGATATACATATATATATATATACATATGTGTGTGTGTGTGTGTGTATATATATATATATGTATATATATATACATATATATATATATATATATATATATATACACATATGTGTGTGTATATATACATATACATATATACACACACTCTAGATTTTTATAGTCTTCTGCACAGTTTAAAATAAATATTCAGTTCTTATCTAGACCCTAGAAAGTATCATTTGAAACCACCCTGACCCCAAACAACACAGGGATATTATAATATTCTTATGTAATCAAACTGAATCTGAACTTTATGGACCTTAACCTTTTCCAGCAGCTTTGATGATCTGCGTGAGGATGTCTTTGGGGACGTCATCACCATTTTGCATGGCAGTCTTTCTGTCATGAATCCACTGAGCTCCAGCTGTGCGCAGCAGTTTGCAAGCTTTCTTGACTTCATTAACAAATGGTCGGTTCTTTGGCTTGTACTGGAAATGCATGGTTTTAAGATCTCACACTGTTTGCAACATTTCTGCCAAACAAACTGCAAACAAACATGCAGTGAAATCTTACCTCGAAAAAAAAGTCTCTGACATTAAACACCATCCCTTTAAGACAGATCTCAATGGCTTTATGGAAAGGTGAAGTATTCTGCAGATTTAAATCCACACCAAAAGCAACCTGAGAGTCACCAAGGAAACCACCATTAACACTAAGGTGGTAGCATAATTTGAGTATATGAACTGTTGTGAAAAGCTGGTGCTTAGTCACATTCAGTCAAACTGATTTGATCAAGGCTCCTGCAGAGGAAGCTGCACAATACCTTAGCAATAACATCCATAGTAACACAGTTGACCAGGTGGAGCATGTTGGCTTCTGTTTTGTTATCAGAGACATCAGAAAGTTTATCCATCAGTTTCTCTGCCCTCTCATTGAAGGTGCCCATCAGACCTCTCAAATACCTGGAAGTAATGGTAGATTTAGACAGAGGACTAGCATGTTCAGGACATACCTGTAAAGCTCCACAGAAATTATGTCATTGGATGATATTGTCCAAAAGAACCAGAACTAAAGATCCAGTTGATCTGAACAGAATCTACAATGATTGCAAACACTGGATATAAACAAGGATGAGCAGGTACAAGCTGCTGAATGCGGGGTCCATGATCCGGCGCTGTTTATACCACAGTTCATGGTTCGTTGCTGTTACCAGGCCATTACCCAAAAACCTTGAAGAGAGACATAGAAAACAATTCATTGAAATTAGCAAAATAAGCTTGTAAATGAATTGACAGAACCAAACAGTAGTCTAGGACTCAAAAGTTTTACTTTACGTTTACATTACTTGAGATGAGATTCTAGTGTCTACTCCACAAGAATGGACCAGTTGCACAACAAATGTTTTGGCATGTCATAGCAGGTAACAAGGATGGTTTAATGATTTACTGTTACTGATACTGGGACACAAGTGAACTCAGCCTTTGTTACTGTCCTAACCTCACGCAAGTTTTTTCCTGCTGTAACATGTCAGAATGTCTATTGTGCAACCAGTCTATTCAACATATTGATTAAATCAAATTTTACACTTCATCTACTTATTTTTGCTAAATTATTCTTATTCCAGATTGTCGACAATGACTGACAATGACACAATATGTGTATTACTGGGATGTATACAGTATGAATAGCATAACTAATCTGACAGTCTGATAAATACCTCTGACCAAAAAGGCTGAAGAGTCTCTTGTGGAGAAATTGATCTTTTGGGTACTTTGGGGACATCAGGATTTCCTGAAACAGAGCATCAACCAAGTGTGTGTAATACAAATATTATTAGAACGTATGCTTATACATTTTCACCAAAAAGGAAAGTAGCCGGCAGTTTAGGCCATCTTTTTTTTTGTGAGGATTTCAACCACTGCTATCTGAGCCCTTTTACACAGTTTATTGCATAATGCTTATGCAACTCACAGTTGATAATGCAGGGTGAGGTATTTACCTTGGTTGCCTCTGGAGAGGTCACGCAGATTAAAACATAATGCAGAAAATTTAACCGGTAAACAGACCCATAAACCTCGGCCCTGTGAATAAAATCTTAATTAAAAGTTTGAAATGCAAATAAAACATGCAAAACCTTTTCCCAAAGTGATTGTGCAGTGTTGAGAATCACCACTGTAAAAATACATGGCATGTAATGAATAGTGACAGATTAAAGGACAACATAAACACTTAAAGCTGCAAACATATTGAAACTAGTTAATAAGTAAACATATCCCAGATTTAGTAGCCTATAGCTTTACCTTACAGCAGCCTACGAGGGGGATATAATGCATTTTTTTGGTGGTGGTACATCAAGTGTCATCTAGTACAAAACACTGACATATTTTTGTCTGCTGCACGTGAGTGAAACATTTCGTCTGCATACCATTCCAGAAATTTGTCGTGCACGACTCCATCATTTCTCATTATCCTCAACGTCGTTGGTGAATGTCCGAGGAGGAAACTGAGAGAAACGAAAGTACCAGATAATAATAATAATAATAATAATAGTAATAGTAATAATTTTAGCTGCAAAGTTTGGTGTCAAGTATCAAGTACGCTGTCAACTTTGACAAATTTTTACCTGTCTCTCGGTGGCCCAGGTATGTGGTCATATTTCATATGAAGGTGTTTAATATACAGGCAGAAGCCGAGAAACGCTATGAAAAGTAGAAAGAGCAGAAACACGAGAGCTTGAACAGTCCAGCTCAAAATAAAATGGAAAACAGCCATTTCGGTAAGTCAAGTCCTACTGGAAGTAACGGAAGTACCGCGGGCGAGTTGGTCAGCGTAATTAAAATCTGAACTGTGCCGCTGTGTATTAAATACAACACATTTTCGCATGCATGACTCGCCTGACACCTAGTGAGAACTACTGAGGGAATCTTTGTGACATAATGCGTGTATCGGGCTCCATAGCTCAGTGGTTAGAGCACTGGTCTTGTAAACCAGGGGTCGCGAGTTCGATCCTCGCTGGGGCCTGAGATGAAAATTTCCTTTTCATTTCCGGGCGTGACTTTCTTCTCCTGCCAGGCATAAATGCCACGACTTAAATGCAGAATGTATCCATAATAGCCAGTTCTCATGTGGGTAATGTAGGCTCACACAAACTGTACTAGAAGCAAATGGATCATTTTTACTAGGATACTTTTTTAGGGTAAAAATTGCTTAATTGCAAAATGAATTTTTACACTCCAACGAAACTGTTCATACCAGACAGACACAGCGCCAGGATGTTTTGGGTGGGCCAAAGTACTTTTAGCTGGGCCTAAGATTAAATCAATACTGTTTGCCTCTGATTGCTATTTTCCTACTCTCACTAAAAGACAAATTATGGAAGGCGACAGGCCTGTCTGCTTCATTCTAGTACTTTTAAACAAAAACATTTTCAATGCAGAGATCTTATTTGCCCGTAACAGGTAAATTCATTATAGGTGGCACATATGGGTATATTTCTCAAATCGTGCTAAAATAAAGTAGCGTACCATTATTACCTCCGCTGAGGAGGGTAATGCAAAAGTCAGGAAGACTTTTTTTCCTCGTACAATTACAGCTATACTCATATAGTGTAATGGCTTTTTTTCTTGTGAAATTACTACTCTATTCTCATTATAGAGTTACTTTTTTCTAGAAAATTAAATCTTTATTCTCAAAATCTCGCACCCGCTAAAGTGGGCATTCAGGGTTCATCACGAACTCCATAATTTGGAAACCAATCGTGTGGCGTTCTCCATCTTCTGCGAGCAAATCAAACATCCAGGTCCATCTTTGACAACCAACCACACTGTGTGCTCTATCTTTCTAAACACCAATCAACTGGCCAGCTTTATCTTTCATTAGCCAACCAAATCACGAGCTCCATCTTTGAACTACCAATCCTGCAAAGCCCTCCATTTGTTTGACTTCCTTGCAGCCTTTATCAGATGTTATAGATCTCCGTGGTTTTCGGGACGTAGGTTAAAGCAAAACTTTTGTATTTATGTCTGAATTTCTTCTGCCGGTGTTCAGTTTGATCGCTTCCTCTCGCGGCTGTTTTTCTCCGTGGTTCTTCATTCAAACTCAACACAAACAAATAAAACTCACCAAAACGACTTGACTCGTCTTTCTATTGTCCGGATAGTTTCCACCTCTGGTTTGGTCGAAATAAATCCTTAATTCTGATAAAGAAAAGGCGGACATCAGAGAAGTGCCAGAATATTTTCACATCTAACTATGCAGTAATGGAAATGCAATTTTTAATTTTCAAAGTTATTTTGCCTTTAAATGTATTGGACAGGTGAAGGTGTTGATAGGAAATGGGGGGAGAGAGAGAGGGGAAGACATGCGGCAAATGGCCGTGAGTGGGTATCGAACCCACGCCTCATATCCCACATTTTGAAACTTGAAATTTTGAAACTTGTGCGTTGTGGCTGTATCATTTATTTCCGAAAATTGCATCCAAGAAGACCCACAAAAAGGCTATGACGACACAGTAGCTGTCATGTCTGAGGTCATCTGTCTCTCCAGGTGCATGGCCTTCAAGTGCAGGCAACAGGCCTGCTCCACGGGCCTTTATTATTATAGTAATAAGTAAAAGCAAGTTATAAGTATTTCTAGTGATAGGTTATAGATTTGAACTTCAATCTTAACACCTAAAATAACTCAGAAACAGTTTTCACAAGAAAAGCATTCAACTTGTGATGGTCTTGTTTGGATGGGATTCGAACTCCCTTTCCTTTGGGTTGTTGTTTTTTTCTTCTCATTTTCCTTCCTCCTTTTCTTTTTTTTGTATTCTATACTCACTCCAACAATTCCACTACCAACAGTTTACCACCACGGGACGCTGTGAGCTTACAAAGAAATCTCAAAGACACCAAAGACTCTACTCTCTGAGGTTATCGCTCCTCAAAGTTCCCTTTAAAGGAGTTTGTTGTCATGTTTTTATCGTTAAAATAATGCTGGTAACTGATGATTCACCGTGTTATCAGAGGCTCATGTCAATATAATGAGTTATAAATTTAGAAATAAGAAATAGGGCCACATTATTTTGTGTGAAAAATAATGAAAAAGGAGACCAGAGCAGCACATCCAGTTACTGCCACTAATACCCCTCGAATAACCTGTCAGGACCACACCTATAATTCAGCAACCTGAAGTAGGAATGTGCTGCAGTTAGATAGTTGTAACACACGAGATAAACAAAACCAGATGTGCCTCCGTCAGTAGGACTTGACTTACCGAAATGGCTGTTTTCCATTTTATTTTGAGCTGGACTGTTCAAGCTCTCGTGTTTCTGCTCTTTCTACATTTCATAGCGTTTCTTGGCTTCTGCCTGTATATTAAACACCTTCATATGAAATATGACCACATACCTGGGCCACCGAGAGACAGGTAAAAATTTGGCAAAGTTGACAGCGTACTTGATACTTGACACCAAACTTTGCAGCTAAAATTATTACTATTACTATTATTATTATTATTATTATCTGGTACTTTCGTTTCTCTCACAGTTTCCTCCTCGGACATTCACCAACTACGTTGAGGATAATGAGAAATGATGGAGTCATACACGACAAATTTCTGGAATGGTATGCAGAAGAAATGTTTCACTCACGTGCAGCAGACAAAAATATGTCAGTGTTTTGGTACTAAATGACACTTGATGTACCACCAGCAAAAAAAAAGAAGCATTATATCCCCCTCATAGGCTGCTGTAAGGTAAAGCTATACTAAATCTGGGATATGTTTAACTAGTTTCAATATGTTTGCTGTTCCCTTTTTGTTAATACAGCTTTTAAGTGTTTATGTTGTTGTTTATTCTGTGACTATTCATTACATGACATATGTTTTTCAGTGGTAGTTCTCAATAGTGCACAATCACCTAAGGAACAGCTGGCATTTGTTATTTGCAATTCATGCTTTTAATTCAAATGCCATTTGCAGGGCTGAGGTTTATGGGTCTGCTTACAGGATACATTTTCTGCATTAGGTATTTGTCTTTGTGACCTGTCCAGAGGCAACCAAGGTAAACACAGCACCCTACAATATAATCTGTAAATTCCATTATACCTTTGACTATTTGCGTCACTGTTCCTGCTTTTGATGCTCTGTTTCAGGAAATCCTGATGTCCCCAAAGTATCCCAAAGACAAATTTGTCTACAAGAGACTCTTCAGCCTGTTTGGTCAAAGGTCATTTATCAGACTGTCATATACAGCAGGGAAAAAAAACATTGGTGAATTTAGTAACAATAGTAATGGCTCATTTCTCAATGTCAGTATCAACAACAGTGAATCAGTGGTGGTGATCCCACCTCAGGAAACAAAACAGCACACATAAGCATATATAATATGTCGTCTCCTCCTTTTTGTGGACTGAAAATAAAGAGAGAGTTCAGTAAAGTTTTTATTTGTTCAAACTACTTTTCATCAACAATATTGTATAATGATGTAGTCACAGTTGATGTTTAATGGCGTGGTTGTCGTCTCATCATCAGCTCGTCTTAGTCATGGAAAAGAAGGTTCGTCATAGGTACGAAATGAACACTACTTAATTCTTTATTCCTTAAATCAAACACCGACCACGAACAAAGTCTTCACCATTCTTTAATTAGCCTTAAAGTAATACTGAGAAATATTAAAGTTAGTGGAAGAGGTAATGTTGATTTAGGTTTGTGTTCAAGTATTTTCATTCAACAGTAATTAATATGTGGTTTTGGACACAATCAAAGTGTGTTTCCGCTTTTTAAATATAAATATGTAAACAGACAATCACACTTCCAGTATCTCTTTAACACATAACAAAATGGCATTTTTTGGAAAAAAGATTTCCTTATGAACAAAAAAAGAAATTACGTGCTATGAAAATATTAAAACAATTTATCCTGAAATTCAGTTCAACAGCTACGTGAATGGGAGAATGGATAAATTCTTCAAGGACCCACTGACATTTGATCCTGACAGATTTCACCCAGATGCACCCAAGTAAGAAGCAGACAGTTTTCACATAATGACATGTTCTATTTTTAGTCTCGTTAGAACACCGATCATTGTCCCAGACAGAGGAAGGAAAATGGTGTGTATTGAGTGAGCTGCCTCTTGTCTGTTTTCCAGACCTTACTACTGCTACTTCCCCTTCTCCCTTGGTGCACGCTCATGCCTGGGACAGAACTTTGCTCAGGTGGGTTGTGACTGTCATGAAGAATCAACACAAACACACAACCTAACAACAGAGTTAACTCAGTGGGTGTTGTGGTGATTACAGATGGAAGCTAAAGTGGTGATGGCCAAGTTACTCCAGAGGTTTGACTTCACCCTTTTGCCGGGACAAACTTTTGACATCCTGGATCGCACAACACTCAGGCCGAAGAGTGGAGTGGTGTGCTATGTGAGACACAGGAATGCCACGAAATAAAACGGTCATACATTACTATAATCATAATACAGCTCTGTTCTCCTGCTCTAGCTAAAAATCCTGTCATTTTATGACCTTTTCTATTCATTTTCAAAGAAAACAGTATCAGCATTACTTGTTAAAATGATATGTAAAGTATATTCAAATGTTGTGATGATGAATTTTATTTCCTAGAAATAACTTGGATACGGGAAGACTAGTTATGTTACAGTATCATTTGCACTTTAGTCTGGTTTTATCTAAACTTTTGGCTTTTGCACCTTTAACACCAATATAAATTGAATTTTGTTGAAAAGTTTGAAAAATATGAAAATACATCACAGAAATGTTTTTTCACATTATGTTACTGATGCAGAAATGTTTTTTATGTCTTAAATTCACTGAAAATTAAATACGACAATTGTATTTATTTTCATGCCCAGTTTTCTGTGTTGTGATTTTTTACTGTGAACTCACGGTTGTTTTAGTCCATTACCAACAATGTACCACCAGGGGGCGCTGTGGGCCTACAAAGAAATCTCAAACGCACCTGTTAAACTCTACTTTTCAGAGAATTAACACTGAAATGTTAACACTAACCCAAGTTTCCTCTCAGGAGTTTGTTTTCATGTTTAGTGAACATAATGTTGGTTAGTGGTGAATCAGAGTTTTGTCAGAGGCTGGTGTCAATGTAATAGGTATGTTCAGTAATGTAATAATAACAGCATATTTATTTTTAAATGGCCTTACGCACAATAATACAAGCTGTATTGTTATTTTTTAAATACATGATGTGTTTTTATTCGTTACTGTTCCTTTAAGAGGGCCGAGCCTGTGCTTTAAGAGGCCTCAGCGCACTTTTCATGTACCTGCTGCCCACTCCTCTCTCCCACGTCTTGATTGGCCGTCTGGGCAGAAATCCTCTTGAATGATTTCAAACCCGAGTGTTTGGGCAGAAGGAGGAGGAGGGGTCGGCTGCTGATCCCGAGCTGGCAGCCTAGAGCAGCTTGAATCCTCCGTCCAACAACTCTCCACCTCAGTAAAGAGGCTTATCCGAGGAGCGTTGTTGACGAGAAAACGCGCTCAGGAATGCGCCGTCGGTAAAAAGTGGGTTTTTTAGAGTTGTCGTTTTTACGCGATTTTTTTTTAACCAACTAGATCAAATGTAGCTAATATAAATAGTCGGATTCACTGGGTTTTGTGTGAACCACCGTTTGAATGGAGTGATGTCCAGCAGAGACGCCGCACATTGCGACGGGACGCGGTTTGTGCTGATGGGAATCGGCGTTGCGGACGAAGACCTGATCGAAAATCACTGGTAATCGATTTTTAATCATGTGTGCGATAATCAAGGATTGTTTCCGACATCCATAGAGGATTTTACCTGTAAAAGATCGGTGAGGGCTTTCATTTCATTCCATAACATCATATTAATATTTTCCCATTCATTACTGGCCTGTTGAAGAAGGAGGTCAATGATACTTTAACATTTTGGACAATGTAATTTTACACAATTCTGCAACTGAGGCTTGGTTAAATGAGTTTTGACTTTTAATTTCAAGCCGTCTTTTTTAACGAACTGACACACAGCCAAGACAGTCATGGCAAAAAATTTGTCCGAGGGACCGAAGGATGATCTGAGCCAGCTGACGGACGAGGAGCTGCAGCGGTGCAGCAAGGACGAGCTGGTCCGGAGATTAAGGAGGGTTGACAGCGAGAAGATGAACTTGATGATTGAGCATGGAAACATGATGAAAGACATCAACCGGCGGCTGCAGATGCACCTGCACGAAATCCGGAGCCTGAAGGAGATCAACCAGAAGCTGCAAGATGACAACCACGAGCTCCGGGAGCTCTGCTGCTTCCTGGACGACGACCGACAGAAGGGCAAGAAGCTGTCCCGGGAGTGGCAGCGCTTCGGCCGCTACACTGCAAGTGCCATGTGGAAGGAGGTGGGCACCTACATGATGAAGCTGAAGGAGTTGGAGGCCAATCAGGACACCGTGTTGAGGGAGAACTCTGAGCTGAAGGAGATCATCCTCATGCTGGACGAGGAGAGGAACGGAGCAGGGTCCAGGAGCTCCATAGACAGTCAGTCCAGTCTAACCAATCTGAACGGTGGCACCGGCACGGTCAGGGATGTTGGAGACGGGAGTAGCACGTCCAGCACAGGTAGTGCAGGGAGCCCCGACCATCACAACCACAACCACATACACAAACCCACTTCAGAGAACAGTAAGATTGGCCTCACCATGAGGAGGTCCATGGATGACCTGTCAGCACCACATCATCACAGGAGCATCCCCAATGGACTGCATGGTGAGTAGACCAGCTCCGATACACCTGTGGAAACACCTGGCTGACATGAAGATGCACATCCTAGATTTAAGCCAATCAGGTCAGACATTAGTTACAACATAAGAGTTGATCTCTTAAACTTAATATTTATGACTAAAAGCTGGTCTCATGGGTTTGGATGGTCAAAAATCTACCCCTAATTTTAAAAAAAAGAAAAACCTCTAGAGGCAGGCCTCAGAAGACATGAATGCCACTGGCCTGTTTAATCTGTATTCTTCTCCCTGCAAAGTTACCATGTGCGTGTGATGGCACTGACAACATATGCTGATCAAAATTGCTCTGAAGGATTAACATTGGGAGGGAGGTTGGCTTAATCTCATGGTAAAGTCTTGATTGGGGTGATTATAACAAACACACACACAGACATATGCACACACAGCTTCCTTAGGTGGCCTTCTCAGTCCCAGCTACCCCATCATGTCGATTTAGGTCACTGCACTCACGGTCCTCAAGGAAGAGGACTTATCTGAATGGCTTTTAGAGGGGGCTCAAGGGAGCCGATCGCTTTGGGGTCGTTCCCTGATTATTATTGCAGTCTTTTGGTTTTGGAAGAGCACTCATGTCTGCTTAGGGCCTGTTGGAAATACATGGCATGGGACCAGAAATCAATGTCCCCGTTTAAAGACCCAAATATGCGACTGAAAGCTTCGAGATGGAATGAAAATGTCCTGATGGAATAGGAGGACACTAAGCCTCGTTTATAGCTATGGCCTGATAACTCGCCAGGATCTGTTTGGCAAGGGGAATAAATTCTGTTTCATCCAGTTTAACATGATATATTTCATTTTACCCTGACTTACAAGGACGGGGCGTCAGCAGGCCTTGGTCAAAGTACGCGGCATCAAATCGGATCACGTAGATCACGTTATCCATCAGACATTCCCGACATTGTGGACTGTGAAAACCGTGAAGGTGAGGAATGCTGAAGGATGCATTAGAAGAGGCCTTAATTGTGGGAACACACACATCCATCCACTCACACGCCAGCGTACACACTATTGAATGATGTTTGGCTGTCATTACATAACATCTTTATTGTATCTGCAGTGGTCCAGCCTGCTGTTTTGCTAGATGTGTGTGACATTGTGTGCCCCTGAGGCTCTGACTCGGTGTTCATCATTGTCAATGACATGCCGATACACACATACGTAACACTAGCACAGGAAAGACCCGCCTCAGTTGAGAGGTTTACTATTTCGCTGTTAAAACCAATGCATTTGTAATGAGCTTTATGCTACCTAGTCCTAAGCCAAGTGTCACAAATCTGTCCGGCTTTTGCATAACTGCAAACAACATGCAGAAAAAAACAACTATTATTGACAAGTTGTGAAATAGCAATCAATAAAAACAACAACAGAGCAATACTACATTGATCCTAATCTATCATTACACAAGCTGGATGTCTATAACCAGAAGCAGCTGGAGGAAACAAGTGTTCATCACTCCTCTCAAGGAGTACATCTCAAAAACCTGCTCGAATATGAAATTTAATTGCCTGCAGGTCTAGACTATTTCTGCAGGCTTTGACTAGGAGGATAATTCATCAGCAGCACAGATTTGCTCCATTGGCTGCTCTGAAATCCAAGTAGAGTGATCATGTTGTGAGGTCAGCTCTGGCCACGGTGTGAGGTCTGCAGAGTGACTTTATTTAATGCTGTCCAAATGCCATTGGCTCCCATGGGCATTTAGGAGACAAGCTCGAGGTCTGCCGCTCAAGTGCTAAATGAACAGCATCTTAACCGGTTGCCAGACAAAATGCACGCACAGATGGGAAGAAGAGGATGAGGATGATGGATGCTCTCGGTGGCTTGAGCTAGAGGCTTGTGTTTCATATATCTTTTCAGTCAATTTGATTGTTTTTGACCTTTTTTTGGCAAGTGCGAATTTAGAAGTCTTTCTCTTCTGAGGAAAAAGAGGCACTGAGAGAGGAGGGTATGAAAGAGGGGCCCAGCGAAGGGCCCTCAATGGGTCTTGGTGGTGCTGGGGGAGTGGTTGAAAGGCGGTCAAGGGTTGGCTGGGAAGCCTGGGGGTGGAGTGGTGGAGGACATATTGAGCTCAAAGAAGGCTGGGTTTCGGAGACATCCTGCTGTCTGCTTAATTTAATTCATTGTCCCCCCCCTCCTCCTTGGGATAGAGACCGTGTGTGCATGTTTACTCAGACAGGGTGTGTGTGAGTGATGTGTGAGAACAGTGAAGGCTTCTTCTTTTCTGAAGAAATCAAAAAGAAACAACAGCAGGGGCTACATTGAGATCCACTACCCCCCTGTTTCATAAATTCAGACTATTATTTCCAGCCTTCTCAACGTCTGCATTTGCTTTTGGTGGTCTGGAACCCAACTCCAGTCAAAGATTGCCTGAAACATGATGCTGTCACAGAGAGCTTGCATTAGGCTGCCCTGTAATGCCACACAGCCTCGGTACATTTAGGAGATAAAAGTGGCCAAGCTAGACAGCAAACGGCTGCTTTGACATTGTCCAGATGAACTGATGAAGGTCCTCTCTGCAGTAATGCTTGTTGACCTTTAACAGACCCTCACATATTCTCCTGGTCTTCTATCTGCCACATGGTTTTAAAGGAAGTCAGCAGATGAAGTGACTCTCAACAGAGAGTGAGGTGGGCAGAGCAAGAGAATGTCATCCGACCCAAACTGAAGGCAACGCACTTTGCTACTTTTACCACAACCGGGGGGACAGTGTCGTACCTCATGTTGTGCAGAGGGTTGTATTTTCATTTAAAAAAACAGAAAGTTGTCCATGTCCATGATGTGAGCCCATTAAAGCTGATTTATTTCAGTCAGAGTTATAAGAAACAGATGTGATTGAGTTGTAGTCGCTCAATGTAAGATACTGTACCCTTTGTGATGGGAGTAAGGTCATAGTATGCGTCGCACGGTCTAATGCAAGGAAATAAAACATGCAGTAAATAAAACATTGATTTAGTAAATGGACTTAAGTCCAGCTGTGCAGGGAAAGCCGTGGCGAGTTCCAGCACATTTATGGAGCTGCAGAGGTTTTCACCTTCATCTGCACATAAACCGGTATGTTCATGTTTGTCCACGTGTGCACCAGGGAGATGTTAAATCAGGCCCGGCTTGTGTTTGCTGTTTGAGATGCTCAAACGGTGGACCTTCTTTAGTGAAAGGTTTATTGTGGCCTCTCTGTTCTCTCATACCTAAAGGCTTGGTCATACCAGCATGTAAAACAGCCACAAAATCAATTTAATTCCAGTGGATTTATGTGCAGTTTTGAATTAAGTCTGTGCATTTTTATTTATTTTTTTTGCATTGAGCTAAACTATAGTGATGACCAACAGTAAGATGTCTTTACTAACATTTGAGGGAACAGAAAGTTTGTGGCCACCACATCAGTGGTTCCCAAGTTTTTAAGTCTGTGAATTAATTTCAGACTGGACGTAATTTAACTATTAATCATCTAAAGGTCGATACCATATAATGAATGTTATATGCTCATATAATTGATCTTTCAAGTTTAATTTTAGTTTTGATGATTTCCCATTCAAAGTGCAAAGTGGTAAAAAGTGGATGTTTCAACCTTTTTCCCCCACTACTTTTAATGATTTAAGAGTTTATCTATGACTTTTACCTAATGTATTCAGTTATCTATCCAATTCAATTATCGTTGCTAATTTGAAATATTTAGTTAAGCTACCCGACAGTCTCCATATACCCCTTGGCAACAGCAGACGTCCCCCCCCTGGAGTACAGTTCCTGGTTTGGAATCACTGCACTATATACGTCACTAGTCTTCTAGAGCCAAACATTTTGCAAAGACGCACTTTGCTAAGCCACTTTCTGGTTGGACCAGGCCTTAAATACATGTCAGACCTCATTACCGTGACTCTGTCAGTCCAATCAATTGCCTCTGGCTCTCGGAAACCGGTCAGGTGGGTTAGTGAGTCACCGGTGATTAAGACTCATGCACAAAGGTTTCATTTGAGTCAGAGTCATACACTCTTTCACATCTAAGGAGAGCACCTCCTGGCCTCCTACATCTCTTGAGCAACATGTGCTGTATCTAAGGAGCTATGCCTTCCTATCTATAGTAACTCTATTGAGTCACAGCGTAAACCTACACACTTAAGCTGAAATTAGGTTCAAATTAGTCCCAATTAACTCACAGAAAAGTCATAAAATTGCATGTTTAAACTGGGCTCTTTAGCACCTGGCCTTTCTATGTGTGTATATTGCGTTAATATATGAGGTGCCACAGTGATTTCCCTTCCTGGTCTATAGAGGCGTCTCTCCCTCTGTCTCGCTCTCTTTTCAGTTTCCTTTTCTTTTACCCTTGGGGAGTGACGTGACCTAAAAGCTCACAATGAAACTGTAGAACCAGCCCTCCCAGTTAGCTACCAGTGGCTGTGTGTGTGTGTTTCATCATGCCAGCGCAAATTAGACAGTGCCTCGATAACGTTTTACGCATTTCCCTCTGAGCTGGACTATCAATGAACTTTAACAGTCAGATCATGCATCTCGGTGCCTTTCTTAAGAGTATAGTCTTGAATTAAAAGATCTCTTCGGTTTACTTTTCATGTGACCGAATCAAAATCCCTGTTAATTGTTTAAATCACTGCACAGTCTCAAAGAATCAGTCGGGCCTTTAATATTTCTTGTGTTTCTCTAAAGTAAACCGCGATGAAACGCGTCCAACAATTCAAAGTGAGCCCTGTGAGCTCCTTTCTTGTTTTCAAAGAAACCAGAGGATCAACAGCACAATGGTGTTTTCCTCTTGGCGGTGCTTTAAGTCATTGTGTGGCTCGTCGGCGGGCCTGAAGCATGGCGTCAAAGCAGGAATAAGGATGTTTCTGGTGCTGATATCCTGTTTGTCCGCACTCCGATTTCTCTGCTCCAAGAAACTGACTTGACCTCCAAGGTGCATCATCTCAAGTCCAAGCAGACAACGGCTGAACGAAGTTTACAGCTTCAAAGATTATTTTAATTGCTAAAATGAATCTAATTAAATGCTCCAGGCAATGCAGGAGAAAGTGTGGCTCTTTTTTATATCGACTGTTCTTCAAAGAAATAGCTTGCAATTTACTTGCAAATACCAAACTGGACACTTAAACTTTGCTATCATTAACCTCTCCAAGTATTTTTTTAAAAAATATGTAAGTTTTTTAAGTACTTCCTCCACAGCGACTGAGTTGCACAAGCTCTCCTCACACTGCCTGGCTTGCGTTTCCCAGCACCCTGTCGTCCTGTGTGAGGTCTGGCCGGCTGATAACAGAGATAATGGAGTCGAAACAAACACAGCAGAGAAAGAGCCACAGGGGGAACTCTCAGCTGTGTACCGTCAATGAAAAGCTAGCCTGTCAGGATGCCCCACATTCCTGGATAAACAAAAGCGGAAGTAGGTCTCTCTCCTCTTACTGACACAGCAGGAATTAGACCGCACGGGAAGAGGAACAGGAAGACGGAAAAAGAAAACCTGTGTGTTTAGTTTTGTGATTTGAACTTTTCCCTTCCTCGCCTTCCTGACACACTTCACTTCTCCAGTCCTCCACATGCATCCATCTCTCTCTCCATTCCCGTGAACCTGCTGTCTCATCTGCTGTCCGTTCGCTCCCATCAAAACTCAGCCGACAGAATGAGGTTATAGAGCCAGCATGAGCCTTGCACACACAGACATGGACTACATTTTCAACAGGTTCTGCTTTCTTTGTCATATTTGTGTGGTCGGCATTTTTCAGGCACATAAATAGCGTCCAATTCCAAGGAAACTGTGTGTCATCTTTATGCGTCTCCCTTAATGTCTAATTCTGATCCAAATGTGTCCTTCTTTACTGATTGTTGGGCAGCGGGCTGCTGGAGGGGCTAGGTTGCTGAGTCGCCTAGGCAACCACAATGATTATCGGGGCGAGTGGACGGCGCCCACGCCTAGCCTCAGATTCACTGAGGCGTGGGGAAGTAAGAGATAGGGGGATGGGGATAGTTTTGGGTGTAGCTGGCCTCCATGCTGGTTGACCTGTGCAGAATGATGCCAGCCAGAGACGGGTCAGCTCTCTCTCTCTCTCTCTCTCTCTCTCTGTGTGTGTGTGTGTGTCTGTCTGCTCCCTGTTTAATAATAAGTTACTCATAAGACACAAACAGGGTGTGGTTCCACTTACATCCCCATTTTCACTCATAATATAATAGAGGTTTTAATACAGTATTCTATTATTAGTGACTGACATTTCGATCAGATATGAAAGGCTAATTTTAGCATGGGTTTTTATAAGAAGCGGATAATTGTACCCGAACCTGAATGGTTGGTTTCCCAAGGTACAATACCAACCAAGTTGATATGCACCTAAATACAGAGCTGAAAAACAAAATATTAAATTTTTTTAAAAATTCAATTAAATTTTATTTAATTAAATTAAATTTTATTTTATTTTATAAAAAGTGTGTGATAAAACTAAATTAAAAGTAATTGACCTGCCATGCCATATTTTCTTTATGACCCTTAAGCTGTTAAGTGGCTCACCAGCTCACAGACTGAAGACACGAGAGACCGTTTATAGTACTTGGAAACAATGAAGCGTTCAGTTGTAGCTATAGGAGGCTAACAGCAAATCAATCCAAGCTAACGCTCTTGTCCGTCTGACTGCTAGTAACTTCACCATCACACATCTGTCTGAGTTTTCCTCTTAGTATTTGGTTAAATACTTTCTTCCATCGCAGCACATACTTTATCTAAACTTGTAATCATTTAAAAAAAAAGTTTTAAACACTTTATTGACATATAATCACATTTTAGAATAAAGTGGCTTTATTTACACTTTGAACACACAAGAAGCAATATTAGCATTAATTTGTTATTGTGTTTCCTTCCCTCTCTAGTCACTAGTTAGGCCATTATTCCAAAACAATGAGCTGAAAGATGCTAAACATGCTGAAGTCTTGGAGACTAGTGTCATTTCTTGATTTAGTTTCCCGTCTCTGCTTCATTTAACTCAGACTGACGGACTGATTCGTACTGTTCTATTCGCTCGAACTACAGGAGAGTGACTCAAAAATGGAAACATCCCAGTGTCCATGAATGCAACTGCCAGGGTTCTCCCAAAATGGATAATGTACTCTTTTCTCTTATCTAGTATAAATCTGTGTATTTACATTTCATAATGTTAAAATAAAACACATTTCCTGACGACATAATGTGTTTGTAATTTGAAATAAACTCTACTAACAGGGCTGTAGGGTGATTCTACACTGTAGAGGTTTCATCGATGGTCCTGTCCCTCACTTGTCCTCTGTCCCTTTGTTAGCCTGTTATCTGACTAAACGTGACTTTAATGAGTAGCGCTGTACCCAAAGACTCATTGATTTGTGATTTATGTCAAATCTAATCAACCTTATTAAAATGCAAATGAGAGACACGGGAGTGGTTTTGGCAAGAGTAACAGAGTTCAGGTGGATCAGTGACAAAACCCCATCTGGTGTTGCACCACAAACTCACCCATCAGCAGTTCAGTTCTGTCTATTGCAACACACCCAGTGACCTTCAACAGTGGAACAGTCCCAGGTTGCTAAAAGTCAGCAACTCCCAGACAGAACACCTCTTCATCAGCTTCTTTCGAGGCCTGGGAGGAACAGGGCGTTCATCTGGATTTTCTGCCTGTCAGCTCTTTGCTTTTGGTTGCTGTGACATTGGAGACTGGAGTCAGCAGATGTTTTCACCTTGCTTGCATTTAGATAGTGCTGTCACTTCACTCCTGCTGTAGTTTAATAGTTATAGATTTTTTTTTCCCCCTCTGGTGATTAATGTGTGGGTGTGGGAACAGTTTTGGTGAGTCCCAGACCAAATGGCTCATTAATTTTCAAGTTGAGAGAAATATGATATCTTATTATTAAGTATTGAGATGCTAAAACATTTGATTGGTCGATCAGCTGATAAGAACTTCATAGTCAGAGTAGGATGAGTGCCTGGAAACATGTGAAAGTGTGAGCGCTCTGGATGGATGAGACAGTGTGGAGTTTAGACCGTCGGCTGAAGCATCTGGAATGAATTGAAGAGTCTCGATACTGTTTCACTATCCTCAGGATGTTTTTTTGGATGGTTTCAGGTAACCTTGCCCTGCCATTCTAGAAGCTAATTTCCTCTTGCAGACCAGTTTTAAGTACCAAGACTGGACTAAATAAAAGGCATCTATCGATGTTAGTTTGGGATGTGCCTCGAGGCAGAATTTTAGACCTTGGAGAGTTTAATATTAGACTGATGATTGATCAGTCAGGGGGGATTATGTGTTTGTTTGTGTGTGATGAATGGAGAAATTAGATGCTTTCTTCATTTTCCAAATATTTAAAAAAGAAGAAAAAAGAACTGATTTGTGATCATATGTTGTTGTCTTGGTTGTAGCGAAGGACTTTAGAGAGGTTGAGAGCTTGCAGTACAAACCGCCCTCCTCCTCCCTTCCACTAATGCCCCACATTAAGGCCACTGTGGCCATCTGTCAGTAAAACCTATTGTTGTTCTCACTCAGTGTTACAAAGACGATGGAAAAAGGAGTTTTCTCTCCTTCTGTGAACTTTAAAAGTTCTTGGTGGTGGTGGTGGGGGGGGGGGGGGGGGGGGGGTTTACATGGGAATATCGTTCATAAAAGAAAATACGAATTAACATTTGTTACAAGTGGGATAATGTGTTGCTTTTAACAGATAATCCTTTTCTTAGCATCAGTCGGTCAGTCCGCCTCTTTGGTTCAGACTGAAATATCTACATCGCAACCGTTTTACAACTATATTTATATGTTTTATTTACTTCTAGAAGTACTAGATTACTAGATTAGTACTAGACTTGTCAATTGTTGGATTGCCATGAAATTTAGTTTCGACAATAAGAATCCCTGGAGGATGAATCCCGACGAGTGATTTTCATCTACGGCTACCAGCAGGTCAAAGTTTTCACTTATATCCAGTGAAATATTTTACAACATTTAACAGATGTATTAGCATAACATTTGGTACATTCATGGTGACCGTTCACACTGCAGCTTGAATCATACTGACTTTCACGCCCTGACTTTTCATTACCTCCATCCAAAGGTTCACTTTTGTGATTTTTACTCTATGCATTTTCATGAAATCTATTGACAATCGGCAATAATATTCAGAATCAAGACTGATAATGAAGCTAGCACCAGAACCGTCGCCAGTCTTCAGGTGTTTCCTGTAGGGTACCAAACCTTTTTACCCTGTGCTTTATTAGGTACAATATATAAAGATGAATAGACCAGCTTTGTAATCTCACTTCTGTGAATACATCATATTCTCCAACACATTCAATGATTACTAAACATGATTCGTGTGTATTTTCCTGTCTACCAGTCTACTGCTCATGACAAATACTTGGCAACAGTCTGAGGGTTGTTGAAATTCAATTGGAAACATATTAAGACCGTTCTACTTAACTGGGCATGGCCTCGGATTAAAAGGGCCGATCGAAGTCATTATTCATTCGAAGTCAGCCAAGTGTAGAGTGTTCGATTGCACTGATGTGACGGGCACAATCATAAAGCGCTTAGGTGAAAGCTGATAATTATGGAGGCGGTCTGTTTGGCTAAATCAATGACTGGGAGCCTCGATGGAGGACAGGGAGACGAACAAGTGCAGATGCATTTTATCCTTTCGTCTTTTTGCCTTTATGTGACATATTGGAGGATATTTGTGGCCGTGTTTATGGAACATCCACCAGGGATGTCCACATGATTATTTAAAACTCTGGAGATGTTGGGTCGCCCTCCGATCCTCTTTAACTCCATCAGACTTAGCTCAGGGTTCGGCTGATGCACAGATAATGTCTGATCACACACAAGCTGCTTGGCTCTGGATGGCCGCAGTGACTGACTCTTAAAAGGGCATGTGGTGGAGATTGATAGATGGTAAATGGATTGGAAGCGGGGATAAGGGACACTTTGGTTTTAGAGTGTTTTGATGGAGGATAAAGGGAAGATATGGCAACCTCTATTGTTTCTGTTCTGCAGCACTTTTCTGTCATAGAGTTGGATGAAGTCAGTTATTCTTCTTCAGAGGGGCATCATGCAGCATGTTTCATACTCTTCTCACTCGCATGCTGAGAGGAGATGGCACTTTTGACAGTCAATTATAGCCAGCCCATTTCTCCTCCAGTACCGGGGCCTCTTTATTTCTGACCTCAGACTTGCTCTCCTTTCCTCTGCTGATGATTTTGGGAGAGTTCTGCGTCAGCACATTTTGAATCTGCCGTTGTAAGTCAGCAAAGGTTGAAACATAAGTTGAAGATGTATTATGATATATTTTTTGGCGGCATTTGCCTTTATTTGTACAGGACAGGTGAGGAGTATGACAGGAAACGGGGAGAGAGACAGGGGGGAGACAGGGGTGAGTGGGAATCAAACCCACAGCCTTTATACATGGGGCACGTGCCTTATGATATGTGGGTCTTAATCACATCTGATTTAGTTTAACGCTCGCTGGACAACACAATGCATGTAATTGCTGGACAATAAACATATCCTATTGAAATTCCGATCATTCATTCATCCCGGTATCTTGATTCTGACACCGGCATGGACGAGTGAGGAGAAAATAGTTGAGATTAGTCCTGGAAAATGAGAACCTTGCATGTTTTTCTTTTGGGTCATGCAAAGAAAAGCATGTAGCACATGTTTGAGTTGACACACTGGTATCAGATTAAATACTGGATCAGTACTTCTTATCGACTGATTGGTGATAGGAAGGAAATAAATGTGCTGAAACATGTCTAAGTTAAACCAATTGATCTGAAGTCTTTTGGATCATCATTCAGCCTCGCTTATAATGTTCAGACATGTATTCAGGTGTTCACAGCAGGATTTCTGACCTATTCAGGACCCCACAAGGGGGTCTGTCAGTCTGCAGGTGGGATCACATGGATATTTGACTGAAACGCCGCTAATTGTTTATGTTTAATAAAAAAATAATCTTTTCCGTATTATGCTTTCGGAGCTCTCTCCCTACCCTTGAAATTAGAACAGCAGCGTAAGCTTTAGTCAATTTTAGCGTGGCACGTGATAGTTCTCTTGCTTGGATCATGAGAGTTTTCTAAATGTTGAGTTATAATCTTGCCCTATTTCATTTGGTGGCAGCTGGCCACCACTCGACATGCGACTGAAGAGGGGCAACTTGTGTGTCTGCTTACAGTTCAGCCAAACAAACTGTGCATCACACTGATCAAGACTGCTAAAAACTCTCGTTCCTGACTTTTGCATGACACGAAATCTATTATTGAGGTTCATGCATATAACGGCGTTGTATCATTGTATAACACGCCTCTGATACTTGCAATTTATTTATTTTCTGTGAAGTCTGGTGAGCTTAGGCTGATCAGTGAACTCCATAAACCCACCCACATGTGTCTCATACACACAACTACACATAAGAATTTTTCTCTGAAACCTTACCCGTTTCTTTAATAACTCCATTTTTACCAATGACCAATCCCTGAAGCCAACCATGGCTATTTTATGGGGAATATATTGATTGAATAACAAAGCCAGCCAAGAAGGATTTCTGGATTTATCCCACAGTGCCTTATCTGCTGCATATCCTCTCTGTCTTGCTCGCTCCCCTCGCAGTCAACAAAAGATGTAAGGGGATTAAACCACTGATGTTGTAGCTCTGCCGCGGCTTTCCGAAACATGGCAAAGGGTTTGGAGGGGAGGGCGTCCTCATTAAAAGGATCTGAATATTGGGATTCGGTGCTGTTCCTCTGCCCACCGCTCTTTTTTAAATACTCGGCACGTAGCCCTGCGCATGATATGCACCGTATGAACCTCGGAGCTCTCTCAAACCCTTTAGAAGACATAACTGTGTCAAATGCCGTGCACACTTGATGAAAGTGCCCTGATTAGAGTGCAACAGAGTGTCCTGAAGTTGAGGGATAAAGGATGGAGGGTCAGGAGGATGAAAAGTGTCCCCTGCAGCGTCGTTCAGGAGAACGTCTAAAACACGGAATCCGGGTTGAAGATCCAGCAGCAACACGGGTCACTGCAGAGCGAGCAGCTTCTCCTTTGGCTCGTTGCTAGGATGCTGTGCAGTTTATCCAGTATTATGGGGTGTTCTTCACCGCGCTTTCTCTGCACAGTGGCACTTCGTTTAGCTTTGTGGCTTTCTACTGCATAGCCTTCACCCTGCTTTTGACAGGTGTCAAGTTATGCCGAGTTTTATACTTCTATACAAGTTGAATCTCGTTGCAGAGGAATGCATCTACATCCAGGGACTTTCATGCTGCTGGTGGCTTTAAATCTGCTCCCTCAAGGAGAAATGTGGAATGTACACCTTGAGGGCCTTCTCCTAGTTGGCACATGTAGTACAAACAAAAACAGCAGGCATTGAATGAAAAGGGATGAAGAGATGGTCTGTGGCCATGTGCTGTAAGTTAGTAATTCTCTAGACTAATGCTACATATGGTGCAGAATTTGTACAACATGGAACGAGATGAAAGGTGCAATATGAGCGGTTTCCATGCAGAACGTAATAATTGACTGTTGGACGAGGGAAAAGCCTGTCAAAGTAGAATGAAAGCAGATGCATGGAACTGGCTCCCATTGTGTTGATGTTGTATTTACCACAGCCATGGCAGCGCGGCTCACCGAACGGGTGGAAAGGCTGACGAAGGAGGTTTTGGAGGGGCCCCACATCAGTGGCCCTCAGCTGATGAGGCCTGAGGAGAACTTGAGCAATGAAGGTTTGAGAAAAATGTTAAGGAGAGGTGGCATCTGGAGAAACGGATGACGGTCCGGGGTTGTGGAGAGTGTGGGGAGGAGAAGGGGGAGATGAGAGAGAGACATGTAAAGGGAGGAGGAGAGGAAAAAAGGAACTTGTCATTCTTAGGAGGCACAGCTTGGATTTGGGCATCTTGGAAAACCTCAGTTGCTGCTGCTGAGAGGTGAGGGTGAAAATAAACACTTAAACCAGAAACATCACTACACCTGCAGGGCAGTGACAGATGCACACTGTTCACCACTGAATTCTGACTTTTCCCACTTTCATTTGTGGAGAAGTAAATATTTCAACATGGAAATCTGTTATTCCTACTCACATAGCTGCTGTCGCTATTTTTCTGCATTTTGCCATTTTTTTAAACTTCCCTTGCTTTTTTTTTTTTTTTTTTTTCAAGCCTTTTGGCAACACAACTAATTGAAGAATTTATAGGAATTGTTGCCAGTGCTAAAAACGTGGTTCTGCTTTCTATGGGGCCGTTTACACGACGAGGGTTTCACCCTAAAATGGAAACCTTTTGTTGCGTTTTGGCCGTCCGTTTAGATGAGAACAGCGTTTTCGGGGACTGAAACTGCAAACTTTTTCAAAATGCCACCATATTGCTGTTACTTAAATGGGCAAAACGCAACTCTGGCTGAAAACGATGATGACACAGCGGCGCTTCGTGCATTGCTTATTATTGTGAATCCGTGTGTACGGGATCGTTTCAGAAACGATGACGTGTAAACGCTGAAGGTTTTAAAAACGCAAAGAAAAAACATCTCCGTTTTTAGCTACAACGTTGCCGTGTAAACGGGGCCTAAGTGATAGGAGGGAGTCCTGCATTGTAACAACAGTACACAAAGACACACATACTGTTCCCTCCTTCTACACATTAGACATTACACATTACAGTCAACAGCTTCATCACTTGAATGCAACATTTTGCACATGTCTTTTGTAGCTGTGCTTTTTTTTTTAGACTTGCATATAATCATTGATGTGTTTGATAGCTGATTCAATTTGTATTGTTTCAGGCAGCTTAAAATAATTACTGTCATTAAGTATCTCAGTGGTGGTCTGAAGTCGACGTATTTACCGTTTTGCTATGGGTTATGACTTCATCGTGAGGTATTTAATGTAAAATGGTCAACATTTCAAGGCTGCAGATGTTAACAGGTCTTGGGTGGGAACTTAAAAAGTCAATAAGAAGATTATGCTGACAGGAACTTGGAAGAAAAGCAAAGTGAATGCAGCATATTGTGATTATACTGAATAAAAACAGCTGCTTATGTAAGTCGGGCGTCTGTGTCTGTGAACATGCCCTGTTGATGAACAGCCTCATGAGATTCCAGATGTGAGAGCACGGTCATATTAGAGTTCATTTGTCACAAGTTGAACAGAGAGAAATGAGAAGCTGTTGTCTTTTGATTATTTACACATCTCAGTGCTATGCAGCAGTATTTTGAAAAAGCACATCTTATGTTGTACACGAATGGAAATGAAGCCGATAATTAAGCAAGTGAAGCAGATAAATATGCTGACATCAGTCTTTGGCCTGCAGCTTTCTAGATTTTAACAGGCGAGCATTGTGAAATTAAAAAGCCAGGCTTGCATCTTTCTTTTTTGGGGGGGGGGGCACTGCTGACACTGTGTGAATGAAATAAAATCAATAATCCAGCCATTCTTTTGTATCCCCGCTTTTATCCTGCACAGAAGGGCTGCATCCTTTTCATGGGTGGGTGGCGATCGAATCTGGATGGGTCGACAGTCATCACAATGGTGACACAGGTCGACAGGCTAACACGTTCACACCTACGGGCTGTTGGCAGCCACCAATTAGCCTGACCTGTTTGTATATTTAGTGTGGGAGGAAAGCTGAGCACATGGAGGACGTGGAGGACGCACACACGCACACACGCACGCACACACACACACACACACACACACACACACGCACACACACACACACACACACACACACACACACACACACACACACACACACACACACACACACACAGGGAGATCAGGAAACCTCTAAATGGAAAGACCTCCACCAGTTAAAAACTATGAATTAAGCAAAATATTTACGCAAAAGAGGCAAGAGATTGAGGACAAAGAGCTACCATATGTTCCCATTTGCTAATCTGGAGCTTTTACACTAAGATGATTAGAGGTTTGATAACCTTCAATTTATAAAAAAAAAAAAAAGGCATAGAATTGCTAAAGGTTTGTTTAGAGCTAGTTAGCAATGATTTAAACATCTCTCAAACCTCCCTCCCTTTACAACGTCAGAATCACTTTCATTAAACGATATAAATATTTTTGAGTTGGTATATAAATAGCCTCTTCCTCTGTGCTCCCTTCTTCCCTACCTCTTCCCTACCTCCCCTCCGTTCCACCACCGGTCTGTTAGTAAGATCCGGTGAGTCAGACGGACCACCTGGTCACCAATGGTTTGTTCGATGTGTGTCGCTCGCAGCTAATGTGAGGTGACACAGCTGCTCCGAAAGGACAGCTGGCTCCTCGGCAGACAATGGAGGCCAAGAAGTGTCTGACCCGACTGCAGTAAAAGGTAAAGTTAGTCTGGTCGGCTCATCTCTGGCTTGCAAAGGTCTCTGAGGTGATGGAGGTGTACCAGCTGATTTTAGCAGACAAGCAGACTCACAGCACAGAAGGAGTGGGTGTTTTCTTTGTCCAAAAATAGAACAGTCTCAAATGGCACAATTTGAGCCTATAAGTCATTCATGCCGTTTAGTTGATAATATCACACAGCATTTAATATTTATGCGCCTCATTAAGACATGGTACTTTGCACAATGTCATGACTGTGTATGAATACCACTGAGGCAAGGTTGCAGTTGAAATCTGAGGAAAAACTGTCTTCAAGTTAAAAAAAAAATACTGTCTTGTCGTTTTTCGCGAGTTAATATTAGTAATATTTGGTCAATTTAAGCAATATATTTATTTAAAGGAAGAGGTCAACACTTCAGGAAGAAGAATTAGATATGAACATTGATATCACTCTCATTTCTAGATAAATATGTAGCTGGTGCGAGCTGATTAGTTTAACTTAGCTTAGGTTAGCTTAGTATTAAGATCACACAAAAAAAAACCCACCACCAGGAAAACACTAGGAAACAGCTGGTCTGACTTTCTCCACAGGTATCGGCACGTCTACAGCTCACTCATTAACACTTTGCATCTTTTACAAAAACTGAAATGTAAAAGTGACAATTGTCCGTTTTACATGCGGTATTAATTGACTTTTTACTGGCAGGGACCGTTGCTAGACATCCATCCAAGGACTCCAAGGAAATCCTTTGGACAGAACCAGGCCAGTTGTTTCCCCTGTTTTCAATCTTTTCACCAAGCTAAGACAAGATAAGATTTATCTTCTTTTTCCATCATGGAATGTGTATAAGTTGGCTGTTTTGGCGAAATTGGTACTGAAAAATACACAGAAATGAGCGAAATAAACGAAATGAAATGAAACAATAAGCTCCAGGCTGTATTCTCATGTAAATATTAGGGGAAAAAAAGAGTATATTTCACAAAATGTCAAACTATTGCTTTAAGGTGTATAATCAGAAAATGAGTTTAAAACTAACAAAGCTAGCTGTTAATTTAGGACATTTATCCTAAGAGGTCCATCAAATAAACTGCCCCTGTATTTTAGACTCTTTACCCAGGACCTTGGAGTGTTTTAATCCACCATCTCCTCACTTCAGTGCCTTTGGAATCCAGCATATCAGTTTTAACCACAGCTATAATTTTCCCGTCACAGACAGATTTATTTTATAGTTTGGGAAGACATTTTGCAATTTTTCAATCTAAGTTATGGGGCCCAGACTACTCCCAAAAAAAAAATCTCCAGAGTCTGGGACTGTTAGATTGATGATTCTGCCCTGTCTGAAGATGTTACAGACCAAACTGCCTCTGCTGCCACCCTGCTGTGTAAATTAGAGCCATGCATCATAAAGTGAGAAAGCGGGACTTGATGATTTGGCAATGGGGTGTCGGGGAGGTCTTGTATAATAAAATTACCAGTTGATGAGTTTCCATTAGACTTTATGAGGTGTGTTTATATATATATGTGTGTGTGTGTGTGATTGCGTCCCACTGTACTGTAGTCTTCATCAGATTGATTCAGAGCAGGTTAACCATCTGGCTATAAACCAATAGTCTCCTAATGGAATTTGTCCCTGTGATTCTGCTGTGTGTGTGTGTTTGTGTGTACTTTTGTACAAGCTAAACTAATAAACCTAATGGCTATGGAGGTGGGCTTCAGGCCTATTAAACGGATGGAGCGCATCAGTGCTGCAGTGGCAGTTATGGAACCGGGACCCTTATACCACAGCTCACTGTGTAATGACATTTAAAACCCTCCCTATGCACTGGCCTGCAGGATATATATAATGCCATAATCCACGCCATCATCCGATCAAATGTAAAGCCCTAAATTGTAAACTTGTTTGACAGCAGCAGTCGTACATGCCGTTATTGGAGAGAGGCTTGATGTTTGTAACGACGCTGCTTGATGAATCCTTTCATTAGCCGCAATTAAGTATTTACTGGTGAGATTAATCACCGTCTCATAATTGCAAGTGTGCTAGCTGAGCGGGCGCTTGTGTTATGTATCATTTGTAGAGCTGTCACACTCGTTCTGCCAGGACACAGTGTGTTTGTGTTTGTGCAGTTTACCACGCTGTTAAACACACAGTTTGATGCCGTTCAATATGTGAACTGTCAGATGTCAATCACGTCTCTTCATCTGACCCAGATTTTTGCTGAAAATGTAAATCATCAGGTTTGAGAAAAGCTGTCACAACATATTAATTGATAAGATGATATACGATATATTTGACATGTCCTACATCATATGTGGAGACCTTTTTTAAAGACTCATCAAATCTTATCCAAATACTGCAGTAAATAATTCTAATATTTGTTTGTATTTTGTATTTTTTCCCCCCTGCAAATTAATGGAATGTTACTTGCTAAAAACACTCTTAGGCTCATAAACAGAGCAAACTGTGAGGAGGGGTTACTGCATTGTTTTAGAGGTCACAATGGTTTGGAGCAAGTGGATTAAAGTTTAGTCTGAATGCATGTTATTACTATTAGAAAACAAGAGCCCATTCCTAATTCCCAACCACACTTTGGTTTAAAAAAAAAAAAATTAAATATAATTATTTAAAATCCCAAATGAATGAAGTCACATTCACATCCAGATGTAGAGCAATTTTTAAACAAAGTTCCAGGAAATTCACCGAAAAAAAAGTCTTAATTAATGTGAGTTTCCATCCATATGTGAATATTAGGATTAGGATCAAATGATGAAAAACTGTGCAGAAAATCTGTTGTAAATACTGATACTTCTGATAAATTCAATATTATATTTTTCTCCCCATTTACCTAGCATAAAAATGTTTTTGCAATAAAAAGTGGTGTTTCCACTTAGGTTTGATGGAAACAATTATTAATGGGAGGTAATGAAACCTCGGTGAAGCTG
Source organism: Chaunax sp. Z400 (assembly GCA_037577475.1). Taxonomy (NCBI): domain Eukaryota; kingdom Metazoa; phylum Chordata; class Actinopteri; order Lophiiformes; family Chaunacidae; genus Chaunax; species Chaunax sp. Z400. The sequence goes on along the minus strand of CM075202.1, from coordinate 15,992,644 downwards.
GATCATACAAATGCTTTGCCCTTTCAATCTTAAATCGGTTAAAACAATTAGGCAAAATTGTTGTCGATTATTTCCATTTTGTTCCTTTTGATCAATCAATCATGTCAGCTGTCAGCCGAGATATTTAAGTAATAGTTTTGGAATTCACACTATGCTCCAGGTCCATTTAAAGTGGAGGCAATTAGACAAGATCAGGCAGCTCCGATTTAAAACTCCATTTTAAGTGTTTGCTGGTGTGGCAGACGTTATGTTTGCTTGTCGGGGCTCGTAAAAATGAACCTCTAAAAAGTTGCTGGCAGTAAAAGCTCACTCGTCTCTGAGACCTTTAACTGCGTCTTTCACCCTCGTACACAATCATGCTTATATGCTTCCTCTCTTTCTCCGACTTATTTTGCTGCTGCTGCGTCTTGCAAGAAGATTTCATGTTGGGGGACAAAAATAGCCTGTTGGCTCCCTGTTTGGATACAAACCGGTCTGGCCTGCAGAAGAGGATGAAGATGTTTGCGTCTCAAAAGCCAGATACGTCGGCCACGAGAAATTCAGCAGCCTGGATAATGAGCCCTTGTTAGCCTTGTTTTCCTTTGTAGCAGAGACCTGGGTGAAGCTGTGCTGTCTATCCATGAGCCAGTGTTAACCATTCACTAATACATAGAATTCCCTTGGGCATTATGCCTGCTTCTGTCTCAGTATCACAGTCTCTCTTGTCTCGCTTCTCCTACTGCATGTACGTCTCTCTCTCTCTCTCATTCTCCTGTTTCCTTTCTAATGGCCTCTTTTCTGATGGCTGCAGAGTATAAGTGCTGTCGCCTTCATTTAATTTCATCACATCTCAAAACGCCATTGTCAGGGCGAGTCAAAGGCTGTGGAACTCCAGTCCGACATCAATCCAGTTTAAGCCGCGGTTGGGATGAGACGACTGACTATATGGACGGCTATTATGTAAGATCTCTTTCTTTCTATTTGGCAATTGCTGCTCTAACAGCCCATCAGACATGCCTTTTATCCATCAGTGCTTCGTTAATAGATGGTAGAGCTTCAGATGACACCAGTCAATGGACGGGGTTTTGTCTCTTAGAGTCGTTTCATGACTTCTCTCCAGTAATTACACCCTTTGTTGAAGTCACAGTCAAGGATTATTCTACCAGTGTTCTTTTTCTGAGAATTTTATTGGGGGGGGGGGAATTTAATTCATGTTGTCATAGGTGAAGCTTTGTTTAGACATAAAGTGAACCAAAGCACCAGTGTTGGGTTTTCTCAGAACTTGGATTAAAAAGCTGAGCCACAAGTTGAAGCTTGCCTGCTCCCTGGTTTTGTGTTATATAAATCAGAAGTCGTTATTATTCGCGTAAACACTAATGAAACCACTCGATGATGTCACTGGAAAGAGATGGTTATTTTCTCTGGATTGGAAGAAGTGCCGGTTGGCAAATTGCGTCAGAAGCCTCATGACAGATGGGCTTTTCAGAGGCCGATAATAAAGGGGTTTCAGGGTTATACTTATCGAAGACATTCTCCGCATTTACCATCTAACTGCTAGCTGTTGCTCTCTGCTTACATGAGCACAACTTCTGCCACCTCAGCAGTCAGTGAGACGCTTTTAAAGGAATGCAGATTTATGCAAATGAGGTTGCCGAGGGGTTTGCGGTGGTGAAACTGTGGTAACGGAGAAAGGAATGAGGTTAAAGAGGGCGGTCGGCTCCGGCAGGATGTTCTCTACCCACAATGCCCTCTGGTGTTTGTTTACACACTGTGGGTGGTTGTGGGTTGTGTGTAAAGTAAAGCCAAGCCTCTCCTCAAGCATCTTCTGCAAAGCCTTAATGTGGAGCATCACATTGATCACACCCAGACGGTTATGGGCAACATATCTGTGTGTCTGCAAAATTAAATGTGTCAGTTGACATTTTGCACATGATATCCACAGTGATATGCCGCCATGTTCTTTTATGCAAGCAGCAAATCTTTATGGTCGACTGATGCAAAGGAATGTAATGTCCCACCCCAGAACCAGTCCAGAATTATGGCCCCCGACTGTCAGTGTCAAGGGCCATGAGTGACACTGAGTCTGACATAGTAAGGCGTGTTTTATATCTTGGAATGAGTTAGTATTTAGCAGAAGATTTAGTTCCCACTTAAGCCGGGCTCTCATTACAGGAGTTATAAAATCCTTTTCGATTTTTAAAATCGGGTTTCGTCACAAGCGTAACGAGAATCTCCACAACAGCCTCTGCTTAATCTTAAACATGCACACACTATAAGACTCGAAACTAACGGGGCATCGCACACTACCGGTTTTTATTAAGGTTCTCGTGCCAGATGGAGCAATGAATGCACCGCCTCATGTGATCTCTGGAGAAGCAGCTGTGTACGTAAACAAGTGATCGTGAGTCACGGTGAGAAAACAGAAGTATTGAATGTGGATGAGGAAATGGTTGGGAAGACGTGTTCAACAGGGGCTGTCTATCCTTCAGCGAGAATCTGTTTTACTAATATCTGATAATATTAATATCTGATGTTGGCCTAAAAGGCTAAATTGTTTACTGTTGCTTGGCTATTGGCTAATGTGAGCTTGCTCAGAACTGAAGTTATCAATAATGGTACATCTTATTTTATCTTATTTTACCAGATAATCTGGGCCGATCATCAGGACCGATCAAAGATCCAGACTAGTTTTCTCCTCAGATTGTCAGGAGGGGAGAATCTGGTTAAAATCTGCCTGATTCTCCTGTGGTGTGAGCCCGGCTTAGAATGAGCATTTTCATCTTATCATTATTAGTACTGCAATCAAACTATGACAGATGACAAACACACTGGAAGCATAATTGGGGTCCTGACTTTATTCCTGTACTTAACACAGGATGGTTAAGAATGCTAAGGCCATCTGCAACATAGCATATTCAACTGGTTTCCTCTAGGCAAACGATAGCTTCATAGCCAATCCCTCTCCAGATGTCGCTAATCTTTTCACTGTGAATAGCCACCATACGCACATTTACAATAATTACGGGTGTGGACCTAGTATAAACCCACTGCTTTGATTTTATGGGATTAAACCCAACTGGCTGCCAGATTGCTCTTCTTCTAGCCTAATCAAAAAGACTTAAGGCATCAGGCACCAGCTTTATAAATGGCCTGATCATCTGCGTTTTCTTTGCCACACTCAAAATGTTCAAAAACCCCTACACATACTGTCCACTTCACGTGTGAACTCTTATAATTTACATGAACACACATAGGCTCAAACGCACGTAATCACACGGACATCACACATACATAAACACGTTTTCCGCCAGCCGCTCGCAGCTGCAGGCGTGTGAAGATGTCCGCTGACCCTGAAGAGGCGCTGACGATGAGCAGAGGAGACGGGGGAGAGACGCGTCGCGTTGTCGGACAGGATGTGTCACCGTCTGCTGGGATACCTTGAAATGAATCAGTTCTCTGTTGGAACGCTCTCTTTCCCTCCCACTAAGACCGTCGACAGACCAGTTAATAGCTTGACAGGAGAGATTCATACTGGTACTCAATGTTCACTCAATATCACAGAGCTCCAGCTGATACAAATAACTCAAGTGTGTGTACTTCCGTGCAGAGCATGCTGTGGTTAGTGTGTAATTAGATTAAGTCAATATTGATTATTCATGAACTTCCTTGTTTTAAACAGACAGATTGATTTATGTTGGGAAATGTAAGAGGATCTTCCTGCATGTTTGCACCTATTTTTTAATGTGTTTACCCCGAACACGTCTGGACAAATGGGGAATGTTTCCTCCTGGCAGACACTAGCGTGAGCGGAGAAGGATATAAATATCTGTGTTGTGACACTTCCAAGTTCTTCTGCTGTCTTGTTGGGAGTCTGGATCACTTGTAGCTCCTTTCCACTGCAGGAACCTTATCAGGGAAGAGCCTTTTTCAGGAACACGGGAACTTTCCCTGTTTTTTGACAGGAAAACAGAAAATCCAATTCCATTTCTTTTCCAGTCCTTGCCGATTTATTCGACTGAGAGGCTGCGCATGACTTTGGTTTCAGATTGGAGCTGCAAATAACATTTATTTTATTAGTCTTTAATCTGCTATTTCTTTTCAATAGCATCAATAAAGTTGTTCCTCATAATAAAAGTGTTGCTGGGGTTTTGGCCTCTTCAGATTAAGTCCGTCCTTCATGCAACCTTGAAAATAGGAGATCTCGGCTCTGCTGAAAATTCCAAGAAGTCTGTGTATTCAGGTGACTAGCAATGTGAAAAGCTACTCAGTTGTACTGTTGTACAAAATGAAGAAAAGCCACTTTTCATGAATGAGAAGTTGGAACCACTAAATCATTTTCTCATTTTGATGAATTCAAAGCCTGAAAGTGAACTTGTTCTGACGTTGCTTTTTGCAGTAGACAGAAAAGCTTCTTTTTTTTAAAACCAGAGGCAAGGCGAGGATAACGTGCAGAAAACACTGGTCACAACTAAAGTATTACTCTTTAACAGAAAGACTCAGCTTGTCTGTATGTAGTCAAAGTCCAAAGTCCCTTCACAACCAATTAGCAGGCTTGTTTCCAGTGCAGGAGCAAACAGGGCTTCACAAAACTATGATACTGAAAAGTGCAGTAAATAGTGAGTAAAATCTCTGGCGGTGTTGTTTTCGACACAGATGTGTTCTCATATGTTCTGCTACTTTACATCAGTCAGAACATTCTTTGAGTGCTGAGTTACAACCCGACTGAGCTGTCCCTGGTTGGAGGTAAGCCCTGATTGGCCTTGCTGTTGACAAGCAGCAAATGATTAAAAAGCTGGCCTCACCTAGTGGATGTTTAAGAGTTGTTGCTACACACAAGCAGCCCTTTTGAAGTGTAATCATTTTTGGCACGTTCACACTAGTCACTCAGCATAGTTCATCTCTCCTCAAGCAAAAAGGAATACTGTGCTGTTATCACACACACACACACTAAGAAACATGAACATGCACATGAAAAAACACACACACCCACACACACACACACACACACACACACACACACACACACACACACACACACACACACACACACACACTAGAGAGTGTGCGGGGAGGTGAGGCACTCTCTCTCTCTCCCTCAGAGCGGGTGCCATGTCTTGTCAGATGGGTTTAGCTCTCTGCCAGCTGATGAGCCAGTCGAGCCTTTGAAGCCCATCCAGGGGTTTGTGGTTTACGTGCTTGGGTTGCCAGGTTCTGCCATCCCCCTCATTAATGCAGCATGGTTGCTTACTTAACGTGTTCTTCTCTGTTGCTGTGGTCGACTTGCCCTGGCTATGACCGAGCACTGGGCAGCCAAGCAGAGGAGGCACACTTGCATTCTGGCCAAGCGCATGCATGCATGCACACACGTACAGTTCATACTGACACACAAGAAAGGTCGAAGGTACAGATGCAAGTGAAGTAGACCCCGATGGCATGGGTGGGCTGCTTTTGATTTGTCCGTGTGGTTAATCAGTGTGCATGGAGCTGTAATAAGAGTTTGGATCAGGAATAAAAGTATGAAGTGGTTTAAGCTGTTTGTTTGTCTGCTATGATGCAAAACACAATAACTAGCATGCCCCTCTTATTGGCTTTGAACCTACAGTAGAAACCTCGTGTTACATCCACAGGCAAGGAACACATCATCAGCTGTAAGCCCCTGTTCTGGTTCCGAGCGAGCTGAGCAGGTTCTTAAAGGTCACATGAAACGTTGCAGACCACTGATTGGTCAATGCCCAGCACACACTGAATATCCCGCACAGCACAAATCAGTGGCCGCCACATTCAAACAGTGAAGCTGTTTTAGCGACCATAACATTGTTTTTTTTTTTTATCGCGGCTGCTAAATTGAGGCGGTGCAGACGTTCCTGTCTTAAACAGCTGAGAGGTGTGTGTCGCGTTGAAGACTACGCCAGCAAAGGAAGCGTGGCGTATAACACAGCAGCGTTTGGGTCTAGTGTGACGTCAACACGTGCGTCAAGCAGCGCTTTGCAAAGAGTGGATGTGTGTGGATGTGGGCCCTTGAAAGTGTTCAGGTGACAGAAAATTGATCTGCAGCAATTATGATAGTCAATAATGTCAGTCAATTGTTAGAATTGCCTTTTACTGTCTGCTGTGTATTGAATGTTTTTGTGTTTTGGGTTGTTGGTCCGACAGAACAGAACTCTGGGTGAATGTTATTTTATAGACTAAGTCATCATAAACTGTTAATCAATAGCTAATAAAGATAAAAGCATTATGTTACAGCAGTCCAACTTTTTCTTTCCCTCCAACCTGACTCATCTGAGTAGAGGTAGTGGTGCCTCTGCCCTTCTTTGTTTCTTTTTCCACATCCTATTTCCCTCTCTTTTTTTTTTGTCTTTCCCTCTTATGCAGTTTTTAGGGTGGGCCTCAGTCAGATTCTTCGATTATTTTTTTTTCTGGAGGTTTTCAGTGTTGCTGGTTAGTGGAGATGTTTTTGTATGATAAATGAGACTTTCTGTAGCCAGCGGGCTCGGATTTCATGGAATTCACTGTACTTTGACTTGGGTGTTGGCGCAGAGAAAGGAGAGACTGTTTCTGCTCTTTCTTCCAACATCTTGAGGTAATTGACCCAACCTCCTGCCTTGAGCACACATACACATGTAAAAATCCCCTCTCTTGCTCAAACCCTTTCGTTTGCTCTCCCTCCCTCACACACACACACACACACACACACACACACACACACACACAGAGGAATACCTTAGATACAAATGCTTCACATAAGCACGCACTCATACTCCACACGCACGTGCACACTTTGCAAAAGAGAATATCCATGTCTCTGTGCTGAAACGCTGCGATACAGCTGTGAATAGGAGATGAAACGCCTGAGCCGAGCCAGGAATAATAAAAGCAGAGTGATTTCAATTCACTGCTGGCTTCTCTGGGCCCTGGGATCTGACTTGAAAACACATGGAAAGCCTGGTCTTTTCTAACCACATAATTCTACCAAAGCTACGTCGATAGCAAAGACCTCAGAGTCAACAGCTTGGAGTTGCACGATATCTGTCTCTATCAGCTAAATGCCCGTCGTAAATTCCTACTCATGTCTAATTTTAGGCATCCTAATTAGTGCAGCACGCCTTTAACAGCGTGCCTGCCTCAGCGTTTTCTGCCTTTTACTTTCCTGTTTGCTCCTCAAAGAGTGGCCTGCCTTGACCCACTATAAACTCAACTCCCCTCCCCCAGGGAGTTGAAACACGCATAAGGAGCACATGATAGATAGAATACAAAGAAGAGACAGAAAAACATTTTTTTTTAAAAGTATATCATCGAAAATCAAACAGTTAAAAAGTCTTGAACACACACTGTTTATTTTATTTTTCTGTTTATTTAAGATGTAGATTTGTCTTAACTAAATCAACTAAAGGAACACTTACAAGTTTTTCTGGTCTTTCAGCCACGTCTCAGGTCCTGTTTATGCAACAATTGTTTTGGTAAAAACTGAATAGTTTTTCCTTTGCATTTAGAAAAAAGTTGTGCATTCATGCAACACATTTTTGGAAACAATTCTCGTGCACATGGCTCTGCAAAAGTTGTTGAAAAACGCCGTAGTATGCATGGCCAGGGCAGTAGTTGGCGGTGCACCCTTTCAAAATCAGCAACACAGAATAAGATCACACTAAAGGTGAAGCAAATCTCTGCATTGGAGAGCGTTAAGAAACTCACCAGAGTCTGCAGCACAAACAAACCCGGAAAGTCCAACATTGTTTTTTTGTTGTTGTTCTGTCCGAATTAGGCTTAAACCGTAACAGACATGCAGGAAGCGGCGCTGTGTTTTCAGAGGAGTTGCATGTTATCAGTTTACACGGCGACGGTAATGGTGACGTTTACAAAAGTAAATGTAAATGAACGGCCAAACCATGACAAATGTTTACCGTTTTATGGTAGAACCATTATCGTGTCATCGGTTAGTCGTCCCCGACAGATGGATTTCCTGTCCATGACGACTGAGCTACTGATAAAGACTGTGAAAACATCTAGCAGGCCCTGACTCTGGATTTTTTTAAACCACTATTTCCGAGATGAGGAACTTTCGTTCTCATGATGCAGATCTTTAAAAATACTGTGGTTGTTTTTTTTCCCCCCTCTAACAACACAGAACCTCCTCACACAGATGTTTAATTTCTGCATTCTGAATGGAGAATTGTGCCTCATTCCAAGTTAGATGTAAAACTAAAGGAACAAACCCACTGTGAAGCTGAGTAACTGGCACGGTGCAGAGGCAAAAGTGAGCTTTAGCGGTCTGTAGAGGACAGATGGGGATGGCATGTCTGGAGCTCAGTAGGACACAAAGACAAACCAGTTGAGGTCGTGACCTTTTAGAGGATTGCACCAACTTCTGGGGAGCTTTGCTTTCATTCTCTAAAAGCACTGAGAAAACAACCCCCTCCCTCCCAATAAAAGCTATTTTAACCAATGCAGCAGTCTCCATAATGGCTTCACACTTTTTAAGAGCAGAAAATAAAAAGAGGAGTTAAAGCAAAGGGATGTAATTAAAACGAAAAGAGAGGGGGAAACTGCGAATTGAGCACAGTTATGAAGGGAGTGGCCGCTGGAAGTGGGTCACAGCGGTGCTGACGTGATGCAAAGTGACGTGCAGAGAGCAGGACGGACGCGGGCCACCTTCTTGTCCTGTGCGCACAAACACACACACACAAGCTCTCACATTAAGAGCTCTCACATGCTCTCAATTCATTAGGTAAACAACATTTGTGCAGCAGTAAAATTAGCTCACTTAAGGTCCTCTCTCTCTCTCTCTCTCTCTCTCTCTGCATTGTTTACTGCTAGTTGGACACTTTTGCTTTCCTACCGCTCCACAGCGGCTTGTTCTCACTTTATTAGCTCTTAAAATCACATTCAGGCTATGCATAAGTAATCATGGCCTCTCCCTTGGTGCTTGTTGTGTATAAAAGTGGATGCAGAGCTGAGTCGGCTACACCGCTCTCATCTGTGTGAACCCGGAGCCATGGTGGGGGTAAAAGGATGGAGGAGTGGCGGGGCCACTTTAATAGCCTGACCCCCGTCTCCCACCAGGATGACTCTCTCCAAGGCGGGTGTTAAAGAGAGGGTGGCTGCTGATCCCCATGGCACATGTGTGGTGGGTGCGTATGTGGGGTGTCGAGGCGTCTTTGTGCCTGCTGTGTGTTCCTGTGAAGGTTCCCACGGCGGATCTGCACATATTTAAGCAGAACCACTTCATCATGTCATGTGTGACGGTGAAGTGATGCGCTCTGAGATTTAACATGACCCCCCTGTTGCACATCTCAGAGATGGGGAGTGGAGGGAAGAGCTGTGGTATGTGGAAATCCTCGTTATAGACCAATTTGGGTTTCTCTAGTCAAATGCAGTACACCTGTGCTATATATCAATATTTATCTTTGATTTAATGTCTAGTTTAATTAGGGCTAAAGAGATTTAAAAAAGAATCCTGATGGTAAGATCTCACTCTCTGTAAGTAATCTAAATATACACACCGTGGAGGAGGGGGAAAAAAGAGCAATGAACATTCATTTCCCGTCATCTGCTCTTACTGAGTCTTCTCTCTTTATTGTTTGAGGGTGCCGGTGATGACTGAGGGCGAAGGAACCTTCATCCTAATCGGTTTGAGATCTGGCCGCAGGTCAGGCCGGCAGATGAATCCAGATTAGAGGGTCACAAGGCAGGAAGGGAGGATTAACAGCTCTGGCCACTGCACCCTCCTCCTCCTCCTCCTCCTCTAGCTGTCCAACTGTCGTCTAACCAGCCAACTGGGAGCGCTGTCTGCACCGCCGGCCCTCTTTAAAAAAAAAAAAAGTCAAGGCTTGACATAGATAGGCCTGCAGACCACGATAAAGCTGCTATCACTTACCGCTGTTTACTGTCACGTCTCAGGACAAGGATCAGGCTTGTGCATGTGAAGAGATGTTGGATTTGGTAGCAAATGGGGAATATTTAAAATCTTTTCAAACTCAAGTCTTTGTCCTATCATAAATTAATGAATAATGGTCATTTAAAGTGTGCATGTACACAACATTTGTCTTTATATGCATCCTTTTCAGTGTATTAATGATAACGGAGCACACACTTGGTACTGAAATAGCACATTATCTAAGTGTCTGAATTAAAAGAAAAACCATTTATTTGTCCTCTATAGTATGAGTCAGACTTCAGCTGTTTTGGACAAAAGGCATCAGACAGAATTCAGCTGCATTAGCTTTGGAAACGGGCTTTCTTGTTTCACATGATGTTTAAAAAGTAACGAAAAATATTTGCCAACAACCTTTTTTCCATGCAAAGACGAGATGACAACAATGCCATTTAACAATAACTTAAGATTAAATCAACATCCAATATGGAGACTAAAAGATGAGACTAAAACTACCTAAATGTGAGCCGGCTGAGGCGGGTTTACCACTAGCAAGCCCGTCTCGCCTGCTCCGTTGGGGAGGTGGAGCGCGAATGCCTGCGATAGGACTTGAACGATGGTGAACTATACCTGGGCGAAGACAGAGGAAACTCTGGTGGAGGCCCGCAGCGGTCCTGACATGCAAATCGGTCACCATGCCTGGGTTTTTGGGGCAAAAGACCAATGGAGCTGGTTCCCTCACGATAGCTGGTGCCCAAAGCTTACAGTTTTATCTGGTAAAGCCAGTGATTAAAGGTTTTGGGGCGGCTGTGACTCAGGAGGTATAGAGCGGTCGTCCAGCCCCTGCAGTGGACATGTCCAAGTGTCCTTGAACAAGATACTGAACCCCAATTTGATCCCCGGGTGCCGCTGGCCCCCCCTGCTGACCCTCCCAGTCCCTCCCCCGCCCAATTCCACCTGTGTTCCCATTCCAACAGACTACAACCAGCCACAACCTCCGTTCTCAAACTTTAGATGGGTAAGAAGCCCGTCTCGCTGGCTTGGAGCTGGGCGTGGTTCAAGATAAATATGTATAAACATATGTCTGGATGTATTCCTGAACATCATCAGAACTAACACCCTCTGCAAGGCCACATTCTTAATCATTCAACCTGTTTTTCATCAGACGATGATCAGATAAATCTGAATGTGAAACAAGAGTAAAATGACCTAAGATATTGTTTTTGGCTCGACTAGATTGACTGAAATGTTAATAATAACCTGATGTCCTACAATGAAACTAAAATGTCACACTTTAAATTGACTAAAACTAGACTAAAATACTTATACCTGTCTTCGACTAAAATAAGACTAAATTTCCCAGACCTTTAGTCAACTAAAACCAAACAGGATAAAGTTGACTAAATATGATTAAAAACTAATGAGGACATTTGACACGGGACTAAGACTAAATTTAAAAATCAGCTGACAAAATCGACACTATCCTGCAGAAAGTGGACAATAACCTTATGTGTAAGTTCCATATAAACCTGCTGTGTGAGTGTAGCTATTATCTATGTGTGAATCTACAGAATCCAGGCCATCACTGAATGCCAGTTTTTGTTCTGGGGTGTCCGTAACACGGTGATCAACTAGGTGACATGAACAACAATGCTGGTTAGACTTATTTGGGTCAGTTAAGTTTATGCAAACCAAGCCCAGAGTTGCTTCACTGATGCAACAAGCTGTGGCTTGCTGTGTGAGTATGTGTGTGTGTGCATTATCATCCATCTGCATCCTCCTCGTTGTCTTTGTTTCATCCCCCTCTCTGTCTCTCTGTACTTCTACTTAAAAATCCTAACAGAATAAAGCTGTGTGCGCTCTGTTGATGCTCCCGACTAGCTGCCGGAGTGCGCTTCCTGTGCGTACCTCAGCTTTGATCTGACTGTAAATTAAACATGCCTTTTTAAGATAACAGGCTCTGAGCCACCTACTGAGTCAAACTGCACCTCTTCACACAGCTCCTGTCCCTAGTTTGAACTCAGTAGAGTTGATTTATGCCGCAGCAGAATGCTGCTTTATCGGGATCAGCAGCAATTGAGGGAATCTCTGTGAAGCAATTAAACTGCAGTTGCATTGTTTGTCAAGCGTATACAGCACGGAGACGGTTTTGCAGCGGATCTCATCAAATATAAAATTGATTTATGTTTCACGATGAATGAGAGGCACAGGAGAATGCGTGGCAAACTGGCAACCGGCCCCAGTCAAGTTTGAGGTCAAAAGTTAGGTCAGGCACGGCTAATCTGAGTGGGAACAGTCAGTGCTTGACCCTTGACATCAGGTTACAACTAGTTTTTTTTTAGCACATGTGGGCTTTGTCCCAGACACTACACAAGGCAGATGGATTAGCAGAATAACACTTGTTGTTAAGTGTCCCTAAATGCCAAGAGGCTTAAAATTTAGGCCTTTAAGTGACTAGACAGGAAGTTAATCGTCAGGAAGTACTTGAAAGGATGAGTGCTAAATATTTGGTGTTTTCTGCTTCTCAAAATGTGAAGAATTTCAGATGTGCTCTGGGGTTGTTGTTTTTTTTTTTTTGCGTTTTGACTGTAGGTCAGTAAATACAAGCATTTTGATACGGTAACGCAGGTTCTGGAAAAGAGTCACACATAGCAAACCAGTTGGAGAGTAACGGCGCTCCAGTGGGAGATTTTAAAATATCGGGCCGGGGGTTCTGCAAGCAGAACAGTCTTGGCGTATAACGTGGCGGCGTCAATGCCTAGTCTGACGTTTTACACACAGTATGTGTCGAGCAGCAGTCTGTAAACAAAAACAAAACATGGCAAAAATAATTATTTACCCTCCCTGTTACATGGTGGCTGATCTCATCCTCTGCCCTGAGGGTAAGGAGCTCTGGGACCTCCCACTGTCTCCACAGTTTGAAGACATTTTCCATCAATTTTTCATCTTTGATTTTGCTACTAGCTCCTTCTTCTGGTTTATTTGTCATTAAGTTTAATATGTTATTTTAATGACTTAATACATGCAAAACTAATGACATTCTCATCAGCCTACCTTTACTCATTGATAATCAGCAAATGAAGCATTGAAGTGCAGAAATGTCAACCCTTATGGTGGTAATAATTTAATGAATTGTTGCTGCTTCTAGGGTCTGACTCAAGCTTTTCTGCATGTTTTATTTTTTTCTTAAGGATTTGGGGAAAATCTTAAGAATGTTCTTTGAGATTGACATGTAATGAAGTGACAAACAGATATATTGCTAATGTGTAAACATGTGATCCAGTGCGCTAATTCATAACAAGCAGTTTGGCCAACAAACAGCCATATGCATTATTGTTTTCAGGTTGCAGAAGAATTCTTTTAAGTGTACGACTTGGACTTTACCCGGCGTATAAAAGCCCTCATTTGGAGCATGAGTGTTTGGTTGCACAGCAACCTTCTGAGCGCTATGTGGTCCTTTTGCTTCAGTGGTCATGCCTGCCTGTTTTTTTTTCCATCTGAGGTCTTTGAAATGCTAATTGCTTCTCCTTACCCTCTTTTCTTGTCTGTGTCTCCTCCAGATTCCTCCTCCAACTACATAAGGCAGCTGGAGACGAAAGTGCGGATCCTGGAGGATGATAATAACAAGCTGCTCTCACAGGTGAGGTGCACACACTTGCACGCGCTTTGTGCATGCAAATGTTGCTTAGTTGCACTAGTGGCCCAGTTCAGCACTATTTGAACTTATAACCTCGTGAAACACCTCTCATACAACTCTCCAGCTCAACCAAAACATGTGATAAGCCGCCGCGATGAGATAAAGTGGTTGACTGATCCCTCTCTGACGCCACCCCCTCACCACAGCCTGTCTGTTAGTTGGAGAATATGTTTATTCATGTTTAATTCATGGGGGGAGTCAGTAAGTTTCAGTTGCGAGCAGTGATGTTAGCCCCCGAGGCGAACCGCGGGATCAGAGGAGAGATGAGAGGAGGGAAGAGGAGGGAAGAGGAGGGGAGCGAGACATAAGTGACAGTAGCAGAGTAAAGGATTTCTCCCAAAGTTGACCTTGCTCTGACTTCTCCCAAATTCAGAGGATGTAGAGCTGGGTGAGTGGAGGTTGGGGTGTGAGATAGAAGGGGGGGAGTTTTTCTGGTGCGGTTCACGAGGAGTTCACATGTCAGTCTGCAGAGCTGTGCGTTACATACGCTGAACCACAGACGGAAATTTATAGTTGCAACATATGAATCGGTCATGTTAGAGGGATCAAACTGTGGTACACTAAAAGCTATGGCTCATTAATTATTAATAAAAGCTCATACATCATACGCTTTTCTATGTCATTTGTTCCGCTTTATGATGGGGTTGTGTTCATTTGAATTCAAGTCACACTGCAGACGGTCAGAGCTGGAATTTCACAGTTTAAATGGCTTTTTGAATGGAAGCCTTTATTCTTTTCAAAGTGATTTCTCTTACACTCGTCCCCCAGCAGATTCATACGTAGGCAGAGACTGTAGGCTGCAATCACTGATAGGAAATTTAAAGGATTCTCTTAATTACGCCTTAACTGCTACAATTAGCGGCTACCCATTGTCTCACAGCAGTCAAGACCTATAATATGACTCTGCATCATAAAGCCCAATAATAGCCCTTGTTCTTGTTCATAGTTGAAGTGATGATGTGTTTTTTTTTTCTCTTCTTTAGATATGAGTTTGGGATGTTTGTGTCGTGACAGAACTTACTGTAGTAATTGAAAATACTTGTTAATTGGATGCTAAACAAGAAAAGACTTCATGTTGCCTTTAATTTGAATACTGCTCTATAAAAGCTTAAAAATCTTTTTGAAGAATACAGTTTCAACCATTGCTGTAATGCTGCCTCCCAATGGACAATATTCAAATGATGAACCAATAAACAATGATGTTTTTCTCTCCCTAGGCTTATAACCGGTATAGTTTATCACAGATACAGTCGAAAAAGGTAATGTTCTGAATTTGTCGCTGTCTGTTGGCTCCTCTGCTGGTCAATCGGTTTAGCCTCTTTTGCCTTTTCACTCTTTAACCTGTTTGGTGGTGGGACTTCTTCACAGCTTTCAGCTTGTTGCTTTCTCAGATGCAGAGTGTGGACACAATAAAAGCAACGTCTGTACAACAGCATTCGCTCAGCGGCAGTGGGCTGAGTGTACACTGTCATACAGGTGCTGAGTCAACTCTGTGGTAATGTTTGTTGGAAAAGTTCAACATTTTGGGCAATTTGCCCCTTTCGCTATGATGCCAAGAGTTTGATGAAAAGATTGAGATCATTCCCATGTCTGTACACTTAGTATGTAGCTATAGCCAGCAGCAAAGCCCAAAGTGCACACATTGTGGTGGAAAGTCTTCTGATTGCTTGGCAACCTCGCGGTGACGAGTCTCCGTTAAATCACTGTAACTGGTCAATCCTGCATGTAACCCAATAAATACAGTTATTACACCTTGATTTTTGTATGGATTGAACTCATTAAATACACTATGTTAACTAGAATGGAACTTGGGCCCCATTTACACGGCAACGTTTTAGCTTAAAACGGAGAAGTTTTTCTTTGCGTTTTCGAAACCTTCTGCATTCACATGGCATCGTTTCCCAAACGATCCCCGTACACACGGATCCTCAAAGAACGACTGAAAAGGCTGTAGTCTGTATGCCAAGTCCGTAGTTGATGGCGTAACTTTTCAAAATCAACATTACAGAATTCGATCACAGTGGTGGTTCAGCAAATCTACATCGGAGGAGCGTTGATAAACCCACTAGAGTCTGCAGCACAAATAAAACCGGACAGTCCGACGTTGTATTTTTGTCGTTGTTCTGGCCATAGTAGGCTGTTTGAACCGTAAGGAACCGTAATAGGCATTCACGAAGTGTGGCTGTGTCGTCATCGTTTTCAGTCAGAGTTGCGTTTTGCCCGTTTACGCGACACCAATATGGTGGCGTTTTGAAAAGTTTCTACTCTGGAGCCCGTTTTCAAAAGTTTGCGGTTTCAGTCAGTTCAAACGGACGACCAAAACGCAACAAAAGGTTTCTGTTTTTGGGTGAAACGGTCGTCCTGTAAACGGCAGGTCAGTAGCGCACATACGTCCACCAAGGCCCAACAGTCCTCTAATAATTCAATCAATTCAATCAAACCATATCCAAAATCAGACTCATCGCACTGTAAGCATAATGCTGCTGACTGTAGCTTCTCACAGTCGTACAGACATGAAAGTGGAATTGATCTTCTCAGCTAACTCTTGTCAAGTGAATAAACATATTTCTTAAAATGTCAGGGCTATATTCAGGTAATGTCTTGTCAATCCAATGCCTCAAAGTGCAAACATTACCATAGAAGTGTATGCATCACCTTGAAGAGGTGTTCTTCTGTGTCCAGTCCCTGTCATGTACTGTATGTACAGTATGCTATGCTAATGATTGAGCACAGGTGGCCCTGCTTGTATGTGTATCTTGTTAAGAAAGCCTCTCGCTGTCCTTGGAGCTGTTTTGCACAGCAGCGTTTGGCACGAGGCGCCCGGGGTGAATGAACGCTGCATTGTGCTTTGGTGCATAAATGACACACGCTCGTCCTAGCTTGTCGAGACGTCTGGCGGGCTGAATAATTAACGATGCGGGGGCACACACAGGTAGATCCAAGTATCTATAATGCATGACCAACAACTGGTGGGTGAGAGCAACTGAAGAATGAAGGAGCATCTGTCCGGAGTTAAAATACTGTCTAGATGGTTGTGTCAAAAATAAACTTTTATTTTTATTAGATTATAAGATGTCATGAAAATATCCTCCTGTGTATGATAGAGACAGAGATTGAGTTTGCTGTTTGACTCTTATGCAATAAGTTGGATGACTAACTTCCGGTGTTATGAAACTGGCCCAGTGGAAGTTTTGTCCAGCCTGAAGGAAACAATAGCCTCTTATCGCTGGAATGTTGACCCTCTAAACCAGCCTGGCTGAAGGATTTTACTGTACTGAGAAGGGAGGGAGTAAACAACAAGGAACCACGGTGAATATTAACCAGGGCCTGGATAGCACAGGTGTGAACACGATGACAAAAACAGGTGTGCTCACAGGCCCTCGCTCATACTCAGACATGCCCAGCCACATGCATGTACACGATTTGCTCTTTGGCTTTTCTCCCACCTTGATCTCCCGATGTCTGTCAACCCCTACTTATCCCTATTAACTCAGTGAAGTGTGAGACACGCTGAGGCTTTGCCTACAAGCTCACCTCCATTTTTCCATTAGTAAGTTCTCTGTGTGATTCTCAGAGCTTAATGATCTACACGATACATAGGTTCCTGGGGACACTTGTGAAAACAAAAGCCCTGTAAAAGTGGTCTGTAGGGTTGGGCGTCATTTGGATTTTAACGATTCTGATTCTGGTTCCGATTCTTTAGTTCCGGTACTTTACGATTCTCGATTCCGGCTCTTTGGGGGCATGGTTAAAACAGGCCACACGCTTAGGTCACAGAAGGAAAATGTATTTAAAAAAACCATTATACAAGCCATTATGTTACAAGAGTAAACTGACGCTGTGCTGTATTTCACTAAATTATGGGACACAGAGAGCACACTGCTATCCTCTCTACCCTTTAGTCAAGGTGGCATCAATCTGGACCCTCATAGCTCAAACAGGAAATGATGTTTGACGTCCACTGCTCCTCCCTGTCAGCACAAAGAACATTGTGATGGATGGACTGAAGGAGGGGCCCAAGTTTTAGCCAAGAAAACTGCACAGGGTCAGCTGTCCCAGCTGTCTGGCAAACAAAGTCGATTTTCTGTCATGACAGACAGTAAAGTTTTCCGATTCTGATTCTGATTCCAAATAGCTTAGTCGGTCTCAGTGGTCACGGTCAACTCGGGAGGGGAATAAAAAGTTGGAGACATGCAGTATGTTGGTTTGTAAAGCTATAGACTTGGCATAAGACGAACGTTCTTCAAATGATGTGGTCGTTTCTTTGTGGCTTTGTGTCACTCCTCCAGATATGACATTTAGGTCATCGCCTCCTGAAAGACTCAAAGCCTGGAGAAATGACAGCGATGTTAGCAAAGGTGCAGAGTTGAGGGCATGAATATGGAAACCCAAAGGATAAAGAGTGCCAAGGGAAGGATTGCGAAAGGTTAGAGGAACACTATGGCAGGATACTAAGCTGCAGGAGAGGAGCAGAGGAGAAGACAAGGGGAATACTGATTGTAGCTTTGTGTATATGTGTGTATGTGACACGCAGAGGTAGATGACACACCAAAATATCTACACATGTTCAGACGCACACCCACTGCTCACTGGGCTATTTATCACCAGACTGCTCCCAGGCATCACGTGTGTTCACACGCTGCGCCCTGCGTAGAGGGAACACTGGTGCGTGACATGAGAATGTCATAAGGAGCAGTGGTGTTGTCGTGTTCCTGCCCACAGAAGCCAGGCTAGTTACTGCCCCCAGGAGCCAGTGGTCTTTGGCTGCTAATGAGGACAAACCTTAAGAGCTCTGTCCCTGTGTAATGGCCCTCGATGATGACACAACCTGATACAGCCCAGCGCACTGATGTGCCATTAATGTAGCACGCCTCAGCAAACAAAGATCAGTCTCATATGAAGTGCTCGAAGCAGGTGTAAGTGTAGGAGGGGGACAGGCCGTCCGTAATGAAGCATCCCTGAGCATCTTAATCGACACAGTAGAGCCTGACCGATATATAAACTTCTGTATTATCTGTCGCGTTGTCTAAGATGCGTTGGTATGAGTGCGTGTGTTGTAGGACTGATCTCGCTATTTGTTTCTTGATGAATAATTCAGTTACATCAGATATGTTTGCATGAGGGCATCTCTCAGTTTCTTTAAGTTATTTTTGGGGGGGGCATTTTTCAGCCTTTTTATTGTGCGACAGACAGCAGCTGAAGTAGAAGCAGGAAATGTAGGAAAGAGCGAGGGGGACACAGGCGGAACGGAGCCGGCGACCGCTGCTAGAGGACTGTAGCCTCAGTATATGTGGTGCATGCTCTACAGACTGAGCTGAACACGCCCCACATTTCTATCAGGGAACTTCAATTCATTCTACATTCCTGAAGGGATCAACATTGTTGTACAAGTGTACGTTATAGACTATATGGTAAACGCCTGGTTAGGAGATAGATCTGCATTTTCTTAGGCGAATGCAAAGTGATTAAAACATTGCACATCTTTATTTTTCAGGTCCACGTATGCAGAAAAGTTAAGGAAGAAAAATAAAAGACCTGCAACATTTGCAATGATGTCATCAATATTCACATTTTAAAGCATAACTGCTATCTTATGAGGTCGGATTTATGCATTTTCACTTAATGATGCATGTGCAAAGATCGATCTCTTGATTTTAACAACTGACACTGGAGGAGCATTCAAAATAATAATGATAAAAATGAATGGTGAACTGGAGCAGGAAATGTTTACTGTGTTCTTAGATAGTAGATAATAAAGGTTTTTTTTGTTCAAGTGTAAATGTAAAGTCGGAGCGATAAACTGGCAGACGGATGTATGAACACACATAAACTGATCACAGATGTATCTGCAGACTTGTCAGTCAATAAGTAACAAGACACAAAGTACAGCAGTACTAGAGATATTAGACACGTGTGACGTAGTTTAGAAACGGTGACCTCATGACGAGGTTTGTCCACCAGAGAGCACTGACAGGTTTATTGTCTGTCTGTCAGATCTCCAGAATTCTTAAAATAAGCTTATTTATGGGATCATTATGGGAAACATTTGTTTCATTATACACATATACACATACATACAGCACTAGTATTGGCCCCAGAATCCATTATCAATCAAATGATAATATATGAGTATATAAGTGTATCAACCAATATGTATTAGTTTCTTTGAAATTATTGTGCATTTATATTATTTTCTACCACAAAAATCTATTATTGATCGAGTTCCGAGATAAATTTAAGTCATTGTGCAGCTGGAAATTTGTGAGTTGTCGTGTTGCAAAGTAATCTCTATATGGGATGTAAACTAATAACACTATCAGAGGCAATTAGATTTTTTTTTGTCACAGAAGTGATGTAAAATGTAATTGAACAAAGTGAGGAGGGGGATATATGAACGGGTCCGTTCATCCCTCACGTTTAGTTTCTGGAGAATAACTCAAAAATCGTTCGATTTTTTTTTTTTTTTTACTAAAGTTTCTACACACAACAACCAAGAACTGAAGTGGAGCCTTTTGCTTTTTAGGAACTTTGTATAATTTCATCCATTTGTATCGTATTCCACTTCACAGGGACAACTAAATAACTTCTTTCTCAATCTCTCTCTTCAATGGAATCCTGAATATTTGATGCTTGTTTCATTCTGGGTTTAATCATCTGGATTCATGGGTCTGCAGTAAAGACTGTCTAATGTATGTTCATTTGACATGGCATTGAAACCTTTCGTATATCTCTGCTTTTTGTGTTTGTGTGTTTGTTGTGTGCTCAGCAGTGTAACCCAGGTGACCTTCGTGCCCTGAGGAAGGGAATGACACTCTACCACTCAGAGTCCCAGCTGTCCTCTCTGCCGCAACGCCAGGACACCATGCACATGGTCAGTACCCAGAAGGCTAACACGCACTCACAGAATATACACACAAAGACTCACACTGATGCAAAGACCCACACTAAAGTCACATCATATACAGACACAACACACACTTAAAAGACTGTTCCGGTGTCTCCACAGTCAAGTCGGATCTAATTCACTTTACTTCCAACTCTCCAATTATACCTCCACAGGCAACCTCACTCTCTCTTTCACATGACGGGAAATCAAACACACACACACACACACACACACACACACACACACACAGGAAGAAAGAGACGGGGAATGAATAGACTGAAAGGATGGAGTTAGGGCATGAGGGAGATGAGACGGACTAGAAGAGGAAGGGAGGAAGAGGAGAAAAGAAAATTAAATGGAGACAGCTTTGCCGTCTCTTTCTCCCATCTCCTCTCCTTCGCCCCCCCCCCCCCCGGAGCCTGTTTGAACTGAATCCCACTATGAAAGTAATAATCCTCTTCAATCCACTGCCATCCCTGACCCTGCCAGTGTCTGGGGAGGAGAGGCTGGGTAATTGTTTTCTGACTGCTTAAGGAAGGTCACAGCGGGGCCATACCATTAACCAGAGGACTAAACCTTCCCTGTGTAAAAATCAATATTGTGTTTTAATCTACGGGCCCCGTGTGAGGCGCAGGCTGGCTGCGGCCTGGGCCACCTCCCACCTTTTTAAGCTCATGGGTCACACCTGCCTCCTCGTGGAAGTTCATGCCGTTCAGTAATGTCCATGAACTTCAACCCCCAGGAGAGGACTCTCCCCACAGGATGAAGGACAAACTGCAAATTGTCTTGATGGTTGTCTCCTCGCATTTAATTTCACAGTGTGGGCTCACATGAAACAAGGTCATGACCAAATAAGGTGTGATACGTAGTTTAATTGGATTTCCCTCTCACTCTAAACTGCATGAATATTATTAAGCCTGAAAGGCACAAAATATGTTTTATTTATGGAATTTTTATTTTTAATTTATATGTGCACTTGTTTAATTTCAGCAGATTATGAGCGTCTTTTATGTGTTTCGCTGTCCTGATCAATGACTCGACTCTGCTCTGCTCTGGTCTGGTGTTCCTACCGTGGGCGTGGCTTATCCATGCTTCACACACAGAGCGAAGCAGAGGAGACGGGTTGAGTGACAGTAACCCGAGTTCAGGACAAGGTTGGTACGTTACATGCAATAAAAACAAAGATCATGTCCTCTTCTCCTGCTGACCTTGTTCTTGTGACAACTCTACAGCGATGTACTCATGTTGAGCTGTACACTGACTGATTGCCTGCCCTCTAATGTGGTTCATCCATGTGTGAGAGCACATTACTGGAGGAGAGAGCAGGAGAGAGAGAGAGAGAGAGTGAAACAGAAGATGTGGGTCCAACAACTGTAACAGCAGAACTTGAGTGAAGCGGACTTGTTGTCCGTACCCCTTCCTGATCCATCAGCTCCTTCTCTACATTTCGTTATTTGTCTCATTCAGGGCCAGATTCAGGTCAGTGAGTGTGCATGAGACTGTCACATGAAAAACAGGCAAGGAAGAAGAAAAGAAAAGATGGATGGAGAAAGGAAGCGGCCAGCGCGATTCTCACAAACACTCAACAGTCTGCTCTGATTCTCTATGCTCAAACTACAGACCACTGATTCTGACAGCGTTTGCACACCCTCCTCGTTCTGTGAGGCCTAAATCAGGCCTGTTTATGCAGGCGAGTCAGCCCCAAATGTACATCCATATGAAGAGTAAACACTGCCTGGAGCCGGCTGCGTCTCTGCGCTGTCCAAATCCGTTTCTTTACCGAGCGGCTCCAAATCAAAATAAACTGAAAAGCCTGGCCCTGATGCTTGCACAAAGTGTTTCCACATTTCAAACAATAGCTGTAACCCAGAGAGGGGAGCATCAAAAGGAGGCAGCAGTGATTTACATTTCACATTTTTTGTAGTTAACTTCAAAATGCGCCGCAGAGGACCTGCTTGGAAAATTGCAATTGGTGCTTTGACCTTGAACAAGACGAAACACAATTTATTCAGTAGAGATTATGTTTGCAGTTAACAAGAGAAGTATTATACAGTCAAACCTGGCTAAGAAGACATCTTAAGGGACTGGTGGTCTTCTAACAGAGACAAGGCAGAGACGTAAGAGTTTCCAAGTTAAAAGTGTGTTAATGGTTATATATATTAGGATATGTCACAGTTTGATTTGATGATCAACAACATATTAGAAAACAAGAATAATTTTAAGTATCTTATCTTAGTAGATCATAGGTAGGCTGAATTTATGTAGGTCAAATATAGGTGTTGGCCCAATTTAAATCAGAGGTAATTTATTGATTTATTTTATTTACAGTATAAGTTTATTTATTTGTCAGAGACAGCACACATGCCATGTTATTGCAAGACAGAAGATTAAACAAAGAGTATACATGTCTATCCAGATATCCATCTGTCTGTCTGTAAAGCTTCAGTTTTAGTGGTTAAGGCTATTTTGTCTTATCTCGGTAGAATACAGCCACCACTGCATAGTACAGAGCATGAAACACTAGCGATGATTTTTTTTTTTTGATTTGTAGTCTTGTACCGATTTGTTGATCATCAAATCAAACTGTGACCAACATAAGACCCCCTATCATTTAGAAAAAGTTCTTGTATGTTTAGAAAATGCCTAAAATTGTAAAACTTTGGCTTCTTTTGTTCAGTAAAATAAAGAAAATATGTACAGTTTATATTTCTTTTTTTTTCTGATTTATTTATGAAACTTCCAAACAATACAACATAGCAGAAGACAACAGAACAGCAGAAAAAATAAATAGACATTAAATAAATGAATAAATAATAAGGTAGGTATAATACAACTGTCACAGCAGTGACAAAAAAGTAATAAGTAGGAAAAACAAACAAACAGATTAAGGGATGATAAATGAATAAATGGAAAGAAAAAAAAGTACTGTTTATATTTCACAAAGTATTTAAGCAAGTATTGTTTTGGTATCCAAACCAAAAGTTTAGCTATCGATATAGAAACAAATGTAAATGATGCCTCAGTTTGACGCAGGGACCGTGTTGCTTTCAGAGGACACTCGGACGTTTGAGCGTGACGTGTAACAGCAACCTTTTTAAAACGAGAAACAACCAAATTCATATGAACCTTTTCATTCTGTGTCTGATTTACTTGCAACAAAAACCTCATGAATGAAATGTCCTCCATGCTATCAGGGCATGCTTTACTTTTTAATTCCATAACTGTGCGTGAGGTAAGGTTTATATCAACCTTATATAAAAGCTGATTAGTTTGATATGAATAGACTGCTAGACAGTTTCCACCAGACATCCCTCTTGGCTGCAGAGGGACTGTTATTTTATCTCTGAACTATTAGGTTCACTCTGGAACCTAAATGGGGCCAGAGGGTGCAGAGGGAGCAGACAAACGCATCGCTAGTGAGCGGAGAAATGAACTCCATGGCTAACGAGGCCATGGAGCTGTGTCTAATGCATGGCCCCGATGCCAGGTTACAGTGAATGGTGCCATTGTGTGCCCCAGAGATCTCCGCGTCCCTCTTAACAGAGAGCCACTGTCTGGAACTAACCAGGGAGCGGGATGAGTCAGGCAACCCCCGGTGCTCTTCCTGGCTGGCTGCTCCCATCACACCAGGTTAAATCACAGTGTGCAGGTAGCAGACCTGGCTGGGAGTTGAATATGTGCTGAATGCAAAAAAAAAAAGGGGGAAGAATACGACAAGGGATGGAGAGGAGATTTGAGCTGGGATGAAAGGGGTGGCATTTTCTGTGCTACATTACAATAAATCTCTCCTGTAGAATCAGAGCCAAGCACCCTCTGATAAGGGACAGGGTGGTTTATTTTTGAATATCTTGGATGAAGATGCATGAGGTTTAATCTCTGCGGCAACAGATGGGTGTTTGAGATGCTGCAGAGAATACCTGACTCTTTTACATCATACATCAACCTTGCCCTCGCTTAGTTGCTCCTGTACTATGGAAGAAATGACACAAAACTATATGATTATTTTTTCTTCCTCTTCTTCCCTCAGGGCACTGGCCGTCTCCCTACCAGCGAGTCCTCTCCTGCCACAGGCTACCTTTCCTGCGTCCAGAAGCCTGAGGCCGTGGTGCATGCCATGAAGGTAGTGTGTTCACTTAGTTAGTTAGGCTTAAGGGGAATTGTGGTGGGGGAATGAAGAGTCGGTCTAGACCTGCTCTTTTTGTAACGTGCCTTGATATAACTTTATAACTTTTGTTGTGATTTAGCGCTATACAAATAAATAGAATTGAATTGATTTGAAGATGTTTCACCATCACACTAGTTTAAATCCAATTATGATATTTATTTCACCAAAACTGGGGCTCTAATTGTTCTATGGTGACCTCAGGCCCACTATTTGCTGCATACTCCACTACACTGCTGTTATGCCTTCAAAATAAAATGACTTAAGATTTTAGGAGGGATATCTCATACCGAGGTAAATGGTTGACAGCTGGCACAACAGCAGACCAGCATGTATCGCTGATGAATCGCAGAATCTGAGATTTAGTTTCAGACCTTTGGAACTGATTCCGGAATATTTCTTAACTGCAAAATCGTTCCTATGAGCAAATGTCAGAAATCCTTCTTCCTGCCAAACCATTTGTGACAATTTCAATCCAAAGGCTCCAGTTGAAAACCTGGGTAGCTTTTAGGAGTAAAATGAGAGCAAATGAGCACAGAAAATAGTTTAGAGCCCTTCCTACAATTTACATTATGGTGGCAGTGCCATGTCTCCACCCCTTTCTGTTACTGTACTGTGATCTAATATTTGCCCGCCTCCAAATATGTAGTTCAATCTTTCAGGTCCGGATTATGATCTGGATCTTGATCCTATTGTGCATTGGGTTAGTGCATCATAAGTTGTCAGTGCTTTGGCATTTTTTTTAATCTTTATTGGCCTATTATTTTTTTCATGATATTGAATATTAAAATGCTAAAAAAAAGGTCCTATCTTGCAGTGTTGAAGAAGGTGAAAAGTGATCCAGATTCTGCATCCGTACCCAAATCCTGCTCAAAATTTAATCAACCCTTCTTCGATCCAAGATCCGCCCCTACACAACATTTCATCACAATCCGTTTGCAGCTTTTCAAGATATCTTGTGGAAAATCAGAGAAATGTGGGCGATCACATAACCATCTCCAGCTCTTTGCTGGCGGTGGTGGAAAGCACATATAGCCATTAACCGTGTGTCCGTCTTTAGTGAACATAATATAACTGGTCACATCAGAGCATACAAAAACACACTCATCACTATGTCTGCCATCAGGTGCTGGAGGTCCATGAGAAGATGGACAAGCAGGTTCCTGAGGACTATGAGGACGATCTCAGTGAGAAAGAGAAGGCCATTGTACGAGAGATGTGCAACGTAAGTGTGACATTTAAATATTCCTCTCCCAGTGTACCTGAGCATTCTGATTCTAGCCTCCTGTATGTGAAGTGTCTGAAGACTGTGCTCTGCATAAAAGCAGGAAAACGTCTCAGGAGGAGGTAGAGAGCATGAGATCAGGGTGGGATCACCACAACATGTTACTCTTCTGTGCATTGCTTTAAACAAAGGAGTCTTCTTCCCATAATGCTCCTGTCTGCTCTGTTTATTGGTCAGTTTTTTTGCATTCTCTATTCTACAGGGTGTAAATCAGGTCAGCGTTTGAGCTGCTTTCACTAATGAGGAAGCTCATTTTGACTCATTTGGTTTGGAATGACTGTGTACACAGCGCTCCCTCTTTCTTTCCCTCTCTTTCCCCCTTTCTTTGTATCTCTCTATCCCCCCCCCCCATTTCACTCCCTCGTCCCCGTCTCTGCTCCAGAGCCAACTCCAAACTGGAAACCCTAAGCAGGGGCTCGTAGTTGAGCTGTCACAGCAATTAAACCGGAGCGGCAGGAAAAAGAGCACTCCCATCTCCCCTCTCAGCCTCACCCCTCCATTCTTCCTCTCTTCCATCCTCCCTGTCATCCCCCCCACATCTTTTTCTGTTGGTGCTGAAATGCCCAATCCGAGATAAAGGGTCGCTGATTAGAGAGAAAAGGAGAGCCGGCCTAGCTGGGCCGTGCAGAGGTATGTGACAGGCCAGGAATCTGGAGCTCTACAATGGTACCTCTGTATTATCACTGGGGTCCCCGGGGGCCCCTCTCACTCACTCGCAGAGAGATTTCAGCACCAGAGAGCAGCCTCGCAGTGACAGAGATTCAGAGATAGCTCTGCCATAATGTGTGTGTGTTTGTGTGTGCAGTCTTTGCCGCTCAAAGTCAAACTGTGAACATTTGAAGTTTCACTCTTGAAGAGGAAAGTGTTTTTTTTTTCCCCCCCTGCCTTGCCTTCCTCTTTCAGTCGAGTCTGCCTGTCTCTTTCTGGATATCTCCCTCTTCCGCTCTCAGCTTCTCTTTCTCTGCGTCTGTTTGCAGGTGGTGTGGAGAAAGCTGGGTGATGCAGCAGGATCAAAGATGTCCGTCAGACAGCACCTCTCTGGGAACCAGTTCAAAGGGCCGCTGTAGCATGGCAACCGGCGCAAGAGAGGGAGAAATCAGGATTTACAGTGCCCACACTCACCTGAAGACAGCTCTTACTATCTGCGCCTACACAACCCATCATGCCGTGCTCCCTACTGCCTACAGCACACAGTATTCCTTCAACAAACACTCTTAAAACTGGTTACTAAATGGACCAGTTCGTCATTCATCCACATGCACAGTCATGTTTTTATCTCTCAGAGCTTAGGAAGCATTGATCAATGGGTGCAAGTTTCAGCGATTCGCCACTTTTTTCAGTTGATTTGGAGGCTTCCATGCAACACAATCATCTCTGTCTGTAAAAGCTATAAACGCGCCCCACTTGTGGTCCTTTATAGCATAGCTATGCTACACCGAGCTAGCGATACGACATGGTTTGAAGCACAGACCCGATGAGGCCACAGGGGCAGAGATCTCTTCACGTGTTGCTGGGATGCGACGGCAGCATTGTGGCAGTATCTTCAGATAAAGTTAGTACCTCCTGTAGAGACCCTAGCTCTTGTCACATGTATCGCCCCCTAGTGGTCAACAAGTATAACTAGCATTAGCGATCTAAAGTGTTAACTAATGTGAAACCCACTGTGACCTAGCGCCTTTTTCTCATAAGACAAGTCTATGGATAATAAAGTCTAGAGATTACTGTTAACTTGTGTATATTATGTATAAAACCATAGCACTACTTCATTGTTATTGTTGATTTTACTTTTATCTATTTTGTATTCTAGCGTGGCCATGTGATCAATTATTTAGTTTGATAAGCACACACAACCGGACCTTACACAGGGTTTGCTTTTGGTTTAAAAAAAAAATAAATAAAAAAAAGGTATTCTTTTTTTTTTTAAATTCCTTTTTCCAGATTGATGGCTATTATTCATTCTCTCTGTAACCTCTGAAAAAGTATCAAGGCATCACTGAATCAAACCATCTCCATGGGCTAATGGGTAGATAATTATCTTACTTTGTGAAATGAACTCAAATTGTATGCTGTGTGCATGCTTGACAATCATTTTCTCAGGTTGGGAGGGCTACAGCTTTACCTTTGCCCATCTGTGACAGCGTGTGAGTGACGGCGTGCATGAGTGTGTGGGAGGACGAGTGAATGGTTCTCTTGCAGCTGTGGCATCTGCATGCGGATCCTGTTTTTCTCTTCTGAAACCTGGTCACAACTCGGTTGAAGACTGCTGAAGGCATTTGCTGAATCCATACAAAAAGCCTCGTCCCGTTAACGGCAATAAAACGTTCAATGCTGAAACCCCAAGTTTGATTTGGATCGCTCCTAATTCATCATTTTGTCTCACAGTAGACGAGAAACTTTTCTTAAGCTCCTTTCCCGTTGCCGTGGATTCAGCAGGTGTGTTTATGCAGCGCATGTTTCTTAAAGTTGAATCTTCTTTTTTCGTAGAGTATGAGCGATAAGTCTTCCCTTAGATGTCTCCAGAAAATACTACCATTTAAAAGCGAGTATTTCTTGATGTCCGAGTGAACAAACACTGTTTATGAAAGTATTTATTGCCAGGTGTCGGATAGAGATGGGAGAGCTATCAGTAACCGAACAGTCATATTGAAATGTATTTACTCAGAACTGTAAAGCTGTTTGATAGACGAGTTTAGTGACTGACAGCTCAGGCTCTCCCATCTCTAGTGTTGTGTGTTCCAAATTAGAACATTTCTGAGGCTGCCCCCACAATGCACCTCTGTTCTCTCAAATAATGGGTCAAAAATAAATCAAAGTATGTTTTTTTTTAAGTGTCCTTTTTTCTAGGAACTGATTTGCAGCCATGATAAATTTTGAAACTTGATATATGGCATTTGATTTTAAATGTGCCACGTTTTTTTTTTTTCCTGCATGGTGTTTTGATTTGGAACACAACTGTCTTTTTTTTTTAAACATCTGTAGTGTTTTATTTTTCTGCTTATATGCTAAAACCACAGTACAGAATCCTAGAGCCTACAGTGTAAATGTCAATTCCTGTAGTAACTAGCATGGCTGTAACTTGTTTTCATGAATTTCACTGATGAGATGAATATTTGGCGGATGAAAAGAAAACATGAATAGGCCACTTTTAGAAAAATTGGGATAAAATAAACGGAGTTGGTTAATGATACGGAAGTGCTGTCTTTATTTGATGGAGCAAACATGTTTGCAGGCAGGTATATTTTTCTGCAGTGGATGAGTTAGACTGCCCTCTGCTGGGATAGTACTGGAAGTGACATCATTTTCCCAACCAGCAGCACCTCCAGAAGCTCAAATAACTCATTGTCTCATCACATAATTGTTAAACTAGAATGGCACACAGCATTAGCTTGATCCAAAATCAAATGTAACCCTGTAGCCTTAGTTTACAGGGCAGGCTAGATTTAAATCTGGTGGATCCAGATTTTTAATTGGATTCACACAAAATTGCACCCTCATAGACACCAACCTGATTGTTTTCATCTATCCATGCATTATTAACTAAAAACTGAAAAGCACCCTCCTGCAATGTTAGAGAAAAAAAAAACATCCTGCAATCTACCCCTTAATCTTGTATACACTCCAATATTTAATGGATTTTTCCTTACCCATGAACCTTCCTTCCATTAGCTTTTGCGTAATCCTGCTGACAAACCAACCGACACACACAGTGAAAACAACTTGTTATTCATTCACAGGAACATGAGTGATGCAGATGAAGCGGTACTCTGATCAGATAAAAATGTAGGGAACCACTGCTGTAGAAAATGAATTCAGTAAATTTACTGATCAATACTTACTCGCCTCACACAGAAACACAATGCTCAGTTCAAAGCAGGAAGAACGGGTCTTTATTGTTCTAAGTGACAGCCATACAAACCGAAAGCTGTGTGCAGGATACAGAAAAGAGAAGCCTGACTAAGGCACATATGGACAGAAACTAAAAAAAGAAAGAAGCCTAAACATAAAGATCAGATGTACAAATATAACCTTAGACAGTCCAGTGTTAGACATGACTGGTGTAAGAACTGTAATAATGTCTGCAGTGCAGATCCTGTAAAGGTAATGGGGGAGGACATAAGAGTCTAATGGCAAAAACATCTTTTAAGACAGCCTCACAGTTTTCACAGAGTAGACAGTAAAATGGGAAACTATATCCACGTGTTTCAGTCTGACAGTCCTTTTTAAAGTTCACTACTGTAGGTTCAAGCATCTCAAGTTTCGTGATGCTGTTTTTCCTCAGCAAACCAGTGGGAATGTGAAGAAAAATAAAGCAGATTGCAGGGTGAAGGACACTGGTATGACTGGAAAGTCAAGAAAAACCCAAACATATAATCAGAGCGATAGATGACAGAAGGGAATTTAAGACTCAACCTTTTATCTACTTAAAGGTTAAGTAAAAACTGTACATTTCATCCACTAACAATTAGTTAATGAGACTGTGTGACAAAATTTCAAAAGTCCAGGGTGCTAGTATTTTCAGAACAAGTACAATGGATGGACAGTATTTGTTACATGATCCTGGAACGTTCAGTCCCAGTTCAGGTTCTCATAACAATACTGTCCAAACCTTACTTTTCCTGTCAAGTCTACTTGTTGTTAAGTCTTCATTGAGAACCTCTTTGCCTAAAGTCAAGCTGGAGGTGAACAAGCTCTCCCACGGTTTCTACCAGAACAAAACGTTCCCGGTTCTTCTTTCCACCCCCAGCCGTGGCTCTGCTCAGATTCAGTTCATAGACTCGCATCACACTCTCATCTCATCCACCCACCACGGTTCAGGGGCATGACAGGTGGAGGAGGCAGGGGCACCTGTGACTGTCCTGGGGGCACAGGGGGTGGAGGAGGGTACCCAGTAGGTGGGAGACCTATACCAGGAGGAGGTACGTGGCCCGGCGGCATGCGTGGGGGCGGCGGCGGAGGGTAGCTGTTGTAGCCCGGTGGTGGATACGTTGGCGGCAAGCTGGGTGGCGGGTAGGTGGAAGGGGGAGGTGGCGGGCCTGGAGGTGGGGCAGCAGGCGGTGGATAGACGTGTGGGTGATATGGTGGTATAGGGGGCGCATAGCTGGGCGGCATGGGGGCGTAGGAGGGAGCTTCTGTCTTCATCATCGACTGAAGGCTCTGGAAGCCTTCGCCCGACATGTAGGAGCTGCTGGTGGACATGATGTAGTTGGAAGGTGGAGGCGGAGGAGGGCGATGGGGCAAGGGAGGTGGCTGCTGATGTGGAGGCGGAGCGTGCGGAGGAGGAGGAGCTGCTTCACTTCCTGGTTCTGCTTCGGTGGGAGGTGCTGGAGCGGGGGCTTTGCGGTCTAGTTGGCGACAGAGAGAAAACAGCTTGTTAAAATTTGCCATCATCTTTCTTTTACAAACCACAGAGCCATGGTCTCAAATAACCTCTCCATTCCCAGACAGTGAGCACACAGCTAGACCACGAGAGCTCCTGTGGCTTCAGCCAGAGAGGAGGTCTCATTATCAGGCTCAAGCACTAATCAGATTGGTCTGGGAGAGGTTAGGAGTATGTGTGTGTCGGGTAACATAATGTCCAGACTAGTTGCTGGTTATGTAAGCAGACTGAGAGGACTAAAGACTTTGGCTTGCTCTCCAAGATAGAGTCTCTGGCAGGGGGCCCTGGATGCTCATTATTGGCCTATTTGGTGGCACACGCAACAGACAGTGGGGGTGTCGAGGACGCCAGCATGTACTTATGCTCTAATCCAACTCGAAATCATTTAACTTCCTCACAAATTAGACTGGTGCAGGACGGTAGGTGATTTACCTGGGGGAGGCTGCGATGTAGGCAGAGGGGGCATGGGGCTCTCCAGTCTAGGAATCTTTGATCCAACTTGTTCTGTAAAATAAACAGGACAGTCAATAAGACACCAAAGCCATTTAAAAATCAAGATTTCAACTGTCTGAAAAAACACGCAGACGTTTAAGAAAGAAGTCTTACCTGGAGCCTTTGGTTCATCTTTAGGGGATGTCTGAAAAAAAGGATGTAAACACTTGAGTTGATCACATACACAAGATATAGGATCTTAGTTTTTAACGAACAAATGTAGAACAAAATAACGCAAAGGACTTTCCAATGGCCGTAGCTCCAGGTCAAAGACAACATAAATCAAGCGTTCACTCACATGCGCGCGTTTAAGCTGGCGTGCAGGGCTGCCTGTCTGAGGGGAAGTCTTCTTTGGTGGCGGGGGAGGAGGGTTGGTGGCCGGTGGTTGTCCCTGTGGGGCTGGAGGAGCGGGAGCGGGAAGAACAGCCGCCCGCTCCTTCTCCTGCATCTGCTGAGGGATGGGCTTGTTTCCCTGGGAGTACAGGTCCAGGATCTGGTGGCAAATGTCTGAAAGAAAGTTGTTGTTTTTTTGTTTGTTGTTGAGACGAGAAAGGAGGAGAAACAAATACTGTTGGAAAGGCAGGAAGAGTCACGGCTTCACAAGGAGTACCTTCAAGCAGCTCAACTGGGACGTCCTGGACAAACTGCTCCCACCAGCGGCGTGACGACTGCTTGGCAGTCCACTCCTGGATGTCAAACTTACAGAGTCGGCCTGCCAGGTACATTACCGCTACCGCAATGATCTCTGGTTCCCACTGCAGGGACAGCATGGTGCACAGGCTGCCAGGGACACAGACAATATGGTTACTGCCTCCTCCCAGTTGTGTCAGCTTTGAGGAAAATATTTTCAAATGACTATCTGGAGCCTTACAAGACATTGACCAGCTCCATGCACTGCAACTTAAGAAAACCAACCAGTAATCAATTATAGAAATGCACTGCAAGTGCAGCAAACACAACCGATACAGAAAGTCTGTGTGGCACACACAAAAAGTGCCATTGTTTCCAGGTGACACTAAAAAGGTGGACGGGCCGCATTTGTTGTAAGAAAAAAAAAGAAAAAAAGAAGCAAAAGCAAACATGTAATTTAGCTAATTTTCCAACACCACTTACAAACAGCTGACTTAACCTGATGAGTCATAAACCACAGCCACAACAAGCGTGTCCCCGATGCGTGTTGTCACACTGGTTCAGCGGTTTTCTTAATTTGCTTGTGCTTTTTAATTTGGATGTGTTTTCTTAGGTCGCAGGGCCTTAAGCTCTCAGGGCCACCGTACATTTGTCTTTGTTAGCACACAACCAAGAGGCAGACAGGAAATGTGTGAGTGTATGTAAGCGTGGACTATATGCCATTATTGAATTGGGGATGTTGTGGTTATGTGGTATGCATCTTAAGCCAGCTGACCTTTTTTTTATAAACAGAAAGCTTCCCAGAGTGTTAAGAGTCTTTTAGTGATGTTATTATCGGAGGAAGACTGGCACAGACACTTCTTTTCTCACAACTTCTTAACTGAAACTACTGACCTCGAGCTATCCTCCACCTTTACAGTTAGTCATTTCCATATTTTATTTATTAATTACTATCTTGGATGTTCCAGATATACATTTTAGGCATATATTACTTTGAGTTGGAAGTTTAGTGATCCATTTATCCCGTTTTTGACTAAATTTAAGATTTTTCATTTCTGACAGACATGAATGTTTTTCACTGGGGTGGGGGTGGTATTGACAGATTCATATCATTTTCTCCTTCTAGAAATTACATTAGCCATTGAAAATCAATTGATCCAGCCAGCAGGTTAGCAGATATGAGGTTTAACTACAAAATACATCCCGCAAACGATGCACCGCACCACACCAGATGTCATCAGCAATACGAAGAGTTTACATGTCAGCTGCTTACCTGTCATTGACAAAGGTCCATGCCATCTGCAGCACCCTGCATACTTTATTTTTCTCACCTTTAACATGAAGAAAAACAGCCATGAGCTTTCACGATTCCTAAAAACATGAACTATCAAACTCTGTGTGGATCTAATGCTTTTCTCGTCCCATCTCACCTTTGAGCTGCTTGACGTAGCGCAGTAGGAACATGTAAGGGTGCTCTACCTGCAGGTCAAATTTGATAGTCTGGAGCAAAATTCTCTCCAACACCATCACCTCCTCCTGTTGAAAGAAATATAGACACCTTTAAGATCCCTGTAGATGAGAAGACTACAGAGCCAAGCAGGGAGACTAAATGTGACCAGGGCACCAACTTTCCACCTAAAAAATATTTGTCAACATGCTGGCGTACCAGGGGATGAAAGCAGACACTACTACTGCTAATACTACTACTGCAACAATACTTACTGGCAACTTTTAAAAGATGCAACACTGTATGTCAAAATGTTCCATCTTCAACAAATAATAATTGTAAGTATGAATAAATCACAAAAAGTGTCAATCCAATATGCGGAGTAAAATTAATACTAAAAAATCTGGGTTCAAGGACACTGATGCCCCTACTTCTGAAAAAAAAACTGACTTTGAGCAAACATGACAATCGCCTAAGTTCAAATGTGCCTAAAAATGTAAAAGATAAGCAGTTTGCAGAAAACAACTATCAGATGCTTTCCTTCAGGGCCACTAGAAGGCATGTGTGGAATTTCATTGAATTCTGTCCAGCTGTTTTTGAGGAGATGTGGATAGTTATGAATGGACGGACAAACATAACCCCTTATGCCCCCTTTAGCAGGGGCACAAAAACTAATGTCAAACAACCAATCAATCAAATATCAATTTACTGACTTGTGCAGATTTTTTTACTTATGCCATTGTGAGCAATATATAACTGGGGTGAGAGATCAATCTCACCCAAAACCTTCAATTTCTTAGTTTTGAAAAGAAAATCATTGTTTATCTCACTAGTCCTTTTCTGGTCAAATTTTGTGGCCAAATTTCATCAAAACAGTGATGAGCTTGCTAAAACGGAGACATGCCTACATCACAGTATGAACATAGTAAGAGGCAGAATCCTACTATATATGATAATGATTTTTATTATAGAAGATAAATAGCAAGTAGGCTACAGCAATTTCCTTTTATATTATGTCAGGGGTCTATAAAGCTGGTTTACAAATAATTTGTGTTTATGACTCTTAACTTTCTTTTCTGCATTCAGACACCCAGAAACAAATCTTTGAATGACTATGGTATAACTTGTCTTGGAAATGACAATGGCCAGTGTACAGAGGATAAATGCCTCATGACAACAGAGGAAAAAGAATAAAAGAAACTGCACCTTTGGATCATCTCCAAACTGGGCAAACTGCACATCATTCAGTAAGCTGCGGGCTGTTTTAATGATGTCTTTACACTTCTTTGGGGTTTCCTCTACTTTCCCCGCCAGGAAAAGACAGCAAGCACCCGTCACCTGTGGACATACAAATCACACCATTAATCCCACACATTTGATCTACTTGCAGGAATAGGAAAAACTAACTGAATGTCAATATAACTTACGTATCTGGGGAACTGCTTGAAGGAGTGAAACATGTAGAAGCGGTGGAAATATATGATGCCAGTTGCTAATGTGTCATAATGTCTGATGACAGTCAAAGATGTCAAGGAAAGCATTTACATTTACTTGCAAGACAAGTTCTTAAGCAGCTATGTAAAATAAATCCTATAAATGTTTCCGTTTGACTGCTATGATAATTACATACAATAAGTCACTGCTGATTCCTGCTCACAAGCATGTCTTCACAATAAAATGTTCATGTAAATCCTGAACAAGAGTGCAGGAGAGGTAGAAAAAGCCACAACTTAACAGGTTACAATATTCTATCTGGATAATTTCTTCATGATGTGGAAGCTATGTATTTTTCTGTCATTTTGCTTGTAGTTGGGGACAAAGTGAAAATTAAAGTACCACTGATTTATATGCTCATACTTTTTTCTGTATTAAAATGAATCAATCAATCAAGGATACAGGCCAAGTCTGGTCCCCACATCAAATATGAAGCGGGCTCCTTCCCTGCGATATCGGGCTTCTGTCCCAGGGTCTAGGCCCTCAGACTGAGAGGGGGTGTGGGCTAAATCCTTCTTGTCCCAGTACCAGCATGGCTTGATGTGGTCCAGCATTCCCTGACCAGACATTGACAAGCTCTCCTTGGATTCCTTCATTGGCTGAGGAGAGGCAACAGTTGAAGGACCTGCTGCACTGGACTGCTATGTTGCAATACATAAACAGAGACTGCAGTTATAATCATCATTCATTTGCAAAAAAAAGTGTCAGCAGCAGCGTGAATAGTATAGCATAAAAGCTGCCATAAACATATCCACTTATAAAGGGAATTATTATTTGTAACTCAGGCTACATTACCTAACAATGACTCACAACCTTGGGTGTTATTACTCACTTTATATGGTCCAAACTATATTTCCCTTATTTCCCTCAATGAAAAGAGAGTAAGAATGTAAAAAATGGGTGGCAGATACAAACTAATTCAAGGGGAAAGTAAAGCAAAGCTTGGCATTCATTCATAAATTATGGCTATCGCTAAGCAGATAAACATTTGCCAAGTATGTGAGAAAAACAATAAAAACATATTTCTGTGCTTAAGCATAACGAAAAGGTTAACTACTCGCTAGCATTCAGTAATGTTAGCCTAGCTAGCATGAATGACAACATTAAGTTAGCGTTAAGCTAATGTAACGAAATGCGTGTAAAAAAGTCGATTATTTATAGACCAAGGGGTGCGACAGTGAGGTCATTTATATACATTGACTGGGTTAAATGAATTATGCTTCAAATTTAAGGCGGTCATAGCTGACGGCCAATTAGTTTAAGAAAGCCAGAGGATAGTCTCGCTAGCAGCCTCGGCTAGCAAACTTGTTCGACGCGAGGTCTTTACACCGATGAGGCTGCAAGTCAAAACTAGTCAGAATTCATCTCGATTATTGACCGTATGTTTGTAAAGAAACGCGACTCTTACCTTTATCATGTAGTCGTCTGAGTAATTCACCCAAAACAGACAGTTGTTCGTAATATTTCACAGTTCTTCACAATAAAGTGGCTATCGAGTGATCATCAGTCCCCATTGTAACAAGCGTATCGCCATTTTGGATATACGTCAGAGATTTGCTAGTTGACGTCATTACGCAAATTATCACATGTGCTATGGTTCAATTTTGTTTTTTATCTCTCCCCTGCTATATTTTTTTTTAAATGCTATTTTTTCTATGCTATACAATTATTGGTGATTAAAAACCCATACCATGATATACATATGAACATTATTTTTCCTTTTAAGTATGGTAAATAAAAATGTTATATTCAATAATAGCCGCTAGAGGGAGACAAAGAATGACTAGTGGCAGCCAGGACTGCTTTTTTTGAACACGTGCAGTCAAGGGTTTGACCAGCTAACTCACCAGATCGTCACATCTAAATAAATAATAAAACAAATTTTAAAAAATCCTCTTCATAGGTCCAAATAACAAGAAAGCAAACGTACTCAAACAAAATTTATGCACAACTATTCTATGAGTGGATGTCTTCAATGTGCAGTACAGGTCCACTCCAATGGTGGGGAGCATGGAGAAATCAACAAGAGGCAACAGATTCCCTGTGCTCTTTTAATATGTATATATCTTTACTTATAAATATAGAAATTGAAGCAAATTCCATGACTTGTCTTAGATGAGGATGAATCTGAAGGAATACTACATTTTTATTTCGTCTAAAATTATATAAAAGGTGGCACAGTGGCATAGTGATTAGCACTGTTGCCTTACAGAAAGAAGGTTCTGGGTTCAAATCTACCTGAAGACCTGGGACATTTCTGTTTCTGAGTTTGTATGTTCTCCCCATGTCTGCTTGGGTTCCCTCCGGCTTCCTCCCACAGTCCAAAAAGATGCAATGGTGACTCAAATATTGCCCATGAGTGTGAATTGTTGAACTGGCGACTTGTCCAGGGTGTACCCCGCCTCTCACCCACAGTCAGCTGGGATAATTCTCCAGCCCCCCTGGATCTGAAAATGAATGGATCTTATGTATATTTTCATTTGCGTGATTCCAAAATTGAAATGAATTTGACTGGGCTCAACATAAAAGGAATATATAGAATATGGCCTTGCAAAAAAATAAATCATGAAATCAAATTTTCACTAAATCATGAATAGTTTGATGCTTTTTATATACATGGAGGTTATGGCTATGAAATGAGGAAAACCCACTGGATTGGATCATTTATAGAACAAGGCAATTTAGTGAAGTAATCTTATAAAAACATGGATTCAATGATTAGAATTTATATTAAGAAGGAATAATACTATTAGTTACAACTAAACATTCTTCAAACATCTTTTTAGACTTAATGTGAAAAAGACCTCATGCTAATCACCATCACCTTATCGTTGCTTTAGCTGTTTACAAGAGCAGAATACAAGAAACATCTTGTGGCCTCTTCACTTCCTCTCCTACCCTCACTTCTGAGAAAAGCCAGCGTTAAATCATTTACTTTGTCCAAATTAAAATTTGGAATCTGCATGCATTATATATTCGCCCGTGCTCGGACAAATCCTCTTAACTGTGGGAGAAATTGTCAGGATGTGTCCTGTGGAAAAGTAAGAGCCTTGTCTAGTTGTATTGCCCTTAGCAAGGGAGCATCTCAATCTGTCACTCAAGTCCATGCATGCACACACACGCACATATACACCAACCACAGTAAATCAGCTTATGAATAATATATACTTGTACTTTCTTTATTAATATTAAACATTGCATAATGAAGCACAGACTATAAGCAAATCCCAGAGCAATATTCATATCACCATGAGCTGTCCTGAAGTGGACCTTTAATTGTTTATGTCAGTTCTGCTGTGGTTAAACACATCAAAATGTCTGCTTTGACCGCTTTTAAGTGTAACCTTGAGTAGGCAGTTTTTTTGTTGTTGTTTTCAAAATCTGTATTATATTCTGCACAGCCTCCACCAGCACATTGCTCTATTTTTAGATAGTAATGCAATTTTGGTATTCTTGAGAGAATAAACAGATGGAAGACACATGAAAAATGGAAGATAAAAGGATGTGATGAAGGTCGTGACCCAGAATCAAGTTAAGCTGCATGTTCTGTTGTCCGCTGATGTGCAAGAGCTTCCACTTTAAAGCTGTCCTTTTGCTCCTTGCTAACATAAATAATAAGGAATACAATGGAACAATATTAGAAACATGTGGATTTATATTTTTTCTATCTTCTTTCATTTTTCCCTTTATAAACAAGAGCTTACATCTGGAATAAAAAAAACTGCAAGAATTAGAAAAAGATAACTTCAGAGCCCCAAACTATCAGGAGGCCTAGCCTTACCTAACCTCTTATATTATTATTGGACAGCAAATATTGTTAAACTGTCAATCTGGTTCTCTACATTTGTAAAAGGTGAAGGTCCAGTCTGGTTTATTATGGAGCTACATCCAAGCTTACCAGTTTCACCCATATCTCTGTTATGCTCTCCCTTACCACTGAACTTAAACAATTACCTTAACAATCCGGTGGTTCAGAACACCATAAGAATTTGGTTTCAATGCAGGTGTAACTTCAACACGAAACAAATGCTCAGATGTGCTCCTATTACATTAAACCCTCTTTTCACTCCAGGTCAGATAGACCCAGCA
Organism: Chaunax sp. Z400; assembly: GCA_037577475.1. Taxonomy (NCBI): domain Eukaryota; kingdom Metazoa; phylum Chordata; class Actinopteri; order Lophiiformes; family Chaunacidae; genus Chaunax; species Chaunax sp. Z400. The sequence continues at coordinate 15,953,238 of CM075202.1, read as the reverse complement.
TTCAAACTGTGGTCAAGAAATGGTATAACTTTTTTTCAAAGATCTTTTTGTAACTAATTCATTTGTTTCATTTGAGAGCCTAGTTAAAAGTCACAATATCCCTCAATTCCTCAATTGTAAATTTCCCCACTGTAGGACTAATAAAGGGATATCTTATCTTATCTTATCTTAATCCCACTTTTTTCCGACACAAGTGCGAAGCTTTGCTATGAAATACTTCATATATCCCTCTCCGATCACAAACCGCCCTCTAGAGGACTGTTTAAGACCGGACGTAAACCTTAAAGGCCTTATCTCCAAATGATATAATATACTACAACAGGTTAACCCCCCAACATTAATTAAGATGAAGGAGGCCTGGGAGAAAGACCTTGGGATGACTATCCCTGAGCAAACTTGGGATCTTGGTATCAGTCGTATCCATACCTCGTCTATATGCATCCGCCACTGTCTGCTTCAGTGGAAAGTTATTCACCGTTCATACTGCACCAAAGTTGAGATGGCGAAAATGTTTTCAACCTCTGATATTAGCTGTCCGAGATGTCATCAGTTGCCTGTGACAATGGGCCATATGTTTTGGTCCTGTGGCTCATTAAATAACTTTTGGACCTCCATATTTGAGGTCTATTCCTCTATCTGTAACAGAAAAAATGGATCCTAATCCATACATTGCAATATTTGGGGTGGCTCCAACCGAATATAGTATTGCACCATATCAATCAAATGCCATCTCATTCTCATCATTATTAGCACAACGTTTAATTTTAACTAAATGGAAGACCACCCCCCCTCTTTCATACAGTGGATCAAGGAAGTATTGATGTGTCTTCAAATGGAGAGGCTGAGAGCCTTTTTGAATGGATCGCTGAAAAAATATAATAGAACCTGGTCTCCCTTTATTGATAATGTGGAAAACCTGTCCTTCCCAGCAGTGTGATACTAAATGTTGTGCATGAACTGAGAGCACGACCTGACTTTTTTTGTCAGGATTACTTCATTGTTTGAGTATAAAACAGCAATTTTTTATTTATTTATTTATTTTTTTAATTAATCCTAATTAATTTTCTTTTCTGTCATTGTCGGTTGCTTTGCTCTCCGATGATGGCAGGATTAATGTTGTCTTGTGTTGTCGTATAGAACCAATAAATAAAAAAAAGTATAAACAAGAGCTCATGCTGGTCATCATCGCCTTTGCTTGCTTTATCTGTTACAGGGTAAGAGCAGACTACAAGCAGCATCTTATGCCCTCTTCATCTCCCCCTCCACCCTCACCTCTGAGAAATGTCAGCACCAAATCATTTACTTTGCCTTGATTAAAAATTTGGAAACTTCATGCATCGCATACTCTCCCCTGCATTACTAATGTTACTTATGTTCAGTGAAGATTTTTCCTCATGTATGTTGGTCTAATTTAAAATGATATTGTAAATTTGGCGTTATTTGGAGTATAAACCGATGGGAGAAACATGGAAGATAAAAGGATGTGACAAGGGTTGTGACCCAGAGTTGAAGCCAGTTCAGCTGCAGGTTCTTTTGTCCAATCATGTGCGAGATCCTCCCTGACTAAACATTGTCCTCGGGCTCATTTTTATAATTTAACACATATATTAAAAGTGCTTTAACTGCTTAAATTCTGGGTCATTTTGGAAAATAAGTCCAGCTCTTGTAACTTGAACAAAACTTTCATCTCCGCATATCCTGATCTCCTGTGTGGGTCTTGCCCCGCGGTGTATTCGGGTATCTCCAACCCAGTGATGACACTCGCCACGCGAGATGCATGTCTCCTTTAAGGCAACACTTTAGACTTAAAACCTTTCCTGTGTCCACAAGCAGGGCATTTGTGGTATATTGGCCCCGTGCAACCCATCTTAAACTGCATTTGCCCGGAGCCAGCAGATACAGGCTATAATGGAGACATTGATGTATTATTGAGAAACCCATGGGTGAGGATCAAGGAGATGCTCACGAGCCAGCAGGGACAGCAAGATAGTGTGTGAACTCAGGATGATGTTTTCCTTCAGCATCCAGCGTGTCCATGACTACTGTTGCTCTCTTGGCCCAATACGTAAAAGAAGACCTTTTATGTGATATCACATGCCAAATTTATACGCTCCAGTCAAAGCAATATGTTTGACAACATGCTCGGCCTATCTGTGAAAGATAGCTGTTGTGCTTTAGTGTTTCCATGCGGAGTCTGCTGAGGTTATGTCTACTTGAGCCAGAGCTGAGATGACATTTCATTTATATAAATAATTACTGCCCTGAAAGTCCCCTAGGCCTGCCCCGAAGCAATCAAACTTCTAATGCTCTTAAAATTGCCCACCATGTTTTATTAATGACAGACTATAAAATGCATTGCTATAGCTGCACACTTATCTGCTGATCCACGAGGATATAGTGTCAACTTTAAACAGTCGTATTAGACTTCATATTTTTATTCAACAATGTATTTCAGTGCTGAATTGCACGGTAAGATTTTTTTTTAAAAGAAACCTGAGTGTGTTCTTAGCTGAGCTGTACAAAGCACTTATGTGTGCATACACTGATCTAAATGAATACAGTGAATAATGTGCAGAATGATTGCCCATTAGTGCCATTAATTGCCTCTGAGTGAACCTGGTCTCTTCAAGGACTCTCTTAGATTCTTAATTGTGGAAATGGCATATTAAGGAGGCTTCATTCTAAAAATAAGTAACGCTGTGTTAAGGCTTCACCCCCTGAAAGGGTTTATAATGTCTCCTAACTGTGCCAACAGAGGGTACTGTTGCCTCACAACATGTTTAAATTATCCCGACGACAAAGATACAGCCTGCTCATTTCTCCCCTCTCATTCAATGTGAGGACATTTACATTTATATTGAGCATGTGCAGTAGCGTTATTTGGTCATTTACATTGGAAAGCCATATTAACAAAAAAAATAAATAAAAAAATTAAGGGGTGACCTTTGAACCCAGACTGACCCATGTGTCTCATCTGATGTGTTCTCGGTGTGAGTAGTGCTGACATCCCAGCCATTTAAAAGTGTTTCTCGGCATCAAATGAGCAGAAAACAATAAGAAAAACTGATTAAAACAGTTAATCTATTAAAACATGAAAAGGAGGTGTTGAAAAGGGAAAAATATAAGAGCCAATGAGTGTGAATGTGGGGAATTTTTGGCCAACTTCACAGTGTGTTACTGCCTTTGAAATAAGTAACGAGTGATAATTACTTTATGTGTGGAGACCGGCGCTCAGCTCCGGGGAACCGCCGCTAGTTGCATCCAGTGTCCGTGTGTCGTCCGCCGCCCTCACATGCTTGTTGTGTCTGCGCGCAAACGTCACGGACGCACTTGAATGCCCCATCCCACTCCACGGAGCAACCCCAACCACACACACCCACGCTCACACAAAACACAGGCTGACTAGACTATGCACACACACAAACCCGGGGTCCTCCCCATAGCAGAGCCCCTCTTTCATCGTGTGAGTCAAAAACAAGTAGCCTCGACTAGGAGGCTAACTAGGAAACATTGGACCTCTGCTTGTTGGACGAGAGGGAGAGGGAGGTGTCTCATCTGCCCGCCTGCTCTCTCTCTCTCTTTCTCTCTCTCTCCCTCTCTCTCTCTCTCTCTCAATCAGCGAGGCTACTGCCAACTCAGCCAAGAGTCGCCGTTCCGCGCGCCGATGCCAAAACGCGCTGGAGGAGTCAGTGCCAAAGGGTCAATTTAGCGCACCGCTGCTGAAATGGAAGGACTGTAGGGAACCCTAGACTGAACAGCAGCCATTTGACCCCAGATGATATAACCATATCATTAAAATTAAGGAAAAGGATAATAAGAGCTTATATCCATCCCCGGTGGAGTGCTCCGGACTTCACGACTTCTGTCACCGGTCTTTTCAGAGGTGGGCAGTCAAGGATATTTATCTGCAAAAAGATCATTGCAAAACATACCTACCTGCGCACACACCAGCGTATCGGCTAGTAACAACTGCTTCCTAAAACTACACTTTGGCTTCCTCAATCCAGGTGTTGCTTCCCCCGAAGACGCTGCAGGACATTGTGTAGAAACTGCTCTTCCATCCTTATTTGCGCTCCTGTCCGACTCCTCACCTTCCGAGAGCGCATCGAAGTTGCAGCTGAAGATTGTGAATAGAAGAGGGATTAGGAGAGGGAAAGTTGCTCACCGGCGACCCAGAGAGGACCGACACCACGGTCCAAGCCGACTCCAAGTGCCGTTCACCGGGCGATGCCAGAGTAAATGCCGGGGCAATGTCCCGCCGCAAGCAGGTGAACCCGCAGCACTTATCGTTGACGCACAGGGAGACAATACAAGGTGAGTTCAATTCCTGCAAGACTTCCCACTTCATATATGATCAAGTTTACTGATTCAAATCATTCAAATTATTATAGATTCTCATTTTCGGGGAAAAAGAAAAGCATTTATTTATTTGTGTGAAAACATTCATGCATGGAGTCTTCGAAAATGCGAGGAAGCCAATCATCGACTTTGATTTGTGAAAAATAAATTTGCTATGTGCACAAGGAAAACTCTGCACTATATGATGAATTTTAAATATACTAATTAGACTGAATTTGAGGGATTAATAGTAATTTTAACCCTTTAAATTTCTATCAACAGTATTTTAGAATATTTGCGTATTTTTGCAGATTCAACTGAGTTTATACGAGATAAGATCTTTTTACAACAGTTTGGAACTTTATGACTAAGTGTGTGTGTTTGTAAGTGTGTGGACTTGCGTGTGCACGTACGTGTATGATCGAACATTTTATTACAATACAATTTGGGATTTTTCCCGGCGTATTGCAACATGTTGACATGTGTACATTTATGTGTACTTTGTGAAGCATCTCACCTGCTAAAGTGTTACTTATTTTGTGATGTTGCACTCGGTAACGTGTATAATAATTTAAATGCAGTTTTTATTTCATTACACACACACACACACACACACACACACACACACACACACACACACACACACACACACACACACACACACACACACACACACACACACACACACCTACACACTCTCTCTCACACACAGACCACCATCACCACCACCACCACCACCGCACACACACACAATTATTTATTTTTCACATAAGGGCCTATAACTGCACTTTAAGGTTTAAGAACATTAAAATAAGTTCTGTTTGCATTCATACACACACAAAAAGAAAACACCACACACACTTAAGCACACACATACACACACACACACACACACACGGCACAACGATCTGAAGTTTATATTTTAAAACGAAGGGTCGTAACTTCTTTGGAGCTTTTCAGAGCTACGATCAAAAATTGTCATTAGATAGCAGGTTTAATCTGAGGCAGGATTTTTTTGTGGGCATATGATTAAAAAGTCGCGTAATCCAATTTCGAATCAATTATATCAATCTAACCTTCATCTCCCAGCGCTGTGCTTTGCCTAAATCCAATTTCATTGAGGCCTAATCTGGGTAATTCATAGCAGAAGTTCATGATGTAATCTTTGGTCAATCTGTTTTGTGTTGAAAAGGGTTAGAGCGCATTCCGTCCCACTCGTTACATTTGGCATTAAGACTAATTAATTTATCCCATTCGTTTCTTCTTCCTCTCTCTCTCTCTCTCTCTCTCGCTGAAGGTCTCTCTCTCATTGACTTCCTTCTATTGAGTGCTCAGTTGAAATGATTACGGTAATTTCAAACGTACAGAGCAATCTGAATCTAAATAAATGTTTGGTCTAACCACTGTGTTGGTTTTCTAATTGGAAAAGTCTGGTGCATCGTCAGCAGATTTTAGGCAGATGACAAATATTGATCCATCTTGGATATTGATCAAACAGTGTTTTTTTCTCTCCTGCTGTCACAGTCACTGTATGCCATTTATTTAATGACCGAGTTCTCGGCCATTTACGACTGTGCAAAATTTCCAGCGTCTCTACAGTTTCACCTTAGGCACCTCTCTCTTTCTTTCTCTCTCTCTCTCTCTCCCTCTCTCTCTCTCTCTCTCTGTATGTGTGTGTTTAACATTCACCTGCATGCATTATCACAATAATTGCAACGTTTTGCATATTTTCATTTGTATTTGAGAAACTGGTACAAATTTGGACTAACTGTTAAATATTTGCCTCCCATCCTTCAGGCTATGGGTCACTTTGTTTGATCTTTTATTACACAAAATTTCACAGCACCTGCTCATTCTTGAAACTGAACCTGTGCAGCTGAATATAGATACTTACATAATTACTCTGATGATTAATCGTTACAGATCAGCTTTGAATTTATTAATTTTTTTCATTTTGCTGGAGCTACCTTCAAATATCTCCAAGATGCATCTGTTTTGCCTGAAGGCTTTACTGGCTGATTTCAGAGATCATTTGCCGCTGACCTGACTGCATTGACAGTTTCAAACAACGCAAGTTGATATATTTGCAAATGCTGATAAATGCTGTTTGATGTTCGGTTCGTTCATGCAGAGGTCAACGTTGAGCTAAAGCTGCTATTAGAGTGTGTACAGTGGGATACCAGAAAGCTGGGCAACCTGGGCCTGAATCTTGTCCTACCTGTTCTTTCACATGATACATGCTGTCTCCTGTTTGATGAACTGTGGCCTGAAGCAGTGACAATGACCTGAGATGCACAAGTGCAAGATTAAGGAAGAGCCGAACCTGTAGATGTGCTGTTTGTTTGTCTGATTGTGAACATCAGGGAGGTCAAATTCAGTGCCAAAACTGGACTTGATGACCAAAAAATAAAAAATCGCACCATTATGTATATGAGATTGTTCTCTGTCTGTGAGAACAATGTGTTTCTGTCTGTGAGTGTGTGCACAGATGGACTTGTATTTGCACAAAGCGCCTAAGCTGTGTTTACCAAACATACAGGATATCTTAATAACGATACTACATCCATAGTTGTGATGGATGGGAGTCTTTTAATGTACTTATCATTCAGTGTCTTGAAGCTGCGTGTCGCTGTGGGCTGTTTCCTTAAGCTGGGTGGGTCTGGAGAGGACCAGGATCACACCTCAGGCTAGAGGATCTGAGGAGAGCTGTGGGAAAACCAAACTATAATTTGATTGAGTCAACATAGTCTATAATGAGAGCTTTGCATATGTACACCGCTATTGTTGGAGAGCCTTTCAGAAATCGAGTAAAAAAGAATTCAGTGGACTTCATTGTTTATTTTTTTTAAAAATTTATATGGTTTCGTCAATAGTTTGGATTGGTCCCAGGTCGTACAGTTTGTCAGTGTCAACTGTAAAGGCCAATCACAAGGTATCTTCTTACACGAGTAACAACGTGAGGTTTCTGCAGGGTGCCTGCATCTATCAACCACATGTCAGATCAGGGGTTATTCATTGCAGCTAAACTCAGCCTGGAGCCGTGCAGCCATGGGCTTATAGGTCATACTCTACCTGTAAGCGGTAAGCACAGAGAACCTGAATATCAGCATATTTCTGGACATGCTTTTAGTGGAAGACTATGTACTGGAAATGTTCTTGCCAGGCCAGATGCAGCGAGGGACACACAAGTTACTGCAATTAATGTGCACAAGCCAAGGGAAGCAGGCACACACACACACACACACACACACACACACACACACACACACACACACACACACACACACACACACACACACACACACACACACACACACACACACAAACTCAGCAGTAAAACAACACATATTACCCTAAAAATGCATAGCCATATATAACTTTAAAGGATCACACAGTAGCAAATCAAATGTGGAATTTGACCTTCTGTTTGTTGTTCATCCCTTGTTTTATTAAGGCAAACGTTGCCCGTAGCTCTTTTAGTCAATGATTCAGCTTCAAGTCTCATCCATGACAAAGAGGCCTATCATTAGAACATCCTTATGAATTTCTCACACATTAACATGGGACTGGCGTTAAGTATCGCAGGTCTCCTTTGTTCAGAGACGGGCATTTTTGAATCTAATATTAGTGTTTTATTACAGAGAATAGTTTTCTCTCCAGCCATGAAACGCCTTGTGATGCCTGCTTAGTCTCAGATTTGGCAAGCTACTTGTGAAACAGTTAATGTTTTTGTCTTCATTCGCACCATATGGCTGTCAAATGCTGAGGGAGAAACCCACCGTATGCACTGCAGCACCACAGTAAATATTCACACACATTGTGGTAACCGGATGATAATCTCACTGGAGCTGACTGGTGGGCTATTTACAATTTACTGTGAGGCATCACACTTTATTCGCCGATTTTTCCCCCTATATTTCAATACCATTGAACACGTTTATTGAATTTTACAATACTATATGCTATTATTTATTAGCACTTCTATTATATCTGTAAAAATTGTTTGGCAAATTTGATTTATATCTCCAAATTTCATACCTCATAGTTTGCATGTTATTTATAGCTATTTAGTGACAAGTCACAGTCAGCCGCCGAGCTGCATTTTGCTCACTTTTAGGTTGATAATCTAAGATTTATGATAAGAAATGAGACTGCTACAGATTAAATGGTGATTAGATAATGAAACACACAGGCATGGCCTTACACATTACACACTGTTGCAGCTCTCCTTGGCAATCGCATCCGAGAAAAACGGATAGGCTAAGCGAGGCCGCTTGTTGTTTGAATTTTTGATTGCAACCATCTGCAACATTGCTGGTGTCATTTATTTTCAATGACAGCGTGAATCTTACCCAACTTTCCCTGTGGGGTTTACGCACAGATGTGTGTGTGTGTGTGTGTGTGTGTGTGTGTGTGTGTGTGTGTGTGTGTGTGTGTGTGCATGCGTTCTTAGCTCAGCAAATGGAAGGGGAAACAAAGAAAGGCAGACAGGTCTGAACCCATGCAGTACGGTCGACTGTCAAACGAGTGCCCCTGGCCTTATACTCTGGCTTTACCAGAGAACTGAGTGTGCAACTGGTATTAAAATGTTGTGTAAGGTCAGGGCTCCAGTGTCAGTGGAAAATAGTTCACAGTGTCTGTTTAACGCCGCTCTGAAGAATCTCATCAAATTCACATCATTAAATAAAAACAAATGTTTAAAATCCAGCAAAATTACGTTCTCTCCTTTTCCCTTTCATCCCAGGGTTGAGAGGAACATGTTACACCGTCTTGTAAAATATTCCTTGCCCACATCTTCACCTTAGGTCACAACAGAATCAACAAGAACATGGGGAGAATATAAGGATGACCGCAGGAATTACACATCATTGGTATTTATGTGGGCAATTCATAAGAGGAACCTCACATATGCAGCTGGACAGGTTTCACCCGGCCACTACTGTGAAAAATACCAATAATAACACAGAATTTGACACTCAAATTACAAGGTGAAGCTAACAAGAACTGTATGGAAAACATATTTATATTTGCAGTTAAAAAAAAAAAAACCTTGGCTGCAAAAAAAACAATTCCTCATCTCTCACATTCGTTTCTTCATTTACTACTTTTTGGCTGGCTTTTTGATTGTATTTTTCCACCTTTAACACAAATGGAAATATTGGTGAAAGAGGCTCATTGTCTTCAGCTGTGTCTCCCATCTGGTATATATTGTGCAGTGGCAGCGTGCAGCGGCAGCAGCAGTGGAGTGACTGACTGACTCTCCTTGTCAAACTGGTAGGGGGTGCTCTAAGGCTGCCTGACTTAACTCACTTGATAAGGCAGAGCAGCAGGACTGTTATTGGGTGAATGTAGCTCCTTGGATGGTCTCTATGTGTGTTTTCTGTCAGAGAAAGACAGAGAGACCAAGAGTGAGAAATAAAGTGAGTGTGGTAACATGTTAGACAGCCGGGTTTCATCGCTATCATCACACCGTCTCAACGATGGCATGTTTGACAGAGCGTCTGCTGTGCTCTCTTACCTATCAAGCATGTTCCTCTCACACAGGAGTTTATACAGAGGAATTAGACAATGTCTGTCATGATGATAGGCCACATTAGAGTGTTTTTCTTTCGTGTGTGTGCTTTCCATTTCAATGTGTTTGTGTCCACGGCTGATTTTTTTTTCTTTTCTTTTTTTTTTTTTTTTTACCTGCAAGCATTCCATGTTCAGTTCCTTCTTGCACCTGTGTTTTTCTCACACAGGGTGAGCCTCAGGATAAATGAGCGTGCACATTTCGGAGAGCGGTGCAGTTTTCAGAAGATGTCCGACTGAAATTCGAGTGGCGTAGTGTCAGTGCCAACGCCTGCTAATTTACTGCCTTTTGCCCCTGAGCCATGTTACTCAACCATAGGTTAACAAACAGGCTCTACTCTAATTGTCTCGCATGGAGAAAGTCCAACTCAAATGCTCAGGTGTCTGTCATCTCACTGACACCTGCTTTATTTTCAACGTCAGAAATAAAAGCACGCCATGTATTGCAAGCAGACATCTCCTTCACAGTCCTGCTTATATGCACTGCGCATATGCACAGAAGCATACATACTTACATGGCCTGTGTGAACAATCTGGAACATTGCTTCATGTGAATTATGGTCACAAGCTGTGAACTGTAGGTAAATATGTGTTTGTGTTCCTTCTTTGCTGCCAAAGATTATGAGATGGAAATTATTTGGCAGGCATCCAGGACCCTATCTCCATTTAGAGAAAAGATATTTGGCATGGGATCATTACTCCAGGGTGAAGCGAGTGGACTGGAATGTGTATTTGCATGTGCGGGGTGGTGGAGTGGCAGGGGATTGGTGATTCACTTTTTTTGAGGAATATTTTAAATGATATAAATTGAGCAAAAAAAAATAAAAAATTGTGCAACAATCAGCCGTAACTCTGAGCTGAGATGAACGGTTATAGGTGGGAATTTAAAGGCCTCCCTGACAGTTTGAGGTGGCGGATGAGAGGGTTTAGGATCCGTGTTCTAATATCTCCACATTAAGACACAGGCATGGAAAAACCAGCATACACCTTCTTTGTCTAATTTTGCTATTATTAGGGTGTCATGTTTGGAGAGAGAGAAGAGAGGGGCGGGGGTGCTGGAGCTGGAGGAGCAGCAGAGACAGGCAGGCGCTGCCATTCTCCTCTCCCAGGTATCAACACCTCTCCCTGGGTACCTGCTCACTCAGACGTGCCTAGAGTCTCTGGAGCTTCAGGTTTCCTCTGGGCTTTTTAGCAGAGGACACATCCTCAGACTTTTATATTAGGGTAGTGTTTAGAAATGGAGGTTGTCCATGAGGGATTTAAGTTAAGCTGAGGGACTGAGTCAATGCTATAGGGGATGAGGGGGGGGAATGTGTAATGGTTATTAATGACCGTGTCAGATGTGTGAAGAATGAGATTTACTCTCTTAACAGGACCCCGGGTTTAGCTTTATAGATTTTCTGTCTGTGGAGAATACAGTGTTCGAACTCACCTGAGTGCTGCTCCATTCATGCACGCACACACACACACACACACACACACACACACACACACACACACACACACACGCTCAGACATCTTATTTAGTTTTTCTCTCTGTCTCATTTTTTTCTTTTCCATGAGTTATTCTCTGATACACACAAACACCAACACACACACAGACGCATGCTGGTGGATGTGGCCTCCGCTACGCTACACTTTGTTCTGCACAAGCTGGGGCTCCCATGTGGTGAAAGCAGCCGTCTAGATATGACAGCTTAGTGCAGCGAAGGCCCTCACCGGAAACCCAGCCTGCTGCACTGTGAGATGAATAGCTTCCTGGCCACACACACACACACACACACACACACACACACACACACACACACACACACACACACACACACACACACACACACACACACACACACACACACACACACACACACACACAAATGGATAGAAGCACAGACACACATATACATGCATGTGCAGGGTCCCACCCACACAGATCCCTCACAGATAAGCTGTGCAGGTGTTTGTCTAGGTGAAGTAGCTTTACAGGGGTGTTGTGTGATGCCATGAAAGTGACACGTAGTTTGAAAATAATGATCACCACTTGTCGGAGGGAGGGATGGCGTTTATCAGGTAATGTTATCAGGAATAACTAAACCTCGCTGTTTGTTATTTCTCTTCCTTTGTCTCTTTCTTCCTGCTCTCTTTAACGCCTTAAAAAAACACAGATGATTTACATTTGTCACCCTCCTCTTCCCTTTCCTGCAGCAGAATCCAATCATGATTCAGGGGCGGGATCTCCATCTCCGGAGCCATCCACCCCCAGCCCTCGGAGGGTGGGACCTGGGGAGCATGATCTGCTGACCTGTGGTCAGTGCCAGACCAACTTCCCTCTGGGCGATATCCTGGTGTTCATCGAGCACAAGCGACGTCTATGCCGGGGTCCTGGGAGCAGGCTGGGATCCTTCTCCAAGCCTGGGGAGACTGGCGGCATCACGGGCATTACCATCTCTCCCAGGGCCAGGTCGCTTGAGCTGGGCAGAGGGTCCATTCCAGTGGAGGTCGGCATCCAGGTGACCCCCGGCAGAGAGGAGGATGCAGAGAGGAGGCTGACGCCAGCCAAGGGGATCTGTCCAAAACAGGAGAGAGGAGGTACGGTGACAAGAATACACTGTGCATTTTAAGGAGGATGCAAGGAGAACCAATAAGCAGGGAGCTCTCTTGTCAGTATAGATGCACTTGTCCTAAACACAAATGAAGCTGCAAAAAACATGCACACAAACACACACACACTCACACTTCCCTCACCTGTCCAAGACAGATAGGTCTTTTTAAAGAATCCCAGCTGCTTGTTATTTTGACAGTGGCCTTCAGGAGGGATTAATGTTGTCTGGGATGATTTCATTAGAGTGAGTGAGAGCTGCACTGTATGTCTATTCTGCTCTGTAAAAGTAAAACATCATACACATACATCTGCACACAAAACTCACACACACACATACACCAAACAAACACACACTTCCAGGCCTAAAGGGCTTCTTCAGTTGAAACCAATTGTGAAATGCGAGGAAGAAGGTGATAGAGGAGCCGCCCCTAGTGGGTGTGAGTGTGTGTTTGTTTGTTTGTGTGTTTTATTTCTTGTGTGAGTGCATATCACATTTGTGAAGAAATCCTGCAGCATATATGAGAAAAAAGAGGTTAAGAAAGCTGATTAAAATTCAACTGTGTGCGTGGTGAGGAGAAGGGGATTAATAAAGCAGCAAGGCCGTTCATCTGGCTATGGGTGGATGGGTGGGTTGGGGGGTGAGGCGGGGGGGGGGTTGAGGCCCGTAGACTGCCAGCGCTGCAGGGAAACCAGTTCAAAGTTATCAGACGAGACAGTCGCCATCACACCTGAGAGCTGGGAAGGCTGTCCAGGATTACACAGACTCCAGTGCACTAAGAGGGACGTGGTTAGAGGAGGGTGACGGCTGAATAGTGGAAGTTACCGGGCAGAATTACAAGAGATTTTACAGTTAACACAGAAACTACCATAGTAATTTAAACTGGTAATGTTGGTAATGGAGAGGCTTAAATCATAAAGGGTACTATCCATTATATTATATGTATGTACATATAATGATGAGGAGAATTGAGTACAAGGTGTGAATGTGGATTTTGTGTCATGGCAGCAGACCGTGGTTGTTCCTGCTCGATAACACAAATAAATTGTGCACAATTTATTTGTATTATTACATTTTAGTATTGCAAATCATTGGGGAAGCATATGAAACCAGTGAATGACTTAAATTTGCTTCAGTTTAAATTCAGTTTTCCATGCATTCTGCTTTCACTGCAAGATTCGTCGAGATTAAAATACTGCAAAATGTCTTGTAAAAAAAAAAAAAAATCCTTAAAGGTACAAAGTTCCTGCAAAATGTTTTATTAATTTCAGAATCAAAGCTGTCGGAGACATTTTTTGTCATCAATGGCGAGATCAGCACATATGTATAGTGTCAATGTGTGACAAGCATCTGTATGTGGTTAACATCTTTTGCAGTGGGAGAAACTGTGATGCGCCAGCACAGCTTTAGATGATGGCTGATGAAAAATAAATAAAAAACCATGAGAATTTATCTGAAGTTCATATCTTTAAATCAAAAATAAAGATAGGAGAAAGCGATCATTTATCCTATTATCTAATTAGAAAAAGTTGTGACAGCCCATTAGTGTTGTTAATTTGTTCAGATTGTGATGTGACCTTTACTAATTGGCTGTTTTTTCAGTTATAGAAATTTAATAAGCATCAAACCCGACTAGAAGCACCTGTGAAAAACATCATTTGATGCGATGAAAAAAGACTCGTGGCATTTTGTCTGTTAGGTGGTCAGAGGAAAAACCGTTGAGTGAGTCAGCCTGTTTGAGCGGCAGTCAGTCACACAGACAGACAGACAGACAGACAGACAGTCTTATCACCGAGAGAAGAGGACATGAAGGCATTCGAAGCCCCAAATGACAGAGCGGAGCAGAGCTTTGTTCAACACATTAGATTGCCACTCAAGGCAGTCTCAAGTTTCAACCAAATTAGATTACATTATTAGGTCTAATTAAGTCCAATGTGTTCGCAGCACACACTCACATAGGCATACACATGCATACACTCACACACACACACACACACACACACACACACACACACACACACACACACACACACACACACACACCATCATCACATTTGCTTGCACGTGGTATCGAGAACTTTGCAGTTCAAATATTTGCTGGTGATGAAGAAGGACACACGAATGAAAGCATATCACCAACCTGCACACACATGCGGACATGCAAGTGCTCACATTAATGTACTGCTATGTGCATGAAAAACCTGCGCTGTATGCACAGCTCTTAACCCACTCCGTCCCTTTTCACCTGCTTGTGTTTTATAACTTCCTGTCTGGCCTCTTTGTCTGTCAGTCTGCTTGCTTAAACTGCAAACATGCTGCAAGGCTTGCAGATTCAACCCCAAAAGGTGCAAACACACACACACACACACACACACACACACACTCACACACTAACACACACAGGCATGCACATGTGCACCCTCTTGTACGCATGGTGCAGATGAAAAATGGCCCTTCCTTGCCCTATTTTATTTTCCTCGAGTGTCTCTTGCTGATGCATGCACTCTGCGTGTTTATGTGTGGGCTCCGTCAGAGGACGTTAGTATGTGTGTGTGTGTGTGTGTGACTTTGCGTATGCGTACATGTGTGCAGCGTCTGTGAGGAATGATGCGTGTCACCAGGCAAGTGAGAGGTTGTCGCTAGGCTAGCGTTACCACGCTAACACGACCCTGGCCCTATTGTGAACCCCTCCCAGGACAGCAGCTGGGCCCCCCTTCGGAGCACTTAAAGACATCTTGTACATAAGGACAGAGTCACATCCTGTCAACCTGTCTGTCTGTCTGACTGTCTCTCTCTGTCTCACTCACAAATACATTGTATGGAGATCACACGGTAAATATTTCATGAGATCATGTGAGCGGCAGCAGCATCCTCAAACATCTCTCTGTCTCTCTTTTATTCTTTCCATCCACCTCTGATCTCCCTGCTGTCACTTTTGTGGGCAAATCACTTCATTAATATAGATATAAGATATATTAAGACTATATAAGACTTTACATTAGTTCATCTTTTTTTATTTTTTCAGCTTGATTCAATACCAATGCTTACTGAACCACAGTGGCACTGTCATTATGATCACTTTAGAAGTGTCTCACCTACATGTGCAACATTTTTGTAGGTGTGAAAGTGTGGAGGAGCTTTTTAATGTTATAAGGTCAGTTTCAGTTTTTGAGCCAATTAGCAGCAACAATTTTTTTTTCTCTAAAATGAGTAATGGTGGTTTCTAGATGATGGTAGGTTACAAAACCCGCCACACGAACCAAAGCGACGATGACCTTTGTGCCAAAAGAGGTCAAATCTGTAATGTTCGACACTTGTTTCACCGCTGTTACTAAATAACTGTGACATTCCATATCTCTCCCCTCTACTCTTCTTCCTTCTCTCTGTTTCTCCCCCAATCTTTTTTTCTTTTTGCCCCACCACCCAATGCTGCTTTAATCACCTGGCTTGCTCTCATTTCCATATTAAATAGGCTTTAATCATGAAAAGCAATCAGCCTCTTGCATATTCATACCTTCCCCTGTACGCCGGCTTCCCTGTCTCGCTCCAGTGCCAAGCAGCCAGTAATCAGTAGGCAGGCGGTGTAATGCCATAGCCCCGGCCCATCGCGTGAAAACACACACACACACACACACACGCACACACGCACACATACGCACACACACACTGTGTGAGTTTGAAATAACTTCACATGCTACTTACGCATTATCTCTACTCCAAGAGAGAGAGAGAGAGGGAGAGAGGGAGAAAGAGAGGGAGAAGGGTAAGAGATAAAAAAAGAAAGATGGCGAGACTGATCCCTGATTTGAGCTGTGAATATTTGTACAGAGGCTCAAGGAAAAGTCGATTTGCATAATGACTTTGTAGTTTTGCATTAATCACATTTGCATATGAAAATGCGTTAATTACTCCTGATGATTTTTTTAAAAACTTGCTTCATTTGATGTCCAAGCTCTGGGGTTGTGATTAGGGGTTACATGGTGGCAGTTGTGTAGGTGGGGCCTGTACATTTGTGTGTGTGTGTGTGTGTGTGTGTGTGTGTGTGTGTGTGTGTGTGTGTGTGTGTGTGTGTGCGTGTGTGTGTGTGTGTGTGCGTGTGTGTGTGTGTGTGTGTGTGCGTGTGTGTGCGCGCGTCTGCAAGAATATCTTACGTGTTTTCATGCTTTTGCATTTGTGGTGTAGTCTGTGTGTGTTTATGTGCTCTTGTATGTGTGTGTTTTGAATGCTTGCCAGATAATTTATCTTGTGTCTGCTGTAAGGCATGTCTTTTCATTTTCTCTTTTCTTGTGTGTGTTTTTTTTTCCGGTTTCTGTGAGTGTGGGACAAATATTTCCTGATTCCTCTGTGGGGAAAAAACACATTACACCCCGTCGTCCATTTAAATAGACAACATTTTTGAAGCATGAACAATCACTCATTCATGATACAGTATTTCCCTCTCATGTGTTTAGTGCTTTTGCATTTTCACGCCGCAATAAGGGAAAAGAAAAACACCAGATAAAATGATAAGAGGAATCTAAATATAGAAAATGTTTCAGAATGTCAAAATTATACAGAATAATTGACTTTATATCCGTTTGCTTAGAAATCGAAGGTGCTCCTTTTAGAGGTTTATGTTTTAAGTACACAGTGCCATACACAAACTAGGCTGAATTTTGATTTGAAACATTTTATGCCATTTAAAAAAAAAAAATTCAAAACAAAAAAATCCATCAGCCCAATTATTCCCATTTTATGCATTTTGTTTTTGGGTATTTGCAAATGCAGATGCTTTTGCAAATACTGCTGCATGTGACTCACTGTACAATACTGTCATCCCTGCAGAGCCACCTAAAAAAGGAATAATTCACTGCACAAAAATACTGTGGCTTTATTTATTTATTTGTTTATTTATTTTTTTACAAATTTCCTAAATGCTTACAAATAAGTAAAGGAGCAAGCAACATGTTTAGGTTAGCACATGATGCTCTCAAATAAACAAGCTTTTACAATAGCTTAAAAATTAAGATAAAATATTTAAATCAATTCTATTTGCGGCGATTCATTTTATATATGTCTGTGAATGGGCATTTGGGTTCACATACACGTCTGTATGCGTGTACAATTACAGTATACATGTTCCTACCTGTGAATGGGCCCCTAGAGTTGTTGGCTCATAACACTGCGCCTCAGACGGGACCACCCCAGGGGCCGTCTGACTCTGCTTGTGTGTGTCTGTCTGCTGTATCCAGCAGGGTCAGCTAGGTCTGCTAAAATGGCACAGCTGCACATGCACGCCGCCACATCCACCTGACACACACAGTCACTAGCATGCACTAAACTTCCGGACACACGTTAACATATAGAAATGTGCATTCACATTCATTTATACAGATGGACGTAAACTCGTCATACATGCAGAAATACACGCGCAGATAAGAGCCACACACTAAACGTGTGCATGCAGGAATGCATACAATGAGTCCCATCTCACATTAGGGCCTGCATCACTAAACACACACATGCACACACAGACACATGCACATACACTCACATCTTAAAGGCTCCCACATGAAGGCATCAAACGCTCCACAGCCAGCTTTATAGCACTCATATGGCAGCAGATTTGATATTTTCCTACCACAGCGGGGGAATAAAACTCACCACTAATTTGGACTGCGAGCGCCACCGCTAACTTTCAGCATGTGCCGACTGACTGTGTCTTCCAGATGTGTGGACTCTTTGCTCCTTAACAGCCTAACTTAAGAGGCATTAGAAACCTCACACCCCGACCCTGCTACGCATGGAGAGTGATGATGGCGCTCCGGTATTCAACACAAACTCAGTGCTTTGTGCGGAGCTCTGAGTGAAGCGCTGATGAGAACTTCATGGTCTCGCTGCTATGGACCATAAGTTGTTTTGTGTCAGTGGGAATCTGTGAATGTGTTTATGTTCTTTGCATAAATAGCTATAATCAAGGTAATTTGACAGTTGCACTGTAGTCATTCAAGCTGACTTTTGATAGCAAGTGCTTTCATCAGTGCTGAGTAATGCTGCATATTTTCTAAAGAACCCACTGTAATTAAGTATAAGCATGCAAGTGTATGTACACTTTCAAACGCTCACACATGCAAGACCCTAAACGAGAACCTGCCCAGCAACATGTGCGCCTCTCTCTCGCTCTGAGAGAAACCATCAAGCCTTCACTGAGGACATGCAGATAAAATGCACATGAGTCTGTGTGTGTTCCTCCATTGTGCAGTCTGTAAGACATTAGTGTATAACATGTAAAATACGCCTTTCAGGAGTAAATGGGGAGATTTTCAGACTGAGGCGGTTCACTCACACTTTTCTAATGGAAAGGAGCACAGTTTTTGCCTTTGGGAGGAAAAGGGCTACCATTAGTATTTGTGAAAAGGAAAAGAGATGGCGCTTGTTAGCCAGTCAGACAGGAGTAATCCTACTTGCTACTCTGTTGTTGTTCCTTTCCTCTTATCTTATTAGCGCCCTGCTTTGATTGGTCGGGACTGTGGCAGAAGAAAATGAGGAGACAGCGTTTATGGTTGTATTTTCCTTTTTACAGGCTGCTTCACCACAAGAGATATTGAAGGCCTTTCATGGTACACTTACGATTCCTCTTATTTTATCCACTTATTTCTCTCAAGCAATTACTCTGAGAGAGAACACTGGACCCAGACAAACACATGATGAACGTAAGCTGCCTTTTTGTCACCGAGATATAAATCAGCGGTGTGCCAAGACCAACATCTAGTGTGCAAACAACATATTGTTTATTGATGGAACATTGATACGCAATATATTCTTTTATACGCAGTAGCTATTTTCACTTTAAGGTGTACAAAGGGGTAGAGAAGCCCAGAAAAAACCCCACAAATTTTAAAAACTTTGAAATGATTTTTTTAACGTAATTTTTTAAGTGTTAGTTCAACAAAAAAATATGGAAAAAAAAACCCATAAACTTTTGAGTTTTTGATGCAACCGAAAAATAATTTCTAAATTTTAACAGCGTCGTCTATTTCCAGTAACAACATCCATGTTACTTTGGATAATACTCAGAACACACTGGGAATTATTTTCCCAGGGAGGGACTATATTTTCCTTGGTAGAAAGTCATACTACTGTATTTCCAGTGAAAACTGGTAACAGTGAGCGTGGGATGAGGATTATCCAGTGTACCAGGGATTTTTTATTTGAAAAGACAGACGAGTATTTCAAATATATTTTGTTAATTCTGTGGGCACCAAAGGAACGTATCGGCCAGTGGAGGCAGAAATATCAGGCAAATATATCAAAACCTACATAAATAAAAGCAAGACTACTTGTGTGGCTAGGTTGGTTTAGATTTTGGGTGGGTGAGCATACACTTGAAAATTGTTTTCCTGGCTTAGCTCAGTTTCAGCTAAATGTTCTTTTTTAACCAACTTCTGCTCCCTTTTGGACTTTCCGTTTAACTCAAAAAACCTGTACTGCCATCTATGAGAAAACGGCTGAGACATCTGCTCTGGTCTGCTTCTTGGATGACAGAGGGCTTGCACTGTCATGTCCATAGATGGTATTCCAGACAGGGGAGGTAACCGCTCAAGGTTAAGGGGCTTCACTCTCCCTGTATACTGCCATAATTCATACTTTTCCAGAAAGCCCTTTTCTCTGTGTCTGTCTTCCCCAGAGGAGAACAGAGCAAGCCAAAATGAAATAATGCCTAAGATGTTATCAGGGGTGATTGGTGCCAGTGGATCTTGTCTGGGCCTGTGGTCTGGCGGGGGCAGCGCTGGCCCGTACCAGCGTTTATATGTGTGTGTGTGTGTGTTTGTGTGTGTGTCCTAAAGGCAGTGGGGTAGATGAAAGCTTTCTTTAACCATAAGCTATGCAGGAGCCATGCCAAGAGCAGGAAATGTATCAACGTGATAACAGCCAGAAAGACAGATAGAAAGCGAGAAAGAGAAAGAAAGACATGACAGAGACAGGGAGAGACGGAGAGAGGGAGAGGCCACACAGAACCCACAGGGGGAGGCCTGAGGCCACAGTCAACCCCAACACACACCCACACACACACACACAACATGCCACTTTATAAATATGTGCTGGGTGTGTACGTTGGGAGATGAATCTATGCTCATGTCTATGCTGTCAGTGGGTGTGTGTGGAGCATTTGATGTTAGATGCTGGAGACGGTTTGACACACCTGAGTGTGTCGATTACAGGACCTATAATAGAGAGAAAAGAATTCACCTGGAGACATGACCGTTGTAACGCAAATAATGTTGTGCCGCCGGCCTTCACCGGATCAGGACAGGACCTCATAGATATGACAGAGATGGATAGATAGGGGGAAACCCAGTCATGTTGCCTTAATGCACACCGAAGCTATGTGTTACACAGCGGAAGAGACAGTAAATTACGTTTCATCTGCATTTTCATTCTCCCAAACAGTTTGAGGGTTTCACAATTAGCATTGCCACACATTACGTTGAGCTGGAACTTGTCGGATGAGACGATTGATATCACTCTCATGTCTGCGGGGTAAATGGGAAGCTAGCAGTTGGCTAGCTTTGCTTAGCTCAAACACTGGAAACAGGGATGAAACGGCTAGCCTGGGTTTGTGCAGAGACAACAACAAAAAAAAAAACTACCAGCACCTCCGAAGCTCAGTATCTGTCATGTTGTGTCTTTGTTTAGATAACTGCATTGTGAAAATGGAAAACCACAACATGTAGTTTTTACACTTTTTTGTATAGAACATATGTAAAATGTTAATTATTGAGCTCCATTGGCGTTGCTAGGCAGATTTTATTTTACCCTTGGACAGAGCCAAGCCAGTGGTTTCTGTGTTTCCAGTTTTTGTACTATACTAAGCTAACAACCTCCTGGCTATAGCCTCGTATTTACCAGACAAATATGACAGTGGTAACGATCTTCTGATCAAACTTATTTGCAAGAGTGCAAATACACATTTGTACAAAAATGTAAAACCATTGCTTCAAGAGTTCCAAGCATATCCAACATATCCGGTTTTGTGAAATGGGCTAAAAAAAACCTCTTTCCCAAGATTGAGAAGAGAGCTAAGTATCGGTCCATTTTTTTTATAACGCTCCCCTTTTGTTACTTCCTTTTAGTAAGCTGACATTAATTAGATGGCTTGCAAATTGTCACCAAATGATGCTCACTTCTGTATATTTAAGTATGAGGAAAAAGCACTTTATTCTTTCACTGGCTTTAAGTGGCCAGAATTAGACATTAACCCAAAGTAATTGTGGAATAATAGTGAATTAGATCATGAATGCTCAGGCTCTGTTTCTCAATAACTGGAATGAACTCTACGCCATGTCTAAAGCATGTGAGGGGCAAGTTTTATAGCGGGCTGATTGGCATGGAAAGGCCTGTTTGCTTCATTTAGGGCCACGGTGGTATTTTCCTGTGGGCTGCTAGTTAAGTGGGACTGGCTGCTTGGCTCCAGTGGGCAAAAGCCAGCTGGGGACCATTACTACTGCTGAAAGAACATAGCACCCTGTTACAGAATGGTAGCCTGACATACAAACACTGAGCATGGACATATGCATGCAAACACATGCATACAGTGCATACACAATAATCTTTTTTTTTTCTCATTTCATAACCTGTCTCTTCTAAATGCAGACGCACACATACAGGTGCAGCCTTGCAGGAACTTGCACCTGCTTATCACAGGAGCGCTGTATCTCTATGTATCTACGTTTAGTTTAATTTAGTTTAGTTGACCATTCAAGAAAAATACATCAAAAGTAATACTGCTTATGCACTGTTTGTATAAAATGATTGATCCGATGAAAAATTTAATAAACCCACCAAACAGAATTTGTGTGTCACTCACATGTCAAAGTCAATTTCCTATTTGCTGGCAGTGAATAGGAAATTAACTTTCTGGACAGAGTGAGAGTCACAGAGGGGCATGACTGAAGCTCATTTGGATGTAAAACCTCGAACAAACATTGTGTGAGTCCACAAAAGTCAGCTTGAGTTTGAGTCTTTTGATGCCATCACCTATGCAAACATTTTGGTGTTTTCTTTCTCGTCTGTCGGATCAGTGGAGACCTTTTTTCCCTTAAGTTTTTTCACTCTGTATTTATTCTATTTACCAGTGGTGGATTTATCCTCTAATTGCTTGCACCCCTACAGTTCTATGTAGCGATGATGCCATTGATTCCTCTTTTTCTCATTGTAATTTTCCCTGCTGATCCTGCGTTGTGGTAACATAAATAGCTGATGGGGTGAGACATTTAAGGGGTTGTAATTCTATTGCAATTCTAAATGGAAATGCAGGTGATGAAGAAAGAAAAGTCAACTCTGCTGTTTCCCAAAGTGTCTGCAATTCTCTCTTATTTTTTCTTTTTTTCCCAATCCCCTCATTCTCCTTCTATCATTCCCTCCATCCCGCTATTCACTCTCACATCTTCTTGCAGCCACAAGCATGCTTGAGTGTCATCCATTTGTCAGCATCACATGACAGACAGCAGACCCCACACGTGTGCGCACAAAACACACACGAATACAGGCGCTGGGACCAGTTAGGAGCTGATGGCAATGAGTCAGGCTTAGAAAAATGCCACAGAGAGCTTAGCTAATGCACTTTATGGAGCTCCCTTTTTCTTTTCATTCTCTACCTTTTTTTTTGGGACCTCTTCCCCCCTCCCTATTTCTCTTTTTGTCCTAGAAGCCGAGCCAAAAGTCATACTGACGGAGAGGTCTTTCCAGTTTT